>CM037876.1:12961584-13651601 GCA_021292165.1 Shinisaurus crocodilurus
CATGCTGTTGGGGATTATGGGGATTGTAGTCCAAGACCTCTGGAAGAGGCCAGGTTGCCTACACCTGTTTGATATGAATTAAATAAATTAAGGGGGGCGTGCAAGAAACGCATGTTTGGCAGTGTTTTTTGTGGTTTTTTTAGCTGACCAAGCAGCCTTGTGCTTGCCCTGAAATGAATCAGGCCCTTGATCATTTTGTCCGAGCACTCAGAAAACCATGAGGAAAGTTTCAAGTGTTCCAAAGAATGCTGGAAGGGATCAATTCCATTTGATGCCTGCATCCTGTCCCTGAGTGGTAAAAACAATCTACTTTGAGAGTCAAGGCGGGGTAGCAGGTGATGAAGGGCACTCTTCAAAGATTAGAAAGATCTCCTGACTATTTGCAAAGTGAAGATGCTTCTAGTGGCGTTATCTCCCCCCGCCCCCAAACAGGGATCATGAGGGTTGAACTACAACACCCATGATCTTTCTTGGGAAATGGGCTCAGGACAGATTACAAGCATTTTAAAGAACAGTAGGCAAATTGTTGACCGAAATAACACTTAAAAAATAAGAGCAGAAAGAGCTTTGAGAAACAATGAGAGCAAACTACTACAACAATGATAAATAACGTCTTATCGATGTACAGAATAACACTTTATAATTGTGTATTTATAATTTCTCATATCATTAGTAGTTAAAAAAAGCAAAAATACAAGTCACGGGGGGGGGAGTGAATCAGCTCACTACAGGCATGGCTGGGAAGCCTGATGACAAGAATTTGCCATCCTAAATTGGGGGCGGGCAAGGGGGATAGTTGCATTGCTACAAGTGGGGAGATGTTTTGTCAATGCAAAATTACTGAATTTTTTAATAGATGCAGGTGACATGCATGATTCTGATATCCTGGCAGACATTGCTGATTATTAGAAGATAAGAGTACAAATCAGAAATGACAGGTCTAAGCACAAATAGATTTATTTCTGCAGCCTTATCATCATCATCATCATCATCATCATCATCATCCATCATCATTATTTGCATGAGATTAACATCAAGGAAGTTTAAACATGGTTGTACAGAACCATGTTCTATGGTTCATGGTTGTATAGAAGCACAGACCTGCCCTGATTTTAGTAGAGGCAGAGCTTCATTGACTGCCACTCTGCAAGGTTCTGACCTTCCATGCCTGATTCCATTTATACCTGTTTGGTGTTAATTCATTGACAGCACTGTCAATAGATTTTCTAGATATATCTCCTCTTTAGGGTTTTTAAAATTGCATTTTCATTCTCAGGAGCTGCCTTGCATTTTATAGATGCTCTAAATTTGATGACCATCAAGGGTTGTTAAGCAATATACAGTGGTAAAAATAGTTCCCTTTGCTGACATTAGGTGTTTTCTAAAACTGTCTCCATAAATCTGATGAGCAAAAGCTATCCAAGCCTTTAAGATTCATGCCTTTTATGCAGTCTCATTAATGCATATGCTTAAAGTCAGGAGAATGGAACATAGGACAGAATCCAACACTGCCCATCTGTGAGTGGGGCCCACTGCTGCTTCCATTCCGCAAATGGCCTGCTCTGCCAATTCCGTTGCATAAGCATCACCCACGGCTTATACAACAGAGATTTAATGCTTCTGGGGTCAAGTCCTGAAATGAACAGAAACACGCATTTCTAGAACAAGGCAGATCAGTGGATCTCCCTTATGCGAGATCCTCCAACCTGCCCCATTCCAGAAATGAGTGTTTCCGCTCATTTCAGGTTGCCTCCAGGAGCACTAAAATCTCCATTGTGCAAGTGTTGAGTGATGCTTGCACATTGGAATTGGTAGGGCTGTCCACTCATGGGTGGTCCCCATTGGATACTGCTCATTAGTATATAAGAGCTCTGTTGGATCCAAACAAGTATCCATCTAGTCCAGTACACTGCTTCAATCAGTGGTCAGCCAGATGGTTCTAGGAAATTTACAATAAGAAAAACATGGGCCTTCCACATATGCAGCTGTAAGGCTTAGGATATGCAATATTGGGGTCTTTGATTTCTCAACAGTTTGGATCTGGGTAATGAAAAGAAAACTCGGGGAGGTTCCTTGCTACTTCACTGTGCTAAAGGTTGCTGGCTATACTTGGCAAGAGCTGTACGGCAGAAGAAAATGAATTGGCCCTATTCAGAACAAATAAGGGCATTCATGAGGAGTGTCCAGGTGGTGTGTTGACCTGTATGAACTGTGGAGACACTTCAAGATTGGGCCATATTTCCTGCTAAGGCTCCAGACTGACTAATTCGTTAGCTGGTTTTGTGGTGACTTGAAAGTCAGGCAGGCATGGGAGCAACTCCCTTTAATTGATGGAGGAAGCATGTTCACAGCTACTCTGGCCAGCTGCGCAACCATCCTGGCATTGTTGTATTCCTGGTGGCTTCCATGCCTGTAGATCTGCTACTTCTTCTGGAACAAAATGGATTCTGAGCCAAGCTGTCAGGGTAATGCCAACAAAAATACAAAACATCAACTATACATGTACAGACAGACAACATGCCTGAATTCCTCTGTAACAGTATGGGGAGTTTATTCCCCAAGTATATATCACCTGCATGGAAAAACTCCATATACCCACATTGTGTCTTCATTCATTTGGTTCATGGTGGCCTTATGTTTTAGTCTTTGTTTGAGTGGAAGACCGACAACCTGGTCTTCTGCGCGGGTTCAATGCTAAGGGGGTAGCGAGTCCTGGGGGCGGGCCTTCTCCGAGGTCCCCCAGCGACTATCACCCTTAGCCCAGAACAAAGGGATAACTTATAGCCACAAAAGTATCTTTTAAAAACAAGTTTATTACAAAATTACCTTCACCAACCCAGACACACGCCAGCAATACAGCTTATCAGTACGGTACAAAGTAGCAAGCAAGAGGTCTCCAGGACACCGTGATTTCAGGGCTCTCAGCTAGTTAGTTCAGCTCGGGCTCCAGCAGAGGCCCGGTCAACCGCATGCTGCTAGCTGGGTTCCCGGTGGAGGTCCGGTCTACCCAAGCGGCTAGCTGGGTTCCCGGCGGAGGTCCGGTCTACCCAAGCGGCTTGTGAGTGATTTCAGCTTGGTTTCCCGGGGGTCCGGTCAACCCAAGCGGCCAGTGATTTCAGCTTGGTTTCCCGGGGGTCCGGTCAACCCAAGCGGCCAGTGATTTCAGCTAGCTGGAGCACGCCGGGTGCTGCTACCCGGGGTTGCCGATCCCTTCGTTCCCTTACCCCAAGCATGGGGCAAGATTGCTGATCAGGTCCAACAACTCAGTTCCCTTGCGCAGGGTGTTTTATACCTTGGTTTCAGGTAGCCCCTCCCTCTGCAATCAGGTGGGTGGCCAATCAGGTGGGTTGCCACCCTCCTCAGGTGGGCGGCCAATCAGGTGGGTTGCCACCCTCCTCAGGTGGGTGGCCAATCAGTGGGTCCCCAGGGGGCCAATCAGGTGGGTTGCCACCCTCCTCAGGTGGGTGGCCAATCAGGTGGGTTGCCACCTTCCCCCTGTGGGATGGGGTCCCTTTGAAGCCACTTGCTTAATGGTCCCATCTTGTGGTGTTGAATGGTCCTTTCTTATGGGTGCCGAAGTGTCTGCTCTGGCAAGGCATTCAAGTCTTATGTAGATGGGGCTGATATACGAGAGCATTGACGAACCTGGGGATGCTTCCTGCCTTCCCCCCTGGGGTGATTCTATGGAGATGTTGTTTGTCCCCTTTGGTCTCTGTGGAGACTGGCTGTCTCTCCCCCCCCTGGGTCTCCTTCCCCCCTCCTTGGTGAGTGTGTGTGTGTCAGAAAGGGGTTTTAGGTTGGCTTTCTCCACAGTTTGCCATGCAGAGTTCACGTTCAAATGTGCTGAGAACTGCATCCAATCCCCCAAGAAAAATCCTGCAAAGACACACCCTGAGAGCTCTTACCTTGAACCACAATTTGAAGTAAAAGTCCATGTCTAACACTCTGCGGGATCACAATGTCTCACAAGCAATAAGACAAAGGCTCAGTTCCCCCACCTCTCATGATTTTAGATGTATATTAAGATCTCCCTCTCTCTCTCTCTGCCAGGTGTTTAGTCTGTGCTGATTTCACACACACACACACACACACACACACACACACACACACACACTGCTTTGGAGTGTTTGGTTTTTATGTGCTGACTTCTTTCTTAATATTTTTACTGCTTCAGTGTGGAATTCACTCCTACAAGATGTAGTGGTGGCAGGGAACTTGTCTTTGAAAGGGGATTAGAAAAATTCATGGTGGATAAGGCTATCAATGGCTAATTGCCATGATGGCTGTATATTAATTCCAGTATTAGACACAGCATGCTGGGGAATACGAGTGGGAGGATGCTATTATGCTCGTGTCCTGCTTGTGGGCTTCCCACACATAGCTGGTTGGCCACTGTGGGAAGCAGAATGCTGGACTAGGTTGACCTCTGGTCTGATCCAGCCGGTCTGCTCTTATGTTTATGCTCCCCCATTTTTTTTTATTGTATTGGTTGTATAACTGTAAATTTAAGCGTAAGCTGCCTTGAGGTTCTTGGTATGAGTGAGAGGTGGGGTTTATATATATTTAAAGAAAGCATAAATGATGAGTAATGCAGGCAAATGGGGTAGGAAAATCAATGGTTGTTTTTTTTTTCCTTGCACATTTTAAAGTAGGAGGTGATTTAAGTCGGAGCTGGCTGGGTGAGGGAAATCCATCTGTTGATGACAGAAGAATATCAGAACTGCAGTATCAGGCCCTAGAGTTTTGGAGAGAAAGAAAGAGAGAGAAGGCACTGGCTTTGGTTGGGTGGGGTGGTAGTGTGGTTAGGGGTTTAGATTCATTTGAATAGGAATTATGCATTCAGTTACCTTGATCAAATAGTTCAAGGAGCCAGATAAGAATGAGTACTTTAGGGGATGCTGAACTGTTTCAGTTGGGGGAAAGGAGGGAAAGCAAATCTACTGGAGTCTGGGGAGAGGATACAATAGAGATACTAAAGTTTTGGGTAAGGACAGCATGGGGTGGGGGGACTAATAAGTGTGGTGAGAAAGGTCACCCAGAAGAACAATGGCTTGATTATGCAGCTAATCAAAGAAATCAGGAAGGCATTTATTTCTAGCAGTTTTATCTGCTATTGTTTCCTCCCAGCCCTCCAGAAGAATGCAGTCCTGCCTCTTGAGAAGATGATAATTATGCTGGAGGTGTGAGATGCCACCCTCCCGTTATCTTTGACTCCTTCTGTATTTGTCAGGTTAAAGGGTAGTTCATCTTTACATGTCCACATTTCACAGAGATGCAAGCTGTGAATTCTAAGAGGTAATGAGTTGTTTCAACGGATGTATAAAGAAGTGGATGGCTATTAAGGACCTTAAATAGTGGAAATCACATTTGGAACAAGATTATATAGGGTGTGGGCAGGTATGAAGCCTAAGAGATTTTAAGAAGTGAGCCAGTGTGGCGTAGTGGTGAGAGTGTTGGACTTGGACCCTGGAGATCCGGGTTCTAGTACCCGCTTGGCCGTGAAACTCACTGGGTGACTTTGGGCCAGTGACTCTCAGCCTAACCTACCTCACAGGGTTGTTGTGAGGATAAAATGGAGAGGAGGAGGAGGAGGAGGAGGAGGAGGAGGAGGAGGAGAATTATGCAAGCCGCCTTGGATTCCTTGCAGGAAAAAAAGGTGGGGTATAAATATACTGTAAATAAAAAAATGATAACCTTAATTTTCTATAGATGATTTTAATTTTGTGAAGGTCTATCTATGTTTGTTTGGTAATATTCAAATTTGTATGTAATTATAACTTTAAAAAAACAATTAAAAATAAATTAACTCAGAAGATTGCTTCATGGCTTTCCCACAGGCCAGCAGATGTATGAATCCTACCTCTTCATTTGTGTTCTATTAGGATTTGGAAAGCCCTAAGCAATCAAGTTATTTGAACAATAAAATCTAGAGCAGGGCTCTCCAACCTTGGGTCCCCAGATGTTGCTGGACTACAGCTCCCAGAATCCCTTGCCATTAGCCATGCTGGCTGGGTATGCTGGGAGCTGTAGTCCAGCAACAGCTGGGGACCCAAGGTTGGAGAGTCCTGATCTAGAGGCTAATAGATGCTTGTTGTTCCATTAGGATGAGCTAATTTCTTTTTTTAATCAATTGAATCAGGCATAACTGGTCAGCATTGCCATTCCCCCACCCCTTTTAGCCTTTTTATGCTGACTCTGGGTTCACAGGCACCCAAGACATTAAACGGTTCATATCTACCCCATTTCTATATCTGGGTGTGTGTGAATCCATCCTTCCTATTCTTAAAACGTGGGTCACACATTTATGAGTCTTCCTTCTTTCCCCTATAATACGACTTCTGCTTAATGACAGTTTGCACCATTTGCCTTTGGGGCAATGCAGAATGTTTCCCCTTTGTGTCTGCAATGGTAAAACACAGATGGACTGACATACATACTGGGAGATCTGGAATTACAAGACGTCTGCATGATTCCCTGTGTGTTATTAATTGACATGTTATGTATATTCATGAAGATAGACATAGAGGATTGCCTAAATGTTATACATGAATTTCCTCTCAACACTGTTGCCTTTACATACAATGATAGCTGTAGTTATTAGCTTTGAGGAGTGCTGTAACCCAGAGCAATGGTGTTAATGTCTGGAATCAGCCCCCCATGTGAATTGGCCAAACTGTGCAATGAATACCCATGTGGGAAGCCAATAACTGCAGTTGCTAGATTACAGTTTAGATTACTGTAATGTATTGCATATGGGGCTGCCCTTGAAGATGGCCCAGAAACTACAGTTAGTACAAAATATGGCAGCTGGAACTGGGTGTTATGGCCATGTTATTGTTGTGATGTATTATCAGCAACAAACTGTGAGCATTTGTTTATACATGTTTGGGAACAAATTGGCTGTCACGGGCAGTTCTGTTATGTCTGCAGGCAGGACTCAAGCCTGGGGAACAATATCAGTGGGAACTTAACAAACCAACTGTCACGTGTTTGTTTTTCTCTGACGTAGTGACCTGTTTCAGACAGAAGCCATTTTAAGGGGAAGAACTTTAGCTGTGTTGTTGTTCTTCTTCTTTTGTTCCTGCAACTGCAACAATGTAACACTTTGCATGGGTGGGGTGACATTCCACTTCTCTCCACTGGACCAATGCTTGCTATGCATTTATACTCTGCACATGGACTGTAACTAGGAAATGTATACTCTGTGGTGCTTCCTTTGAATAAATAAATAAACGGGTAGAATAGACCTGTTGATGTCACAGAGTGTTTCCTGAGTCCTGCATTAAACTGCAACTGGAAAAGCTGGAGGCTGAGTTATTACAGGGTCTGCTGCTGCTGTGTGGGAGATTTACTCTGCTACTGTGTGTGGAAGGCCAGGCTACGCTAGCACACGGATTATAAATCTCTTTCAACACCAACAGTTATGCTAGTATTGTGCCATCTTCATGCTTTCTAGTTAATGTCTGGGTCCAATTCAAGGTGCTGTTAATCTATAAAGCCCTTCATAGCTTCGGGCCACATGCCCTGATCTCATCATCTAAGGCCCGACTCCAAGTACCCCCACATACTGAGATTTGGTGAGTGGCTGCTTGTGAATGGGCCTTTTATGTGGTGGCACCCCAGTTGTGGAATGCCCCCCCTAGAGGGGACAACCTGGCACATACTCTGTTGACTTTTCTGTGCCGGACAAAGACCTTTTTATTCTTCTAGGGTTTTTGACTGCTGCCAGGCCCAGGGCTTTGACTGCTTGGCTCTTAAAAGTCTGGTTTTTAACTCCTGTGTATTCAACCATGTTTGTGGGGTGGAATTAGGATTTTATTTTTATTTATTTATTTATTATATTTATATCCTGCCCTTTTTCCTGCAAGGAACCCAAGGCGGTTTACATAATCCTCCTGCTCAGCTCCATTTTACCCTCACAACAACCCTGTGAGGTAGGTTAGGCTGAGAGTCAGTGACTGGCCCAAAGTCACCCAGTGAGTTCCATGGCCGAGTGGGGACTAGAACCCGGATCTCCCGAGTCCCAGTACAACACTCTCACCACTACGCCACACTGGCTCTCTGGCGCTACGCTGGCTGGGGCATGCTGGGAGTTGTAGGCCAAAAACATCTGGAGACCCAAGGTTGGAGAACACTGCCCCAAAGCGTACTGTGCAATTTGCCTGGGTGAAGAGAGATCATGTTCCTCCTTAACCCCTTCAGTGCATCCCTCAGAGCTCCCCTCCTTGTCATGTCTTCTCTTCTCTCCAAACCTTGTTCAACTCACCCATTGGACAGTTGTTCCTGGGAAATGCATTCTCTGGTTTCTCCTTCCCTACTTTGACTATCAAGGTTGGCATATCTAACTTTATATAAAAGAGGGGAAAGCTATGAGAAAATGAAGGTCTCTTTTCTTCTATCAAGATATTCATTAATGTTTCAGTATTGCCGTAATAAAGTGAATAAAAGGGCTTCATTCCACTACAGATCAAGATAGTTTTCTAAGAATTGTAAATTATACACTGCCTGGAGACATGCAGGGTCTATCTGTTGGCCTTTTAAGGCAGTCTAAATTCAAAGGACTGAAATAAAACTCACTCAGTGCTGGTTAATATTCCTGTGGCAGAACATCTGATAAACGAAGCAATATCACACAGAACCTGTCCTCCTTTTGTAATCTTAGGCACAGCCATTTCCCCCTCCATAAGGTAGTGAGTTAATGAGTAAATCCAAATGTATTATCTGGTGGAAGAGATTCTTTTCTTTCTTTTCTGTGTGGAGGCAAGGCATACATCTGCATGGGGAACGGAACAAAAATGTTGTGATCCAAGTCCTGTGAGCAGAGTGGGGTGTTCCTGTTGATGGCTATACTGCATCTTATGCTCCAAGATTGTTACCTTACCCAGCAAGCAGTTTTATTTATTAAAGGTGCAAACCTATGCATGTTTAGACAGGAAAGAGGCCTACAACTCCCAGCATGCCCCTGCCAGCATGGCTTGCTGGGTCTTGCTGTGGGTTGTAAGCCTTTTTTCTGTCTAAGCATGCCTAGGAATGTGCCCGAATTAATGTTAACTTCTGCCCACTCTTCCTTCAGAAATCTCAGAGCAGCTTGGGAGAGCAAATCTTCCATCCAGGCCTTGATGACATTGATACTTGTTTGGTTTTCTAAATACTTACACAACAACTCACACATCTCACCCCGCTCCACATAAAATAGTAGTGTTTGGGGGTGTGTGTGTCATTTTCTCATGCACTAGCTTGTTCCATCCCATTTCTACATCAGTTTGCTTTTTTTTTTTTAAAGAAAGCATCTGCATGAAAATGGGTATGCATTTGTGTACACAACGTCCCCTAACAGACACTTTTCACAAGCCCCATTTCCCCTAATGAATGTTTTTTGTATGCAATTTCCCTAATATATGCATCTTTGCACACAATTTCCCCTAATTTATGCATTTTTGTTTGCATTTTATTATCCAGAGTTGGTGCACAGTAAAAGGTAAAAACGGATAACAGAGTAAAAACGATGCATTTAAAAACAAGGTAACATTAAAACGGCGGCTGATCAGCAAAGAAAGCTTCCTTGAACAAGGATGTCTTCAGCAGGCACCGAAAGCAACAGTGTCGGAGCCTGCCTGGCCTCCAGAGGGCAGGGAGTTCCATAGAAATGGGGCCGCCACACTGAAGGCTCTTCTCCTGGTGGACTCCAGTCAGGCCATAGGTTCATGTGGAACCACCAGGAGAATGTCCTCTGATGACCTCAGTGCCTGGGCAGGGGACAAGGTGCTCTCTCAGCTATCTTGGTTCCTAGTTGCTTAGGTTTTTGTACACTAGTACCAAAACTTTAGACCTGGCCCAGTAGCGAATGGGCAGCCAGTGCTGTTCCTTCAGCAAAGGAGCTGCATGCTGAAAAGGGGCATGCTGAAATTAGCAGGATGTAAGATGCGATGCGGGATGTAGGCATGACTGGAAATTGAATTACAAGCTCTTGTTTGCACCAATACACTAGTGCTCCACCATTCCTTCCTTTTTGATTTCTAAACTTGGTTCAGACCACTGCTTTCATTTTGCATCCTTTTCCTTGCTCTTTTTTAACCATATGGCTTACCAATGCATACACTGATTAGAATGCCATGCACAAAGGGCTTCATGCAATCACAAACTCATATCAAGATTCCACCTCCACCCCCATGGTGTTTTAATCAGTGTTTAATCAGTGAACTTCTGCTCATGTATGTGTGTGTGTGCATTGGTAACCTGTAAGGAAAGAAAGAAATGTAAACTGAAAACTGAGAGACTGCATGCACTAATTCCAAAATGTGATTGTAGGAAGTTAAAGTGGAAGGCAGGCTGAGTGGAACATGGAACAGAGCCAACCCCACAGAATAATGACAAAACAGAATAGGAGACATCTTCTCTTCCCTACCAGAAATGCCTCACCTAGCGATCGACCTAAAGACCACTTCTAGTTCTAGGTATACTCATATATAATATTTCTAGCAACCTAGCAGGATATACCTGTTTCCATCACACAGGATGACACTGCAGCTCCATTTGCATATTCCAGCATACCGTTTGTCACAGCTGTGCATATTTCTCCTATTAGGAGGCTGCTTCTAAATCCTCTGGGATGGCTTGGCTGGGTCTGAGTTGAATTTTTGATGCAATAGAATGGTTTGTCAAAAAAAGAGTAGGCAATCAATGTAGAATGTACCTCCCCACCCTGGTGTAGTCGAGATGGGGGTGGGGGTGGGTGGGGAATTTGTCAGCTATGAAGCTGTGATGTCTCTAAATCAGGGCTCTCCAACCTTGGGTCCCCAGATGTTCCTAGACTACAGCTCCCAGAATCCCTTGCCATTAGCCATGCTGGCTGGGTATGCTGGGAGCTGTAGGCCAGCAACATCTGGGGACCCAAGGTTGGCGAGCCCTGCTCTAAATAATCCCTACAGGGGCACATGCTGAGGAATTTACCAGCTCTGGAAGTGGTTTCAGATCAACCCTCAATCTTGACAGACCAAACTATAGTTCTCAAATATAGGCACCGCTTGAAGTTAATATTCAGTGATAATGTTGGCTTTGAATCAGTATGATATGTTACAGCAATCAAAACAGTTTGATTGAGAACATAAAAACTAGGACTTGAGCTGAGAGAGAGAGAGAGAGAGAGAGAGAGAGAGACTGTTTTGGGGAGCATTCCCCCTCTCATATGAAAACACTCCTTTTCTGTCAGTTTGCTAGAGAGGGCAACAGGGGGCAAAAATATTTGCAGTGCAGATGCACAACTGTGTCCCTCTTCCAACGTAATTTCAGTCGTCACTCTCCTTGAAGGAAAAGAGGCTCTGCAGAGTCACGTCTGTTTGCAGTCCCAGTCTCGCTTCTGCTTTGACCACCATTTAGTTGCCCAAGTTGGTCATTGTCATCCTAGAAACAGTGACAACATCAGGGAGTGAAATCTGATTTGCTACTTGACAATGTTACTGTTCCTAGAAATCTGACAACAGCACTTTAACAGGAGTGAATAGGTGTGAACCAGGTAAATAGGGGCCACAGAATATTTTGGGGGTCCCAATCCTCAACTTTTAGGTTGAAAATGTTCACCAATCAACATTCAACACAACCTCAAGTCAAAAATGGCTTCACACACACACACTACATCCACTATTAATATTATGGCTTTACAGAAACATGGTTATTCGTTTGTCAAAGGAAGGAAAGAAAGCATTATATTTTACATACCATTCTAGAGTAGAGGAAATTAAAAATGCATTGCAAAGTTGGAAGGAAGTTTGAATATTTAATGCAAGGTTTTATGAGCGATTCAAAGACCACATTTTCCATGCGACTCAGCAGAAAACTTTAGCATGTATCTATATTTTTATCCCTCTCATGCAACACTGTGTGGGACAATTGCCTTAAAATTGGATGTGCTGCTAGCTTTGCCTATTCTGCAACAGTGATCATTAACACTCAAGAGGCTTTCCTATATAAATATTTTTTCATTTTATGTGATGTTAAATCTCCCTCTATCAACGGTACTTCCCTGGTCAATTCAGGGAGCAAATAATTACCATGAACATTAAATGGGCAGGCATGAATAGTCATGGTGACAATGAAGGTACAGCAGAGCAGGAATGAGGACAATCAAGAATCCACAACAGGAATTAACAAGCAGACAAATCTGGGATGGGCAAATCTGTCATTTTCAGTTTCTCTCAGTCTCTCATTTTTCAACACTTACATTTGGTTCATCCTGAACTTTGAATCCCCCCCCCCCAATCTTAAGTGCAGTTTTCCCTGAACACTGAGAATAATAAAAAGAAAAGGGGGAAAGTTGCATAAAAGTGTGTACACAATTGTCTGTATATATTTTTTCTGAATACATGCATTTTTATGCAATTTTGACTAATATTCACATTTTTGCCAGCAATTTTCCTAGCATAAATGCATTTTAACATGTTCACTAATATACACGTTTGTGTGCACTTTCCCTAACGTGCATGTTTTTGTACACATTTTTTTTAAAAAAATAATAAATAAATTGGGGAACCCTGTTGCAAAATTCAGAGAACTGCAAATGTTGAAGAATACTGGATCTTATATTGGTTCAAAACTTTGAAATTCGGTAAATTTCTGTAAACATGTGAACCAACCAAACAAATTTCTCACACCATCATTAGCTGGGATAATGGGCATCCAGAAGGATTACAAACTGGAACAGGAGCTACTGAAACAGTGGCAGGCAATTCAACTGAAAACTTGTACTGTCCATCACTGTGGGCTGACCTCATCCAGAACATTTATAAAGCAATTTTGACCAGTCTGAAGCCCCCGAGAGAGAGAGAGAGAGAATGAGAATGAGAATGTGTTGTATACCGGTACATAGAGGAGACTGAAGTGATAAAACTATTCTGATCAAAATAATAAGCAACCTTTAAACTGCTTTGCTGCCCTTGGGAGAAATCCAGCACATTATGTGAAGTCCACTAATTATTTGGCTAAAGTCTCTTGACCTGTCCTGAAAGTCCACAACATAATACTCATCATCTCTTCTGATTGCTTTAACCTTTGGGTCAGGTGCAATAGGTTCAGAACTTGTCTCCTACTGTTCAGACTGAGGTTTGGGAAATAAGAGATCACTTGCTTTAATAGCAGCAAGTGCTTTAGAGAATATCAAATCTCTTGATAGATGCACACAAGGATTTATTTTATTCAAGGTTTAACTAAAATAGTGTCAGACTCAATTTGCTGTTTAAGGATATTGAAGGAGAAAGTTATAGCAAAATGCTTTACAAGTGATAATTGCATTCCCTAGCTTATCTGTTTCATTAAATGAGATCAATCTATTCTTGAGTTTCAAGCACAAGCGGCATTGGGTTGGTATATTCACACATGAGCCACAACATCACATTCCTTTCATCACTTCCAGCCTAATTTATATGGGGCCGCAGCAAATCGCTGTTCGTAGTGAACCACTAGGCAATCACTGCTCCACAAGCACATTGTCAACCTGCCTCTCTTCAATCCACATGGTAGCAAACCCAGATGGTTGTGTGAATTGGATGGAATTAGGCTTTACAAGTTTAATACCATAAAGGTCCATGGCTAGGTTTATATCTTGCAGTGGAAAACTGGAGGTGGTGCCATCCCCTTAAATGTCTGATACTAATAATTTGGCCACTGGGCTCTCCAGTGATCCAGCATGGCTCTTCTTATCCAGCACAGCTGTTCTTAAAAATGTTGTGAGTGTTCTGACATCCATTTGTTTAAGATGGCAGTGTCAAAGGCACCTGTCCTGTCGGGAAATTGGCAAAACATTCCTAGAGATGGAAGATTGGAAGTTAGTCCCTTAAGGGCACAATCCTGTGTATATTTAGACAGAAAAACAAGTCCTACAACTCCCAGCATCCCTCCAGCCAGCCATGCTGGCTGGGGCATGCTGGGAGTTGCAGAACCTTTTCTCTCTCTAAACTTGCATAGGATTGCACCCTAAGTCTATGTTTCAATTTTAGTCCTTTTTTAAGCTTGAAGGCACACTAGATGGAAAGTCCAAATAGCCTATGCAGTTTTTGAGTATATGATTAGGTTTCATGTGGCCAGTGCAATGAAAATGCAATGCATATATGGGTTCTCTTTAATTTTAATGGGATCTGAATTGACTCCCAAAGATATTCCTGGATGTACTTTAACTATAAAACATATATGAATACTTACTGATTCTTTACAGTTAATTTTGTTGTCTCATTATGTGAACTGATAGTTTGTTTTTAATGGCTGGTGTTAAGAAAACATTATCAGTTATTTCTCTGGACATTGTCATAATTTAAATGTTTTGTATTTTATGTTTTGGTCATGGCAAAACATAAAAGAATTCCTTTAATGTGACTACCCAAGCTAATTGAATTACATACCTAATAAATTGATTATTGGCCTCACTAATTTAGAAGCTCAGTCATTCATACCCACAAACATCTATAGGCAGCCTAGGTCCTCTTGGCCCAGGTTGCAGATCAACATCATGAGCCCCAAGGGAGGCAATTATATAGTTGACCCCAATGTTGACCTGCAATCATGGTTTGTTTGAGAATTTTTTGGTCCAGCACTCTGTAGTGTCAGCCTGAGCTCCAACCTCAGTGTGAGCTGCTGTTTGTTTGTTTTACAGTTATTTTGGAAAGTGTCCTCAACTTCTAATGACCTATTTACTAATTATCGATTCACAAGCTATTATTTTTACAGTTTGCTGAAACTCTGTGAGTTGACCACCCTGGTGTGGTTACCAAAACCATTCTATGCTTTAAAAAAATCGAGTTCAGTTCCAGATTTAAGGCACAATCCTATGCATGTTTAGACAGAAAAAAGGCCTACAACTCCCAGCATGCCCCAGCCAGCATGGCTGGCTGGGGCATGCTGGGAGTTGTAGGCCTTCCCCCCATCTAAACATGCATAGGATTGTGCCCTTAGTCATAGTTAGAATAAATCCATTGAAATCAATGGGTGCCCTTTTACACAGACTTATTCTTAATCTGTAACATCATCAGTACTGGAGAATAATACAAGCTGAATTAAGACTTCGTGGTGCATCCACAAATGCCTATGTTGTTGAAAATCATCATCATCATCATCATCATCATCATCATCATCATCATCTATTTGTCAATATTTCCATTAGTCAAAGCTATTTGAAGTGGGTAAATGGACCGGGACAGGTAGCCATTGGTTTTTTTTGTTTTTTTTTTTAAATATTTTATTTATTTTTCAAAACAAATTATAACACAGAAAATATATTTAGCAAAATACAAAATTATCACACAAATATAACATAATCAACATACAATAAATCATAAAGTGCTCCCCCCCACCCTCCAAGGGACCAATTAATATACTTCTATCCTCTTGATCAAATAAAGTCTAAATTCCAAAAATATAACATATCCTGACAAGGCATGTTACCCTTCCCCTTTATTAATACATAGTCTAGTAATTGATTCCATATCTCCATAAAATTATTCTTCTTTAGCAATCCTTTTTTGCATTTGATACTACTAGTTAGTTTATCATTTAGGGCTATGTCCCAAACTTCCTTATACCAGTCTGTTATTAGGAAAACATGTTGTACTTTCCAATTTCTCGCTATCATTAGCCTGGCCGCAGTTAACAAGTTTACAATTAACTCCTTCGTATTTTGATCACAAAAGCCATTTGCATCTGTGTTCAGAAGTGGGTAGCTATTGGCACCAAAATGTTGAAGCAGATATCTATACACTGTTGAGATCAGAGACCAATGATGTTCTTATGTTGAGGGTGCTTCTACATATACAGCGCTGTCCATATGTGGAAATGGAATGATGCATCTGTTCTCCCCAACTCTGAGGGATAGTCTGCTTTCTACCCTGCAGTGCGATCTTGTATTGGGTTAGATAGGCAGAAAATAGGTGAACGGTCCAGCCAACATTTCTCCCCCCCCCCGAACTCAGGGCAGGATCCAGAAAGGTCTGTGAGTATGGATCATTTGTTCCAGGCATAGGATGGTCCTACACTTCAGGAGTTCTAGTATGCCTGGTAGGAGGTACTTATGGTTGTTTTCTGCAGGCAGGAGAAGAAGCACATTTTATATCTCGTTTCTATTAACCTTGTGTAAGATTTTAGAAAAGTATGAATCCAGAAGCATCTGAGTTTCGAATAGTATTTTATTCATGTACAAGAAATGTCTGTGAAGTGTAGGATGTTTTGTCAGAGCTTTCTTCCATCTGGCAATGCCAAGATGTTAAATGGTGTACATTTTACAGGGAGAACATCTTTCATTTTCATTCTTTGCATGACTAAAGTCATTCAATTATTATTCCATTTAATTAAAGAGCTTTTTTATGATTTAATTCTAGTGAACGTAAAAATGATCCGCCATTAAAATTGTGATTAAATTATTACTTAAAAAAAAAAAAAGATGCTATTGAGGTAGATAACAGGAAAGGGTCTTTGAGATAAGGTTAGTGGGGGGAAAGTCCTTGTAGTTCATATAATGTGCTAACTGTAAGGAACAGGGAGTTGTTGATGCGACTTATTAATGAGTGATTAATTAGTCAGTAGTCTGACACTTAATTTATCCCAGTAATGGCTCCCCTTGATAACAATGAACAGGCCATAACTTGGAATAAGTAGAAAAAATAAAGGGCTGCAGCATCCCACCCACCCCAAAAAAGGGGGTGGGTGCATGGGAGAGAAAGAACAACAAAAAGGTGGACAAGATTTCTTAAAAGTTCAATGAACTGGTTTTTGTTTTGTTTTGTACTGTTGAGAAACCCCCCCCATCTTTTTAAAATAAGAAGTAACACTTTAAAAACACATCTAAAATATTCAAGCTTCTTAAATGAATGACAGGATGATATCAGTAGGAGGAGAAAACAGAATAACTTGTTACATGTGCATAGAAATCCTACCCGAAAGTTACGGTGTGTCTGTGTGTGTGTGTGTGTGTGTGTGTGTGAGAGATGCTCTGGTGGAGTGCCTGGAAAATCCATTACCTGCTGTTTCACTGTGGACAGGGTGGGCAGCGGGTGGGCAGGCATTTCCAACATCCCAGGCTGGTGTCGTGTCTCACCAATTCTGTGGCCATATCAAAGGAACAAGGGAGAGGTGGATGTGGCACATCCATGCATGCCCCAGACGTGCCCTCAGCACTACCGGTTTCCCTCCATACTATGATTAAGGACACTGCTAGCAGGACAGCTCTGGCACCAGAACCGGTTTTGATACCGGGGGAACCCTAGAAGTGTGTGCTGCTGGTGGACATCACTCTCCATGGGTGCAGTTGCACTTCCACGGCTTCTAAGGACCTCCTGGGAAAGTTAGGATATTGTGCCCAATGTCACTTGATACCAAGAAACACAGAAGGAGAAGGAGAAGGAGAAGGAGAATTCCATTTCAGTTCAAAAATCGCTCAGAAATGCTCTGTTCGTGGGTCCCAAATGCAAACGAGAGGACGTGTTCTCTGAAAATGTTAACAAATTCCTGGACTTGCATTCATGTTCGCAAAATCTGTACTTGAAAAATGCACAACTGCCTCAAAATGTGCAAATTTTCCCATTCGAATGAACCCCCCCCCCCAAAAAAGGTCACATATGAGAATGGGAGCAAGCTGAGCCCACCTTTGAAGGAAAGTTCAGAAAAGTTCAGCAAGCTCAAGCATCCCTGGTTCTGCCATCCATGTTATGGCCCATCCTGCTGCCTTCTCTGCCTGTATGCCTTGACTGTTTTCCCACAATATTTATTTATTTATTTGTTTGTTGTATTTCTGAATTGCCCATCTGGCCGGCAAACCGGCCACGCTGGGCGATGTACAACATGATAAAATACATTTAAAATACATGATATAAAATACATTTAAAACAGTATAAAACAGTATACAGTAATACCTAAAAAAAATTGAACATGATATGTAAATCACACTAAGGGCACTTCATGGTTTCTTTCCGGTATTTTTTCCAGTACAATTACTTGTGGCTACTGGAAAGATTTTACACATATTTATAGACCATGTAAAATGAACATGATGTGCTTCTTAAAGATTCGTTATTTATTTATTTATTCATGAGTTATAATTATTTGTATACATCTGTTCAATTAAATACAGTAATGCCTTGGATTGCAAGTAACTTGGTTTGAGAGCGTTTTGCAAGACAAGCAAATTTTTAAATATTTATTTATTTATTTATTTACTTGATAAACAAGCGACGTCTTGCAATACAAGTACTGTAGTACGGCTTAAATTAAAAATCTGTGTACAAATTTGGGGTGTGTGTGTTTCGTTTTGATATAAGAGTGTTTTGGATTACAAGCACGTTTCCGAAACGAATTATAATCTCAATCCAAGGCATGACTGTAACTTTTAAAATCTTAACCCACCTCATATTCCCGCCTGAATAACCATGTTTTTAGTGAGCGGCGGAAGCTCAACAGAGAGCTCACACTTTCTATCTGTGTGGAAAGGACGTGTGTTAGCAGAAAAGGGTTTGTGTCTTTTTGCAGGGGAGGGAGGGGAAACTTAGACATGCACAGCATGGACTGAATCATCTCTCAATGATTAAAAAAAAAAAAATTGTTCGTGAATCTTAAGTTCTACTGGGCAGGCAGGAGGGGGGGACACATTACAATAGTGCATGACTTGAATTGAAGGAAAATACGACACAAATATATTTCTAGCTACAAGCATTCTATCACAGATAGCCTTAAGGAATGTGGTACTTCTCCCTCTGAGTGGAGCCCACAGACATCTGTTTTCCTGGCTTGCTACACAATGTAAGGTGCTGACAATTCAGCTCTCATCAGTTTCATTGTGAAGTACCTAGTGAGACCTGCCCAATGCCCCACGGTCACTACTATCAGAAAGAAAGGGAGATGCCCCATTTGTTCATGAGGTCACAGTGGTGCCCCTGTGATGCAAAGTGAGCTTAAGTGGGCTTGAGCGATGGCCTGGTGTACTGATGCATGTAAATGGCACATGAATACTGCAATGTGTTTTACTAAGGTGCAGTCCTGAATACACTTTGGGAACTTCAGCTGCTGCAGAATGCAGCAACTTGGCTGTTGTCTGACTCTGGCTGCTTGGTGCCTATTACGTATGTCAGCCTTAAGGGAGTTCTATTAGATCAGTGTTCTCTGGGGCACTGGCTGGGGCATGCTGGGAGTTGTAGGCCAAAAACATCTGGGGACCCAAGGTTGGAGAACACTGTATTAGATAGTAATGACTTTCCAGGATAAATTTAAAGTGCAGATGTCAACCTTTCATGCCCTGCCTTAGTTGGCATTAATAATTATGAATAGGAAACTGGAGGATAGTCATGACCCCAGACCTTCCAGTGTGCTGCAGAGGATTCTGATGAAGACGAGGCACAGGCCACTTCCCTGTAGGACAATCAGTGATTCATTCAGGGCCCTCCGAACCAGAGGACACACCCCTGCCATTGTCCTCTGGCTCAGATGATGAATCCCTAGCATGAATTCCATCTCTCCAGCCTCACAGAAGGCTCAGGCTACAAAATCAGGTGAGCGGCACTTTACTAGTCCTGGAGGATGGATCGAGCTAACCACACCTTATGTAGGTAGGTTTTGTCAGCCTACCTACATAAGGCTTCAGTTTGCTTTTGCTCCCTGCTGAGACAGCATCCTCCTAATGTTCTAGTAGAAGAGAGTTTCAGCCACCTGGAACAAAGTCTTATCTTCTTCCTGCCTTGACCTTGCTGCCAGCAAATGCTACTAGTTTCCCCTGTGAGCCTCAAGGAACTGCAGGATGGGATAGGCAGTTATTCTGGGATAAGAGATGTTATTGTATGTGGCCTTAATGCCACTTGTGGAGGGTCAAGCTGTCTCTCCACCCCACCCTGATTTGGGGAAACTTACTGTGAGATATATTTGAGATCCTTGGTTGAATGAAATGTGTGGATTTTCTTGCTATCTTTACATTCCTTCTCGGCTAGACCTTTAATGATGCCCTGTAATTTTCTAGTGACAATGTATGTTATCACTTGAAGATTACACTGAATATATATCTCCCCTCCCTTCCTCCCCCCTCTCTGTATATAACTGCATTTGTCATGTTTTATTTTTCTTCTTTCTGGCTTGCTTTTCCACACATTCTCTCTCTCTTTATTTTTCCAGAGATCTGCCACTAGAGGGAGAGTAGTTACACATTTCACAAGAGTGTAACATAGTAAAGATCTTTCAGTTTTTCTTCATAAGGACACTTTTTTCCTATGCCCATAAACATTTGTAATCAAATGACCATCCCACACTACTGCTACCACATCCCCTTTTCTTAATAGGATGACAAAATAAATAGATGAATAAAAATTCAGTGATTCAGTTGGAGGGGCTATGTTATTTATGACATGGCTCTCAGTTCCATTCCTTGTCTATTTTATAATGCAGTGTGTTTCCATATTGCTAGGCATTGACGGTCTTCAGGTAGTGGGTAGAAAACCATAGTCCCCGCTCGGCCATGAAACTCACTGGGTGACTTTGGGGCAGTCACTGACTCCCAGCCTAACCTACCTCACAGGGTTGTTGTAAGGATAAAATGGGGAGGAGGAGGAGGAGGAGGATTATATAAGCCACCTTGGGTTCCTTGCAGGAAAAAAGGTAGGATATAAATATAATAAATAAATAAAATAAAATAAGACCGGTTGCACCAATGGCACCACCATTTTCTTCTCTCTCAATTACATTTCGTGTCCCCCCCCTTTAAATACAATGAGAGAGATGGGTGAGGGCTGAGGGGGAAGAAGGCATAGTTTGGAGGAAAGTAAGTAGGTTCCATTTTAGGATGGTCCAATCTCAAGGCTAATGGATTCAGATGGTTTCCAAGTGGCCTTACGGCAGGAGTGCAGAACCTCAGGCCCAGGGCTCAAATACAGCCCTCTGCGGTTCTCCAGAAGGCCACACCCCTTTCTTCCAACCACCGATTGTTTGGTGGTTTCCCACCTTTTCTGCAGTTTTCCCCCTATTCTAAAAAGTCAAAATCCCTCTTTTAAGGCTTACAGAGCAATCCTATGGCCCCTAGGCAGCGTCTAGAGGTTCATAGGATTTTTCAGAGTGCTCAGAGCTCCCTCCCCTATTGCAGCCAGCGTGGAAAGCACCTTGCTAGTTGCTTCTCTGAGGTCACTAGAAGGAGTTTAGGGCAGTGATGGCGAACCTATGGCACGGGTGCCACAGCTGGCACGCAGGGACCTCTCTGTGAGCACTCGAGCCATTGGTCACCAGATCGCGAAAAGGCCGTCCCCTTCTGCAAAACAGTAATGATCTTGTTCTTTCTCACAGTGTGGAACAGAATGATTTTATTCTAGAATTCCTGTTACAGAATTCTTTTCTACATTGTTATCACATTTAAAAGATTTTGAAGAATGATGCACAGACTAGCATGGCTTGGATGTAAAGCCCTAACAGTTGACCTGAGTGCTGCATGTGTTGCTCCCAAACTAACGGAGTATGAGCCAAGGTTTGACAAATTATCAGCATGCATGCAATAGCAAAAATCACATTAATTGTGCAAAAGCATGCCCAATGCAAACTTTTACCTAATGCAGTGTTTGCAGTCCAAGACATAAAGTGTTTAAAATGTGTTAAGCACGTTTAGTTTTCTTGTTTCTTGCTCATCCTAGTACAGGTTGACTTTTACTTTTACTAATCCGACACCTGTAGAAGCAGGGAAAGGACCCGGAGTAAAGCTTGCCCCATACAATTTCAGTCTGGCATATAATCATATTACAAGTTGCGAATCCCTTATCCAAAAATACATGTGCCTAATTATTTAAAAAGTTTGTATAAATTCCCTTCAGGCTATGTGTACAATGTAGTACTATAATAATTTTTTGAGTTGATTTTTTTTCCCCAACAAAAAACTGTTTGTATCATTGAAAGCTCTGTTATTGTGTTTTTCTTTAAAGACAAAAGATGTTAATTAGTTCGGACAACTGTATGAGTTGTTTTTCTAAAACTAAAACCTTGGTATTCAGGTTTAATTGCAGTGTTGGCACTTTGAAATAAATAAGTTGGTTTTGTGTTGCAGTTTGGGCACTTGGGCTCAAAAAGGTTCGCCATCACTGGTTTAGGGGGTGTTCTGGCAGGGGAGGAGGTCAGTGCCGCTAAGATGCGATGTATCCTGGAGGCACCTCTGCCTCCTTCCCTCCCACTCCAAAGTGCTGCAGTTAGACAGCTGAAATCGGCCGGGCGGTTTGCAGGGCGGGAAGAGCATGGAGGCAACCTTTGCCTCTGCATTCCTCCTGCCCTGCATAGGATGTCCGTAACCCTCTGGGTCTGGATGGTTACGGGCATCCTGACTGGACTGTGTCCTAAGTCAGTGTTTCAGTTTTAGTCCTTCTTTAACGTTGAGGGAAAACTAGATGGAAAATCCAAATAGCCTATGCATACCCATAGAGTTGCACCCTTAGCTACTTGCAGTAAAAGCTTTAAGCTAAAATATGCTGGTATTTTGTCTCCACCCTCTTTGCCATTGGTCCTGTCCCCTTTTGCCTTCGGCCCTGCCCACCTCCAGCATGTGTCTCCAAAGAGCTTCTCCAAAATGGAATTCAGCCTGAAAGAGGTTCTATGCCCCTGCCTTAGGGAGCTACTTGACCAGCTCTGCCAGCTATATTTTCACAACCCGTGTTGATCCTTAGAAAACACTTACCCCTAGGAGCCCTCTCCTACTCACCAGAGTTCAGATGCCTCCTGGTTTACCAGATAACTGCAAACAATGAGGCAGCAAGGTCAACAGCTGGAACATATAGAGAAAAGCCCATCATGAATCTGACCAAATACAGCTCAGAGATCATTTGAAGGCTGTTCCCTGAGCAGTGATCGCAATGAAAAGATTCTTCTTCTCTGCCACAATTAGAATTCTGAATTATCTGGTCCACTTTGCAAAGTGGAACTGATGCATTTGGAAGCCTCCATTGCTCTCTGTGTTTGTATGCTTTATTTCCAAATGTTATACAGATCTATGTACAAGAGCAGTTTGCAGTCGCTTTCAGTTCCTTCAGCTCATTTTGTGTCTTCCAGGTGCACACAGGCCCATTAATAAAACATGGCATGTATCTGATGTGAAAAGGCCATCTTGTTGTGATCGTACCTGTGGTTGTATCAGGATTCTTTTTGCATTGTGTTTTACCAGTGCACAGGCACATGTGTGCATAGAGGTGGAACTCAACGTAAAAAGAAATATATTTGATCGTATGTGATCACATCAAGATTGCTTTTCAGTAATGCAGAACGAGAAGATCCAAACAAAATGAAGGAACTGAAAGCTGTAGCGGATGGAGTATTTTCCAGTGTTATCAATTTTCCAAGTCAAACTGGAATTCAAGAGATGTGGGATGCAGGGCAGGGTGAACCCATGGAAGAATGAAGGAATGCAATGGGGATATTTATTATTATTACATTTATATCCTACCTTCCCCTCCCCCTCTTGCAAGGGACCCAAAGTGGCATACATGGTCCTCTTCATTTCCATTTTATCCTCACAACAGACCCTGTGAGGTAGGTTAGACTGAGAGTCAGTGACTGGCCCAAAATCACCCAGTGAGATTCATGGCCAAGTGGAGATTAGAACCTGGATCTCTGGAGTCCCAGTCCAACACTCTAATGCAGGGCTCTCCAACCTTGGGTCCCCGATGTTGCGGGACTACAGCTTCCAGAATCCCTTGCCATTAGCCACGCCGGTTGGGTATGCTGGGAGCTGTAGGCCCGCAACATCTGGGGACCCAAGGTTGGAGAGACCTGCTCTAACCACTACACCACACTGGCTCTCATACCTAGATAGAAGTGCTCAGATCCATTCCAACTTGGACTCCGCATTAGGAACCAAGCATATCACAGAGTCTGACTGATTTTAATAGATGAGTTTCAGTTGCCATCCCACAAGATGTAGACAAAATGCTTGGCACGGTTTACCCTTCTACATGGCTGCTTGATCCTTTTCCATCTTGGCTGGTGAAGGCTTGTTGAGGAAGGCTGCTGAATTCAATCCTAGTCATCATTAACACATCATTGCAGGAAGGAGGAATGCCATCTGCTCTTAAGGAAGCTGAAACAAAAACCATTGCTAAAGGAACCTAAACTCTACTCCTGTGTATTGGGAAATTGAAAACCAGTTTGTAATCTGCCATTCCTAGCCAACATGGTCAAGTGGGGTGTGGTATATCATCCCCAGGTGCTTTTGGATTAAATAGGTACACCTGATGAAGTGGACAGCATCCACAAAAGCTTATGCCAGAATAGATCCGTTAGCCTTTAAAGTGCCACAAGACCTTTTATTGTTTTTGCTGCAACAGACTAACATGATTACTTCTCTGGAAATAGGTTATTTAGATCCATTTCAGGATGGCTTCAGGAAAGAAACTGATTTGGTCATGCTGATTGACAAGCTGTGCTAGGAGAGACATAGGGAGGGTGACAGGTGTGATTCCTGTTGATCCGTCAGTGGCTCTTGATATCACTAGCCATGATTTTCTTCTGTACCACTTGTATGGATTGGGAGTAGGAGGCACCAGGATGTCTCCAAAAGGTGGTGCTGGGAGACTATAACTACCTTGAACACCTTTAAAAAAAAAAAAAAGCAGTATATGGACAGTTTAAATCAATACTGGTCTGGTCTTCCCTGTTGGTTTCCTTCTCATCTCCAAAGTTTTTAAATATCTACATGAACCGATTGGTTGAAGTTGTCTGGGGACTTGAAGTGTATTGTCATCAGCTAGCTTTGTTTCTATTTTCCTTCTGTATCTGCTGATAGTACAGTGGTCTATCTATGGAGGACTGCTCAAGTTCAGTAATGGACCAGGTGAAATTGAATAAGTCATTCCAGGCCAGATGAATGGTGGGTTGATGTGCTGATGTGGATCAGGTGCTGCCATGATGACCAGAAGGAACAGGTTAACAGCTGGGATATGTTATTAGATCCATAATTGCTTTTGAAGGACCATGGCCAGGGGTGATTTTTCCCCCCTCCTGCTTCAGCTGGTATGCCAGCTTTGGAGAATAGAGTTTTGGCCACTGTCTTTCATACGCTGGTAATCTCTCAGTATGACTACTGGATTGTGCTAGCCGTGGCACACCAGCTGATCTAGAATATGAAAGCAAGGCGTTTGGAGTTGACCACAGAGTTCATACCATACCAGTTCTTTGTGACCTTCACTAGTCACCAGTGGCTTCTAAGTTAAATTCAAGTTGCTGGTTTTGTCCTAAGTGTTCTGATTCCAGGATGCATAGGGAGTGTTTTGGCCTATATGTATATCACATAACACACACAGCATGACTTGAGAAACATACATTATATGGGTGCTACCTCCTTTGGTGCTGTGGTTATCTGCCTGTAAAATAAGCTCTCTTTTTCTTTCTCCAGTGGTGGCCTGTTCTTTATGGAACTTCCTGCCAAGTAACATCTAATAGGCCTGCTCTACTGGACAGAGTAATCTATTCTATTCTATTTTTAAAGATTCTTCCAAGAGCTTTAAAGATCTCTGTGTTTGAATGTTACTATTCTTATGGATTTTTAAAAAGCTTTTGAAGGTACTCTAAGTGAATAGTTTTAATTGTGGTTTTATGATATTATTGTTAAGTTTTAATGATTTTATATTAAGCTAACTTGAGGGTCATAGGATACAAAAGCAGACTGTAAATTTAAATATTAATAAATACAAATATTTCAGTCTGCGATTAAATGTGGGTTCCAAGACTGAAAAGACTGAAGACTATAGATTTTCATAGTTATCCCTCATGCTAAACTAAAAAAGAGTTATCCACTTAACTCTTTCGAATTAAAACATATAACAGTGTGGACAAATAATTCAATTTATCCCATGTTATACACACTGTTACATTTCTCAGCATTGTATTTTGTCACCAGTTTGGGCTTATCCTTATCACTCCTCGGAGGTTTATCTTAATCCTCTCTCCTGTGCCTTGTTTGAGGTCAGAATGAGGGTCCCACTTTACAACTTTTATCAACTTGTCTAGAAATACAGAATTAGCCTTTAGGCCATCCATAGTTAACCTTGTTGGCCACCTCTTCACAGACATTTTCTCTCTTCTTTCACAGCATTACTCATCATTTTTATGGCTATTTCTAATCTGTAGTAGCTTGTTACATCTTCTGTTGCATTGAGAGCTCATTTTGAGGGATTCTCCTGAGCCACATGGACGCCCCACTGCTATGTTGACAGAAACAGAATACTGCTACCATGGCCACTGTAGTGACAATTATGCTTGATCTACCTCTTGGCCATTCTTACGATCTGTAAGATACAAGTTCTGTTGTTAATCACTTTATGTGTTGTATTTTTGCATTTCTGTCCTGTCCTCTGGGCTGGCCAACCTCGAAATAAAACTGAATGAAACAAAGAGAAAAGTAGAACTGTATTTGATTTACAGTGGGGAGACCCAGAACGTTCATTTGGATCCAGACTGAGTCATACTTACAGTAGACCCATTGAAATCAATGGGACCTAAAGTAGTGGCTAACTACTACTAATGATGGAGGGAGCAATCCTATGGCCCCTAGGCAGGATCTGAGGGGCCACAGGATATTTTGGATTCCCAGATCTGAGGTTGGAGACAGCACTCCAACAGCAAAGTTGGGAATTGGAGC
Organism: Shinisaurus crocodilurus; assembly: GCA_021292165.1. Classification (NCBI taxonomy): domain Eukaryota; kingdom Metazoa; phylum Chordata; class Lepidosauria; order Squamata; family Shinisauridae; genus Shinisaurus; species Shinisaurus crocodilurus. Next base: position 12,988,193 of record CM037876.1, read on the forward strand.
TCTGCCAACCCCCACCCCCTCGCAGCCGGCTGCTCTTTGAGTTCAGGAAAGTGATGGGGGGGAAGGGGGTGTTTCAGTGGGCGGGAAGGGGAGGAAACTGGAGAGGTCACACTGGCTCAGCTTGTCCGAGTGTGAAAAGCTAAGCAGGGTCAGGCCTGGTTATTACTTGGATGGGAGACCCCTCCTCTAGTTTGCTGCCTTGAGCAGGGGGTTGGACTCGATGATCTATGAATCTATATGAGCCCTCCTGAGCCTCTTCCAGCCTCCTGCCCTCCCCCTCCAAAATGTCCCAGCTAGATGGGCAAAAAAAGCCCATCTAGCAAAGATGCAGGGTGGGAGGACAGGGAGGCAAAGGTTGCCTCCTCTGCTCCTCCCATTCTGCATAGGATGACCATAAGCCTCCACGTTCGGCAGCTTACGAGCATCATAATAGGATTGCACCCTAAGTCTGGATCCTATGAGTCTGGAGGAAATAAGAATCTCTTTACATAAGGTTGGCTTACATCAGTAGAGGGGCAGTGTGATAAATAATCAGGAAATTAAATAGTTTAAATAGTATTTTTCCCTACTCAAATGTTACTGGGCTAACATGATTTCCCTTCCCTTTACAAATCCATAGCATATTCATCTGAGAACTTTTCAGTTCTAATCATCACCTAGTATTATTGTTTTCCTGTTGTTATAAAATTTATTATCTAAATTACTATTTTATGTTGAAATAAGTGCACTTACAACCAGCCTGCCCGCTAACGGTAGTTTCTATTTGGGGGGGAAAGAACGGCTCCACATTATTATTATTATTATTATTATTATTATTATTATTATTTATTCAATTTATATCCCGCCTATATACTATTACTCTAGGCGGCGTATAAAATAACAATCAATTATACAGATAAGTATACAGTAAAAACATCTGTTAAACATAAAAGCAGTATAAAAATTCCATTAAAATTCCATAAAAACAATAAAAATTCCATAGTAATATGACAGAATGTTATAAAAGGAAGGCCTGCTGAAATAATTAATCTGTGTGGTTTGGATTTGTTGCATGCATTTCATCCGATAACTTGTTGATACTTGATATATCATATTTTCTCTCCTACATACCTGTACTGCTGACAATTACTTACAGCATGCAGGGCCTAATTATCATAGTTAAGTCCCTGGGAGGTTTTTTGTTGCTGATGTAAGTTGTAAGTTCACGGCACAATTATTATATTGTATTATATTTAGCAGAGGATGTTTTGATATGGAGTGCTGGATATCATATTTCTTATACTAGGCTTCTTTCTCATTCCTCACAACACCAAGAATGGATTAGTGCTTCTGTTCATAATTTGGACCTGTGCGCTGTGAGAAGAATTCTGAATACCAGGATTTGACTCCTAGTGGGTTGCCTTTTGTATATTCCAGAATTCAGTTGACACTGAATATCGCCTAAAATAAAATTTATATTGTACCTGAAGGGGCCTGTTTAAGTAAAACATTTGTAGGACTTTTAAGGAAAGTAGAAAATAATGTTATGAGGCTTAGGAATGTTACATCAGTGTTTGTGTGTATGCACACGCACATGAAGATCTCTCGAGCTCTCACCAGGTTTCAAGTAAACTAAAATTGAAAGTGAATTTGGAGGATCCTGCTTAGATACCAGTGTTGATTAGATTCTACCTGGCATGTCTTTTTGCAGGATGATTCCTCATCTGCATTCTGGTTGAGGTCTACCAGTCAGTCCGATTTCACACCTTGTAATACTTGCTTTAGTGATTGGGTGCATACCATTTTAAATTTATGTCACAGCATGAGGTGAATTCCTTCCAGACACTTGTTTCCATTGCATCAACAATAACTAAATGCTGCTGTATATATAATGTTCCCCCTCAAGAATCAAAATAGCATTGTGAAGTTCACCAACATGATGATACAGATGAATATATTGTTTAGCTAAGTGGAACCTTTGTATAAGAGCAATATTTATTTATTTATTATATTTATACCCCACCTTTTTTCCTGCAAGGAACCCAAGGCGGCTTACATAATCCTCCTCCTCCTCCTCCTCTCCATTTTATCCAATATACACTGGAATACCAGATGCTGGGCTTAGGGTGATTATTACCACCCAAAGGCATGTGGCAAGCTGCTATTTCAAATAGGACACTTGAGTAGATGGGTTTTCTGTCTCGTCTCGTCCATCAAGGCAACTCTTATGTGTTGTATTTCAACATGGGGAGCAGGCTTTCTCCATTATTTTAACACTCCTAATACGTAGGCCTTTATTTTGTTTCTGACATGGAATAAGCCTGTGGTTTACGCTGGCTCAGCTTGGCTGAGCGTGGAAAGCTAAGCAGGGTCAGGCCTGGTTATTACTTGGATGGGAGACCCCTCCTCTAGTTTCCTGCATTGAGCAGGGGGTTGGACTCGATGGCCTTGTAGGCTCCTTCCAACTCTATTAAATCTATGAAATCATTTACACCTTTGGGGTTCGCAAAAACTTCCTCTTACCTTATTCCATAATTGGCTGATTTGCCAAATGGGTCCCGCGAAGCTAAAAATTAAGAGCTGCTAACTGACAGAAGCCCCCTGAGTGCTAAATAGCTATATGGCAGGCCCTTCATTTCTGGTTACTCCTCTGTCATCATGAGAAAAGCTGCACATTTTGGATTTCCTCCTCTCATTCGATTGCAAAAGGCACAGAAGCCGCTCCCGGGAAAGGAGTTGGAAAGCATGCAGTCGGTGGACCAAACCAGACATTGCACTAGAAGATGTGGGGGCCACCCCCCAAAAAACATCTAGTAAAATTCCCCATGACCTGAAATCACGATGTTGTAAATTTCCCTAGTCATGCTTCACATCCTTAACTGCCACTAGTAGTAGGGCTAATGCAGAACATCATAGAATAATAGAAAAGTAGAGTTGGAAGGGGCCTATAAGGGCATTGAGTCCAACCCCCTGCTCAATGCAGGAATGCAAGTTAAAGCATCCCTGACAGATGCCTGTCCAGTTACATCTTGAATGTCTCCAGTGTGGGAGAGCCCACGACCTCCCTAGGTTATTGGTTCCATCATTGTGTTGCTCTAACAGACAGGATCCCCCCCCCCATGTCCAGGTGGAATCTGGGTTCCTGTAACTTGAGCCCATTATTCCGTGTCCTGTACTCTGGGATGGTCAAGGAGAGATCCTGGCCCTCCTCTGTGTGACAACCTTTCAAGTACTTGAAGAGCACTCTCATATCTCCCCTCAGTCTTCTCGTCTGAAGGCTAAACATGCCCAGTTCTTTCAGTCTCTCCTCACAGGGCATTGTTTCCAGTCCCCTGATCATCTTTGTTGCCCTCTTCTGAACCCTTTCCAGTTTGTCTGCATCCTTCTTAAAGTGTGGTGCCCAGAACTGTATGCAGTACTCACGATGAAGCCTAACCAGTGCTGAGTAGAGGGGAACTAATACTTCACGTGATTTGGAAGCTATACTTCTATTAATGCAGCCCAAAATAGCAATTGCCTTTTTTGCAGCCACATCACGTTGCTGGCTCCTATTCAGCTTGTGATCTACCACAGTTCCAAGATCCTTCTCACTAGTAGTATTGTTGAGCCAAGTATCCCCTATCCTGTAACTGTGTGTTTGGTTGGTTTCCTTTCCCTAGGGTGCAGCACTTGGCATTTATCCCTATTAAATTTCATTCTGTTGTTTTCGGCCCAGTGCTCCAGCCTATCGAGATCGCTTTGAATTTTGTTTCTGCCATCCAGGGTATTAGCTATTCCACCCAATTTTGTGTCATCTGCAAATCTGATAAGCATTCCCTGCACCTCCTCATCCAAGTCATTAATAAAAATGTTGAAGAGCACTGGGCCCATGACCGAGCCCTGCAGTACCCCACTCGTTACCTCTCCCCAGTTTGAGAAGGTACCATTGATAAGCACTCTTTGAGTCCAATTCTGTAGCCAACTGTGGATCCACCTGATAGTTGTTCCATCTAGCCCACTTTTAGCTAGTTTGCTAATCAGGATATCATGGGCCACTTTGTCGAAAGCTTTGCTGACATCAAGATATATTGTGTCCATGATGCCAGGCCCTGGAGAAACTGAACTAGACATTACACACAGAAGTGGGGAGACAGGCACATGGCTGCCATTTTTAGTAGAAGATTTAGCACAACAGCTAGCTTACTCCTATGCCTCTAATGCATCTGAATTGCTAAGCGAGTTTCCTGTCGTTAACTGGATTCTCTCTATTTGTTATGGGGTCATTGCTGAGAGATAATTTCTCAGTATTTGGTGAGATTATCCTTTTGGTTGTAACCATTGATCTAAGGCAGTCTTCCCCAACCCGGCGCCCTCCGGATGTGTTGGACTACAAATAAGAACTATTTATTTGTAACTAAATACTATCATCCCAAGAGCCTTTTGGATGGGGATGATGGGAGTTGTCGTCCAACTCATCTGGAGGGTGTCAGGCTGGGGAAGGCTAATTTAAGGGTTGGAATAAAAAGGTCTCCCCACTACAATTTAAAACTTGGGCTGGAAGCAGCTGAGTCACCTAAACCAAAAGTAAATGGTATCCAATAGCATCATAACACCCAACTGGGTGCCCTCCAGATGTTTTGGATTACAGTGCCCAGCATTCCTGACCCTGATGGCTGGGGCTGATGGGAGTTGAAGTCCAAAACATTAAGGGGGCACCAAATTGGGGGAAGCTGCATTATAACATTTACATGAAATTGGGGATAAGCATTTGACATCTGGTGGCCTCTTTAGTGTGTGGATTGAAATCACATCCTATTGGAAAAATTGTTTGGGGAAATGGTCTGGAACAGAGAAACAAATTTTCCAACATGATACTTTAGTCAGAGCCTAGACCAGGGCTCTCCAACCTTGGGTCCCCAGTTGTTGCTGGCCTACAGCTGCCAGCACACCCAGCCAGCATGGCTAATGGCAAGGGATTCTGGGAGCTGTAGTCCAGCAACATCGGGGACCCAAGGTTGGAGAGCTGTGGCCTAGATAGAGAGACAGATAGATAGATCCCCAAGCATAAAAACATTTTTATTAACTTTCTTTAATATAGGCTCTTTTCACAAACCAGACCATCAGCTGGAGTGTGGTAGTACAGACACAGTGGGTACTACACTCCTCCAGAGAGGACAGTTTAGCTCTGGTTCTGCACAACCAGGAGCTGTTGATTGCATATGTGAATCACAGAAATGGCAGTTGCTGAAAGGATTTAGAACAAAGATAACAATACCCTCATAAAATATTATGTGAGGTTCTGAGTTCAAATTTCTGTTAAGGAAAGAACTTGGCAGGTGGCCTTGTGTAACGAATGCTCTCTTAACCTTTGCTGCCTGGCGGAGAAGTGGGTTCAAGTTCCAGCTTAGCCATGACTGTGTGATCATAAAGGACTCTAGAAAATCCCTGCAGGAGCAAACCAAAGGTCCATCTAGACTTGGTTCACAACACGATAAGCCACAGTGGTTTATAAGCCATGTTTGTTTCAGAGTGGCTTGTTGTGTTGGCTGAACCCGGCCAGAGTGGCTTGTACATGGTTAACAAACCATGCTGCTGGGTTCAGATGACACGACAAGACTCTGAAACATACATGGCTTATAAACCACCATGGCTTATTGTGTTGTGTGAACCCAGTCCTGGTGTGACATAACATTTTATTTTTCCCAACCGTGGCCTAGCAGGTCCCTTTGAGTAGACATGTATAGGACTGCACCATAAAAGAGAGGGACGTAATGAAGACGTAATGGGAGCTCATGGGCAGGGCTTGAAGGAAACCGCCCACTCCGGTTCTATTTCTCCAGTGACTGGTTTTCACATCAAGGTGCCATTTAGTTAGCATGACTAGTAACTGTTGAGACACCCCATTATGCACTTGTCGAATCCAAATGGCTGGCCATCAGTTTGTGGCAGTGCGTTCCATAGGTTATTTATCTTTTGTTTGAAAAAGGACTTTCTTTTGTTTGATCTGAACCTACGAACAAAACGGTTTTCATTGGCGAAATTTATTATGAGGAAAGGAGGGGAAGAAAATTATTTACTTGCTTTTACCACATTACTCATAACTCTATAAGTCTTCATTACGTCCCTCTCTTTTATGGTGCAGTCCTATACATGTCTACTCAATGGACCTTACTCCCAGGAAACAGTGAGCCATCATCCCCCCACCCCACCCCACCCCACACACCTGGGCAAGTCACCGTCTCTCAGCCTAATCTGAGACTCTGAGTCATTGTGAGAATAAAATGTGTGATTTTTTCACCCATGTCATTTTGAGCTCCCTGCAGGAAATACAGGATAAAAACGTGATAGACACATGCTTACTAAACTACATAAAAATAAAACAAATTATTGTTGCCCTTTAATTTTGGATCCACCTTTAAAAAAAAAATCCCTTTACTTTTTATTCAGATTATTTTAGCTAAAATGTTAAGATAATTTGTAGTTATCCGTACACTTTCTATCACTATGTCTCGGGGAGTTGATTCTCCCCTTCATCATATTCACCCTGATCAGGGTCAGGTCACTACTTTACCTCGGAGAAACTACCAGATTGCAATGCTCCCAGAGTGAGTTTCACGAGAGATACATCGCCCTCCTAGTTTCGATAGTCCACATGCTTGACCAGTGCTTCCGGTGTAAAATTCTGGGAGGAAATAGTTGAAAAACGAATTTGGAGATTGTGAGGGAGGATTGTGTAAACAGATATGGTTTAACATTAATTTCCCCCTCCCCAAATTATTTTAAAACTGTGTCCAATCAGAGCTCTGTGTCTATTAAGCTTTCCTCCCCCCCCCCCCAATTCCCTTCATATCCATTAGAGCATAAGGAGAGCAGAATTGTTCCAGTGAGGCTGATGTGAAGAGCTTAATTGGATAAGCCCTTTCTTTACCAGTTTAATACACACATGCATATTTCTTGTCAGGGACTTTATTGAGAAAACAATTTGAGGTCTTCTGTCGTTAAACTCTGCAACTACACAGCTTGCCTGTTTCAGCAGGGGGGGGGAGGGCGGGGGGAGAAAGAACAGAACAGCACGTCTTGAAAATGAACACGGAGGGGCAGAATATGTAAACAAGGGGGATTGTGTGCTTAGTCACTAATGACATCAGTCAAGCATAATTTAATGCCTTGCAATCTTCATTAATATGGGGGAGGGTGTTAGATAAAACAATGAGTTAGATACTAACCTCTTGTGTTGAAGATTTCATTAAGTCATAAATTGGCAAGTGTTCCTTCCAGTGCCACGTTAACACAGAAGGATCAGATAATCTTTTCAATACTTCTGCTTCTGCTACCCATCACTTTCGGCAGTTCAGAAGGATTCCTTGATCTACTGCAGGGGTAGGCTGACGTTTGGGACTTCAATGCCTGCCCATTGGCCTTCCTGGCAGGGACTTATGGGAGTTGAAGTCCAAAACATCAGGAGATCTACCTTCTGCCCACTGCTGGTTTATAGGGTTGTGTTCCTGAATGCAGAAAAAAAACAAAACAGAATGGTGACATCCCTGCTGGTTTACTGTCATAAAGGCTGCTGGGAGATCCAGAAGAATCCATAGGATCACACTTCCCCCATCAGCCTCTCAAGACAGATTGTTGACTGCAGCTACCAAAGCAATTTCGATTCTGGAACCAGGTTTTAACCCCGATTGATATGGATCCAGGAGATCAGTTTCCTCTAGCAGGGCTCAGAGCTGGTCTACCACCACATACTCAGGCCTCCCAAAACTGGCATATTACATATGGGCTGATAATTAGAGATGCCAGTGAAGTCTGCCATGTTCAGATCCAGAAACTGCCTTTGGGACGCAGTATTGCTTGCCGTAAAAGAGTGACAAAAAGCATTAGAATCCCCTGAATTCTACCCTGGCTTGGATCAATGTCAAGACCAGATAAGACTTCCCAAGCTGGGGGCAAGAGCCTACCATCTTGCAGCGGACTCTAGTCTCTCTTGATTTGCTCAGGGGCTGCTTTCAAAGGCTGCACCCAGGAAAAACGTGTTCAGATTTGTTCAGGAATTCGGTGAGCTATTTCCTGATTTGGGATGTGCCACTACCAGGAGGCCTCTAGTCTGAACGTGACCAGTAGTAGCTCTGTGTTAAATTACTGCTGGAAGACCAATCAGTAGTTTACTGCTGTGTTCCCTGCAACGTGTGTGTGTGTGTGTGTGTGTGATTGTGATGGTGGTGGTGGTGTGGTGGTGGAGGCAGTTTGGTTGGGCAGAGTGCCCATTTGAAACATAATCCTCCATCGGCCCCTTATTGTATGGGATTATGGGATGGGGATTATTTTCTTCTCTAAGCAGAGAGGAGGAACATCAGTAGTTGGTTCCTCTCTGAAGCGGCCGTGCACCCGATACAGAACTGAAATACTTTGTTACTGAGATCCTTGCTAGGTAAACCGGCCGGGTGACCGGCCAGATGGGCGATTAACAAATATAATAATAAATAAATAAGCCAGAGATGTTTGCAAAGGATGCTGGAGTTAATGGACCCTTTGTCCGATCCAAATGGAACCTTCTTGCATTATATTTGCGTCACATTAATCAGTTAAAACCCCTTTTGATGAACTAAAAAGGTGGCCATGATTAATTGGGAAGCAGATTTAAAAAAAAAAGAAAAAGAAAAAAATATTAATATAAATACTTACAAAAACTGTGGGTGGTAAGTATTATATCAGGAAAAGCATGCCCCCTTCTCTCCCCTTTTCTTTAATTATATGATAGTTAATATATGCAAAAGTGCATTTACACAAATATAAAAAGTGCAATCAGGAGAAGAGTATTTACTTATTTTAAAAACATCTGACCAGTGGAACTGTTCCTCCCCATAATAAATTTCACAATACACGATACAGTTAAAATGTTTTCAAACATATCAATAAATTGCACACACACACCTTCATTATCATTTGCAAATTTCAGAAAACTGAATTTTCCATAATTTATGAGGACCCATGGACCCATAAGGAGCCTAACTCCTGATATCCATATCTATAAATAGATAGGTGCAGATGACGCAGACATCTGAACAGGGCCACCATCTGAGTAATATATCTGCTGAGAGAGTTAAACTTCTAAGATAGTGCCTTCTGCAATACACGTATGTGTTCCCTATAAACAAAGTGTGTGTGTGTGTGTGCGCGTGTGCGTGTGTACATTTCTTCAGAAGTACTGTTTATTTATTTGAAAATCCATAAAGATTTAATCATTTGACTAAAAATGCATGTGTTTACTCAACCGAGATTAGCGATGGCCCTGCTTTTGTAAGACAGGCCAGTATTATTATCGCCATAGTGCAGATAGAGGAGAGGGCTGAGGGAGAAAGAGAGACACAGACACAGGGGGAAAGTTTCTTATACATTAGGCCACCAAGTGTGTGTTGTAATTTGAACCAAGGAAGTCCTTGGTTCAAGGAGTTGTAATTTGAACCAAGGACTTCCTGTATCACAGCTTATCAACTTCACTAGAGCAGAGCTGCGTTATTGTGCATGAATAGTTTGGGAGATTAAAAAAAGAAGATTTGGGGGAGTGCAAAATGCCCCAGAAGGGAGACAATGTTCCTTCCCCCCCCCAGGGCTATTCCCATCCACAGCGTACCCCTTCTTCTTCAGGTGATATTTTATTTCAACTCTCCCTGTGCAGTCCTAGCCAGTCAGGGATCACGTAGTCAGTGAGATGATGTCACGCTACTGTGCAGCCAATCCTATTGGTGCTGTACTATGAGGGAGGTAATGTAACTGCTGTAGTACAGACAGGGAACTGGAGACCAATCTCCCGTCTTTCCTGTGTTCCAGCAGTTCCACTGCCCGCTTATCTAGTTCAGTACAGCACTGAAAGAGAAACAGCACTGGCCACTTTGCCTAGGCTCCCTTCCTAGTCAAATGTTTGGGCCCCTGTTTGCAGGTTCCCAGAAGCCGTGCTGAAAAGGGGGGAGGTGGGGCACCCTGTTGCAACTCACAAACAGGGCTGTGAAGTCAGTAGCTCCCTTGGCTCAGTCCTCGTCTTAACGGTTGCAGTACACTGGCTCTCCCCGTCAATTGTCTACATCATAATGGGCATCATCGAGCCAATCTTAAACTCTGCCTTTTAGGGAGCAGGGATTTCAATACACTTAACACTCTCCAATCACAATTAATGGATCTTAAGGCACTAGCACTAGAGCGAGTCCAGTGTTTCCCTCCCACCTCTTCCTCCTGCATTGGATCTGGTTCAGCTTATTCATACTCTACAACTTATTTCTTTCTTTCGTTTTGTTTGATATGTTACCTTTCATTATATATCAAAGACATTTTAAAAGAAAGAATGAAAAAATTTAAAAAAGCACACCACCTTTTCCCTTCACCCTCCTCTTGAAATTAGAGTGTTATGGATGATCAATACCAGAGAACAAGAACAAGAAGAAAAATTGGTCTAAGCAGCGAGGAAAGGGAGCGTGTGTGTTCTTGAATACCAAAAATGGCACGATCTTCTTAATAAAAAGGGTGAGGGGAACAAGCTGCCTGTGATTTGGAGAGAGAGAGACTCACCAGGTTTCACAACAAACGCATTCATTATAAAGCCAGACACAGTCCCCATTTAAAAAACAACAACAACAAAAAACAACCCACAGTGTTCCTCTGCGTTCAGCAGTTTCTCACACCCACCCACCCAATTACAGCTTTTTTGCCTAGCCAGAACACTGCACCCGTTTCATTAGTTTCTCATGGCAGTGCTTCTTTTTCTTGACAATTTCCAAAATCAGCCTGCATTCCCTCCTCCCCTTCCCGCCACCAGGTTTCCATGCTGCAGCAAAAGAACCTTTGGGTAGTTTTTGATTGTATTTTTTTTTTGGGGGGGGGGTTGTTTTATTTAAACCGTTGCTCTGAATACCTGCCTGGAATACACCAGTGATTATTTGAAGCATTAACCTTTAGGTTGCTGGCTTTTTCCAGAACCCCCAACAAAGGAGGGAGAGTGAGCAGGCAAGCAAGCGAGCAAATAAATAAAGGCTTGCTCAGCTTCTTAACACTAGACTGAGTATGCATAAGGTCAAGACTGGACAAGAATTTGTAATAAGGAACCTTGTGGTCTGCTGATAAATCACCAAGGGGAGGAAAAAAATAAAATAAAACCACTGATGTCTTAAGGAAGCTGATCCTGAGAGTGCGTGAGGAGTCCAGGGCCTGGTGATAGGAAGGGAAATCTGTTGATCTCCACATTGGTTCTCAATGTATTTTTAGTCATTTCCCCCCCCCCTTCCAGATCAATAGCTAGTTTTCAATAACGACAAAGAATAGAATAAAAGGTGCTTTATACTCTTAAGTTTGTTTGGGGTGGGTGGGTAGAGGTAAGGCGTAGATAACCAGGTTTAATTATTTCCTCTTCTGGCTTGCAATAAACCCCCAAAAGGATGCCACTTGCAATAATTAAAGAGAATGTGTTAATATCTTTTTATGATTTCCATTTGCTTCTTAATTCTTCTTTTTTAGGTCCACTAATCTAAAGCTGTCATGTTTGAAAGGTGTTAGGAAAACAAACTGGCTTTTGCATCAGCACTGAACTCTCAAGAAACTCCTTGGAGATGCTACAGCTGGTACAAAATAATAATTTTTAAAAATGCACCGTTGATTGATTTTGCTGATAAGAAAAGGGGAGAGTCTCTGCAATCTGGGGAAGTGAGTCTACGAACCTTTTGAGGAGAAAGAGAATTATGGGTCTCAGCCCCGCTTCCAGTGGAAGTGGGGTGTGTGAGGAGGACAGTCTGGCACCAGGGATGCGTCTACAGTATTAGCTGGCTTGGTTATTAGGGTTTCACCTTGGAGACCCCTGAGAATTGTAACGTTTGGTAGCGGGGGTCCTCCACAGGTAAATCTCAAGGACTGCAATTCCAAAGGTTTCCTTGGAAGAAGCTGGGACAGTTACATCCATGTAAGGTGGTAGGGTCAGATTTAGCTGGGGTATCTGTGAATCTCCCTGCTTGGGTCTACTAAAGTTTTATACAAATATATTCTGAAAAAGAGAAAACACCTTGTCTGAGTATTCCCCCTCCTCATCATATTCTCATTTTCTGTTGTCAAATCTGCTATTTTTGTACTGTGTTGCACTTTCATCTCTACCACACACACACACACACACACCATGGTCCTTTAGATTCAAGATTGCTGTGTTATTTCCTATGCATCTCAACCCATCTCTCTCTTGTGCTGTGCTGTGCTGTGTGTGTGTGTGTGTATACGTAAGTACTCACTCACTCACTCAGCTTTTCCTTTCCCCTCTCCTTTTCTCCTCTTGAATTCATTTCTGCCTTTGCTATCTGTTCTCTAAGTAATGTTGCTCCCACTGCTTATCAGAAAGGCATTTGATATAAGTGAGGCTTTGTTTGGCATCCCTTTCCTAGCAGAAGAAGGCTGGCAAGGGGGAACACCTTTGTGTACCCTTCTCAGAAGCAAGCTCCGATTTTCCTGGGAGTGAAAGAAGATGCATGCAGTGCTTCCTGAACACCTCTGCTTGCCTGACAGGAGCTCACAAGCTGTGGAATATATTTCTAAATGTGTCCCTCTCGTCGGCAACTGGCATCTCCTCTTTGCCCACTATGGGGAAGAGAGTCATTGCTGCTGCACGTACAATGCATGACACGTTTCCCACTTGCTTGGAAGAGCCCTGCAGCACCTTATGGGAAAGGTAACATCTGGAGCTTTTAGTCTTTGGGTCAACTTCCCTCTGCATTTTCTAAATGCAAAACATGTACAGAATTGTGACACACTCGCACTGATTTTTGTCATATCTAACACACACACACACACTCCTGTAGTACAGAAGAGGGTAGTACTGAAGAAAGGTAATCCACCCTCAGCCTCATATGCATTCAGAGTTACACATTGTAGCAGTCCCCTAAAACTGATGGTCTGTGCTTGTATGAGTGTGGATGTGTACATTTCTTTTAGTGGCAAAGAACTGTGGCATTGGTTGTATACTAGGAAGCCTTCTCTAAGGTAGAGCTTTTTTGTGAGGGGGTGGCAGGGTGCCTGCCTTTCCGTTGGCTTGATTGGTGAAAGAGAACAGATGCTTTTGAGTCACTGCAGCTGGTTCTTCCAATGTGGGAATTGGAAAGGACCCCCTGAGAAAGCTCTTTCTCCTGTTGCTACTGCTACACATTGCACTTTAAATGCAGTGGTGTTCAATCAGATCACTGACAGCTGCCTGGAAGAAAGGTGGGGATGACTGCAATCTTATTTGGGCTGCAGGAAAGTAATGTTTGCCCTTTGGGGCTGCAATTATTAATGCATTTCTTGCGTTAACTTTTGTTGTTTTGGAAGCAGCCTCTGGAATATTAGTTTGGGGCGTTATTTTTGGTGACATATATTTAACCAGCAATCACACACACACACACACAATCTTACAGGCTGTTTACATGCTGGGCAGACAGAAAGACAGACAGGCAGGTGTGAAGCATTCATTTCCTAAGTAGCAGAATATCTGGGGAGAAATAAGCAAAAAATCATCTTGCTCTTTGCTAAGGTTGGCAACTTAAATCCAGGTAATGTAAGTTTGTTTGTTTTTAAGTCAAGCTTTCACAGTGGACAGTGAAACACAGTGGCTCCCCTCTGTTTCTTGCATCTCACTGTGGCAGCCTAAGCTATTTCTAAAATGTATTAATACTCTCATTCTGGAAGGTGCAGTGGTTTCCAGAGTCTGTGCTTTTGTTACAATTCTCCTTAAAGAAACCATTGCTTTACCAATTACTTTTGGGTGCTTCTCCAAAAGTGGTGAGAGGTGGATCGAGTAAGAATAAAACAAAATGCAAAACAGGAGCCGAACAAAATCCCCGTTTCCCTGCATATTACCGGTATACAGATAATTGCAAATACAGCCAGTTCCTGATCAAGTTATTTCAGACTCCTTTAGTGCTACCTTGTATGTCCTGAAATCTTACAGCAAAGCTGTGCAGTTCTGTACAACCTTACACAACCACAAAAGCTGGTGACAATGAATTCCCACCCCCAACAATCTATTTGCATAGCAACAGGAGTCCATGAGAGCTAATCTATCAATTCCCCTTTCTTGGGAGGGGTTCTATTTTTGTTGTGTAGGTATATCACTTCCACTGTCTCAACTGGAGTATCCCTGTTGTGGCCTTTTTAGGTAAGGCATCTAAATAAATATTTATGCAAGAAGACATTAATTCTAGATTTGGACAGAAGATGCATCTGATCTTGGACATGTTTGAGAGCTATCTTCTCAAGCTCTTTACTAGGCACCCTCCAAGAAAAGATATCGTGAGTAGTAGAATCTGCAAGAGTTCCACTTAGCATCGCAAAGATGTGTTATCTGTTTCTAAAATAAATACTGAGAGCTACTATGCCACCTCTGCTCCAGTAGGAGGCTGCCTCTAACCATCCTGCGAAATCCCAAAACCTTCAGCTGAAGTGTAACAGGGCAGATTTAATTTGGGGTGGGGCTTTGCAGTGAAGAATATGCTCGCTCCTAGTTTAAGGAGCCATATCTATCACTCGGTGGTCTGTAGTTCAGTTTGGGTTGTGATTTGTTCAGCGTTGCAGAACAGGCTAGACAGAATAACCATTCATCTTCTAAAGGTTGAGCCCATTCTTTTGACAGGGAGAAGGTTCTTGCGAAATAAGCTCTCCAGATTGGCTTCCTCATTATGAGGCACAGCTTTGCCAGGGAGGGTTGGGACAGGTAGCCTAACAGGCAGCTCATGTCCTGTGCATTTTATGGAAACCTGCCCCTAACCCCCACCTCTCTCTCTCTCACTCACTCACTCCTTCGCTCTCTCTGACTCCTTCAAGCAGGTGTCAACTGTTTGCTTCATACATCTATTCATTTCAAAGCAGTGGCATTTTGAGTTAATTAAATATAAAATAAATCTCTGGCATTTGCTTCTGCCACCAGCACTCATGAACTACAGGTGTCTGTTTTTCACCAACACACACCCCAACACACACACCCAACTATACTTTTTACTCAAGTGGTAAGCTGTCTGATTATCATTTTTTTAAAAAGAGAGAGAGAGAGAGAGAGAGAGACGTCTGATTTTTCATTTTTTAAAAAGAAAACAGACAGGATGTTAGGCCCCACAGAGCGATTTGAAAGAACACTTGTGGAGTGGTCACAGACTGGGGTGACAAGTTCAGAGTACAGGGAGAGAGGGCAACATACTGCCGTCCTTTTTAAAGGGGACAGAAGTAAAACAATGAAGTGGTGTCCTTGGCCAGTTTTGCTGCTTGTAATTAATGGCATGCCACAGGGGCAGTCAGCAGTACTGGCCATCCAGAGTTGTATTGCCTTCCCCCCCTAGTGGCTTTCTATAGCCACTAGACTAGTTCTCTAAGTCTAACCACCCTGTGCCCAAAGGTAGCTTGCTGCATTGTCGTGACGATTTTACTTCTGAGCCAAACACACACACTGAGCCGTCACCATTGTGGGTCCGAGGCCTCCTCTTGCCTTTCATCAGTGCACTGTATGGCACAGAGTGATGGTTCCCCTTACATTTGGGGGCTACTGCATAAAACTGTGAGCGGGAAGGGGGAAAGCAATGAGATCTGAAATCAGGAATTTGGGGATTTGGTGGCCCACCAGAGGAAGAGGAGGAAATGGCAAATTGAGGCAGGTTTTCTGTTACTCTGCCCTAGACCACCAACTGAGATATTATGATGGGGGGGGGACCATTTTGATGCAAGAGGAGAGAGAGAGGCTGCAGGGTGGGGTTCCCCCCCCTTTTCTTTTTCTTTTTGGTGACTCTTGAAGCAACTTGCCAGGAAGCTGTGCTTCTAAGCCTTCTGCCTTTTTGACAAAGTGGCATACCTGCCACAAGAGCGTAACACCGCCCCAGTCAGGTCAGCCCCCTGTACACTATATACTGATTTTACTGGTAGGATATTTGGGAAGGGAGGGGATAATTTTCACTGCCACACTTTTAAATTCAGCAGTAACATGGTCGAAGTAGCCACAGAATTCTCAAACCAACAGGTTAATCTAAGCGTGCACATCTGTGTGGCATCTTTGGAGCCCAGCTTTTGTAGTTTTGACTCTATATAGGAGAGAGAGATTGAATGCATGCTTCCCACCCCTATATAGGTTAACAATTCAGGTAACGTACACCAGTCTGTAAAAACTGTAAATGCTATTTTGCTTTTATTTTAAACATATTTTTTGTTGTAGTTTTACAAAAAAAAATAATAATAATCAATAATTGGTACTTCTTTTTTTACACTCTCAGATTGTTTCCCCCCCCCCCGGAATATTGACAGATCTTTAAAGAGAGCTGTTATGTGAAATATTTTATTTCCTTTTGAAAGTTGAATGTCTTGAAGGTTTTAAGCCACAATAAAGCTAAAAGATCAAGTCTTTTTTTGGGGGGACAGCTCCTCTTTTTAACAATTTCAGCAAACAAGGGCATTGGTAAGCACAAGTCAACCCTCATCCAACTGTCTTTTTTATTTGCCCACCGCTATTTGGTTGCAATCCCCCACTGGAAAAGAATTAAATCACACCTCACATTCCCTGGCTGGCTGCTGGTGGCAAGTGCAGGATCCATACTCATTAATGATCACCAGAGCACCTTCAATGTGGTTGGGTTTGTAATCAACGTAATACTCCTGGGCTGACATAGCAGCCATTTGATGTATGGTTTGCTTTTGTTTCTGCTTTCTGCGCTGTGTCACAAAACACTGTCTCAGTTGCCTAAGGCTGGCTGGGAAACACTTCCATGAAACGTACATCACCAAAACCACTATGAGGAAAGAGAAGATGAGGGCCATGGTCCCTGTCACCACCTTGTGAATCTGAACGGCGTTCTCTGCGTTCTCGTTGGGCATCGTTACCGTGCCAGCATTTGTCGTTCTATCCCCTTCGGTATCCTGCATGTCGTAGCTTAGAGTGGCAGGGCTGTAGCTGAATGTTTGGTCACTGTTGTTTGCTACAGCAGACAGCAGGTCAACATCGGTGGTTGGATCTGTTGCATCTTCACATAAGTGAAAAGCATATACTGCATCCAAGACATCCTCACCCTGGGCATATTCGGGGGTGGAACACAGTAGGTTGCTGTCGTAGCGGCCTTTAAAGTTGCTCAGCCAAGAGGCCAAGGCACAGATGTTACGGCCACAATCCCAGGCATTCGCTGAAAGGCTGACACTAATGAGGGACTTCCAAGAGTTGAGGATTCTCGGGTGAATGTAGGTGAGCCGGTTGGAATCCAGCTGGAGGGACTGGAGGTGAGGTACACTTTCAAAAACATGAGGTTCCATGTATTCGATCTCATTGCCTGAGAGATCCATTTTTTCTAATTTCCATATCCAGTCCAAGGAATTCACCACAATAGTGACCTTATTCCTCCGTAGGCAGAGGGAGTGCAAGGAGAGGAGCCTTGGGAAATGGGCCAAGTTCACTTTCACCAAGTCATTGTGCTCAAGATGTAACTCGGTTAGTTTGAACAAGCCTGCAAAGGAGTTTCGAGCCAGGCTTTTCAACTGATTGTATCCTATGTCAAGAAACTTCAGGCTGCGGCAGTCTTGGAAGATTCGAACAGGAACAAACTTGATGGCGTTGGACCGCATGTGCAAAGTCGTCAGCTTCCGCAACCCATGAAACAGGTCCGGTTCCAAAGCCTGCAGATTATTGTAGGATAAATCCACACTGCGCAAGTTTGGCATGGGCCGGAAGGTGGTGTTGGACAGTTCTGTGATTTTGTTGGAACTCAGTGTGAGTTCTTTTACTCTCCGCAGCTTCTGAAAGGCATTTCCCTCCACTGAGCAAATGTGATTGTGATCCAGATAGAGCCACGTGAGTTGCATTAACCCTGTGAACTGTCCATCATGCAGCTCAGAAAGACTGTTGTACCGCAAAGACAAGCCCATCACGCCCGACAGGTTGTGCGGCATCTCTGTGAGATTCAGCGACTCGCAGTACAAAAGCCTGCCCTCACAGCGACAGAGCTGCGGACACCCACTATTCACGGCTGGAAGCATTTTGAAAAAGATAGCCACTGTGCACAAGATCAACCCTGGAGGCTTCCTCAGCAGCCAGTTTAAACAGACACCAATAAGAAGGAAATCCATTAGCAAGAATATCCCCAAATGTGCTTCAGAATGTCCATTGAATCTCTCGTTCGTCAGTTTCCTCTTTTTGTACAAATTCTACATCATATTGTATGTCAGACCCGGGGCAAAGGGGCAGGGATGAGGCAAAAATAAAAGAATCATTGGGCCAACTATTTCACTTTGGGGGATTTTTGTTCTTGGGTTGTTGTTGTTTTTTTAGGGAAAAACAGCAGCATGCAGAAATCTGTACAACATTAAAGTTCAGAGGCATTCAAAAGGTACAAGGGATTTTGTCCATTTTAGATGCCGCAGCAAAGGAAAGAACAATTATTTTTTTAAAAAAAAAAAATCTCTCTCTTCACGAAAGAATGAAATTAAAAAGTGTCTTACCCACCCTTTTCCAGAGAGTGACAACCTCCATTCAGCGGCTTCCTTTGTGTTTGGACTTAATTATATGCAGGGCTAAAAAGGAGCTCTCTGTTGCTACAAATTCTGTCTCTTTCGGCTTTTCTGCGAGGCTGGCAGGCTCACAATGTCTCACTTTGCTTCGTCTCAAAGGGCGAGAGGCATGTCCAGCTAGCTTTTTTTTTTTTCTCTTCCCTTATTTTTAAGCTGACTCCCAGGACCTTCAAGTTTCAGAAGTATGGGCATAAGGGTCGATCTTCCTTCCTTCCTTCCTTCCTTCCTTCTTTCCTTTCTCTCTCTCTGTGTCTCTCCCCCTCTTTCCTTTTTCCTCTGCAGTTAATACTGTGACGTGGGGAGTGCGAGAGGAGGATTTTTTAAAAAAAAAAAAAATGAAAGAAAGAAAGAAGCCCCTTCCTTCCAAAACTCTTTACTTAACAGCTCCCCAGGATATGACCATCTCTTTAATGTCCATCATTGGAGACGAGCGGCAGCAACCTTTTTTTTTTTTTTACTCCACTGAGACAGCTTACAATTCATTCACTGACCGGACCGGGCTAAAGATGGCTTTATTTCCCATTCCTGGTTCGCTTTTGCTTGTAAGAAGATGCTTAGAGCAGAGAGAGAGAATACAGAGAGAGAGGCGGCGAGGATCCCCTTCCTTCCAGCCGAGCAGTATGTAGCTACAGCGAGCAGAGGCACCTAGCGCGCACTGAGTGTCGTAAGCTGTTCATGATTGTATGCCTGCGCCGTGCTTCGCAGACATGGGCAAATGGGAAAAGGGGTGGGCATAAAACCAACATTTTAGTTGAACCAGTAAAGGAATATATGTTCTCTGATGAAATGGAAAATAGTTTAAGCCCCTCTCGCCATTGCTCAAATACACACACACACACACACACACAGCGACAGCTGCAGCGGCGAGACATTTTTCTAAGGAGGAAACTATGAAATTAGATGCCCTTTTTTCTCTCTCTCTCTCTCTTTGTTTAAAGGGTCCGAGTGCATAAGGCACTGTTTATAGGGATGCAGTCACTGGGATGGGTGGATGTGATCATGCTTCCTGACTTTCTGGACCGTTGGATTTTATGCTATGGTTTGAGAGATGAGGGGGTTTTTTTGACTTTTCATTTCATTCCTTAGGGAGAGGTGTGTGTGTGTTTGTGGGCACTCTGTTCTGTGTTTCTCATTTTGAGAGTGTTTTGCTCTTTGCTGTTTTCTCCTCCGCCCCCCACCCCACCCCCCCAAACGAAAAGGGAGGCTCTTGCAAATACGACTCCGGGTGCGTGTGAGATTGAATACTGTTTGGTGGTCTTACCCTTCTACATTAAAGGAAGGGAAAAGAATGTCTTTAGCGAATGCTCTTGCTAATGGCATATTCGTGACTATATATATATATATATATCAGTGCTATATGCTACAGCATATGAAAGAGTTATTCATGCATTTAGAATGCTGCATTTATGAATCAATCTACCATGCAGTTTACTTCTGCTCTGTGTGTGTGTGCGTGCGTGTGCGCGTGCGTGCGCGCGCGTGCTGTTGGGAGGGGGGAGGATTAGACCCCCCCCCCCAGCTTTCTAAGATTGTGCTGCTGTTTTGTTAAATGAACCAAGAAATGCTTGCCTGCTAATTTTCAGCCATCATTAGTATGGAAAAGGCCATTTTTGACAGGCGTTTTCTGCATCCTTTAGTGACTTGGGGAACAAGTGCTGCTCTGTTGCCAGGGTAATGCTGTCCAATCTTTTGCCCATTTTGCAAACACACCTGAAAGTCTGCGGACGATGGCCAATGCTTTTGGAGCAGGAGATGCAAGCTTAAAGATTTCAACACCTGTATTCTTGATCCTAGCACAATAGATGCATGTATTCTAGAGTGTTGAATAAAATAGGCATGTCCCTCAAGACAAGAGTTGTTCCACTGAGGTAGGTGAGATCAGGGGCATCGTGTTGTCACTGACAACAGTATTTACTGAAATCTTGATTTCTTCTGAATTTATTTGAATATGCTCTGATGCATACATTCAGCATCCAGTTTCCAACTCTATGATCTATGAAATCTATGAAAAGGAAAGTTAAATGAGCTGGAATTTCCATTCCTGGGGAAATCCCCCAGACACAGCCCTTGGAAAATGTTACCAAAGATGCAGAGAGGGGAAACATCCTGGCATAGTGTGTAAGTTCAAAATATGGATTTTTTTTTTCAAAGTTCAGTCTGACCTTTTCAGCATTTCCTTCTCACGTATTTTAATATGCATAACTGGACACTTAAGCAAAATGCAAAGCCGTAATCCCAACTCAAATCCATTTCCCCCCTCTTTTTGGTTGGGTGGTGGAGGAAGGGAGACTCAGACTCCTCCTCCTGCTTCTTCATTCCCTGCACAGGCGGTCCTGTGCTGCTGGTCCTGCCCAGCGGTAGTCCTGTATACAAAACCAGCAGGGGAGTTGGCAGAACACAGGCAGGCAGGGGGAAAGCTATAAAATATATTGCCAAAGGCTGCACAGATGCACTTGATGGTACTGGGCCTGGATACACCTGGAAGATTGTTTCAGCCACAGCGGTTCCGGAAGCATTGGCACTGCAGATATTCATGGGTTCAGGGAGCAATCATCTTGCCTACTGCAAGGATTTTCATTATCCTATGCAAATGGAGACTCCGCAAATTTTCCTTCTTTTTGGAAGAATCTGTTGAACAGTTTTTAGTGGTGTGTGTGTGTGTGTGAGAGAGAGAGAGAGAGAGAGAGAGAGAGAGACTGAATGTGTTTATGTGTTCAGGTATTGCATTATAACAACCTCTTTATCTCATTTTCAGTTTCTGATTTCTTTATAAATGTGAGATGATCAGATGGCTAAAAGAAGAAGGGGGGGGAGGTGGCTAAAAATTAGGAAAGCTGCCTTATGCCATCAGACCGTTGGTGTATGTAGTCCAGTATTGTCTACACCAGTGTTCTCCAACCTTGGGTCCCCAGATGTTGGGTCCCCAGCTGGGGCATGCTGGGAGTTGTAGGCCAAAAACATCTGGGGACCCAAGGTTGGAGAACAGTGGCTACACTGACTGGCAACAACTCTCCAGAGTTTCAGATAGGAGACCTTCCCAGGCCCACCTGGAGATGTCAGGAATTGAAGCTGGAACATTTTCTTTCTAAAGTATGTGCTCTACCGATGAGCTACGGCCTTTCCCCTTGACAACAAACTTGGGGTAAACCAGGGGTACGCAGCTTCCACAGGTCCTGGGGCTGTATTGCTCCCCCCGTCACCCACTGGGGGCTGTACCACAAGCCAGTCTCTGAATTTGCTGTGGTGGAAGCAAAAATTGTGGCAATTTTGCAAGGAAACAAGGCTCACGAGGAGTGTGTGCCTTGTCTCCAAGCCCTTCCAGGAGGCTACCAGGAGTGTGTTTCTGCTTGCAAAGAAGGTGCCTGCTCCCTGTGCAACTTGTTCCCCTGCAAAATCAAAACATTTTTTTGCTGCCACCATAGCAAATTCAGCAGCGGCAGTAGCAGGGGGGGACTTGGCGAGACCCACAAAATCAGCCATGAGGTGGCTGCATGATGTGGCTCATGAGCCGTTTCTTCGTAGGGATGGGTAAACATATGATGTTCGAGCTTCTCAAGGTTCGCAGAATTCCCCCTCGAAGCTCAGTTCGCCTCATTTTTTTTTTCCAAAAAAGAAAAATGTGCATCTTCTCTTGGGAAAATGCACATTTTTAGAAGTGCGCACTCAAATGTACACTTCCCCCTATTCAGTAAAGTGTGAACATGCGCATTTTCCAAACGGGCTCGCAAGTTCGAAAACGTGCAAACATTTTATCCGAACACATTTGCGTTCGGGAATGTGAATGGGGCATGTGTGACCACTTTGCGAACACAAACTAAATTCTCATACATTCCTAGCCTGGTGTAAGCCACTGCAGGCTTGAATCGCTTATAGAAGTTCAGCTAATGGGCTGTCTAGAAATGTAATAAATACATAAAATAATGGTTGTTTTTACAGCATAGACCTATGCAAGTTTACTTGGAAGTAAGTTTAATTGTGTTCAGTGAAGCGTGTTCCCAGCTATTTAAGCACAGGACTGCAGCCTTAGTATGCACACCTGAGCAGTGGACAGAAATCTCTTGAAAACGTGCAAGCATGACCTAAGAAAACAGTAGGAGTGCAATGAAAACAAATCTAGAATCCTTTCTTCATGTAAGTAGGGATTGTTATCTTATTTTATGTGTCAACCTTCTTGTGTATCCTGGATCATGTAAACAGAGTGTGAGCTTTCAAGCCATGTCAATTTTTTCATTTAAATGCTGGTAACTTATACTGCATAGAATGTGGGGTTTGATCACAGGAGACCTGGGTTTCACATTCCTGTTCACCCTTTAGTCTTGATTTTCATCTTCCTGTTTGGGAATATTGGTGAGTGACCCAGATTTTGACCACCACAGAGTTAATAGTGAGCAAGAGAAGAAGTGTAGAACACATTGGACACAGAAGTGGTCTTTAGATTTCATAGATCATAGAGTCGGAAGGGGCCTACAAGGCCATCGAGTCCAACCCCCTGCTCAATGCAGGAAACTAGAGGAGGGGTCTCCCATCCAAGTAATAACCAGGCCTGACCCTGCTTAGCTTTCCATGCTCAGACCAGCTGAGCCAGTGTGAGCCACAGGCCTGTATATTTACAAACAATTTTTTTTTTTACAGAGTTTACAAATTGACTCTGCTAGCCATAGGCCATAGAAGATCCAGAATGCAATCCCTCTGACACATAGAAGTGGACTCTCGGGACCAAATTGTATGTTATAAGGTGTTACATATAACTTTCCCACAACGTTTTGTTTTTAATGAAAAAAGGCAGCCACTGGAAGCTGCAATTAGGAATAGAGTGGGTGGAGCGGAAGTGGTGTTTAAACATTTCCCTGCCTGGTGCCTTTCCTCTAAAATACATACATACTCACAATCACAAGGTGTTTTTCTCCCAGAAGGGTGAACATACATGGGTCTGTATCTTTTATCCTCTAAAACGGGTTCCCAATATGTGTTTTCACATTTTAGTCTATGGGCAAAAGTGTTCATTTCAAAAATGCATTCTGAAATATGCCCTTTTCCCATTTGAACAAAAAAGAAAAACAGATCATAATGTAAAAGGAGAGCAAGGAAGACCGAGTTTTGAGGTAGAACTCGAGCCTTGCTGATCTTATGATCCCTAGCCAGTTCACCTGCTCAAGACCTACTATAGGTTTGAGGCTGACATTAGGAACTGCATGACTCGAAGGATCATAAAGATAATCGAATCCAGCCCTGTCTCCAAATCCGAGTCCTGCAGTGACTTCACTCATATCAGTACTGCAGATTATCCCTACGTTATAGTATGCCATGTTGCAGCATTGAATGGAGTGCCCCATACTGGAAACGTCTGCAGCAAGGAAGGCAACAGTGCAGATGGCTCACACAGGTAGGCAAAGTCACTCAGCACAGGGAAAGATCTTCTACACCCTCGCCCTCCAGGACTCCTAGTTAGACTGACCAATCAAAATATTCCTTCCTGGCTCTCTGGTGATGGTTTCCCTCAGTTGATTGATTGATTGATAGACAGACAGACAGACAATATTTTTGTTGGAAGAACTTGTGATCTAATTATTCTAGAAGGGGCTTCATTCTTTTTTTCCCCTTTCCCCCCAGTTTCAGCTCTCATTGTTGCTAAAATCTCATGTTCCCACATTTCCCCCAAAGATTTACATCTTCCCTGTGGCGAAGGTGTATAAATTAAAGTATTAAAATGAGGTTTTATTAAAAGTTAGCTGTTAAGTGTACATGCATTTTAAAGCAGACTGACTAAATCCATGCAAATTAGGATGCCTAAGATCAATTTAAATAATTTTATGGGGGGCGGGAAGGAACTAAGCTGAAAATGGCATATTGGTAACATTGGTGCAAATGAGAGTGAATATATTCCCTCAATTCTGCTTCCTATGCCACCCAAGGATGTATAATGCATCCTTGTTATTCCAGTCAAATTTGCAAAATCCTATCCTGTTGAAAACTACAGAACATTTATGTTCCATAGTTATAAAAACCCAAACACTTCAAGGGTTGTTTTTTCAGACCAGGAATCAACCTACCCACAATATGGGACCCAGTTTTTCACTTTGTATTATATATCAGCATGTTTCCCACTCTCTAGGATAGTGTTCTCCAACCTTGGGTCCCCAGATGTTTTTGGCCTACAACTCCCAGCATGCCCCAGCCAGCTACGCTGGCTGGGGCATGCTGGGAGTTGTAGGCCAAAAACATCTGGGGACCCAAGGTTGGAGAACACTGCTCTAGGATGACCACTGCTCTAGGATGACAGGGGAGGCATCTTCTACCTTTAATGGCTATGTAAAAGAGGGAATTTCAACAGATGACTCTTGTGATGTAGGAGATGATTTTTTGTTTGCTTTTTTTCCTTTAGAACAGTTGTGCGAATCATATGGTTTTAAAAATAATAAAATAGATCATTTTGCACTGGTAGGGAAGGTTATTTTAATCCCCTATGTGTTTAATACTGACACATGTCTTTACTCATACTGCTAGCCACCCCGAGTCTTACGGATGCAATATGATCAAAAGATAAATTAATAAAATGGAGCACCCTATTACGGAAATGAAATCAGTTTTTTATTCCAGGCAAAGCAGCACACAGAACTTATCACAACCCACAGATCCTGTAAAAGTCTCAATGATGTTGCATCAAAGTCAAACTGGTGGTAGATTGTGAGGCACTTCTGGATGTTATTCCCCCACTGCTCTTGTGTGATGTCTCTTCCAACGCTGCAGTGTTTGAATCCATTAAAGGATAGGAAGAACCATCTCATAGCGGTACAGAACCGTGACTCATAAATCTGTCTCAGTGCTGACACACCCCTGACTTACAGACCCATCTCTCCAAGGTATTTCCCTTGTGATTCCATCAGAAAATAAAATAGCAAGTGAAGTTCCACTTGCATAGTGAGGTTTTCTAACCTCCAGCTGCATTGCAAAGTTATTCCTGAGGGTCAGGGCACCATCTTAAACAGCGCTGGATGTGATGTGAAGAGATGGGCAGATCAGTCGTTTTTCTGGTCCATGTCAATATCACATATGTCCACTCAGTCATAAATTGATTCAGTCCTGTTTCCATATTATAAAGAAATCCTATGGTCCCTGGAGAGTATCCCAGGGTCCCTGGAGAGTATCCCAGGCATGCTGGGAGTTGTAGGCCAAAAACATCTGGGGACCCAAGGTTGGAGAACACTGCTGTAGACACTGCTACGACCTCAAAAGGGGGACTCCATAATCCGATCCCCTCCCAATCAAACATCGGGATTTCTGCTGCTCATATTTTCTTAGCTATATCCATCACTGTACTGTAAAAATGGAATCTGAGTGGTGATTTTAATTTCCCTTTGTGGCTAGCAATGGGAAAAAACTCAAACTTTGATCTTTACTCTGCCGCCTTTAATTTCCAAGTGCACTGAACCATGGTGCATTTTATAAAGGGGACATTTATGAAGAAAGAACTGGGAGGGGAAAGATGACTTCAAGAGTAGTAAGCTGAATGAGTTATTTCTCTGATATTTACATCTGGAGCGCTGCTGAGATTTGGTGCATGTCCCCTGCTAAATGGGATTTTAGAAGAATTTCAGTTGAATATGGACCGAGCAAGTTAGAGTAACATGGCATTTGACCCGCTCCCCCTCCCCACAAAAAAAACAAGTTGCAAATTTTCAGCCCATCAGAACTTCAAGGTGCTGTGATAAGTGTTATTAACTTTCAAGCTTCATTAGCACATTGCATGTGTTATTCCCCTTTAGGTCACGGATCTGTTCATTAAGATCACCTGATTTATTCTGACAATGTTCCAAATGCACATTCGCTCACATAGATGCAGTTTTTGTTATCACCAGCAGCTTCCCAGATAGCAAATGTGTAACTATAAAATCTGTTAAGGAGGTGGCCTGCATTTGAAACAGTGGGTGAACTGGGATGATGATGATGATGATGATGATGATGATGATGATGATGATGATGTAAAAGTTTCCCAGGATCTTTCACAATATTACCTGACAAAATCGAGACCAAGTGTTGAATAACCATGTTCGACACCTATGGCATTTAAGTGTTCTCTTTATAAAAGCCTATCTGTTTGCCTTCTCTTGTTTAACCACTTTGCCAGAGTGGGCAGGAGATTTTCAGACAGCTGAGAGGGAGGTGATCAATACACACTGTGTGGGGAACCCACAACCTGGGATAGAGCATCTCCCAATAATTCTTCCCCTCTGGAAACAGCTTACGAAACATCACTGCTTCCTCCTTCTTTAAGGAACTATCCGTCAACAGCAGCAGTTACACCTCTTCTCAGAGCAATTTGTGTGCTAGCAGCCAATATTTATTTATTTATTTATTTATTATATTTATACCCCGCCTTTTTTCCTGCAAGGAACCCAAGGCAGCTTACATAATCCTCCTCCTCCTCCTCTCCATTTTATCCTCACAACAACCCTGTGAGGTAGGTTAGACTGAGAGTCAGTGACTGGCCCAAAGTCACCCAGTGAGTTTCATGGCCAAGCGGGGACTAGAACCTGGATCTCCTGAGTCCCAGTCCAACACTCTCACCACTACGCCACACTGGCTTAATACACTTCATACACTTCATACTAAGAACATAAGAACATTGGTGTTATCAGCAAACTTGGCTACGTCACTACTCACTCCTAATTTCAGATCATTTATGAACAAGTTGAAAAGCATTGGTCCCAATACAGATCCCTGTGGAACTCCACTGTTTACATTCCTCCTCTGGGAGAAGTTACCATTTATTCCTACCTACTCCCTGCTTTCTGTTCTTTAACCAGAAACCAGAAGACCTCTCCTCTTATTCCATGGCTGCTAAGTTTTCTCAGGAGTCTTTGCTTGAAGGGCTTTGTCAAAAGCCGTTTGGAAGTCCAAGTAAACAATCCCTATGAGATCACCCTGTCCACATTTTTACATTTTCTTTACACTCTCAAAGAACTCTAAAAGGTTAGTGAGACAAGACTGACCTTTGTGAAAGCCATGTTGATTCTTTTTCAGCAGGGCTTGTCCTTCTATATGCTTACTATTTTTGTCTTTAATAATGCTTTCAACCAATTTACCTGGAGCAGACGTTACACTAACCATCCTGTAATTTCTCAGATCCCCTCTGGATCCCTTTTTAAAAATTGGCATGACACTGGCCATTCTCCAGTCCTCTGGTGCAGAGGCTGATCTTAGGGACATGTTATATATTTTTGTTAGAAAAGGAGCAATTTCACATTTGAGTTTTTTAAGAACCCTAAGATGGATACCATCTGGGCCCAGTGATTTATGAACTTCTTATTTGTCAGTAAGGTTGAAAACTTCAGATTTTGTCATCAGTATTTGCCTCAGTTCCTCAGACTCCCTTCCTGAAAACATCAGTTCAGGCACAGGACAGGTATCTGTCCTATATCTTCTGCAGTGAAGACAGATGAAAATAATTTGTTCAGCTTGTACATGATCACCTTTCTCCTCCTTTAGCACTTTTGTTCTCATTTGCCCAAGACTTCCATTTTCTGAAGGAAGCTTTTTTTTTCTCTAGTAGCTTCCTTGAGCCACCTTGAGTCCCAGTATTAGGGGGGAAAAGTGGGTTAATAATAATAATAATAATAATAATAATAATAATAATAACAACAACAACTTCCTTGACCCTGCTCGTTAACCATGGTAACCTCTTGGACTTGATCCTACCTTTCTTAGCCTGTGGCATACATTCTAGCTGATCTTCTATTATTGTGGTTTTGTGTAACTTCCATGCGTTTTGAAGGGATTTAACCCTCTTGACTCCCCTTTTCAAATTCCTTTTTGCCAGTTCCCTCATTTTAGAGAAGTTTCCTCTTTTGAAGTCAAATGTGACTGTGTTGGACCTCCTTGGCAATTTTCCACTTAATATATTATTTATTTACTATTCGCCGTTTTAAGCCAAGTTGCCCTGGTTTTTATGCTAAAAACGCAGCGTGGGGTCCCGTCGCGTCACTTCCTGGCAGCCAGAAGTGACGCGACGGGACCCCATGCTGCCAGCGAGGTGAATTGAGCGGCGGGAGGGATTTTCGCCTTGTGGGGGTGCTCGCCGAGGAAAAAGCAAGCACCCCCCAGGTAGGTGTTGCACATCCCTAATAAGGAACCCAAGGTGGCTTACACAATCCTCCTCCTCCTCTCCATTTTATCCTCACAACAGCCCTGTGAGGTGGGCTAGGCCGAGAGTCAGTGACTGGCCCAAAGTCACCCAGTGAGCTTCATGGCTGAGTGGGGACTAGAACCCGGATCTCCTGAGCCCCAGTCCAACACTAACCGCTACGCCACACTGGCTCTCACATCTAATGGCACAGTAGTCACTGCTTACAACTCTTACATCTCATACGAGGTCCTGGGCTTCATCACATAGGATTAAATCCAGGGTTGCCTCTCCTCTGGTCGGTTCCATGACCAACTGTTCTAGGGCATAGTCATTTAGGGCACTGAGAAATGTAATCTCTTTGTCATGACTGGAACATGCATTTATCCAGACAATGTGGGGGTAATTGAAGCCACCTGTTATTACAACATTTCCTTGTTTGGATGCCTACTACGGAAAACAGCAGACAGTCATGCTTAACAGGTCTGGGAGTAAGGGGTCAAGATTTAAGTAGGCACACAGAGTTAATCAACAAACAGCACAGGTGAGCCAGTCCATAGACATTCCTATTTTAGAGGCATTTCGGTAGTAATTGGTAATACCCACATTATGGAGATCAAATATGAAGCTTCAAGCAGCATGCTGGGATGTTGCAGTATATCTACATTAAATTGGTTTAGTTGTCTTGGCTTCTCTCAAACAATCTTGGGAATTGCCATTTTGTGAGACTGCGGAGAAGTCTTAGTAACATATTCCTAATCCTAATCCTAATCCTAATCCAAAGTTTAATGTAACTTTGATCCCTGGGGTTCCTTGGATGAAAGCTGTGTTGGTTATCAGGTTTGAAACTGGTTAAAATTTCCCATGTAGATGTGTTCTAAGAAGCCTGCAACACAACTTGATCTATTTGGTATGACTCAAATCGTGCTACTGGGGATGCAAAAAAGAACAAACAAACCCTTCTTGGCCAAAGTTTTTAAGCCAAGAAGTGGAAAATTCTGTGAAGGGCAGAGCCATTTCTGGCCTCTCATTGTTCATTGTCTTCTCTGTCAGCTAATTGCAAGCAATGCCCCTCTATCTTTCCATGTATCTATGTCTTTTTAAGGCAGTCTTTTGAGAGTACTATTTGAGATGGAATGTATAAAACAAGCAAGCAGTATATGTATTTTGAAATAAACTGATGAGATTCTATTCCCATTCATTTTATTCCAGATTTGGGAACGATAAAAAGGGTATAAATTCAAAATCCAAAGGGAGTCAGAGGTTATTTCCAAGCTTGAACATGAGCCAGGGCTCCTCAGGCATAACCCCAGCACACAGAAACAGAGACTTGTATTCCAGCTCGTATGATCACCATTTGGACTTGCTTTTGATTTTTTTTTGTCAGCCTAGAGTCCATGCGCACAAATCCTGATCTACCGTGGCAGTAATACAAACTCTTTCAGAAGTTGGTTCAGATGGTGCTGTGAGAAATTTGCAGATGTACATTTAGCGACCTGCTTCGCTATGTGGCATCTTTGGTCTGGGTTGTCAGAAACCAGCCAAACAAAACCACAGTAAAATCAGGCAGCGGCACTGGTTTTATATATAAGCCTCAAGTGTGGCTCTCTCATAGAGGGTTACGAGATTTGGCAAAATCACCAAAATGTGAAATATGTTCAACACATTTATTTATTTATTTACACTATTTGTATACCGCTCCATATCTAAGCAGATAAAAACAGATAAAAGAATAAAAACAATACATTAAAAATGGGATAACATTTAAAACCATGGCTGGTCAGCAAGAAAGGCTTCCCGGAACAAGGATGTCTTCAGCAGGCACCAAAAACAAACAAGACAGTGTCAGAGCCTACCTGACCTCCAGAGGCAGGGAGTTCCATAGTGGAGCCACCACACTGAAGGCTCTTCTCCTGGTGGACTCCAGTTGGGCCAAAGGTCCACGAGCAACCACCAGGAGCATGCCATCTGATGACCTCAGTGACCAGGCAGGTTGGTAAGGGAGAAAGTGCTCTCTCGGGTATCCTGGTCCCAAGCTGTTTAGAGCTTTATACACTAGTACCAAAACCGTAAACCTGGTCCAGTAATGAATACACAACCAGTACAGTTCCTTCAGCAATTCACACATCAGTCTGAAAATTGACCCTGAGTTTGAGGCTAATTTAATTGTAGGCAATTGCATGATACATTTCATCATTAGCAAAGGAGGCAACTGTAATTCTTTTATTTCCACCCAGTTCAGAGCTACGGTATAAGTCATTTCCTTGTTTTGCTGTTTGCTTGGTGCCTGCCACTTAATTGCCATGTGTAATGTACTATTAGTAAACACCTTTGTAGTCTGTTTCTTCTTTTAAAAGGTTACTGGTGTAAAGAAATGAGTTAGGCAATACAATATATGGCAGTATGGTTTTATATAGCTGTCTGTGGATATTTATATGGTCTGATATATAAAGGGCCTAGGGAACCTTGCAGTCTTAAAACAAAACTGGTTTTGATGGTTATGCCACTGTTAGGCTGAACTTACACCAAAATTCTCATGCTGTCATTAAAACAAATCCGGCTCTTTTTCACATCTAGATACTTCCACCAATTTGTATGGCTGTATGATATTTCTTCCTTTCAACCATTCTGCTGTAAGGAACAAACGCAGAACTCGCAATTAGGAAATGTAACACAAAGGGCCTAAATTCAAGAACGGAAGATCAAAATTTGGCACTGCTTTTGTCAAGCTTCTTGAGGAATATATTCCATTGTGGTCAATGATCTAGGGAAGAGACAGAACAGACGATACATCTGCCATATAACAGTATACATTCATCCACCAGGTTTTATTCTCCTGTTGCATATAACTCTGATATAAATGCCACAACACCAGAATGGACAACTTGACAAGAGCAGCAAATCCTCATGCTGGTTATATATAATCATCTTGATTATCAGAGCTCCATGTGAGCTGTGGTGCATACATGGTACTTTGTGCATTCAGGCTTCCCCATGGGTTCAACTCTATGTGCGCCATGCCTGTATAGAGAGCTCCTTCCACTAAAATGAATAGAGAAAGCCCTAATTCAGAGAGGAAGCTACAGATGCACTTGGAAACCCAGCCTTCACAACACATTGCTGGGTCTGAGTGAATCCTATAGAATCTAAAGCAGGGGTGAGGAACTTGTTTTGGACTACAACTCCCATCATCTCTCACCATAGGCTATGCTGACTAGGGCTGATGGGAGTTGTAGGCCAAAACATCTGGAGGGCCACACGTTCGCCGTCCCTGGTCTTAAGTCTTTGTTAAATTTGCAGTTCACGATCATTTCAACGTTAAAAAAAGAAAGAAGGTAACATGTGTCCTTTTCATCAGCTGCGCCACTGCCCTGATATTCCTCATAGATCACTTCTTTCTCTATAAAATACTTTCCAACTATTAACTTACCCATTCTCACGATAACCCCATGAGAGTTACATAATTTGCTGTTCTATTCCTTTCATGATTTGGGAACACAGGTCAGAGGATAGCAAATGCCCCAGGGAACCACTGCTGGATGAGAGTTGAACCCGTATCTGGCACTCTGTCATCTCTCTCCCCTAGACCCCAATGCCCCTGTCTTTTCATCCAAAAAGGTCTGATAACATGCTGTGCATGGCCGACAAGGCATCTTAAAACATATTAAGATCCCACACACACATCCCTATCATTCCCCATCCCTGTGAAGTACAGATTGCAAGAACTGCAGTTGTCTTGAACCCTTTTCTGAAGTGTGTGTGTGTGGGGGGGGAAGGGGGACACACTGCAGAGTGTGTTAAATGTCCCAGGTTGCTGCTACTGTCTGCCCCTTGAATTTCTTAATGATTTGTCAGAATTTAGCTACACTAGAAGACAGTTATCCTTCACTTCTTTATTATACTCTCTCCCATTCCATCCTATTATCGAGGTTTGCTTGGGGGTCCGTTACTCAGAAATTCTGATACAGTAAGGGTGCAATCCTATGCATGCTGGCTGGGGAATGCTGGGAATTGTAGGACTTTTTTCTGTCTAAATATGCATAGGATTGCACCCTTAGTGACCGTGTCAGACTTAATAATCTCTCCCTTTCGGGCAGCATCCAGTGCTACCCGCGTGCAATCAGGACCCACCGCGACTGCAGCAGGAAGCTAAAGCAACTGGAAATGAGCCAAAATGGTTGTTTCTGGAACAGAACAGGTCAGCATTGCTCACAGAAGGGAGCTCTGCCAACCTGTCCCATTCCGGAAATTAGCATTTTCACTCTTTCCAGGGTTGCTCTAGGAAGTGCTAGCTGTCTGTTGCACTAGCTGTGGGTCCTGCAGGCACAACATGAAGAGCAGAGGCAGAGGAGCAGTATGGGATACTGCCCAATATTCCCTTCCTTCCTTTGCAACCATAGCAGGTGATTCTGAGCCATGCTGGAAAAATCTGCTGTACTCCCATCTGCTCACCTATTACAGAGAGGGTGTGGGAGATATAAGAGCCTGCCCATACCCTGAGATCTTCAGGGGAGGCACTTCTCTTCATTCCGCCACCATCTCAGGCACGCCTGGCAGGAAATGGCAGAGGGCCTTCTTGATGGCTGCCCCGACACTCTGGAATTCCCTTCCCAGGGAGGCTAGAATGGCGCCCTCCTTGGTATGCTTCCAGGAGGCAGGCAAAAACTTTTTTCGCTGGCAGGCCTTTGGGAATAGTCTGGACCTGTGAGAATATGATGGATTGCACTGTTTATATCCTTATTGCAATTTTAACTTTAATATTTTATATAATTTTAATATTATAGCTAATTTAATTATATTTTTAACTTTTGTATATTCCTATTTATGTTTTAATTGTACACGTTTTAAGGATGTACTAACGCCGCCTTGAGTCTCAGTATTGGGAAAAGGCAGGATATAAATGCAGATGATGATGATGATGATGATGATGATGATGATGATGATTTCTGTAGCGCAGACCACGTATGAGCAAACGTGTGTGTGTAGTTCTTGCCAGTGGGGAGTTTAGACAGGAAATAATTTGACATGAAATAAAATACCCCTGTTTGTTGTTCTCTTTAGGTATTTCATTGGGTTTCTAGCTGCATGCAAGGAAGTGTGTGTGTATTCCTGTAGCAAACAGATTTTGTTCCTCTGAACTAACTTTCCATACCTATGTTGTATTTTCCTGGGGGAACTTAGCTACCATTTCAGATTCAATATCCAAAGATGTTCAATCATCTCTGTTTATCAAATATTAGGATGTTGCCTTGTACCACTGAGTGAAACCACTGGCCCATCTAGGTCATTATGGTCTAATGCTGACTGGCCTGCAATGGCGTTCCAGGGTTTCAGAAATGAGTCTTTCTGAGCCCTATCTGGAGGGATTGAACCTGGGGCCTTCTCCATGACAAGCACGTGCTGTACCATTGAGTTACAGCCATTCCCCTTGAGCTACAGCCCTTTAGGATATACTGGGTTTCCTTGCAGGAGAAGGATAGAGAAGCTCAAAGCTTAGTTAGGTTTAGTTATATCCCGTTTTTCTGTTAAGTCAATCAAAATATCTTACAATAAAAGTACAAAATACACCAGACAGAGTATAACCAATGGAAAACAGTACAACCATTATAACGATAACAATAATACATCAACGGCAGTGCAGAAAATCTAACCACCGCCACCCAAATCCAATGACTAGCAGAATAAAATTGCAAATAGCCAATGCCATGCGTTAAAAACCAGCTGACTTTTTTTTTTTTTTTTAAGTGTTTTCTAGCCATTTGAAGATGGGGAAAAGGCAATAGATAAGACATGCCCAAGGGGAACATAAGGGATCTCTTGCAAAGGTACTGTAGAAAGAGATGTAAAGGATGCTCATGTTCTGTCGGAGAATTTACAGGGAAATAGGGGATATTTCCCTCAAAGGAAATATTTGGCAATGCATATGTGTTTTGCAATGCAGGATTTTCATTTTTTTAAAGAATGTCAGCTGTCATTCTTTGCAAATTCCAGCAGATGGCAACTCCAGTCTTCCTGACATTTAATATCTACTGAAAGTCAAAATATCTCTCCCCCCACCCACGCCTCAATCGCTCATCTGTATACATAGATAAAGCATAGATAGATACATGACTCAATTCTATTTTTACTGGAATCACCCAGTAGAATCTGATTTTAGACCAACCAGAGAGAAATGGCTTGCAACCTTGAAATCAATAGAATTGCTTAACTATATATCTTTAAAAAAAAATTGATTTAGAGATTGCATTAGAAGGATTAGCAATTAAATGTACAGTAAATTTAAACAAGGATGGAGACTTGGCAAGGCCAATCTGTTCTTTACAGCATTTGGTCTTTGCTTATACTATTGAAATCAATAGAGCATCCTCTCTTGCTTATGGGCAAGTGCTTTAAATTCTTCTATACTTGAGAATTCCTTGATCAAACCTATACAATATATGAAGAATGATAACTTATCTCCAGAGATGAATAAAATACTGGTGCTAGGTTTATCTAGAATGGGAGGTAAACATTTCCAAATAATTGAACTGAAATAATTACAATGACTTGGGTCATGTTGCTGTAAATTTATGGTGATGTGAGCTCAAAATGATCCAATTCTCCATCCCTGTCCTATGGATACCAGTGCTACGCTCAGCCTCTTTTCGTACTTTGCCTTTTCAAATATTTTCCTTCGGTTGTTGTCTTCTTAATCTTTCCCCTCCAAAACTGCATCTGGTGAACTCTTGCCTGCAGAATCTGCAGTGGCTCCCAAGCTCTGCGTCCTCCCCTGAAGAAACACCAGTTATAGGCTACAAACAGGTCCTGAACATCGCAGTTCCACTGCTATTCATTGTAGACACTAATGAGTTCAATCAGGCAGACGGTTCTTGTCTATGTCTATCCAGACTGTAGTCTAATTTTCAAATGGCTTCCCCTGTCTGGAAGGGTCTTAGTTTGTAAATTTATTGATGATGGATGGGGAAAGAGGGAGGGATGAGTTTTGCCATCGTTTATTAAATATTCTGCTAACGTCTAAGGCTATGGTCTCCAACTGGCAGTAGATGTATTTAGAATGGGAGCAAAGTTTTTCTTCTCTTGGTACCCACAAGGCTCTTTGCCCCTCTTGATTTTAATTGTATTTCTTAAGGATTTTTGGTTAGTGTTTGTTTGTTTGTTTGACTGGGAGGTTGCCATGCTGCAAATCAAAGTTCTGCCTCCAGCAAACATCTTTATTTGGCCTCAGAAGAGTGGTTTTGTGTTTTGGAGCTCAGACCCCAATTCTGCCTTCTACTTAGGTTCTCAGGCAAGTTACTTTCCTTTTAGTCTCACCAGTTTGCTTTCCAAAACATTAGTGTTTTGTGACCAGCCATGCCCACCGTGGCAGCCATTGTAGGAATGAGAACACCCATTCATGACAGCCATTTTGTGAGAGTGCCCATGACACTCTCTCAAAATTTCAAATGTGCCCACTGACTCAAAAAGCTTGGGGGGGGGGGCTGTTCTAAGGAATGCAGGATGCTTGCTGTTAGTTCATTTGGTCTATCTCACATCTGTCTGGGATGAATTTGCAAGACCAGCCCAATAATTTCTTATTTATTTATTTGTTACATTTATATCCCGCCTTTCCCCAAGGGACCCCCAAGGTGGCTTACATGATCCTCCTGGGGTAGGTTAGACTGAGAGTCAGTGACTGGTCCAAAGTCACCCAGTGAGCTTCATGGCCAAGTGGAGACTAGAACCCGAGTCTCCTGTGTCCCAGCCCAACACTCTAACCACTACACCACAC
This sequence comes from Shinisaurus crocodilurus, assembly GCA_021292165.1. Classification (NCBI taxonomy): domain Eukaryota; kingdom Metazoa; phylum Chordata; class Lepidosauria; order Squamata; family Shinisauridae; genus Shinisaurus; species Shinisaurus crocodilurus. The sequence continues at coordinate 13,024,570 of CM037876.1, forward strand.
TGGCTCCCAATAATGGGCTGAGTTATAATGGTGATGGTGGTGATTATGTTAAAAATGCTTAGCATTTATACAGGGCTTTAGAGCACTCCAAGTGCTTCACTTACACCATCTCTGTGGTTACATTACATTAACTCTGTAAGGTAGGATAGTAGTTTCCACTCCATAGTGCAGGCAGGGAGCTGAGGCTGAGAGAATAGTGCCTTCTCTACTGTGCCTTCTCTACTGAACCCACTGTGTCCAAGTCTGAGGCAAGAGCTGAACCTGGGACTTCCTGATTCACGTCTCAGTCTCTTGGCCTTTATGAAATACTGGCTCTCAGAAGGAGTGCAATTGAGGGACAACAACTGGTGGAGAAATTGAAAATAACCCTAAGCCCTAAACCCTCGCTGTCTCAGTGCTAGGGTAAGGGGACACCTCCAAGATGATAGTATTCCAGAGCTACCTTGCATGTGCTCCCCAGACATCTACCGAAGGAGAAGGCAGCAGGGATGTTGAAGAGTCCTTGGTCTCGAGTCACGAGTCGAGTCACGAGTCTTTGGACCCGAGTCTCGAGTCCGAGTCCGAGTCCTTGGTCCAAAATGGTGACTCACGAGTCACGAGTCACTCCCAAAGCTGACTCCACGAGTCCCTATTAAAATCAATGGGGTTTTTTCCCAACAAAATAAAGCTACTTCAGATGTGTGGTTTAAATAAATTCTAGGCACAAGTGTGCCTTTTTATTTCAAAACTCTGCAACTGATTTTGGCAAGAACAGACCAGGCAGAAAAACCCAAAATAACCAGGCAGGCAGAGGAGGCAGGGAACCCCAAAGCAGGCAGGCAGAGGCCTTTGTCTTGGACAATTCAACTGTTGAACTGGTCAAAAAGAGACCAGGCAGGCAGAGGAGGCTGGGAACCCCAGACAGGCAGGCAGAGGCAGCCAAACCCAAAATGTCTGAAAGGCTGCATTTTAGAAAAATGATTTTAAAAAATAAACTTGCTGTACTTCCTAAAACTTATCCATGTTGCATTTGAGGAACATGCTTTTTTCTAAATGTTTGGCCCCCATTCTGGAACGGTGAGATCTCTCATCGCAATGCCACCCTCACTGAACACCTGCTCCACTGGTGATGAACTTGCTGGAACCAGAAACACACTCAGAGCAGCCACACAGAGTAATCTCAGGTCCTTCTTCTGCCTCTCCCAAGTACGCAACACATCAATCAAAATAAATCTTGACACACTGTTGGGGCTGCACTCCTGGTAGCCGTCCATAGTGGCCGAGCAGCGGCACACCTCGCTTCCATGTGCTCTTCGCCGGCAATCACGCTCCTCTCCACTCCTTCTGGCACAGCCCAGGGATGTTGAAGAGTCCTTGGTCTCGAGTCCCGAGTCGAGTCTCAAGTCCCATTAAAAATATTGGGACTCGAGTCCGAGTCGAGTCAGAGGGGGGACTCAGTCCGACTCACGAGTCGAGTCCTCGAGTCCGAGTCCCCATCCCTGGAAGGCAGACCCAGATATGGAGGCTGATACAGTGTTTCCTTTGTTCTGGAAATGGCCTTTGAATATGTCATATTTGCACATGGCTCGCCATGATCTTGGTCAGCCTGAGTTTTCTGTAATAAATTAGTGAGCAAAGTAATTAAATCTCTTCTTGGATGTCAGCGTCATCTCTGGAAAGAATCCCCAAGAACCCAAAGAACTGACTTTTCAGGTTATATACAGGTCCTGGGTCTATTGCTGTTAAGTGGTTTGTTTCTCATTATCGCATTTAGTGCTACAGCAGCGACCGCACCAGAGTCTTCATTAAAACTTGCTTAAGGCTAGCGTTTTCCCCCGGGTCAATAATGAGTATGGAGGAATGGATGTTGAAGCTGGATCTCTTCTAGCTACTGGAGTGAATTATGTCTCGTTGGGGGGCCCCAGGCCAGCATTTCAAATTTGCCACAAGGTACTTCATCAAAAATTCTATTTCTGCATTGGAAGGACTGCATGCATTTATTAGGAAATACAGAGCATGCAAGAGGAAGTGTGTGTGTATGGGGGTCGGGTGTAGGAACCTAGTTTCAGTTAAGATTCAGAACATACTAATGCACTGTTCCAACCCATTGTGTTTCCACACACACACACACACACACACACACACACGCACACGTGCAGAATGCAGTTCTGAAATATATTCTTAAGCTTCCGTGAACTTGTGAAGGGTTTGGAAGTTTTTCGAAAGGGGAACACAAAGCATTGCTCTTTAGGACATAAGTGACAACAGCTCTGAAAAACTATTCAGTAGAGATGGGTGAAGTCCATGTCACCTTTTGCCATGTCACTATGTCAAGTCTGTGTCCATCATACATACATCCCGTCCCATTTCTGTGACTTAAAAAAACAACAACACATCTGTGTGAATGCTTGTATTTAATTATGTATTACAATACATATTTTCTCTCTCAAAAAATGCATTTCTAAAAATATTTTCTCTAAAATACACATCTTAAACATATTTTGAGATACGTTTTGACCCCAGAACTGTGTCATAATGTTTAGGAAAGGCAAAAGCTGGTGGGTGACTGCATTCCAATTTGCACATCAGTCCAGGATCAGGTCTGTTTATATCAGGGCTCTCAAAGATCAAATGTCTGTAGCAGCCTTGGTTCGGAACAGCCACAGCCTCACCTGCATCTGATGAAAAAGAGACCAAATTTCTGGATTACCTCTCCAGTGTAGATGTTAAACAGCATGAGAGAGAAATAACAGAACCCTGGAGAACCCCACGTCATGACTACCAAGGGGATGAGCAATAATCTTCCATCTTCTGGAAATAGCCATTTGAGAAGGTGCAGAACCACCACCAAACAGTGCTGCCTACACCCAGACACCATGTCGAGAAGGATACTATTCTTGATGATATTGAAAGCAGTTGAGGGCTATCCAATATTTAGAAGTGGGGAATGATTTATTTCATTAAATCATTTCTCCCGGCATGAACTTGCCCATTCACTACGTTCATCATCTAACGGCACAATCCTATCGATTGCGCCTTTGATGCCATAAGCCCCTTAACTTGGAGGCTTATGAGGATCCAGTGCAGAATGGGAGGAGCGGCAGAGGCATTCTTTACCTCCCTGCTCCTCCCACTCTGCATTTTAGCTAGATGGCCATTTTAGGCCATCTAGCTGAGGCGCTTCAGAGGGAGAGGGAAGGAGGCTGGAGTGCTGTCGGGATATGGAGGGGAACGCCCTCTTTACCCCCTCTCCGAGGTCAAGAGAGGCAGCCAGCATGGTTCTTTCTGTACCGGCTGCACAAAGAATGGGAGTGGGATCACAGCGCAGATTCTCAGTGTCAAGGTCGGAACTCTGGGGGTGGGGAAGGAATTATCCTATGGCCGCCCCCATATGATGTCTAAGGGCCATTGTATTGCTCTCTAAGGCCCTCCTCCAGGTGCCTCCTCTGAGTGAGGCTCAGAAGGCAGCACAAAGGGAGCGGGCCTTCTCAGTGATAGCCAGGTTAAGGCCTCCCTCTCCTCTCAGGCATTTGGCGGCATATGATGAGGGTTTAATCTGGATTTTTCTTACTGTTGATTATTTGAAATTGTTTCAGATTTATGTGTGTCTCTGTCTGTGCTGTCTGTTTATATGTTTGTACGTAAATGGTTCTTATAATGTATTTTTTCAGGTTTTAATCTTTGTAAACCACCCAGAGAGCTTCGGCTATTGGGGGGCGGTATAGAAATGTGATAAGTGAAATGAAATGAATGCCATACATGTGCAACAGTGCAACCTTACCTCATCAAACAAAGAACAACTTAATAAAATCATGATCCTAAAGGTGCTTCTGTATCTCGGTTCTTTAGGATAACAGTATGAATCTCATTGCTTTCTGTGGGTCTTCTGGAGGCAGCAGATTGCTTAGAACAAGCATGGGGCTATGGAGAGACTTACCAGGCATATTATTTCCATCCTAGCCTTACTGTGATCAATTCCTGACTGGGGGCAGTTCTTTGACTACAGCTGGCAGGATGCCCTGTTATCGAGATAATGGACTGGAGGCCAGGCTCCTGGGATGTATACTTTGCCCAAACAATCCAAAGGCTGCACACTGCCTACCAACTACTATGGGACTCTATTCCATGTCTGAGTGGGACTCTAAAGCATGACTACCCAAAGGCCCAGGCTCCTCTTCTTTCAGCTAGGGGGCCGAGCCCCAGACCTCCAGATTCCTGGCTCAAGCCACAGATTGCCTCCAGCTTGACTAAATATGTTTAAATATTTTGCCAGATGGGCTAGAGTAGCCTTTCCCCAAAATGGTGCCCTCCAGATCTGTTGGACGACAACTCCCATCAGCCACCAGGGACAATGGTTAGGGATGATGGGATACATCATCCAAAACATTCTGGAGGGCACCATGAAACAACGTCCAAAACATCTGGAGGGCACCACGACTTGGGAAAGTCTGGGCTAGGGCGCTTTGCGGGGCTAGTGAGTTGTGGTCCTGTCGTGGTTAAGAACAGAAACGGACGAGCTTCTTCCCGATTCAGAGTTCAGCTCAGCAGCTGCCATCAAGCAAGCCAATATCTCTGAGCACCCCAGTTATAATGCAGAGATAGCACCACCTCGCTACCTTACAGGTCTGTTGTAAGGATAACTGAAATAATGTGTGTGATGCAGTCTGAGAAGTTAGGAAAGAGCTCTGTATGTGTGACTTGTATTTAACAAAACCAACAAAACCGCTGATAATCGATGGTTTATTACTATCACCAGTGCTTTTTTTCTGGAGAAAAGGGTACCGGAACTCTTGGATTACATTTCCTCGGGAGTAGATGGCGATTAAATTGTAATGCAATTAATAGAAGAAAAGGTGCTGGAACTCAGTTCCGGTGAGTTCCACCAGAAAAAAAGCCCTGACTATCACTATGTGGAGGAGCCAGCAATTAAAATTCCCCTTAAATCAATACATATTATACTGGTGGATTTGCATATACATTTTCTTGTCATTTTCCCCCAGTCCTTCAGACATGATTGCCTAATGGAGAAAAGTAATATAATAGAGAAGTTAATATATTTTAGGCTTGTCTGTTGCTGAGACAGAAACAGGAAGATAGGGAAGAAATAACTAAAAGTTGAGCTAAAGAATATACAGCTCAGCAGGCATTTCATCGTGTAGCTTCTTTGTAGCTGAAGGACTTTGGTGGCTAAAACAATTTCACATAAAATAAGACTGGGTAATTATTTAATCAAATACATTATTTTATTCAACACTTACAAACTTGCACGGTAAGCTCAATAATCATGATCCTTGTTCTCAGAATTGTGGTAAGCACGCTTTTTTGAAAGGAAATCCATTAAATTCAATGGGACTTCTGGGTAAACATGTTTAGGATTGGGGTCTCCTGCTATAAGGCTTTATAGTTTCAACAGATGTGCAAATAGTTTTGGTTATACGTATGCATGTCCTTCTGCTCTTACCACCTTTACTTGAGAGATTGCATGTGGAGGTCACTCTAATGACAAACTCTCATTTGAAGAGTTATTAATGACATTTGCTTATGAATGATGTTCGTATGCCACCCCATAACAAAGTTATTTGGGTTGCTTACAATAAACAAGTATACAACAATTTAAATACAAAATAAGACATAAAGGCACAGGCCTGTGGACTTACACTGGCTCAGCCTTGTCTGAGCATGGAAAGCTAAGCAAGCCTGGTTATTACTTGGATGGGAGACCCCTCCTCTAGTTTCCTGCAATGAGCAGGGGGTTGGACTTGATAGCCTTGTAGGCTCCTTCCAACTCTATGATCTATGAAACTCTATGAAAGGCATAGAATAAAAAAAATAACCATAGCAACAGAGAATGAAGCTCACAGCAACCCCAAAATGAAACCACAGATATTAAATCGGAGAGGCCCAGACTACATGGGTTATTTAAAATGCCTGGGTGAACAAATAAGTCTTTACCAGGAGCCAACAGGCCATAAATATGATGTCAGGCAAATCTCTCTGGGAAAATTGTTCTTTAACCAGGGTGCCACTATCGAAAAGGCCCTCTTCATGGTGGTTACTTAGATCACTTCTTATGGCAGGGGCACACAGAGCAGGGCCTCTGAAGAAGATCTTCAGGTAGCTACATATGGGAGAAGGCAGTCTTTCAGGTAACCTTGCCCCAAGCTGTTTAGGTCTTTAAAGGTTAAAGCCAGCACTTTAAATTGGGCCCAGAAATGGACTGGGAGCTAGCACCGCTGACAAAGCACAGGCATAATGTGGCCAAGTTGTCCAATCCCGGTTAATAATTTTGCTGTCCTATTCTGGATCAATAGAAATTTCTGAACCATTGTTAAAGACAGCCCCACATGCAACACATTGCAATAGTCTAAATGGCCAAGCTATCTCCATCCAGGTAAGATCACCGCTCGGCATATCAGCCAAAGGATTGATAAAAGGCACGTTGAGCTGCAATGATTCCTTGAGCCTCTATTGACATTGCTGGATCAGGAAGTACCCCAAGACTGTGAAACTGATACTTTAGAGCAGTGAGATCAAACCTCTGGCCCAGAGACCTAATCTGACCCACCAGGATCCCAAATCTGACTCCCAAACTTTCCTTGACAGACATGCCCCCTTCCCAAAATCACACCCATTTCCCTTACTTTTCTTCTTTGATCTCCCATTTCCCTCTCCCCACAAATTGCTAATCGGACCATGCTCCATTTGGTTCATATCAATTGTTAACCTATTTTAACTGTCTGTAACGTGATCTGACCTTCTACCCCATGTCCCCTGGCTTGTTTTCTTCCTGCGGTGTGCTTCCTGAAAAATTTCTGGCAAACTTTGGAGCAAGCCAGAGCATGCGGGGCAAAAGAGATGTGTGTTCCCATGACCTTGGGTGACCTCGTCCACCTCCGACCGCTCTGCTGGGTTCCTGTGCCCACTCAGTCATGGCTAAGCATCGTTACATCTTTGGCAAGAGATTTATTAGTGAGTAAACTGTTCTCAGTCACCTCAACCTCTGTTAATGCTGTGAGGAATTTTTAAAATGCTCCACTTTGCTTGCAAGGTTGATTGTGATTAAGAGGTGATGGTGGTGAAATATTTAAGCTTTCAATGGCTGCTTTAATGTTAAAAAAAATGCCCTGCTTTGCTTTTGCCTTGTAACAGGGGTGAGAGTGTTGGATTTCACCTTTTACCTCATAGCATTCCATAGCATTGTTGCTTACTTCTGAGTAGACGCACATAGCACTGAACAGTGGTCGCTGTGGCTTACAAGCCATTGTGCCTAGTGATGCGCCAAAACAGGGATATGTGGCTCATTTGAGCTTAACGGATTTCCTGCCAACTGACGATCCGATGATTGGAAGTGGACTGAGTTGGGGTCTTTTTCACAGACTTCCATCTCTAAGATGGCCCCCGATTTGCACTTTTTTTTTTTAAACCGCTAAGGAAATTTGTGCAAAATTGGACCAATTTGTACAAATTGTCACCCAAACACCACGTGACTCTAGCACGGTTTGCACAAAATCTGCCGATTTGCACAAATCAGCACCTGAAAACCATGTTCAAATTCCCTTAGCAGTTTAAAAAAAGAGAGATGGAAGTCCATGAGCTGGCTTGACTCGCACCACAGAGAATCGGCACCAGCGCAGGGCTAATGAACAGGAATCCCGGGGGGGGGGATTGTGAAAATTCATTGGATTTTCACACACCCCCTATCAGATTCCTCACACATCCCTAAGTTGTACCTCTCAATGTGCCCCTTAGTAACAAAGGGATTTTAAAGAATTTTATGGCCCTGCCCATTTCACCTTTGGCCCTACCACCAAGCGGTACCTCTCACATCCAACACAGACACCCTGTCCAGAAGGATACTATGGTTGATGGTACTGATAGCTTCTGGGAGGTCCAGGAGATTGAATAGGGGCATATTCCCCACATGTTTCTCTGGTCAAAGGTCATCCTGCCAGACAACTGAGGCAGTTTCTGAAAACCAGGCCTGAAACCCAATTGAAATGGATCTGAGTAATCGGTTTCACCCAAGAGTGACCAGAGTTGCACTCTCAACCCAAGAAAGGAAAGTTAGCCTCTGGCCTATAGTTATTAATGTTGCCTAGATCCAGGCTAGGTTTCTTCAAGAGCTGTAAAATTATGGCTTCTTTTAAAGAAGCTGGGACTGCTCCCCAGGGATGTTGAAGAGTCCTTGGTCTCGAGTCACGAGTCTTTGGACTCGAGTCCGAGTCCGAGTCCTTGGTCCAAAATGGTGACTCACGAGTCACGAGTCCTGAGTCACTCCCAAAACTGACTCCACGAGTCCCTATTAAAATCAATGGGGTTTCCCCCCAACAAAATAAGGCTACTTCAGATGTGTGGCTTAAATAAATTCTAGGCACAAGTGTGCCTTTTTATTTCAAAACTCTGTAACTGATTTTGGCAAGAACAGACCAGGCAGACAAACCCAAAATAACCAGGCAGGCAGAGGAGGCAGGGAACCCCAAAGCAGGCAGGCAGAGGCCTTTGTCTTGGACAATTCAACTGTTGAACAGGTCAAGAAGAGACCAGGCAGGCAGAGGAGGCTGGGAACCCCAAACAGGCTGGCAGAGGCAGCCAAACCCAAAATGTCTGACCCTAACCCAAACCCCCCACAACAGCACATCAATCAAAATAAATCTCAACACATCGTTGGGGCTGCGCTCCTGGTAGCTGTCCATAGTGGCCGAGCAGCGGCGCGCCTCGCTTCCATGCGCTCTTCACCGGTGATCGCGCTCCTTCTGGCACAGCCAGAAGACTCGTCAACCAGGGATGTTGACGAGTCCTTGGTCTCGAGTCCCGAGTCGAGTCTCGAGTCACATTAAAAATATTGGGACTCGAGTCCGAGTCGAGTCAGAAGGGGGACTCAGTCCGACTCACGAGTCGAGTCCTCGAGTCCGAGTCCCCATCCCTGCTGCTCCCTCTTCCAATGAGGCATTTACAACCTAAGGACTGATAAAATAGCTAAGGTAGTTTCTAAAAAGGAGGAGACAAATTTATGGAGGATAGATCTCATCTATGAAGCAGTTGTAAGCCATATACAATGGATACAGTGATGGCCACCAATTTGGACAGCTTTAAAGGTGGATTAGACAACTTCATGGAGGATAAATGGCTACTAGTCTCGATGACTAGTTGCTATGTCCAGTATCAGAGGCAGTATGTCTATGTCCATCAGTTGCTGGGGAACATGGGCAGGAGGGTGCTGTTGCACTCATATCCTGGTTGTGGGTTTCCCATGGACAGCTGGTTGGCCACTGTGTGAACAGAATACTGGACTAGATGGACCTTTGGTCTGATCCAGCAGGGCTCTTCTTATGTTCTTATGGTAAAACTAGATGATTTTAAAACTATCAAATTTTTAAAACTTAAATTGGAGGGGTTGTTTTGTTTCAAAAAGGGTTTTTTTTGTTTTTTTTTAAAGGAAATACTAAGTTTCTCTTAAATGACAACAATGTTCATAATATTAAATTTATTTTATTTATTTATTACATTTATACCCTGCCTTTTTTCCTACAAGGAACTCAAGGCGGCTTACATAATCCTCCTCCTCTCCATTTTATCCTCACAACAACCCTGTGAGGTAACCTGGATATAAGCATGTAAGCCTGATGGTTAATCTCTAAACTGAACCAATGCCTGGATCAGATACATTAAGTTGAAGGAGGCTTTCTATGTAAACGAAGAACCAATTTGATCATTTCTCAGTATGAATATTTACTCTCTACCTGTCAAAGACTGTGGCTTCTGCTGGCTCAGCTTGTCTAAGCGTAGAAAGCTAAGCAGGGTCAAGCCTGGTTATTTCTTGGATGGGAGACCCCTCCTCTAGTTTCCTGCATTGAGCAGGGGGTTGGACTCGATAGCCTTATAGGCTCCTTCCAACTCTGTGATCTATGAAATCTATGAAACCCAGACATTTCATTTTCTCCTGACAAATAAATGAACTGCTCTAGTCTTCCCAGTAACTATTATACCTTACTTTGACCTATCAGTCATGGGTATTTAATTTTTGTTTGCTACATTGTTTTTGTGAGGGCCTGGGTGTGGACTAAAGCAGAGTGAAGCAGAAAAGAGCAGCCTGGAGCACCCAGTAACATAATGCTCCAGGCTGCTCACAAAGATAAAATAGATAGTAAGAACATCATAAAAACAGTTGCAACATAATAAAATTTCAACGGCCCTTGGTTTGCCTTTATCCAGCCAGGCTATCTTATACTTTGTACAAGTGTCTAGAATTTCATTTCATTTCATTTATTACATTTCTATACTGGCCACTAGCCAAAGCTCTTTGGGCAGTTTGCAAAGATTAAAACCTTAAAAATGCAATCCAATCCAAGAGAAAGAAAGGAGGACAGGAGGACATGTCACTCACAGAATATATAACAGGTTGATTCCAGATTTAGTCATCCTTCGAGTGGACACATTGAAATAAATGGGATTTAAGTTAGTCATGACTGACTTACGTAAGTCCGACTGATTTTAATGGCCGCACTGGATAGGCTCTCCTCTAAATCAGCATCCAACCCAATCTGTTGTCTCAGAAAAAACAGTTCTCAGAGTTCCCTTCTAAAAATCTATAACATACCTTCATCTGTCAACAAAGATTCAGCAAGGTAATTATTATTGTTACATGATCTATACTTCTCTGGGCTGTGAGAAGTTCTGGGCCAGTACAACCTAGGTCTTGCTTTCTTTGGATGGGAGACTCCTGTTCTTGGAGACTAATCACATTCTTGTAATATTTGTTTTCTTTACAGATAGAACAGGAATGGGCAGAAAGTAGATCTCCACATGTTTGGGTCTTCAACTCCTAGCATTCCTGACCATTGGCCATGCTGGCAGGGGCTTGATGCTGGGAGTTGAAGTCCAAAACATCTGGAGACCTACTTTCTGCCCACCACTGATGTAGAGCATAAGAGGAGGCAAAAGGGCACCCCTACAAAGCAGCAGAGCCACTACCCCACAACAGATCTCAAAAGTGAAATACTCTGCCTTCAGCCAGCTCTCCCCCCGACCTCTATCAAACACACACAGTGTCCCCCACTCCACTCTCATTAGCTATTTCTGTTTGTGTGTCGCCTTCCCCAGTATACTGACAGTTACTTCATTATTCAAACACAGATGTACAAATATCCCTAACATTGTTCCCACTGAGTAGACATTCAATCATTGCAGGGGTAGTGCTACTGTAGGTACCGAAAAGTTTTGGGGCTCAGGCCCACAGGACCAAAAGAAAATGCACAAATTTGCATATGCTAATTTACATATGCTCTAAAGCAGGGCTCTCCAACCTTGGGTCCCCAGATGTTGCTGGCCTACAGCTCCCAGAATCCCTTGCCATTAGCCATGCTGGCTGGGTATGCTGGGAGCTGTAGGCCAACAACATCTGGGGACCCAAGGTTGGAGAGCCCTGCTCTAAAGTGTGTGTGTGTGTGTGTGTCTTTAAAGGACCCTGTCTCCTAAAGACACCCCCATTGGTAAAAAGGGATGTATGGAGATGGGAGAGGAGGGCATTTGATTTCGAGAAAACCTCAGGCAGAAAGATTCAAGGGGCAGGGCAGCAGGAGGTGAAGCACATGTGGGCCAAAGGGCAGCTCATCCGCGGGGATCCGATGCAACAGAGATCATCAGGGCCCTGCACCTTTATTTCAGCAAGTGCCCATGGACAGCAGGATGGTGGGGCACATGGCCTCCCAGAGATTGGGGGCTCCAAATGAAAGATTTGGGGCTCCAGCCCTAGTGGGCTCTCTCCTAACTCTGCCTCTGCATTCTGGATTCTTAACCTGTAATCTGCCTGACAAAAGAATGGTCAGTCAGAAGCCCTAACACGGTAACACCACTCCCTTCCAAAAGAAGGGCTGTTCCCCCAGACCAGTATTCCTAGCAGCTCCTTCACTTGAATAAGCCACTTCTGGATGCTTGCCATACCTTGGTTGTAAGGAATTCCACCTAGCCCAGTGATGGCGAACCTTTTTGAGCCCGAGTGCCCAACTGCAACACAAAACCAACTTATTTATTTCAAAGTGCCAACACTGCAATTAAACCTGAATACCGAGGTTTTAGTTTTAGAAAAACAACTCATACAGTTGTCCGAACTAATTAACATCTTTTGTCTTTAAAGAAAAACACAATAACAGAGCTTTCAACGATACAATTTTTTGTTGAAAAAAAAATCAACTCAAAAAATTATTTTAGTACTACATTGTACACATAGCCTGAAGGGAATTTATACAAACTTTTTAAATAATTAGGCACATGTATTTTTGGATAAGGGATTCTCAACTTGTAATATGATTATATGCTAGACTGAAATTGTATGGGGCAAGCTTTACTCCGGGTCCTTTCCCTGCTTCTACAGGTGTCGGATTAGTAAAAGTAAAAGTCAACCTGTACTAAGATGAGCAAGAAATGTGTTAAGAAAACTAAACGTGCTTAACACATTTTAAACACTTTATGTCTTGGACTGCAAACACTGCATTAGGTAAAAGTTTGCATTGGGCATGCTTTTGCACAATTAATGTGATTTTTGCTATTGCATGTATGCTGATAATTTGTCAAACCTTGGCTCATACTCCGTTAGTTTGAGAGCAACACATGCAGCACTCAGGTCAACTGTTAGGGCTTTACATCCAAGCCATGCTCTGTGCATCATTCTTCAATATCTTTTAAATGTGACAACAATGTAGAAAAGAATTACAGGAATTCTAGAATAAAATCATTCTGTTCCACACTGTGAGAAAGAACAAAATCATTCGTGTTTTGCAGAAGGGGACGGTCTTTTCGCGATCTGGTGACCAATGGCTCGAGTGCCCACAGAGAGGTCCCTGCGTGCCAGCTGTGGCACCCGTGCCATAGGTTCGCCATCACTGACCTAGCCATTTCACCCTTCAAGGTGGCCTGAAAATAATTTAAGACACACAAATAAAATAAATCTGACCTTGCAGTCCCTTTCTGCACAAGCTTCTGGATCTTTCCTCTCCTCCCTCCCAGCTATCTGATCAATGTGGTGGGTGTCTCTGTGGCTGCTCCTTTGAATTCTCATGCACTGGGCCTCAGGCCAGCTCTGGTATAGCTGGATCAGACCTTGCAGATCCTAAATAGGTTGAGAAGGACTTGATTCTTTATTATTTCCCCCACACACACGTCACTGGTGTATTGTGGCAGAATGAATTGGATCCAGAATCTGTCTTCTGTGGATGGAAGGTGCCTCCGCCTGATTTTTGTCGATCTCCCCTGAGTCCCGCTCCACAGCTCACAACAGTCAGCAGTGCCCCCCACCAAGCCCCTGTGTAGCTGGAGAGGCTGCAGTCAGGAGGAGGGGCGGGGTAATATGCGACGACACGGCCCCTTACACTTTAGGACCAGGCCCGTAAACCCTTCTCAGGCTAAGCATCAACACTTAAAAACCTGAGGGAAGGGTCAAGCGAAACCTTTCCCCTACTAATGAGGCAAAAGATTAATTCTGGTTATTAAGGATCTATTTTTAAATTTATGATGCTGTGTGGGTACAAAGGTGTGTGTCTGTAGATTTCAAAGTAAAGCAGGTTAATAACGCCAAGCTGACACGTAGGATTTGGGTAGCAAACAAAATAAAAATAAGTTTATTTTAATTCTCACAATCTTAGTTCCAGAAAATAACTTTAAACCTGCCTACACCAAACACTTTATAATTAACCTAAGTCCCTATAACTCCAAATACTCTCACTCCTCATACAATCACTGATTCCTCTTAAAACTCCTGACAAGACACAAATAACCCACCTAACCTAACTCCCAAACTCTCTAACACTCCCAACACACTAAAACACTCTCCCATAACACACTAACTGCCTTAACTAACTCTGACATCACTCAGACACTCCTTATATACTCCTCCCCCCCCTTTCCAAGACATCACAAACCACACCCACTCGGTTCAACATTCTAGAAACACTAAACGTACTAATGCAGACATACACCAGGGAACTGAATTGTGGGGTTACGCCACAGAGGGGCGGGGTAACTCTGATTCCTCCAGGCCAGTTGCACACGCCAAAGTCTGGATCCAACCCCTACTGTCCTTATCTTCAGTGTTTGCCTTTAGCTTTTCTGCTGCTCCTATTACTGTATCTGGAGATGTTTGGGATTGTTTGAGGAGGAAAAAAAGCCCAGAGAACTTCTGGAGATTTATATACATACATACATACATACATACAATCTCAGAGTCAAGTCACCAGCAACTCAAACTCAACATTTGCTCAGGGTAAAGTGCAGTTATAGGTAGCCGTAGGAAGGAATTTGTGTACATGAAAGGCACTGCTGGTGATAGCAACCAAAGAAAATGACTGATGTGGAAGGAGATCTTTGGGCAAGCCTTTGTTTTAGGGTGGATCGAAATGTTGTTTAAAAGAGCATTTTGAAAAGATATAATTAGGAGGTTTATCAGCGCAAAGAGGTTGGGATGGCAAGATAAAGCAGCACAGCGAACACACTAAAAAATGGAAGCTTGAGAGTGGTACAAATGGGAATTAACCTTGGTTTGTGGTGCACAATATAATGGATTTGTGACATCTCTCTTGCCATACAGGCAAAACTACTGTGAGGGGAAACATATCCCCCATAAATGGATAGAATGTGGACTGTTTTTGAGTCCGCATTTTGCCGAAGCTGCTTCAGTTCATACCTAGTCTGTAATGTACAGTAAAGGCAAGAAGCTTAGATTTGGTTAGACCACTCTCCATCTTAGGGCGGTGTTTAATGTGAGGGCAGCAAAATGTGAACGTGAGTTATCTGACATGCAGGAAAATGTGGAGTAAGACAGCTTAGTACCACAAATTTGGTGCACAGCCTAAATTATATGGGATAGCTGTGAGTGAGATTAAAAATTAGAATCTCCGGACATAAAAGCTGATTCGGTGGCTTTTGGACAAGAGAAATGGAAAAGCGTGCAAACAACAACAAGCAAGCCAGGAAAGTAGAAGAATGAAATTACAATTGTATTTAAATTAATACCTTCTATTTTGTTAGTGCCAAGAGAGGTTTAAAACCACTTTGATTCATGTGGAGCTTTTCATTAGGATAGACGGGATTCTAACTAGTGATGGATGAATTGGTCTATTTTCAGTCCTTGTCACTTCTGCATGTATTATATGTCCCTTCCATCCCATTTTCTGCATGAATGTGCATTTTTCTAAAAATAATATCTTCATGAAAACTGGAGTTTAGAAATGTATTTCAACGCATTTTTAAAAAATGTCTTTTCCTCTCAAAATACAATTGTTTTAAATGTATTTCGATAAGTTGTTTGAGGCTAGTACTCCATTGGAACATGCAGGAAATGTGGAAACTGGTGAATAATTAAGTTCCTATCTGCACATTAGCTGGGAGGTACAGATCAGAGTTCAATTTGTATTTGGATTAGCAAAGATTGAATTGCTTACGCATCTCTAATTCTAATGAATCATTGTTGTTGGTTCTCCTGTTGGTGAGGGGCACTGATCCTTTATGTATACAAACAAAAGACATTTTAGAAATAAATATGCTTCTTTTTGCTTATGAATATAATATGATGAATGAAAAGCTTGGTTTCACTTGGCTTGCTGGTGGTCAAATTATGCTGAATTAATTTCCCACTGTTACATCTTCATGAGTGCTGCTCTAGCACCGAAGAGAAATTTGTGCGTGCAGGAAAGGTCACTATCTGTCTGCAGAAGTTGCTGTAATCAATGTAATTCAGAGAAAAAAAGCAAAATCCTGTGATTTGTTTAACAAAAAAAAGTATACCTTCCCATCAGTAAATAGATGTTCAATGGACTAAGGAGCTAAGGAGAGCATTTCTAGTAAGAGGCTTGAATGTTATAATCTGCATTGTAATTTCAGATTAAATGAAAAGGTGTTACCAGCTTCTAATCTTGTTTTCTGCCACAATGTACTGTCAGGCTATCTTATAACCAAACATAATTCTTCTTATTTTAAAAGCACACTGAAGAAACTCAGTATTAACCTTTAGATCTCTCTTTAAACTAGTTCTAATGCATCTCTTCACATTTCACATTTCTCAAGCTGCCCTCAGCTTCTTTGTGAAACATTTGAACCGACACTAGGCTTTAGACTTTCTTGAATTACAGAAGAACACTTTAGGATGTTGGTCCTGATATTGTATCATGAGCATGAAAATTACTTGAAAAGTACAGGGGAGATCCATCTCTTTCACCTATTTTCTCCTCTACTGTACAGCTCTAAAATCCACTGAGCAACAGAATATGAATTATTTCACTGTCTTCTAAAGCAGAAAACTGACAAGTTACCGTACTCAAAGAATATGTACAATATGGCTGCGTGTTTGTCGTCGATGTTTTCTTATGTTGCCTGTAAGGCTATTTATTAATTGGTTGGACTGCTGTGATGTCATGGAACATTCTAGGTGCCCGGACAGAAAAGTCAAGACACAAGATGCTGACTGCTGCTGCTGCTCAGACGGAAATAGTGGTGTGACTGGAAGGAAACTCATAGGAGAAGGGGTGTGATGTTTGGCGAAGGAGGTGCAGAGAGGAATGAGAGCTGTAGAGCCAATGGTGCCAAGCTGAATTTTACACATGGGTCCAAAATTACTACTCAGGCCCTTGTCTGTGGGACCCTTGAATATCACTTATCAGTACTGATGCTTTATGGTTGTTAGCATAGTGTAGCCTCCTGATTTGTCTAGGGCAGCCATGATTTAAAGGACTGGGGAAAGCCCCACCCTTTAATAGCCCCATTGCTAAGAAAAGCTCTTGTATGCTTTGTTTCTTCTTCTTCTTTGCCACAGCACTTGGGTACATCAGTGACAGCTGAAGCACTGGTGAGTGGAGTCATATGTATTGCCATTGTATATAAAACCTCTGAAACTATTATTATATGTTTTCACTTTATGGTGATGCCAAGAGGTATAATTGGTGATCACATCAGTATAACCTCCCACTGTGGCTCATGCAAGGAAACTGGCAAAAACAAGTATTCTTTTCAACACAGATGCTGATTTTTGTTCTCCAACCTCTCCTCTCCTCCAGAAAGCCTCTATTATGCTAAATGCAAAATTGCATGGTTTTTGTTGTTGTTGTTTTCATTTTGGACAATTCTGTCTGCTTCTTCATGCCTAGTGAGAGACGGTAAGAGAGGTTGTGAGGCAAGGAACAGGTGTGAGACAGAAAATATGAGAGAGACTGATTTCTTAAGGTCTGCGGAAGGACTGGCTGTGGAGCTTCAGTGTCGCTTCCTGTGATGGGAAGAGAAGGCAGGAAGAGAGCTCTTTGACTTCTGAGCAGGGTCTTACTGGCATGTATAGCCCACTCCTTCCTGTCTCTGTAAATTGACTATCAGCAGATTTAATTAGCACCCCTGTCATGTCAATAGATTTGGTGATCTCCTTGTCATTTTTAAAAATGGCCAAATCCCACCCATCTCAATTTGAAATGGGCCGGGTTTTCCAAAGCCTTTTATTTATTGTATTTGTTTTATTTATGAATTCTGCTTGAAAAGGCCCCAGCCAGCCTGAGAGAACTGTTCCACCTTCACCGGCTCTCTCATCTGCCGCCAGAGTTGTTCCAAGACATTTTGTTGCCTGAGGTGAAGAACAAGATGGTGCGGTGCCCCTCCGATTCCATTTACAAAAGCTGCCTGGACTGGCAATTGAATCCTACCTCACTACTGAGTATGGGACAGTATCCTCTACTGCACCTGAGAGCAGGTCACATGGCACATAGCTTTTTCCACCAACACCTTGCTGCAGCCTCCCAGCATCTGCCACCTGAGGCAACTGCCTCACTCTGCCTAATGGTAGGGCCGGTCCTGTCTGCCCATTTCTCTCCTCCCCTCTTTACCAAGCTTACAAGTTGATTCGGTCACTAATGCTGCAGTATTGGTGGACAGTCTGTCTTTAGAAACTAGGGAACTACCTGCAGCAGCCTATTGTCAACAGCTCCCCCTGAACAGTTTGGCTGTTAAGAACATAATCTGAGCCAGGCTGGATCAGATCTACAATGTCCTTTTTTTAGGTGCGGTGCCCAGAACTGTACACAGTATTCTGAGTGCGGTCATACTATTTATTTATTTATTACGTTTCTATACCGCCTTTCTGCTAAGGCACCCAAAGCGGTTTACAATGTTTAAATATTCAGACAAACGTTACCCCCCCGCCCCCAGCCAGACATACACCAGTTCTCTCAGGCCAACTGAAGGTTTCTTCTGGAGCTGATAGTACAATCTCCCTGGCCTGGGCTTCTCTTCTGCCTTCCCTCAGGGCACACAGGTCTTAAATAGCCCCAGGGAAGGTGGGGGAGGGGCTGCCCTAACAGTCCTCTCTGATACTATAGATTTGTATCAGGGCAGTATGATCTTGGGCATTTTATTTTCAATTCCTTTCTTACTTATGCCTAACATGGAGTTTGCCTTTTTCACAGCAGCTGCACACTGGGTCGGCATGTTCATCAAGCTGTCCACCACAACCCCAAGATCTCTTTCTTGGTCAGTCACCGCTAGCTCAGATCCCATCAGATTATACTTGAAGTTGGGATTTTTCACCCCAACGTGCATTACTTTACACTTGCTTACATTGAACCACATTTGCCATTTTCATGTCCGTTCTCCCAGTTTGGAGAGATCCTTTTTGAAGCCCCTCACAATCCCCTTTTGTTTTCTACACCTAAAATAATTTGCTGTCATCAGCAAACTTGGCCAGTTCACTGCCCAGCCCTGTTTGGGAACATTACGTAACATCACAGGCAGGTGAGCAAAAGCCCTCCCTCCTTTTGCCTCATATGATTAAATGAAAATGGAGTCATACCCATGAAGTAAGAAAAGCATAAACTTTTCTTTGTCAGTGTTTGCTTTCCCCAGAAGTAAAATAAAATAAGCTCTTAAAAGCACCTTATCACAAAATAGATTCCATCCTTGAAACAGCATCGTTCATGCCATTTGACAAAACCTGGGACTATATAAAATGATAAATAGCTCTCCGTGGCAGTTTCTCGCTTTTGCATGTCATTGCAATTTGTTTCTGATGTCAAAAGTGTACATTTTTGAGAACAAAATGACATTCGGCAAAGAGGACTCTGCTCCAGGAAGCTCTTTGTCACATTATCCTGCTCTGGGTCTCATCTTTCACTGGGGAAGCCGCACTAGTCAGTCATTCTGTCATCTGTATTTTTAGGGGGGGGGGGAGAGACCCCAAAGACACCCACCTGAGATTTGCACTTCTTAACTAAATCGTGATGTGAAAAGTGCTTAAGATTCTCTTGATTTAATAGGCTACCCTGAAAGTGAGTGTTTTATCTTTGAATTTTTAAGAATGTACCATAGTTGAAAGTCACCGAGCTCCATTCCTCCTGTACATTTCAAAGAGAAAAGTTAGGCTATGCTGATCTTAAAAATATAGTTAAAAAACTGGATGTGGGCTTTATTGAAACCGGAAAATTGAGTTTTTAATTCTAAAAATGCCTCTCTTTGGCACTAAATTTGCATGGCCCTCTGATCCATTCCACCCCTCAGAAATACACTCTCACTCCTCTTGCTCTTGACGTAACTGCTGGTTCAGCATGGTAATATTTGCTATCTATTTAAGTAAATAGCGTAATGGAAAAACATCCTAGCTAGAGGTTGAGCACATGGTATGCAAGCAGAAGTCTTCACATTCAAGCCCCGGTCAATTAAAGGATCTCCAATAGCAAGGCTGGGAAAGACTTCTTTGTAGCTGAAGCCTTGGGGAACCACTGCCTGTCAAAGTAGACCATACTAAAAGGACCAATGGTCAATCTTGGAACAAGGCTGTTTCTCATCTTCCTCCCATAAATATTGTCTATATAACATTTGAGCACCTCACTTTAAGAAGGACATAGACAAACTGGAGAGGGTTCAGAGGAGGGCAACAAGGATGATAAAGGGACTGGAAACAAGGCCCTATGAGGAGAGACTAAAAGAACTGGGCATGTTTAGCCTTCAGAAGAGGAGACTGAGGGGAGATATGATCGCACTCTTCCAGTATTTGAAGGGATGTCACACAGAGGAGGGCAAAGATCTCTTCTCGATCATCCCAGTTTGCAGGACACGGAATAATGGGCTCAAGTTACAGGAACCTAGATTCCACCTAAACATCAGGAAAAATTTCCTGACTGTCAGAGCAATAAGACAATGGAATCAACTACCTAGGGCTCTCCCACTCTGGAGGCATTCAAGGTGCAGCTGGACAGACATCTGTCAGAGATGCTTTGACCTAGATTCCTGCATTGAGCAGGCGGTTGGACTCGATGGCCTTGTAGGCCCCTTCCAACTCTACTTTTCTATGATTCTATGAGAAGGCTGGAGTTCAAAGGAAGGGACACACAAAGAAATGCTTGTAGCCCTGGTTTGAAATCCTGGGTTTAATCCATTAGTTTGGGCTTTTATCATGTTTTTTAGGATTCCCAAGCACTTCTTAGTTGACTTGAATGCTTAGATGCCCAATATCTCACTAAGTTAAATGGGTAAGAGAGAGTGCTAGAGACATAGAACCTTTGCTTGTTAGTTTTTTTCAGCTGCGGGGAGGGGTTGGTTTCTGCTTTTCTATGTGTGTCTGTTTTTTGTGAGTAGTAGTAGTTGTTTTTTCCGCAGTCTAAAGAATGCTTTGAGGGTAAGCATGACCTATTATGTGAAAGCTCTTTCGAGATCAAACCATAAAACCTCTTTTCCTCCTCCCTAAGATGCCAGCCCTGTGTTTATTTAGATGCTACTGGTATCCCTTTGTTGGTAGTATGTTATCAATTCTAAAGGTGCCTTTTGATTTTGTCCCCTGAATGGGCCACCAAGCACTTACATCGAGTTAATGATTGGGAACTCATCTCCTTTCATTCCCTCAGCAGGAATTATCTCTTATTACTTTGATTTTTAATTTGAGAAAATAGTTCTCTTTTATATGAATATCCCATATAACTACTGAAAAGACCTACAATTTGTGTTGGTCATTTACACAGAAGAAAAGGTCATTACTTAAAATGCTGATGAGAGGGAGAGAGAAAGAGCGTTTTTAAAGTTCTGCATTAAACCGGTGGTCTATTAGACTGGTACTCTATTAGCACAATTTTCCTAGGTTTCATTATGAATAAATAACTTTAAAATATTTTAAAGGGCAAATAAATAACGTCAGAACCCACTGTAGGGGTTTAAGAACTCAATTTCTTAAGCAACTCCCCTATGAGGAAAGGTTACAGAAGCTGGGATTGTTTAGCTTAGAAAAAAATGTGAGTAAGGGGAGACATGTAGAGGTGTACAAAATTATGCATGGTGTGGAGGAAGTGGAAAGCGAGACATTTTTCTCCCTCTCTTATAATACTAGAACCCAATGGGGCCATCCCATGAAGCTGATTGGTGAAGCTGGAGATTCAGGACCGATCAAAGGAAGGACTTCTTCACACAGTGCATAGTTAAACTGTGGAATTCACTTCCACAGGATGTGGTGATGGCTACCAATTTGGATGGCTTTAAAAGGGGATTGGACAAATTCATGGAGGAGAGGCTGTCGATGGCTACTAGTACTGGCTGGCTATATGCTAGCTCCAGTATCAGAGGCAGGATGCCTACATACACCAGTTGCTGGGGAACATGAGCAGGAAGGTGCTGTTGCACTCATGTCCTGCTTGTGGGTTTCCCAGAGGGGCAGTTGGTTGGCTACTGTGTGAACAGAATGCTGGACTAGATGGACCCTTGCTCTGATCCAGCAGGGCTCTTCTTATGTTCTTAAAATTCAAACATTACTATAGAACAGATTGTATTACTTTTTGTCCTAAACTAAAGTTGGTGGGATACAAGAGGTGGGATAGGAAGAAGAACTATCTGGGATTATTAGTTTCAGCCAGAGTAGGATATCTACTTAGAAATCTGAAATTTGATTACATTTGGTTTCTTTTTAATTACTCCTCTCAGAGCAAGCAAGAGGGTGGGCTCTGTTAAAGCTGTGTCAGTCCGAGAAAGTGGCTGGCACAACTCTTGAGAGAGCCAGCCAGGCCCAAATGAGAGGCTCTTCCTTCAGAGCCAGTCATTGTGGGAGGGATGACCCAGGAGATGACCTATGCAATGGATGATCTCCTGGGACACCCCCCCCCCACACACACACACACATACAATGCCTGCTTCTGAGTCAGTGAAGAGCTGCACTGACCACGTCCCCTGGCTGACATGGTTCTTCAGAGAGCTGGCCCACCGTCTGACTTGCTCTGAGAGGACATGGTGGCAATGGGTTGGGTGGGGCGATGCAGTGGGAGAGAGCTTGCGCCGGCACTGTTTCAACCGCATGTTTGACGCGTGTAATGTCAGCCCTCCTCTGCATGCTCTCCCTTCCCTCTCCCCCAGTCGCGAAACAATCTTACCTGCTCCAGCATTGATGGGAGGGGATCGTCTGCGGGGGGAAATGGACGTTTTCCTATAGGCCTCAGATTGGCTGGAAATGATGTCTCGAGCATCATTTCCCACAGGATGTGATAGGAACATAGCAGACAGCCTTAAACTGAGCCAAGACCATGGATCCGCCCTAGCCCAGTACAGGAATACCTTGGATTGCAAGTAACTTGGTTTGAGAGCGTTTTGCAAGACAAGCAAATGTTTAAATATTTATTTATTTATTTTTTTACTTGATATACAAGCGACGTCTTGCAATACAAGTACTGTAGTACAGCTTAAATTAAAAATCTCTGTACAAATTTTTTTGGGGGGATTTCGTTTTGATATAAGAGTGTTTTGGATTACAAGCACGTTTCCGGAACGAATTATGCTCTCAATCCAAGGCATGACTGTATTGGCAACACTAACTGGCAGTGAATATCCAGGGATTCAGGCAGAAATATTTCCAGCCCTACCTGGAGATGCCAGGGGTCGAACCTGGGACCTCCTGCCTGCAGAGCAGTTGCTTTCCCACTGAGCCACAGCCCCTCCCGCCTTGAAGAAGAGATGCTCAGGGAGTGTCATTTCCTGCAGGATAGGAGACGAGGTGGGCTTCTCCCATCATTGGCCCAGCACTCCTCTACCTGCTACCCACACTTCCTTCCCAAGGTGAATCATCTTTTAGCTTGGATGAGGCACAGGGAGTAGCAAGCAGAGGAGGTGTGTGTGTGTGTGTGTGTGTGTGTGTGGGCGGGGCCTCTTGTGGTGAGTTGTGCTGACCTTGATTTGGCTTGCAGCACTTTGAACATCAAATACTTGCCCCATCCCTAAAAAGTCTAATAAATCATTATAAAATGTAACCAGTAAAAGCCATAACGAAGTACTGCAGCTAAAAGCCTGATCAGCATTTTAAAACCTCACTAGGTAATCATTCCAACCATATGTCTTCAGTGCCCTCATATAGAGCTATAAAAAGGAAGCCAGACTCATTTCCTATTGGAGGGTTTTCCACATTTGTGGTGATATTAATAGGATAGCCGCTGCAGTTTGCACCTGTTGACGTTTCTGAAAGTTTTATTCCTATTCTTAAGTTGTGTTCTGGGCAGTTTTCAAAGTGATGTTCTTCTTCCCTAGTGTGACCACTTGTGAGTAGCCAAAAAAGAGGGCATGCATCACCGAAAAAAGATACCTCTTTGCATTAAATTTGCATATGCTAGTTTATATGTATAGATGCAAATTTAGAAATGATTATTATAATTTCAATAGAAATACAGTACATCTCACCATAGTGTGGAGGGCTGGGATCTGT
The DNA here is from genome assembly GCA_021292165.1 of Shinisaurus crocodilurus. Classification (NCBI taxonomy): domain Eukaryota; kingdom Metazoa; phylum Chordata; class Lepidosauria; order Squamata; family Shinisauridae; genus Shinisaurus; species Shinisaurus crocodilurus. The sequence goes on from CM037876.1 coordinate 13,048,232, forward strand.
GTGCCTGCTGAGGTGATGTTGATGGGCAACCTCAAGGCCCCTGAGCTCTTCTTCCTGATGGTTCTTCATCTATAAATGACGTGGACTTGGCAGCCCTGCAAATACAGGACACCTTCAAAATAGAGGACAGTCCTCTGGCAGCCCTTCAAATAGAGGACTGCCATGTGTAAAAGAGGACACATGGCTACCTCCCTATTCTTCCTGAGCCGTGTGGCCAACTTTTGAAAATCATAGAAGGTTGGTTTAGGTTCCATCTCCTTTCCCCAAGTCGTTACCTCTGCTCTGTGTTCCTTCCAGTTCAGTATTAAGTTGTTAAATATTAGAAAATTGTCATCCTACCTCACTCTTTCCTCAACCCCCCTCCACACCAGCTCTAGTCCAAACATCATTTTCTCAGCCCTTCTTGATAGAGTTCCCCCACCCCAGAAGTAATGTGGACAAGCATTTACATCTGCAAATGAAGAGGGGCTTATTACATTTTAACAGTATGTTCCTCTGAATTGCTTTTATGCTTCAAATCTGGTTGTTAAGCTCTGCTTGTCGGAACATCCTTGCATTTGTGCTTTATATTGCACTGTTTTGTTCAGTAGGTACCCTTTATGTATACAGCGGGTTAGAAATTGAAATGATGATTAATATCGGCTCTGAGATCTTTCCGCCTAGCTTCTCGTTTTCCTATGAATCCTTTTCAAGTGGCCTGTGGGCGGCCTTCTTGACCAGAGGTCGGCACTTAGAATTCCTTGAAAAGGACACTGAATAGTTTAGTCTTATCCATGCTATAGCCTGATATCTCACATTTCTGTCTTGCCTGAATGCGGCCGTGTATAATGATGGCTGCTATTACCAGGCGCAAACAGACGCACCCAACAGGTGCACCCAACAGATGCTGACAGCGCAATGTTCCAAGTGAGATTGTAAGGTGCCATCGCAACGCCGTGGCCTTTCACTGGCCCAGCATTCTCAAAGCTTGTCTGAGTGTGGAAAGCTAAGCAGGGTCAGGCCTGGTTATTCCTTGGATGGGAGACCCCTCCTCTAGTTTCCTGCATTGAGCAGGGGGTTGGACTCAATAGCCTTGTAGGCTCCTTCCAACTCTGTGATCTATGAAATCTATGAATGTGTATTTGCCACTGCAACAGATCTTATGGCATGTCTGCACTACAAACATAGATGGGTTTACGCCATCACTGCTCCCCCTTTCCTCCATGTATTCTGGAAATGGTGGCTCTGTGGGGGGGGGGGGACGACTACGGATGCCTAACAGTAGAATTATTTGGTGGCATTGGTGGGGAGGCAAAACTGTTACACCAGTTTGTAACCCACCCTGTTAAGAGCAGGGAATATTTTTCCACGGTCGTTCCGCATGCCATTCTGTACGCCGATGTTGGGGTAATATGTCCAAGCCACTTGTTCTATCCAATGATGATGAACGGCTCTTATCTGAGCAGTTACAGGAGGCAAAAGACACGAGAACGGGGGACGGTGGATCAATTCTGTGAGCATCCCTGGTGCAAAGAAGGAGTCCTGTCTGGTCATCAGAGCAAATCAGCTGCACACCGTTCTGCTTCCAGGCAAAGGAAGAAGAGATCCCAAGGAAGGCATGCAAGCCAGTCACTTCGGGACAGCACATCACGCTGAATTATATATCTTGGCACATCCCTGCCAAGCTTTGTTATTATAATTGAAAATCAAGGTAGAACCCAAGACGCCTGCTATTCTCAGAGGAAGGGGGGGGGGTAGAGAAGGGATGGCAAACGGCAATCGGCCTCAAGGCTGATCTTGTCTGCTTGGAATACCGGTAATAATAACATGTAGGAAGATGCCCCTCCACTTTGGTTGGGGTGATATATATTTGCAACAAAAGAGAATGATGTCATTCGGGGGGCGGGGAGAGTCATTCCACACAAACAGCTACAGACAAAAGGAACAAAGCAAGGTCTGAAAGCAAAAATGGTGACGGAAATGCAAGCCATAAAAGTGATTCCAGGTGTGAGGGGGGGAGGTGGAGGCAAGGGAGACGACGGTTGGAGGATGCAGACTGAATGTGGCGAGGGAAAGATTGAGCGAACTTGTAAGACAGAACGCTGGGTCTGCGCTCTGGTGCAATCGCTACCACGTTTAGAAGATGAGGTGAGGCAGATTTGAAAAGAAAGCCATGGGGCATGCTGGGAGTTGTAGGCCAAAAACATCTGGGGACCCAAGGTTGGAGAACACTGGAATAGAGGAAACTCGGGACTAGCTGTATTCTGTCCCGCTTTGAGGGCAACTGAATGATGGAGTAGACATTTTAAATGAAATACATATCTGAGGGGTGACCATATCAGCCTTGTAGTAAACACAAATATGTATTTCAATATTTAATTACTTCTATCTCACCTGTCCTCCAAGGAGCTCATGCCAGCAATGCCGTTCTCCCCACCACCCCCACTCCCATATTATCCTCACGGACAACCTTGTGAGGAGATAGATGAGAGGTAATGACTGGCTCAAGGGTGCTCACTGAGTTTCATGGTTGAATGGAGAGTTGACCCCAAGTCTCCCCAGTGCCTAGTATGCTATTCTAATAACGACGTGAGAAGAGCAGCAATTTCACATTTAAATTCTTTAACAACTCTGTACTGGATATCATCAGATTTTTTTAAAAAAAACTTTATCTATAAGGCCTAACACTTTATCTTGCCACCATTATTTATCTCAGTTCTTCAGGCTCCCTTCTTGAGATTGTCAGTTCAGCTGTGGGTACTTGCCCTACATTTTCCACAGTGAAGACAAGACAAAAATAATAATTTATTATTAGGCTTTTCGGCAATCTCCTTGTCCTCCTTTACCGCATCTTTAACAGCTTTGTCATCCAATGGTCAAACCACCACTCTAGATTATTATTATTATTATTATTATTATTATTATTATTATCATCATCATCATCATCATCATCATCATCATCATCATCATCATCATCATTTTATTTATTTATTATATTTATACCCCGCCTTTTTTCCTGCAAGGAACCCAAGGCGGCTTACATAATCCTCCTCCTCCTCCTCTATTTTATCCTCACAACAACCCTGTGAGGTAGGTTAGGCTGAGAGTCAGTGACTGGCCCAAAGTCACCCAATGAGTTTCATGGCCGAGTGGGGACTAGAACCCGGGTTCCTTGCAAGAAAAAAGGTGGGGTATAAATATAATATAATAAATAAATAAATAAAAGGAAGCCTTCTTGCTTCTAATACAGCCTTCCCCAACCTGGTGCCCCCCCCCAGATATATTGGACTACAACTTCCAGAATCCCCCAGCGAGTTATGCTCGCATGTTGGTGCTTTTTTGGACTTGGCGGTACCTTTCCTGACCTGCGATATACATTCTAGCTGAGCTCTCATCATTGTGGCTTTGAATACCCCCAAGTGTTCTGGAGCAATAACACCCTCTTGCCTTTCCCTTTCAACATTCTTTTTTTATCAATCCCTCATTTTTGGGGGGGGGAATCCTCTTTTAATCTCAAATGTGACAAAGTCCCGGAGGAGAAGGCTATCAACGGCTACTAGTCCTGATGGCTCTATGCTACCACCAGTATCAGAGGCAGTTGCTGGGGAACATGGGTGGGAGGGTGTTATTGCACTCATGACCTTCTTGTGGGCTTCCCACACACAGCTGGTTGGCCACTGTATGAACAGAATGTTGAACTAGGTGGACCTTTGGTCTGATCCAACTTGGCTCTTCTTATGATCTTATAACTGTGTTGGACTTCTCTAGCAATTTCCCACTAACATACTTCAGCTGGTTACCACTGTGGTCACAGTTCAACAACACATATATCTCGCACCAGGTCCTGGGCATCACTTATGGTTAGGTCCACGGTTACATCTCCTCCGGTCAGCTCCATGATCAAGTGTTCTAGAGCACATTCATGTAGGGTATCTAGAAAATTTACCTCTTTATCATGACTGGAAGATAACTTTACCCAACCTGGTGAGGATGAGTGAAGTCAGCCACTACTCTAACACTTTCTGCTTTGGATGTTCACCCGATTTCATTCCCCTGGGCAATTTTCCACTTACATATCAATTCAGTTGGATAACACTAAAACTCCAGTAAGCATTTTGGTTGGGGGGGCGGGGTGGGGATCATATGTCCCCAGTACTGAATTGCTTTTGGGGCCTCGTATTGCACCCCCCCGTCGCAATTCTGTGGAGGGCTCTGCACCTGCTGAGATCTCTAATTTGTTTGATTTGATGCTGTCTTTGATGTACACTGTGGCAATGCTCTTACTATTTATTTATTTATTTATTTATTTATTATATTTCTGCATCACCCATCTGCTCGGTGACCCAGCCACTCTGGGCGATGTACAACATATATAAAAATACAATAAAACAAAATACAAAATACCATACAGCATTAAAATCCTAACCCACCCCATATTCCCGCCTGAAAAACCATGTTTTTCATGCACGGCGGAAGCTGATCAAGGAGGGGGCATGGTGGAGGTCACTGGGTAGAGAGTTCCATAACTTGGGGGCCACCACAGAAAAGGCCCTCTGCCTAGTCCCCACCAGCCTGGCTGCTCTGGCTGATGGGACAAGGAGAAGGCCGCCCATGGCAGATCTTGTTGAGCGGCCTACTTGATGTTGCTGGAGACGCTGCTTGAGATAAACTGGACTGGACCCATATAGGGTTTTAAAGGTCAAAACCAACACCTTGAATTTGGCTTGGCAAGCAACTGGTAGCCAGTGCAGCTCCTTGAGCACTGGAGTGATGTCATCCCACCGGCGGCTGCCTTTAACCAGGCGAGCTGCCGCGTTCTGTGCCAGCTGTAGCTTCCGAACTGTCTTCCAGGGTAACCCCATGTAGAGCGCATCACAGTAGTCTAGACGAGAGGAGACCAAGGCATGAACCACTGATAGGAGCAGATGACTAAGAAGGTAGGGACGCAGCCAAATGACAGCTAAGGAAATGCCAAGAAAAAATCCTCTCCAAAATAAATATATGAGCTTTAATTAGTGCACAGATGAAAACAGTGTTCATTATTAGTGGCACTTGCTATATTCCCCCCCCCCCTTGGGTAATGCTTTTAATTAATTTTTTTGATGGAAAATGTCATCAGTCAGTTGGTTTATTTGGCTGCAATGTATCCCAAATCGACCCTCTGCAGTGGCTTTGCACTAATGCCCTGTAATTGTGTTTCACTTTCCCTAATTAAACTGACAAGCAACTTGAATTGATATCGCTTAGAACATTATTGATCTGAAGAGGTAGAATAGATTGTCATGTTTTCCCTGTTTTCCCTATCTGATGTGCTGTATGCAATACTTTTGCAGAGAAATGGTAGGGGACCGAGAACGTATCTTCCCCAGTCATAGCCTTTTGAATGTCTTCTTCCTGGGTCCTCTCTCTCTCTCTCTCTCTCTCTCTATATATATATATATATATATATTGTTTCTGACTCCTTCCATCTTAGTAGCAGAGACCTAGAGGGAAATTCTCTGAATTAAAGAGCAGAGCTAATGCTCAGTAGCACTTCATTATTTACAGTAATGAGGATCTCGTCATCTTCTTAGCCAGCCACCCATTAATTCAAAGTGATGGGTGGAAGTTACACTACGTGTGCCATTAATCCTCATGCACATTGTTTGTAGTGTAGGTGAGGATTCTGTTGGAGGACCGCCAGCTGAACAAGGCTAGCTGCCAGGGACACAAGTTGCTGCTCTCACAAAATTTGACACATGCATTAGATGTTGTCTGGCATACAGTTGCAGTGTGTGTGTGTGTGTGTGTGTGTGTGTGTGTGTGTGAAAATAGTAATAATTAGGCTTTTGAAAACAAGCTGGATGTCTGGGTATCCAAAAACCAGCCAACTAGCAGGATTAGGCAGGCAACTAGGGGCCAGTCACAAATGGTGACCTGATATGAAGGTGGGGGAGGCATATTCTCGTAGATGGATAGACCTAAAATGCCTAGATAAGCATGAAGGCTGATGCAGAGGAAGGTGTAGTATTAACATCTCACATAACCTGTTTCATTTGTTCCTGTTTCCACTTCTTCTGTAAGAAATACATATCATGCTGTGCTGTATGTACTGGGTCTACTGGTAGATCTCTGAATGATATGCAGTAGAGCACTGAGGATTTTGAACTCCCATTTGTTTAACAGTAGCAACAACAAAATGACTCCCTCGCTCTAAATTATACTGCTATAATGAAGAGAGCTTGGGGGTAACCAGGAGAGGATTTTTGTGTGGAAGAAATGTGAGCCCCTTGCAGTTCTGGTACTCAGAACAAATTTCTGGGCTCAGAATTCTTTTTACATCTGAACAGATGTCTTTTGCACCAAATTCCAATAGGGAGATAATCAGGGTTCTAGGAAAAAGCAAAGTAGGTCCCGCAAGCCTGAAGTCTGTGCAACCTTGTATTACATGACACCCCCACCTTATGTGGAGATCCAGTAGGATCCGTAAAGCTCACAGGAAAAGCTGATAGGACTGAGCCTTGAACAAGAGATATCCCAGAAACTGTTAGGGAATATTATAGATAATTAATTAGGTGGTTCCTTTCCTTTTGAACCATCTGTAAACCTGAGAGTTAAGCTGTTTCATCAATGTACTAACAGCCACCCTGACAAGTTACTACACTTGAAAACCTGTTATCTGAACCACAGTAACCCAGAATTTCTCATTATTCAAATCCACTCTCTTCCCATGTGATTATAATTCTATAAATAGTACTAGCTTCTAATTATTAGATTGGAAAGAGAAGGCAGATGCCTCATATTGCAAATGGGTATAATGGATTCTATAGTGATCTAGGCTGATAGTCATAGTAGAGGAGCAGACCTAGAATGGCCGCTATGGATATGAGAATGCTGGTGGACAAGGGTGAGGAGAAAGGAATTGTGGCCAGTTGCCACAATTCCTTTCCAAGAATATTCAATACAATGCTTTCCAAGAATATTCAATACAATGCTTGCATGTACAAGTATTGATCATTTCATTCTGGGAGGAGAACTGTCTAGATCTTCTGCAGTGTAGACCCCAGTACTCCTCCCACTCTCTACAGTTGGGGTTGGCAACTTGTGTCCCTCCAGATGTTTTGGCCTACAACTCCCATCATCCCTCACCATCGGCTTTGCTGGCTACGGTTGATGAAAGTTGTAGGCCAAAATATCTGGATGGCCAGAAGCTGCCCATCTCTACTCTACAGTAGCATATCTAATGATGGAAGCTCAGACTGAGGTGCTGCTGGCCACTAGGAGCTGTAGAGAAAGGAATGGGTGTAGATGGCCAGTCTAAAATAACTTTTGGGGACTGATGTGATCCACAGGATGCCTACTGTGGATGTTTATGGATGTTTATGGTAGGTTGGCCAGATTTCAGGCTTGCGAGATCTAGTTGTTGTTGTTTTTCTATCTACCATCCTATCTACCAGGATCTACCAACCAGAGCTTCATACAAAAGATATACATTTAGAATTAAGTAATCCTGAGCCCTAGAATTTGGTTTGAGTACCAGAAGTGAATAAGGGTCAAAGTCCTTCCTCACAAAAATCTACTGCTCATTACTTCAAGCTTTCTTCATTTCAGCAGTATAATTTAGATCAGTGTTCCGCTGGCTGGGGCATGCTATGGGTTGTAGGCCAAAAACATCTGGGGACCCAAGGTTGGAGAACACTGATTTAGAATGAGGGGAGTCATTTTGTTGTTGCTATTGTTAAACAATTGGGAGTTCAAAATCTTCAGTGCTCTACTGCATATCATTCAGAGATCTACCCGTAGACCCAGAACTACCTTCTGTCCACATCTGGGTTATGGGTTTCAAAGAATAAATGTTGGACAAAGGTCTGTTTTGATCACGACCAATGTGATATTTTTATGTGAAAGGAATGCCCCAACAAAGTTTCCCAAATTACCAAGCTATTAATTTAAGCAACAGTAGTTTTGCAATTTTTGTGGCTGATTGTTAGGTTAGGCCTTTCCTCCTGCATTGAAATTACTGATTTCCTAGTATGGACATATGCTTACTTCACATTACCTTTTACACAGGCATCATTTGAGATCAGGAAGATGAGCACTGACATGAAAATGAAACGAATATAGCTTGCAATCTGCAGCTGGCAAACTGTGGGTCCCTAGATTAGGAGTTAGTTGTGGGTGCTATGGTAATTAAGAAATTAGCTCTTTTTCTGAAATGTTTGTTGCCATCTGAGTAAAGACATCTGTAGGCTTTCCTTTGAAAGGCTAGTTGCTTATCAAACTTTTAAATAGACAGTTAACGAATTAAGAAATGTATGTTTACTTGATCAAAATGCTGTTGTTGTTTTAAAACAAAGCCCTAAGGTCGCTAGTTCTCAGGAACTGGCGGATGATCAGGCTCGCTTTAATTAAAGCCAACCTGGATCTTGCATAGTTTTCCCAGCCATGTTTCTGTTACATGCAGGATTCTCCTGCATCTACATATGAACATTTGAAGCCGCCTTATTCTGAATCATACCATTGGCCCATATAGCCAAGGAGTGCTGTCTACTCTAATTGGTAGTGGCTGTCCAGGGTTCCAAGCAGAGGTCTTTCCCAACTCTGATGGAATCCTTTTTTATTTATTTATTTTTTTACTGAAGATATTAGGGATGGAACCTGAAATGTTCTGGTCCAAAGCAAAGCTTTTTATTAACTACATGGCTTTATGCTGATGGATGATGATGAAGATGATGATAATACATCATCATCATCATCATCATCATCATCTGTCTTTTAAATGATGGTTGTATTATTGTTATTTTTGTTGTTGTTGTTAAATTTATTGTTAGCCACCTTGAGTGCTATATTTTTAGTGGAAATGTGGGATATAAATCACAGAAATTAAACAAATACGTAAAATGCCTATGAGCTACAGTCATCCATTGCAGTCAGGGGTGCTTGAGAAATTTGATCTTTGTGAATCTAGGCACAAACTGATCAGATCCACACCTCCCGGACTAATCTGTTGATTGGAATGTAATTATCCCTTGTGTGTTTTTGCAGTTCTCTGGATTTTGCAATGCAGTTTTTGGCTCCAAAACATAGAAAAATGGGATATTTGAGGACAAATTGTGTTTAGAAATGTGTACTTTGATATATGTTTATAAATGTGTATTTTGTGAGAAAATACATATTTAAATTAAAGTTTATGTGGATTTCTTTTTCAAAAAAATCACAGATAAAGGTGCAAACAGGGTGGATTTATAAATGAACACATGTGAAATTGACACCAACAAGAATGATCCGTCCTTCCCTGATTGTAACTCTCCAAGATCTCAGGCAGAAGCCTTTACCGGTGCTGCTACCATTGGTCGTTCCAACTGGCGATGCCGAGGAGTGAATCTGGAATTGTATATACTGAAAACATAGGTAGTATCCAGTGGTATCCCAGTGCTAGCACTAGTGATGTTACACTAGTGTAAACCAACACAAGCAGAATGTAACTAGTGTTTGCTAGTGCAATTGGAAAAAGTCACAATTTGCCAATGAATTTCAGCAAACAATCACCACTTTTTTCCCATTGTACTATGGGACACCATTGGATACTACCCTGTGTGCTCTACCATTAAGCTATAAGTGGGTATCTTCCTCTCCTAAAGACATTCTACTAGGAAGATGAAGAACCGTAGGTTTTCTTATCAGCTCTCTGGGTTCTTTGAAGTAACTGGAATGGAATTGTCCATATCTGCTATGCCTAGCATTATTCAGGGCTTCTCTAGACACGGCATTTCTTGTGCCCTCGTGATCTCACTTTCACTCATGAAAGTTTGCGGGGCCTTTTCACAACGTTGTCATCTTCCAGGGCCTCACCATGTTTTCCAGCCATTTTTGCAGGGGGTTTTAGAGCGAGGAAAGTAAGATATTAAATTTCAAACTGGAACAGACCAGAATGAAAGCCTCATGTAAGGTTGCAATTCCATTATACTGCAGCTATAGCACAGCACCACCTTGTGGTTGGATAATGAGATATATAGAAAGGCTGAGAAAAGCCAACACCAGGAATTTTTTTTTTTAAGTATGCACTCTTCCTCCAGCAAAGAAAACGGAAGAAGCTGCCTTACTAAAGAGGTAGTTTAAACCCTTCATGTACAGTAGCCCATTGATAGGTCTTACTTTTACGACCTCGTAATTGTAATATACAGAAATATGTGAGAGAGCTTTCTATTTTTTTCTTTAAAAAATGAACTAAAAATGATTACTTTTGCAATCATTCATAATAATAATTGTTCCATTATGTGATAACTGGAGTCCGCTTCTCCATTAATGTTGCCGCTTTAGTCAATCCATTCCTACAACAGACCTGATTTTAGTCAATTTAACCATCTCCCTTATTTCAAAATTTTGCTTGAGCCATTCTTTAATGGTTAAAGTTTTCTTTTTATAAACATTCATATATATATATATATATATATATATATGTGTGTGTGTGTGTGTGTGTGTGTGTGTATGTGTATGTGTATGTGTATGTGTATGTACTTATACACTGTCATTAATTGGCATCTCAGGAGCAATTGTTGGAAACCATTGGTTGGATCCAGGTGTAGGCAGGCAAATGCAACTGGGTCGGCAGAAGCAGATTTTCCATGATGGTCCTCCACCCATGTCCCCAAAATGCTAGATGGGGACATTGCTGAACTGGGTAGGCTGTGGTGTTGGGGGGGGATCCCTGACAATTGGGCAGTCACCTCCTTTGTTTTTTGTTTGTTTGTTTGTTGTTGCAGTGAGAAAGAAATGGGGGACAAGTTTTTATGTAAGTGGTGAAACAGATGAAAAGGAAACTGATAGTACATATTTTAAATCATTCCTAAAGCATGATAAATGATTATCATAGTTGGTTTTGATTATTCTTATCGAATTTCCTAAAATAGTGGTATTTTTCAGACGCCTCATCTATCCATCAGTAAATCCGTGTCTGTTCCAAAACTTGCCCACTTCCCATGATATCATCTCTGTACCCATATCACTTTTTTAAAAAATGTTTCTGCATGCTCATGTTACTTTTTAAGGGGTGGGTGGGAGGATGAGTCTATTACCTCTTGATAAAATCTTCTCCTTCTAACATTAAAAAAAAAAACATATGCCAGTGCTAAATTAGAAACACCTGTTTTCTTCAGATGGAAGAAAGTGGGTGTTTTTTCTTTTCTTTTTAGCATTTAATGATGCATCACTTCCCTAACTAAAAAAAATGATCACTTGTAGCTCTTCAGAATGTGAATTGTTTTAAGAGTTTGGGCTGCAGTTTAAAATGTAATTTGAATTCCTCTTATTTTCCCCTCAAACATGATGATTCGTAGTCTCTTAGCACACTGTTTGACAGGCATTGTGTATCCAGTTCTGTGAAATTCAGGGCATACATGGATTTATTATATATAACTATTTCAGCCATCAAAAGTTAACAGAGAGTTAGCAATTTATTAGATCCCCCCCCCCCATTTTTCAATACAATACAAACAGTAAAGACTTCCCCCACCCTCATTCCCTTCCCTCCCCTTTAGGTTTTCCCCTCTGCTCTTCTGATCATCATATATATAAAGAGTAAAGGTTTCACATATAAAAGTAAAATCATTAAGCAAACATTAGATAAAGAGAGCTAGAAAAATAAGATAAAGAGAGCCAGTGTGGCATAGCGGTTAGAGTGTTGGAATGGGACTCGGGAGATCCAGGTTCTAGTCCCCACTTGACCATGAAGCTCACTGGGTGACTTTGGGCCAGTCACTGACTCTCAGCCTAACCTACCTCACAGGGTTGTTGTGAGGATAAAATGGAGAGGAGCAGGAGGATTATGTAAGCCTCCTTGGGTTCCTTGCAGGGAAAAAAGGCAGGCTATAAATACAATAAATAAATACAATAAATAAATAAATTGTTACATAGAAAGAAAAATAAATAAAAGGGTTTAATGTCATGCATATCTCTTTGCGGGCCTGCACTGGTTTTGTCGTGGGTCCCATTAAATACTATTGCATATGGATCAATATATTAAACTTTTTCTCCCTTTCCTATTTTGCTCTGTGGACATGAGTGTAGGTGAGGATGCACTGAATTTTAGAGAAAGGACCATACCACAGTAGCAGAGCACATGTTTTACATGCAGACACGGATGGGGACTTGGACTCCAGGACTCGACTCAGTGAGTCAGACTGAGTCCCCCCTCTGACTCGAGTCAGACTCAAGTCCCAATATTTTTAATGGGACTCGAGACTCGACTCGGGACTCGAGACCAAGGACTCGTGTTCCAAAATTGTGTTCCTCAAATGCAACATGGATAGGTTTTAGGAAGTACAGCAACTTTATTTTTTAAAATCATTTCCCTAAAATGCAACCTTTCAGACATTTTGGGTTGGCTGCCTCTGCCTGCCTGTTTGGGGTTCCCTGCCTCCTCTGCCTGCCTGGTCTCTTCTTAACCAGTTCCACAGATTGAATTGTCCAAGACAAAGGCCTCTGCCTGCCTGCCTGCTTTGGGGTTCCCTGCCTCCTCTGCCTGCCTGGTTATTTTGGGTTTGTTTGCCTGGTCTGTTCTTGCCAAAATCAGTTGCAGAGTTTTGAAATAAAAAGGCACACTTGTGCCTAGAATTTATTTAAGCCACACATCTGAAGTAGCCTTATTTTGTTGGGGGAAAACCCCCATTGATTTTAATAGGGACTCGTGGAGTCAGCTTTGGGAGTGACTCGTGAGTCACCATTTTGAACCAAGGACTCGGACTCGAGACTCGGGTCCAAAGACTCGTGACTTGACTCGTGACTCGACTCGTGGCTCGAGACCAAGGACTCTTCAACATCCCTGCATGCAGACAGTCCTGGATCTGATCCCTGGCATCTCTAATAACAGGGTTGGGAAAGACTCATGGATGAGAGCTTGAAAAGTCATTTCCAGTTGGAGTAGACAATACTGTTGTAGATAAACTGGTGTTCTGACTCAGTGGTCTGGTTCACACATAACCCTAAGCCATGGTGTGGTTTGTTGAAATCTGAACCCATCCCCACAAACAGACCATGTTTTGTTAACCAACTATAAACCACAAATAGAGCACATGCATTGTTGATTTATGGAGTCTAGCTTATTTAAACCATGGCTTGTCGTGATGTCTGAACCCAGAACTGAGGCTTATCCCTGGCTTGTTTGTCTGTCCTGAAACAAAGGCTCCCAGAAATAGCAGCCCGAAAATGAAAACGCTCTGAAGGCAAAATGGGCAGGAGAGAAACAACCAGAAATGGGGAAAACAAGCCACAATATGTTTGCTCATCTATAAGACAATTAATGACTAAATCAGCAAACCATGATTAACATAAACCATGGCTTAGTGTTATGCACAAACAGATGCCCCATATGTTCATATGACTACATGCTGCCAACTGATTTTTCTTTTCTTTTCTTTTCGTCACACTCATCTTCCAGTCAGCTCAAGCGCAGTAACTGAATGTCAGCCTCAATATTCCATATGTTGGTCCAATGGGACTTTGGGACAGGCCTGTGTCTTACGCTGGCTCAGCTTGTCTGAGCGTGGAAAGCTAAGCAGGGTCAGGCCTGGTTATTACTTGGATGGGAGACCCCCTCCTCTAGTTTCCTGCATTGAGCAGCGAGTTGGACTCAATAGCCTTGTAGCCTCCTTCCAACTCTATGATCTATGAAATCTAGGATCAGCTCAGAAGGGCTGGCCCATGGCATTGTGCTGCCTGAGGCAAAGGACAAGATGGTGCCCCCTTCTGTTTCCACATACAGAAGCTGACTGGACCAGCAGTCGAATTTTACTTCCACACTGGCAGTTGGACATCATCATCCCATCCGCTGCACTTCAGGACAGCAGGCATCCTGCATAGCACACACAGCCCAACGTGCCCTGCCGCCCTCAGCATCTGCTGCCTGAGGTGGCTGCCTCACTCTGTCTCATGAGAGGGATGGTCCTCTACCTGCCAACCCCGCTCACATTGTACCATGGTCTAATTTTGTTACATAGTGTAGGTGTGGCTTGCCACTAAAAGTGAGCACGCTAGCATAGTTTTGCACCAGGCATGCCTTGCATCCACAGGTGTAGTGATCCATACTTTAGGAATGATTCTTGCAATCCTCTTAGCATGTGGCAATCTTGGCTTCGGCTCAGTCTGTGACCTGCTTCAGACATGCATGTCTGGCTTTTGATTTCTCTAGACTTCGTTATTGTCATCTCTTGACGATGAGCTGTTCAATGTGTGGACTGACTTCATTGAAAACTACCCTATGTGATGTGAGAAGGCATGAAATTGATGTGCTCATTCGTACATGCAAGCCAACATTGGATGTTGAAATAATCATATAATGGATATGAATATGTGAACAAGCCTTGACTCCGAGCAAGTGTGTTGACCTAGCAAAACCGACAGCAGGCCCCGTTTTTGACTCCTGTGAATGAGGCTATTCTAACCCCCTTCACCCAGGCTGGCTAACCCATATAGGAGGAAAAGAGAAATTTGCCCCATGAGCTGGCTCTGCCTGCACTGAGGCTGCCTGGGGCTACCATAGGCAGCAGCATTTGAAATCTATTTGCTAGGGTCCCCAACCACCACTAGGTCATTTGGGAGAGTGGTGAGGTAAGTCAAAAGGAGGAGGGATGGAGCTACAGGTATAACTGCCCTTCCTGGGAAAATAAAATAGCTACTTCTGATAATTGTGCCAGTGACTGGATTTCATTTCCTCTTACGATTGTACTCCTGCTTACCAGTCCTGAGATACTAAGGACCCATTTCTTTAAAAGAATGATGATGTTTTCCAGTTGGAGGGAAATATTAAGAATCATTTTCGTCCCCCCCCCCAATGGTAATGCATGCCTTAATAAAAGAGTGTGATATTGAAGTTCTGAATGAACTGTGAATAATAGTGTCATCTTCCTAGCTGATGATCTGGAGATGGAGAGAAGGAATGTACATTAACGCACTGTAGCTGTCGGATCGATAGATAATCTGTCCGCCTGTCTCTTTCTGGATAAATTACTGAGTAAATGGCACTGGGATGTTTTGGACATACAATGTGTAATAATATGTTAGTAGATGAAGCTGCTGGAGTGGTTTTAGCTTTCACTTGTACATCAACCGCTACGACTCCAGGAAGGAGCACTTCAGTGTTAGAAAACAATGGCACTTTCTAACACCTCCTTCCAGAGCTGTTTGGAAAAGCAGGGACACGTCTGTACTATAAACTGAACCATTAGATACAGCCTTAGCTTTGTGGCTTATGCTTTTTGTACAGGAGAAGGAGAGCCAAGTTTCCTTTCACCCCCTTACTTCCAAGTCTTCCATAATATTGGCCACATTATTGGAGGTATGATGGCCAATATTTATGTGGCAACACATCACAATAGTAAGTGTGCACGTTTTCCAGCCTGTGTGACATACATCCTTCCTACATGCCCATTCTTTGCACTATGCAAATACAACAACAGTGAGCAAAAAAAGTGGGGAGCGGCATGTGTGTGTGAGAGAGAGAGTTTTCCCATTCTTTGTACATGGGTTATAGAATCATAGAGCATTAGAATTGGACTCTATGAGTTGGAAGTTGGAAGGGGCCTATGAGGCCATCGAGTCCAACCCCCTGCTCAATGCAGGAATCCAAGTCAAAGCATCCCTGACAGATGGCCATCCAGCTGCACCTTGAATGCCTCCAGAGTGGGAGAGCCCACCACCTCCCTAGGTAGTTGGTTCCATTGTGTTACTGCTCTAACAGTCAGGAAATTTTTCCTGATGTCCAGGTGGAATCTGGCTTCCTGTAACTTGAGCCCATTATTCTGTGTCCTGCAAACTGGGATGATCGAGAAGAGATCCTGGCCTTCCTCTTTGTGACAACCCTTCAAGTACTGGAAGAGTACTTGATTATAGCTGTAATCACCACCACTCTTCTGACTAGTAAAGGTTGCTTTTGCAAACTTTACTTTTCTGAACTTACCTGATGCAGCTCTCAAGAAAACCAGGACAGGGTTTACAGTATGTTATGGCTGTGCACAGACCACAAGATTTGATTGACATCTAGATCTGACGATTTGGAAAATAGCCCAGTTTGACTCGGACTGATTCGGAGACTGCCGCCTAACCCAGTGTTCTCCAACCTTGGGTCCCCAGATGTTTTTGGCCTACAACTCCCACCAGCTGGGGCATGCTGGGAGTTGTAGGCCAAAAACATCTGGGGGCCCAAGGTTGGAGAACACTGGCCTAACCTGACTAAGGGCTGAATCTGAATCTTGATACATCAAGATATTTGCCTCCCCTTGATTCTCATTGGAAATCAACAAATGCCCATGACTTCTGTTTTGTTTTGTTTTGGCTTTTCTGCAGAACTGGATGAAATGTGCAGGAATAGTAGCCCCATCTGTGTTGGGGAAGGGGTGGCACTTGAGAAAATTTCTGAAACATAGGTACAAGGCACCTTTTTTTCTCTCTTTTTAAAATTTTAGTCAGATAGATAGATAGATAGGTGTGTGTGTGTGTGTGTGTGTGTGTGCACGCATGCATGTGTGTGAAGCAGCCTTTTCAGTTTTTTCCCCCCAAGAAAAAATTCTTTTGCATCTTTGGGGCGAGCTGTATGAAAATGAATTTGCATCACAGAGATGCCCTTAGGGAGGAAGCGTGCAAAATTTCAGAATGGTAGTTTCTCAAGGTGTGTGTGTGTATGTATGTCAGGTCTCTTCAAGTTGATTTTGGGGACAAGGGAATAAAAGGTGAATTACCGCCTGCCCCCAAATATGGCTTTTGGGGAATATTTGTATGCTTGCATTATAAAAGTGTCCCTAAATAAGTAGGCCACAAAAAATAGAACAAAAATGGGATAAATGAAAAAAAAATCTGTATTATAATCCAACACACTTTGGACCTCATTGGTTCATCATCAGGAGAATCTAGGATAACTGTACAAATAACTTTTAGAGTCTCGAAGTAGGTAACCAGTAAAACATCGAACCGATAGTGTGCATTTTTGTGTGCATTTTTGCAGCCCTTACAACTTGGGGTGGGTGGTGTTCATTCAACACCAGGACCGGTGCAAGGCAGTTTGGTGCCCTAGGCAAGATCAGATATTTAGCGCCCCCCCCCTTCCCACTTGAGAGCGCTGCATTTTTTTCCAAGGTGTTTCTGGCGCCCCCTTGAGCCCTGCGCCCTAGGCGGCTGCCTAGTTGGCCTAATGGTAGCACCGGCCCTGTTCAACACAGGACAGATAATGCCAGAAGAGGGCTTCTGTCGAAGAGGCCTGAGTGTTGCCCTTGTTCTCAGCAGTGTGCACAAGGCATTGCATGCCCAGTGCCAGCCCATAGCTGGTTTGTCATCTGTGGTGTCATGGTAACCTCTGAATATTCAGCACTAGTATGAAAACTGGGCTTATTTCAAATAAGAGAAGGCTGCATTGTGATTCAAGATTAAAAGCTTTCAGATAAGAAGACATGAACTGATCTTTAAAGAAACTATCTTCTTCCAAAAAGCAAGGCAGTACATACCCTGAAGTCACTTAAAACTTTTTTTAAAAACAGGTTAGAGACTGAAAGCGAGTCTCTTTCCTCGGTGTGTGTTTTTTTTAATTGGACCATGAACATTAAAATACTTTTTTCCCTCTCTCTCAACTTTCTTTTAAAAATCTGCATTGAGGAATTTTTTTTGCTCTGAGACTTCCTGCAAGGGAGGAAAAATGTTTTAAGTGGAAGTTGTCTTTATCCTCCACCTAATGCCTGCCAATGTGAGCCTTGTTACTGTCGCAAGGAACATTTTCCTTCTGTCCTCAAGCTGTTTTCCTGCTTATTATCATGTTTAACATCCCTGCTGCCTGGCAGGATGGAGATTAGAAGCTCTTAATATTCATTTTATAGTGAAGAGTATTGCCAGATATATATATATATATATATATATATATATACACGGTATATATTCTTTTTTCAGAGCAAAGGGTACAGTGCAGAGATATAATGCATTATCACAAAACTCCAGTGCGATCTACCGAGTCACCCTCTTCATTCTTTTATGATTTGTTTTAAAATAATCTGCTGCACTCAGCAGTTATCGCCTTAATAATGCGGTTGAAAAGCTTAATATGGAAACGAACTCTGCATCTGTGTTGGGGCTGAAACAAGCAGTATAAGGATGGAGGGCTTGATCCACTGGGATGTTCTTCTGTGCAGGCCCCATTGCTGCAAACAGGAGCTATGCAAGATGCCATGACTAGACGTCCCAGCAGAAGCATCAGAGGGGCAGTTGGGGATGCAGGGTTCGATGAGGGGTAGAACTAGAAAGGTCTGGGGTAGGGAGCGAGATCTTTCTGCTATCTGTCCCAGGTAGTACTAAAAGCCGTGAGATTTAAAGAGCTCACCCATGTAGAGTGTGTAGAGAGAGAATAGCTGGGAATCAACCACAAAACACAAAAGAAGAAGAAAGGAAGAAAGGATGCTCCCCCAAGGAAAACGTTGTACAAGCAATCTGACAGCAGGGCTGTCTCAACTGGGAATGGGGGCAGGCCTGTGGCCAGCCTAAATGTTTGGGGGGGCTGCCAAAAAAGTAGGGGGCGTTCATCTTGTTTGCAGACCTTTTAAAGACAAAATTGTAAACTTTTTTTTAATTATTTGTTTGTAAAAAAATATATGGGGGCATAGAAAACTTAGGGGGGCAGCCCCCGCTGGCTACAGGCCTGGATGGAGGCACTAGGCAGCTGCGTGGAGCGCCAAATTTGTGTGTGGGGGGGTGCCATATGACTCCTTGAAGGGCTCAGTGCTCCGGCTCCTCCTTTCCTCTCTGGGAAGTCCCACTGGCTGCTTCCCTGCTGCAACGAATGCCACAACAGTAGAAAAGCAGGTGGTGCAACTTTAAGAACATCAGAAGAGCCCTGCTGGATGACCAAGGGTCCATGTAGTCCAGCATTCTGTTCCACACAGTAGCCAACCAACTGCCCACGGTAAACCCACAAGCAGGACATGAGTGCCACAGTGCCCTCCTGCCCATGTTCCCCAGCAACTGGAGTATGTAGGCATCCCGCCTCTGATACTGGAGGTAGCATATAGCCATGAAGACTGTAGAAAAGCAGCTGGTGCAACTTCCCAGAGAGCTTGCCCGGCTAAAATGCTTTGCTTTGAGGGGTCCTTCTTCAAAACGAGTGAGGCATTCTGGATGAGGTGGCCTTGAAGATCACCTGTGCTGCCATGACACAGGCACTCCCCAGGGCCACCTCATCCAGAATGCCTTGCTCACTTTCAGAAAGGACCCCTCAAAGTGAGGCACTGAGGGGGAGGTGAGGGGAAGAGAAGGTGGGTGACTGTGGTGGTGGTGGTGGTGGGCGAGGGAAGAGAAAACATGGAGGGCGGCCACTGGTGTAGTGAGAAGAAGGCTGGCAGCCATGGTGGTGGAAAGGGAAGAGGAGGAGGGTGGCCACTGCTGGAGGAAGAGGGCAGCAGCAGTGGAGGGAGAAGAGGAGGAGGAGGATGGTGGCAGGAGTGGGGGAGGGAGAGAAGGGGAAGGAGAGAGGGTGGCCACAGGAGGTAAGGGGAGGAAGGTGGTGGCAGCACTGGGGGAGGAAGAGAAGGGGGAGGGAGGCATCACTTGAGGCACCAAAATACCTGGAGATGGGCCTATCTGACAGGAGAAGAACCAGGTCACAATGGACTGAAGGAAATTCATGGCATGGAGGGAGCTGAGTAGGAAAGGTTGGTCATTGGTATAAAAGGGCAGAGAGTTGTTTATGTATCTGATTTATTTATTTTATATCCCACATTTCTGCCAAAAATGTCACCCAGTTCAACTGATTTTGCAGCTGGAAAGTCACTGATAATTTTAGGAAGGTCCGTTTCGATGGGATGAAAGCCAGATTGTAAGCAGCCACAAGAGGTGTTGAAAGAGAGCTTCTGAATGGATGGCACTTAGATAAATCCCAACCATGTGGTTGCCCTAAATACATGGTAAATGCTCATAGATGATATTAAAGAGAACAGTTTGTAAACTTTATCCCCCTGCTTCCTGGCCTATATTTACTGTGATCCAGGACACCATATGCAGACCAATACACGCCATGTGCTCCTGGGTGCACAGGCTTTCCCATTCCCTTCCGTCAAGGGTAGAGAACTGCTCTCACAAAGGACCAAGTGGACAGATCATCTGCTCTCAGTGTCGCTGAGGGAGCTCTGTCTGTGCGTTGGCGTGTTTACGACTGTAACTTATTTCATTATTTCAGAAAATGTCTATACCACTTTTCATCAATCCCAAAGTGCTAACAGAGCAATGCTGTACATATCTTATGCTTATACACGCTGTTATTCCTAACTGACCTTTTCGTTGTATGTTATCTTTTAACCAGACTGGAAGAAAGGAGAAAGGAGACCCCCTGAATATAGCAATCGACAAGATGACCAAGAAAACAAGAGATCTACGAAGACAGGTACTTGGTGCTGTTTTCTGAGGCTATTTTTGTGTTTTTTAAGGAAGACTTCATTGGTGGATAGCCACCTGCTGAGCCAGTAGTAGACTGGTTGGGAGGTGCCCTATGCCGGCAAGTGCCTTCTTGCGCATCTGAGTGTGGGGCCTTTCCTTTTGAAAGCACAGATGTCTAGAGTGGGAACTAGGGAGTCAGGCAGAAGCATTAATCTGCAGACATCACTTGCCGATGACCTGAGAATTTTATGTATTTATCAATCTAAAATTAAAATATTAGTATGCTCCTCTTCTGTTTGGCAACTCTCACGAAATCATAGAAATGTCTCATAACAATCAAACTCAATTATCCAAATCAACTGCCACCTGTAGGCCCCAAAATGACAGGTTGGGCAGGGACGGCTCCAAAACTCTTCCATTCCTCCTGTGTAGATCCAGGATTGAATGAATGAATGAATATTTATTACGGTAATTGACCAGAACCAACAATAACATTAAAAACAGGGAAACAATCAATCAATAAAACATGAATTCCTACTATACATCATTACACCAGCATACATATCAAGTACACAGCAAAGTTTTGTATCAAAATTATAACAGTCAAGCAAGGCCAGAGTCAGAGGTTAAAAAGGTGTGGTATGTTATGGCAGTCGCACAAAATTTAGCCACACTATTAGTGATATGAGGGACCGTATCTGCGAGTAGCAGGGAAATATAGAATTTTTCAGTTCTACCTGGGCAATTACATAGTATAGGAAGAATAAGCTCTTCACGAAGATCCCGGTAGAAGGGACAACATGCCCCACAGATTCGACTTCCCCATTATTATTACATGGGCAAAGACGATCTTTAAATGGTATTCCCTGATATCTTCCCTCCAAAACCATAGAAGGCAAAGCATCAAATCTGGCTAGAGTAAAAGCTTTTCT
Source organism: Shinisaurus crocodilurus (assembly GCA_021292165.1). Classification (NCBI taxonomy): domain Eukaryota; kingdom Metazoa; phylum Chordata; class Lepidosauria; order Squamata; family Shinisauridae; genus Shinisaurus; species Shinisaurus crocodilurus. Next base: position 13,069,519 of record CM037876.1, read on the forward strand.
ATACTTGGGAAAAGTCAATATGTAGATCCAGGATTGATTTCCATATGCACACCAGCCTCAGACTTTTATTCCCTCTCATTGATTTCAATGGGAGGGAATTCAAAAACAACAACCACGGGAACTGCTGGAAGAATAACCAGTGGAAAAAATGTTCCCCATCTCCTGCCCTGACCACCTGTGTTCTTGCAGGGCTCCCAATGCTGTGATGCCTCCACAGCAGATCTCCTCTTTGTGGCTTGCTTAGGATTGCTCTGTAAAAGAAGCTAGTGGACACCAATCGATCCTGCAATTTTTCAGAATGGACAAGGCCTTTCCGTAATCCGTAGTCTGGCTCAGGCAATACAGTAACTTCAAGACTACTTTTGGAAAAGAGTACAAACTATTCCCATTTAACTTATTAAATGAGATATAAAAAAGACAACACCCAAAACAAAAACCCACACTTACACAAAATAAAAAAAGAACGTTAATGAAGTGTGCAGATTCCCTATAGATTTCTTTGTACAATACCAGAGTGTGTGACAGATGCTGAAAAAAAATTCATCCAAAGCTAGCAATGATCAGAAACCGCAGGCATTCTACTATGGGGCAAAAAAGAAAAAAAAGGAAAAGATTATGGCTGCAATCTTATACACACTTACCCGGAATTAAGACCCATTGAAAACAAAGAAACCTACTGAGTAGACATATATAGGGCTTCAATGTAAACCACCTAGCTATTTTGACTATTGCAGGGCTTTCCAACCTTGGGTCCCCAGATGTTTCTGGCCTACAGCTCCCAGCATACCCAGCCAGCATGACTAATGGCAAGGGATTCTGGGAGCTGTAGTCCAGCAACATCTGGGGACCCAAGGTTGGAGAGCCCTGGTCTGTTGAGTGTGGACTTGCAAGAGAAATTGACTTTGGGGAGATAATTCATGATTTTACAATGAAAAAGGACAGAAAAGTAAAAGTATAGGCCCCTTCTAACTCTACTATTCTATGATTCTGTCCCTGCAGGGCTGGCTGCCCCAGAGACCTTGAGCACAAAGGTCTGCAAAGGGGCTTGTGGGAGCATTTGGCCGAACATGCTTACGCAGCTCCCACAAATAAGGCAGGGTTTGTGATCCTGGTGGATGTCATAGAATCATAGAATCACAGAACAGTACAGTTGGAAGGGGCCTCTAAGGCCAGCGAGTCCAACCCCCTGCTCAACGCAGGAATCCAAGTTAATGCATCCCTGTCAGAAGGCTGTCCAGTTGCATCTTGAATGCCTCCACTGTGGGAGAGCACACCACCTCCCTAGGTCATTGGTTCCATTGTCGTATTGCTCTAACAGTCAGGAGGAAGTAGCCGGACATGTGGGGATGCTTGGGGACAGTGTCCACGTTCTCGCTTCCGTCCCGTCCCCAGTTTGACTGTAACTGTGTTACATTCATAACCCGGCTATAATCAGTTAGGTGAGACATTCAGTTCAAACAGGCATTCTGAGATGGCAGGGTGGGCCAAAAAGGAGATAGTAATAGGGCTGGCTGGCAGGACCTAGGAGCGAGGGCAGGTGTGAGGCTGGAACAAGGCAAGGCGCTGAGCTGGATGTGGTTTACTGCACAGACAAAATCTGTATTGGTGGGAAGAGAAAATTTAGATGGGCGAGGATAGGGACCAAACAGGTAAGGGAGTTTTGGAACAGAATTGATTGTTGGTGGAGCTGCTTGCAGCCCAAACATGCAGTTTTGCAGGAAGATGGGGAAAGCTAGGTGCCAGATTAGCTCCAGAAGATCCTCCTGGAGGGGCTGTGGCTCAGTTATACTGCTTTGCATGCAGAAGGTCCCGGGTTCAACCCCTGGCATCTCCAGGTAGGACTGGAAAAAGTTCTGCCTGAAACCCTGGAGAGCCATTCTAGTGGTGGGGCCGAGCCTTGAGTCAGCTGGAGGCTCGCTCCGGGCTCAGCCCTCCGCAAGCGGCGGAGGCCCGATCTCGCTCTTCAGAGTGGTGCGGAGCGTTCTCCGCGCCGCTCGAGCCGCTGCCGGAGAAACCCCCCGCGCACAGCCCCCCCGCCACTGCCACCAGACCCCCCCGCCACTGCCGCCACCCCCCCCTGCCTACCTGGTCCTGCATGCTGCCTCTGCTGGTGCCGGAGCCACTGCTCCATCGCGCTAGACCCCCGCCCGCACTCTGTTTTGGCGGGAGGAACCAGGGCAACAGGGCTTAAACAGCCCTGTCGCCCTGGTTTCCCCCGCCAAAAACAGAGCGCGGGGGTCCAGCGCGACGGAGCAGGGTACCGTTGCGTCACTTCCTCCGCGCAGGAAGTGATGCAACGGGACCCATCGGACAGGCGAGGAAGGCTCTCCGCGGAGCGGAGAGCCCAGGTAAAGCCCACGTGGGTGGCCGAGCAGCCCGTCGGACACGAGCAGGCCCAGTTCGGGCCTTGCTCCTGTCTGACGGGCTGCTCGGCTACATCCCCATTGCTGCCAATCAGTGTCGACAATATTGGGGTAGATGGACCAATGGTCTGACTCAGTATAAAGCAACTTCCTCTGTCCTCAGTTTGATATCCCTGGTCAAGATAATCTGCAATTCATCTTGCAACGAAATAATAATCATTCCAGTTTGACGGTGGGTAGGGGGTGTTCGTTGATAATCATTCCCTGCGCGAGGTAGAACAGGCATGTCCCCATGCATCCCTTCCAAATGTCACTCATGGGGAGAAGCAAGAAATGGAACCAGGCTGTGAAAAGAGTGCCAAGGAGTAAGCAGGCATGTCGGAGCAGCAGCATATAGTGCTGGCCGTTGCTTCTTCCGCTGCATGGAAAAGACAGGGAGTTTGAAGTCTGAATGGAAGTTGTGCCAACTGGCAGGATTCTTTGCTCTTCTCCTGCAGACAAGCTTGTCAAACAGAACAAAACAAAAGTCTCTTTCATTGCAGGCTACGGCAGGCAGGAACATTCACAGCAGCAGGGTATTCCCTGCTGCCAGTTATTTGGTTTTCATATTTTATCTCTCTTGGAAAAAAAAGAAAGAAAGAAAGGAAAGGAAATTACTAAATTGGTAATTTCTAAACAGTACAAGCTGTCCTACAGCAGCAGGGAACACATGACTTCTGAGAGACTGTGATTATGCAGTGACATCTGGAGATAGATAAGTGAGAACGGACAGAAAAACATGACTTTCTTCTATGCAGGTTATCAGTCGGCCGGGGCCAAACCTGGTCTGTACATCCTTTTGTGTGGATCTCACTGTTTGCCAACTGCTCGAGTGTCACCACCCCAACGTTCTATCTGTTGCATCTATTACCTCCAGCCATTGCTGTCTCAGCCTGTATCGGATGGTTTCTGAACCAACTGAGTATGCCACCCTTTCCTTTTCCAGCTTTTCAGTCTTTCTCATGTTTTATCCCAGTTAGGCAAAGTCTCTTCAAAGAGCCTGATCTTGTGCTCAGTGCAAGGAATTGCTATTACTGGAATTAGGAGAAATTGGGGCAGGGCTTGGGGTGGTGGTGGTGGTAGGTGGAAGAGAGAGAGAATGGGACAAAGGAATGTTGCCTCTGTGCAGCACAGTTTCTCAAGTCTTGCTATGATGACCCACCCTGTGTCAAGAACTCAAGATTCAACTTCAGCACAGCTGACTTCATCTCGCCTTGTGGATGCTCCCACTGTACAGGCCTGAGGGACTGGGGGATGACGAAAGGGGTTTTAAAAACCCTTCCTTCTAGAAGCTATACTTGCAGCTTAAATAAATTTCAAATGAAGCCAAATGAGAGGTCCCTCCTTGGGCAAATATCCTGATGAGTTTCAAGGGCTGTCAAAAATAGTCTTGGACAAGAGCAGTGAAATTCCCCGGAGGCCTCCCTAAATTGCCGCCACCACATTTCGCTTTGAGCCGAATTTGAACCAGATCCGGCCATTTCTGCTTGGTCAAAAAACATCGAGAGATTTTGAGTAGAGTGAAGAGTTTTGCAAAGACTAGCAAAAAAACAAACAAACAAAAAGTGCGGGAGAGGGAAGCATCCCTAGCAACAGCAGCAGTGATGATGACCCCAACAACATTCCAGCAGGGTTCCCCCGTGTTCTGTCCCATGGGACAATCCGCACTTCTGGCTTTGCCGTGGTAAAGGCTCCAATAGAGATTACTGTGCCAGAGGTATCCGTCAGGTCCACAAGAGTATCTGGGTTATAATACAGGAGGATACAGTTGGACACAGTGGATATGGGGCCGTACAATTCCCCATGTGTTGAATTCCACCATCCCAGTTCCTTGAGGATTCGGCCACTGCATTCACCTGCACTGGTGTAACGGGTAAAAAAGTTCATCTGAATCTCTACCACCCTCATCTCATTGTATCCAGGATTTGACACTGGCATGTTGATACCACTGGACTGATCTGGTGGCACCCTAGCCATTATGCTGCTGAAAAATCGGGGTGTGTGTGTGTTGGCAGTTGGGTTTTTTGGCAATTGGGTTTATTTTTCCCTTAGCAAAGATTTCATGTTTCACTGTACCCTGTCCTTGTTATCTGGCTTTATGGAACCAGTGACAGCAAGCTATTTTTCCATCTGCCAATCTCCCCGTTGACCTTTATGAAATTAATTATTTGTTACCCGATTCCTAACGAAGAGATATTATTAAACAAGCAGCAAATTGCCATCAGAAAGATGGGACCTCTGTTCAGTTTAGCAGCTTCTGTGCTGAAGTTGAAGATCATAAGCACATACATTAATGAGGTCTTCGGGCTACATTGCCAATATCTATTTTTCTCTTATCTAACCATAAGCATACATGGCAGCAAATGTCTTTTTTTTTTTTTTTTTTAATTTCCAAGTACTGTTGCCTGAGTAGAACAAGAGCTAAAAGTTTGCTCAGAATTCTGGGGTAAATACCCTGTAGACGTTTCACCAGTTAAGTATAGTACCTCAAGGTATTGAGAAGGTTCAACCATCACAACAAGCCAGGATTCCTCTGGAACTCTATTTATTTATTTTATTTTTCATTTATAAACAGCATGCTTGTAAATGCAGCCTGATTGCTCCCTCCGCAAGAGGGAGTGGCCAAACAAACCACAGACCTTTGGTCCTATAGAGATGTATTGCATTTCTATACAAATTGTAGCAATCCTTTAAAAAATAATAATTGCATAGATAGATAGCTTTAAAAAAAATAGCGCATGCAAAATTTATGCAAACCTATGTCCTCTTTTTGTTGATGCGATTCCTCTTTTTTGGAGATGTATAGGTGGGCACCCTGGCTGCTGTCAATGTGTGTAGATATTCTGAAACACTGCAAAATGGTCCTGTTTTTTGCAGGGGACGGGGTGAAAAAGAAAATTCTTAGGAACATCTCTCCTGCAACATTTTAGCTCGGCTCCAGAGAGAACACCAGTGTGCCTATTCCCACATTCTGTGTACATCCTGGCTAGCAGTGGCGAGACAATACTGCTGCTGTGGTTGTTTTCATTTCTATTTTGTGGGCCTGCTTGCTGCTTTCTTTAGTCTATTCTAGTGATGGCGAACCTATGGCACAGGTGCCACACGCAGGGACCTCTCTGTGGGCACTCGAGCCATTGGTCGCCAGATCGCGAAAAGACCGTCCCCTTCTGCAAAACACTAATGATCTTGTTCTTTCTCACAGTGTGGAACAGAATGATTTTATTCTAGAATTCCTGTTACAGAATTCTTTTCTACATTGTTCTCACATTTAAAAGATTTTGAAGAATGATGCACAGAGCATGGCTTGGATGTAAAGCCCTAACAGTTGACCCGAGTGCTGCATGTGTTGCTCTCAAACTAACGGAGTATGAGCCAAGGTTTGACAAATGATCAGCAGGCATGCAATAGCAAAAATCACATTAATTGTGCAAAAGCATGCCCAATGCAAACTTTTACCTAATGCAGTGTTTGCAGTCCAAGACATAAGGTGTTTAAAATGTGTTAAGCACGTTTAGTTTTCTTGTTTATCTTGCTCATCCTAGTACAGGTTGACTTTTACTTTTACTAATCCGACACCTGTAGAAGCAGGGAAAGGACCTGGAGTAAAGCTTGCCCCATACAATTTCAGTCTGGCATATAATCATATTACAAGTTGAGAATCCCTTATCCAAAAATACATGTGCCTAATTATTTAAAAAGTTTGTATAAATTCCCTTCAGGCTATGTGTACAATGTAGTACTATAATAATTTTTTGAGTTGATTTTTTTTTTCCAGCAAAAAACTGTTTGCATCATTGAAAGCTCTGTTATTGTGTTTTTCTTTTAAGACAAAATATGTTAATTAGTTCGGACAACTGTATGAGTTCTTTTTCTCAAACTAAAACCTCGGTATTCAGGTTTAATTGCAGTGTTGGCACTTTGAAATAAATAAGTTGCTTTTGTGTTGCAGTTTGGGCACTCGGGCTCAAAAAGGTTAGCCATCACTGGTCTATTCAGTTTCCTTGGTGTGCTTTCAGTAGGACCCTGACCCAGTCTCAAACACATGAGAAGTATGCAAAAAGCCCCCAAGATACATAGATAGATAGATAGATAGATAGAGAACTTATGTTCGTATTTTACCAGTTTGTAGTACTAAAATGTCTGTTCTAATAGGGCTTTTCAAATTAGATTGAGTCAAGCTTCTTCCTAGTGGCCACTGATTTATAAGAGGTAAGTTGATGGGATGTCAAGCAGTAATCTCCTTGTAGCTGAGCAGGTTAGCTGTTTTGCTCTTCTTTTAATAAGACTGCATTGTGTTACAAGAAATGAAGAATATGTGGCCCTCCCATTGAATATGTTGCCTTTTTGCTCATTAGAATCACATCTCTGAAACACCTGCATATTAATTTTTAATATGTCAAAAGAGGAAAATGGATTTTGTGAACATTTTCATGATCCCAGGAAGGGCTTCCTGTGTATTTATTTTTTCAGAGTGTCCCCGAAAAGGTATGAAAGGAAGAAAGGCATCCTGCTGGTGGAAGCCAGTGTACATGCAAATAAGGTGCAGACCCTGGCTCGAAGGCTTAGAAACACAACACACAAGGAAGGGGAGTGGTGGTAAAAATATTGAATTCTTAAAGGCTAGGCTGTGTCATGGCCCTGGGTCTGGAGGGTTAGCATCCTACCAAAGAGGACACTAAGCCCAGCAGGACGCTGGTCACCCCACTTCTGGGAGGACTTGCAGGAAACTCTCTAATGCATCTCCCAGACCCAAGGACTTGACCCTCCCATCAACCTCAATGTCAACTTGAGAGAGTGCCTTCTCTCTTATCAACCTGTCCAGTCTCTGAGGTAATCAGATGGGACGCTCCTGGTGGTACCACGGGGAACTATGGCCTGGTTGGAATCCACCTGGAGTAGGGTCTTCTGTGTGGTGGTTCCCTTTCTGAAAGTGGACAGGGAGACATTTTCCTCCCTTTCTCATAATACTAGAACCCAATGGGGTTATCCCATGAAGCTGATAGGTGGGAGATTCAGGACAGATAAAAGGAAGTACTTCTTCACACAGCACATAGTTAAATGATGGAATTTTCTGCCTCAAGATGTAGTGACAGCCGCCAATTTGGATGGCTTCCAAATTAGACAAATACATGGATGATAAGGCTACTAGTCCTGATGGCTATATGCTACCTCCAGCATCAGAAGCAGAGTGCCTACGTATGCCAGTTGCTGGGGAACACAAGTGGAAGGTGCTATTGCACTCATGTCCTACTTGAGGGTTTCCTGCAGGCAGCTGGTTGGCCACTGTGTGAACAGAATGCACGACTAGGTGGACCCTTGGTCTGATCCAGCAGGGCTCTTCTTATGCGATGTATTGACCTTGGCTGTGCTTACCTGCTTCCAGCCTACACCATCACTCCTTGTGGTACACTCATACATACATTGAGTTTGGGTTTGATTTTTATTTTTTTTTTAAGGTTTAGAGACTAGTTCTTTTCAGGAACTTTGGTTTGTGTATGTTTTTTTATATTATTATTTTCTTCTTGGTGGCTGTGTACTTCCCTCCCATGCAAAGCCTGTTCCAGAGTGTGTGTTCAGACCCATTATTTTAAAGCTAAAATTGTAAACAGTAGGGTGGTTATCCCCACACAAGAAGTCTACAGTTTGGTGATTGGACAAATTCCAGGAGGAGAAGGCTACCAATGGCTACTAGTCCTGATGGCTAGATGCTTCCTCCAGTATCAGAGGCAGTATGTGCACCAGTTGTTGGGGAGCATAGGCAGGGGGGTGCTGTTGTACTCCTGTCCTCCTTGTGGGTTTCCCAGAGGGACAGCTGGTTGGCCACTGTGTGAACAGAATGCACGACTAGGTGGACCCTTGGTCTGATCCAGCAGGGCTCTTCTGATGTTCTTATTACACAATGGGCTGGATACTGTGCCGCTAGTGCCAGATCACACTTGCGGCCTGTCACACACATTTCATTTTCATTTCATTTCTTTCATTACTATGCCACCCAAAGGCCAAAGCTCTCCGGGCGGTTGACAAAAATGCTGCTAAATATAAAACAGGAGTGACTCCGGTCATGCAGGGAGGCTCTAGATTTCAGCATCAGAGAGGATGACTGGCTCCTTGCTTTCACTTCCAATTACTCCTTTGGCTCTTGCTCTTTCCAAATCTCTTTCCTGAGATGTTTGTCACTGTGACATGGCACGTTTTTATCGCGCTCTCAAGCGCTTCAGAGCAAATGGAGAGTGTGCTACTGCTGCTGATTTACTCTTTCAGGTCTGCCGTAATTTCCTTACTGCCTAATTACGGGGTTTGGATTAATTTACTCTACATAGAATGTTTACTGAGGCCATATGTTCCCGTATTTCAGCACACTATTTGCTGTTTGCTAAAGCACTGAATCATGGATGGCGTTTTATCAAGACTTTGCAGGACAGGGTTTAATTGCTCTGGTCAGGATCATTGGCCTTCATACCTTGTGGGTCAGCCTGGCCTAAAGTGGATCGTAACAGCAGCACTACCATCATAAACATATATGCATATTTGGGTTTAAATGTCAGTTGGGTCTGAAAAGGTTGAATACCAGTGGTCACTGGCAGCAAGAGAGAGCATTCCAATTGATTGTGACCACCACCCACCATAAACCATGTTTATATATAATTAGCACGTATTCAAGGGGCTTCACAGAGTATGGAGGTGATATGGTCCCTGCCTGGGAAGTTTGCATCCTAAGTGAGCTGACAGGTCTCTTTATTTATTTACGTAATGCTATTTATGAATCTAGGGATGTGGGCGGAGCTCGATTGGGGAGTGGAAGTCCAGCGAACTCATCAGGCTCGACCCCGCGAGCTCCGCTCGCCTACCTGTTTCCCTGGCTTGACTTGCGTTCTTGCCAGGGTAGCGACTTCTGGGTTCCAGCGCTATGTTGTTCATGTAGAAAATAGTGTAAGATACATTAAAAATGGCTGCGATTTGCGTAACTTGCGCAAATCGCAGCCGTTTTTTACGTAACTTACGCCATTTACTACATAAATAATGTAGCGCTGGGAGCCCGGAAGTCCAGTGAGCACCTCAGCTAGCGCTTGCACTCACCTTGGCTTGGCTTGGCTCACGGAGCAGCAGGGTTCGGCTCGCATGCCAGGCCCACAAGTCGAGTGCTGGGCAGATCGTCCACTCCTATAAATTGAGTCACTTACATTAAAGAATTTTCTAAGTGATGTACAGAAACAAGTCTTCATACAGAGGACGAGATTACCTTCCTGGGAACGCCTGTTGTAGTGGAAGGGAGTTCCAGAGAATGGGCACTTGATACTAAATACCTATTTTGAGTCATTGTGGACTGGATTTCAAAACTTTTGGGTACCACTAAGAGGATACCTCCTGATGAGTGCAGCAACCAAGCAGGTCAGTAGGGGACCAGGCGATCACTTAAGTATCCTGGTCCTGAGTTGTTTAGGGCTTTGTTAACAAGTATCAAAACTGTAAAGCTGGCCCAGCAGCATATATAGGCAGACAGTGCAGTTCCCTCAGCATAGGTGTGGAGAAAGTGGATAGGGAGACATTTTTCTCCCTCTCTCATAATACTAGAACCCAATGGGGTCATCCCATGAAGCTGATGGGTGGCAGATTCAGGACAGATAAAAGGAAATACTTCTTCACACAGCACACAGTGTGGAGAGACCTAGCTACGAGGTCGGACTGATTTTCCAACCTCATAGCTGGGTCTCTGAAAAATCCTATAGCTGTCTAGACACTGGCTAGCAGCCATAGGATTTTGCTGTAACTGATACATTTAAATTTATGCAATTATATGGAGGTGTGTGTGTGTGTGTGTGTGTGTGTGTGTGTGTGTGTTTTCACCCCCTCTTTTCTTTTTTTAGATTTTGGCTTGTTTTTGTGAAATTCACACACACAAAAATAAATTAAAAAATGATACTGGTTTATCATGACATTGTTTTATTATTTTATACCTTTTAATTTGTCTGTCAGCTTGGGAGCCCTTCCGGGGCCAAAAGGCAGCTAATAAATAAACTCATAAATAAAAAATAAAATACTTATTTCAGTATCTCCAAATGTTTCGCTCCTGTATAAACTTTCTAAAAATTAATCAATTTGTTAAAACCAAGTTGTTTAATTTACTAAAAATCTTTTTATCAGTCCTTCCTGAAAATTGGGGGAGGCTTTATTTTAGACCCTGAAGTCTGGACATGTGTTAAATACAGTGGGTTGGGCCAGTTCACATGACCACAGGGTGGTTAATAAGCCACGGTGGCTTCTTAACCATCCTGCGCGTGCCAGTCACATGCCCGCTGGATTTACATAGTTGCCCTCACTGGTGCAGCTTGTTGTGTTGTGATTGTTTTGCTTACAAAAAAGGCAAGTAAGGGGAGACATGATAGAGCTATACCAAATTATGCACGGTGTGGAGAAAGTGGACAGGGAAACATGTTTCTCCTTTTCTCATAATACTAGAACCCAGGGGTCATCCTGATTGGTGGGAGATTCCGGACAGATCAAAGGAAGGACTTCATCACACAGCAAATAGTTAAACTATGGAATTCAAAAGCAGTTCCCAGATCCCTTGAAGCCACCTTTGCAGGAGCAATGGGCCCTACAGATGGAGGGCTCAAGTGCTCTTCCACGAAAATATAATGCTTCCCTAAATATTTTGACCAATTCTCATAATGAGAAATGGTTATTCCTATGACAAAAAAGTGATATTAGGAAAGTGGAAATTGTCTTCTTATCTCTTTTCCCAGGGCTGGCAAATATTGTGCGGAACTTAGAGATGCATGATGCTCCCTTAACCTTCCCGATGCTTATCACAGTCAGTACCTTGATTAATGTTAATGCTTAGCTTGGCTAACTGCAGGCACCTATCGCCATTTAAAACAATTAGTAAATATTTAATAAATTCCCTTCGCTTCAGTATGAGCACTTTAGCTATAAAGCACACACAGAGCGGATACCTGATCATGTTGCATCATTCTGCTGTGGCAGTCATAGCGGTTCTGACTTGCTGCTGCCTGCTGAGTTGAGTATGCACCCAAGAACGAGGTCTGTGCCTACACTACTCAACGGACATTCTGCAATAGGTTTTCTTTTTCCCCACTGCGTGTTGAGTCACTAGGTCATGGACCACTAGTAGAATTATGTTTTTTGAAGGAGCCACCATCAGTGATGGACTTTGCAGCCAATGCACATGGCATAATCTAAAAGAAAAAGAAAATCAATCTAGCTCAGGGGTGGGAAGAAAGTAAATCTCCAGATATTTTGGATTTCAGCTTCCAGCATTCCTGTCAGGTCCAGGACGTGAGCGGCAGGTGTCCTCAACTAGAACACCAGGGCCAGGAGTGAAGGAGGTAGATGGAGAACTGAGGCTACTTGGGCAAGGGTCAGACACTGGCCAGGTGGGGGAGGGCCAGAGGCAAGAGCAGAGGCAAGAGCTGGCCAAGGTCAGATACAAACAAGGCAGGGCAGGGCCAGAGGCAAAGGGTTAGTCAATCACAAGTAAAGCCAAATACCAGCAAGGCATGCGGGGCCAGAGGCACCGTCAGGAACAGGCAAGGGTCAAGTATCAGCAAGGCATGGCAGGACCAGAGGAAAAGGTGTCATCAGGAACAGGCGTGGGTTGAGTATCAGCAAGGCATAGCAAGACTGGAGACAAGAGCCAAAAGCACAATGCTGCTACCACAAAGACTCTTTTTGTGGCAAAGCTGAGCAGGAGCAGGAAGACTTTTCTAGGGCTTTCTATGGGTCCCAGACAGTCTTCATGAGTGGACTGCTCTAGTCCTGCAAACACCTACAAATCCAGTGCTAGCCCTGCAAGTATTTGTGGGTGGCATTGCTTGCTTTCTCCATCAGGCCACCAGGTGGAGCTGCAGCACTGAGCCAGCTGAGCAGATCCTGACAATCCCTGGCCATTGGCCATGTTAGTAAGGGCTTCTGGGAGTTGAAGTCCCAAACATCTGGAGATCTACCTTCTGCCCACCCTTGATCTAGCTCATCCACTTTGTGGTTGTGGAGTTCCACTACCACTTCCTAGATGGGTTACCTCAAATAAGTACTTTGGCTTGAAGTCCCACTTCTTGGAAAGCATTAGGGGAGGGGTCATCTGAATCTACTTTTTGTGGTAGTGGTTAGAGTGTTGGACTGGGACTCAGGAGATCCAGGTTCTAGTCCCCGCTCGGCCATGAAACTCACTGGGTGACTTTGGGCCAGTCACTGACTCTCAGCCTATTTATTTATTTATTATATTTAGACCCCGCCTTTTTTCCTGCAAGGAACCCAAGGCGGCTTACAGAATCCTCCTCCTCCCCATTTTATCCTCACAACAACCCTGTGAGGTAGGTTAGGCTGAGAGTCCGTGACTGGCCCAAAGTCACCCAGTGAGTTTCATGGCTGAGCGGGGACTAGAACCCGGATCTCTCAAGTCCCAGTCCAACACTCTCACCGTTGTGAGGATAAAATGGAGAGGAGGAGGAGGAGGATTATGTAAGCTGCCTTGGGTTCCTTCCAGGAAAAAAGACGGGGTATAAATAGAATAAATAAATAAATAAATAAATAAAACTCAGATCTGCATTGATTAAATCACAGCACAGAAAGAAATCCTGATGTGATTGTGTGATTATTTCCAGACTCTCTTTTTACAAGGTGTATTACAGCGCAATCCTATGCAGGTTTACTAGGAAATAAGCCCCTTCTCATTCAGTGAGGCTTACTTCCTAGGAAGCATGTGTAGGGTTGCAGCCTTAATCTCCATCTGCATTCATGCACATCGGTAACAGTAACTTCCTCCTTGAAACATCTGCTAGTAGCCAACTTGAGATTTGGTTATGATGAAGCAGGGTAAAAGTATCAACAAATAAAGAGATGAGCAATGCACGAACTGAAAATTACAGCAAACTATGCATGAACCAATTCCGAAATGTAAGTTAGAAATTCTACAAGTTAAATGGGAGCAGAATGCTTCACAGAGCCAGCTCTGAGGACAAAAATGCAATGGAACAGGAGGCAACCAATCTTCCCTAAGGAGCACCCTCCAAGTTTGCCTTAAATTTCAGGTTAGCTGAGATACATATTACACTATCTCCCAAGATAATTGCTTTTATACACTAGATACACTAGATAAATAGATACACTATCTATTTGCTTTTTCCTTAACAAATGTCTCACCTGATCTGGGTTTGCCTCTTGTTGCTGTCACCCACCCCAAACTGTGAGAATGGAGCAGGTCAGAAATACCATGCATACATTTCATGTCTTTTCATCATTCATAGCTTCATGTTTTGATTTTCTCTCCCCCCCCCCCAAGATATTTGCTTTCTTTTATGAGCACGATCCCTGGATTTTTCGCCTTCTCCAGTCACACAACCTTTGACTTTAAGGTGTAATTTCTGTCTGCAGGTGTGATTTCAGTTGCAGTTGAAAGGCTTGCTTCTGTTCACACCAATCAATATGTGATTGTGCCCACACAATGGCAACAAGTTACATAGGGTTGTCAATGAGTTCTTGAGATGCCGCACGCTAAACAGGGAAACATCAAAAGCAATGCTATTTGCTGCAGTTGCCCACAAAGGCTCGGTAAACTTTTGTTACTGGTGAACTCTGTAGCAAGAGGCGCTTGATAAAAGTGTAACCATCAGTGAGAGCCATCAGTCTCCCGCTGCGGCATTAATTTCTCATGCCAGCATTAGGCCGCTTAATTCCCTTCATGGCTGTAAGTAGCAAACAGGCATCTGTGTGTGTGTGTGTGTGTGTGTGTGTGTGTGTGTGTTATGTGCGCAGATGTGTGCAGGGAGAAATAATTATACAACAATGAAAAGTGATACTCTGGAGGGCAGTGTCACTTCTCTGAATACAATTAGAACTGGCGCCAAACAATGAAAAAATACCCAAGCCTGGCACAGAGGGAGAGACTCTCTTTTTTCTCCCGCTTCTCCCCTAACCAGAAAAAAATATATACAGGAACCTGTTCTCCTGATTGGTCTTTTATTGTTTAAATATATGGTTATGTTTTAATGTGATACGATGGCTGGAAAAATCCTGAGCACCTGCCTGGTCCCTTGGGCACCTAAATTTTTTTAATAATGTTGGTGCTAAAGTGTGCACAGTGGAGACTGTCTATCCACCGCCACCATGACCGCAGCAGCCACAGGCCGGCAAACATCGTCAAGGTCTGAATAAAGGATTCGAGCACACCACACTTGAATCAATAGTGTACGTTGCTTGTACTTATTGATAGTGGGAGTAATATTTCGTAGCATTTATATAAGAGATTTCAAGGTTTTACATACATTAGCTCAGTAATCCTTTCAACAACCTTGTACGGTAGATCAATATTATTATCCCTATATTAGGAGGCAGGCGTGGGAATGGGGGGGGGGCTTAGGCTGAGCAAATAGTTGTTGGCTCACCACGTCTACCACATGAGTGCAGGGCTGCTGCGAGATTTGAACTAGGGGCTTCTAGCTCATAGCTGACATTCTTAGCCCTTGCAGACAGCACCTGGTTGTGAATATACTACTCTGGAGTGCTCTAATTCTTTTCAGTTTCCAGAAAGAGTCCAGTGGCACCTTGCAGTCTAACAACAGTGTTCTCCAGCTGGCTGGGGCATGCTGGGAGTTGTAGGCCAAAAACATCTGGGGACCCAAGGTTGGAGAACACTGGGACTCTAACAAATTTACTGTGGGCTGTAGTCCATGAAAGCTTAAGTCACAGAATAAATTTGTTAGCTTTTAAGGTGCCACAAGACTCTTTGTTGTTCTATTCCTTTATTGAGCTGGAAAATAAAAAAAAAACTTGCTGGCCATATTAGCGATAGCAACCAATGTGGGTGAAAGTCAGGGGTGCGCATCCTCCAGGGGCTTTACCTCCCACCCCCCGGACCCCATCAACCTGTGCTGCCAAATATGCTACTGAAATTCAATGGGGTGGAGGTGGGGGGGAGGGGAGAACCTTATTTTTAAAGGATAAATTCATGGCTTGCTTCCAAAATTCGGAGGTGGGGGAAATGGGCTGGCTTGCTTTAAAATAGCCCCTCTTTGCTGCCACCACTGTGCTGCTGAATTCGAGCTGCAAACCACAAATGTGTGCTTTCAAAAGGATCCCCCCCCCACCCCCCGCCGGCAGCTGCACCACAAAATTTAGGCAGCTTGGGGAGGGCAGTCAGAAGCTGCAGAAATGACATGTGGTATTGCATGCAGCCCATGGGGCGTGTGTTGTGCACCTCTAGTGTAGGTTGACAGTCTCCATCGGATGAGTTTGTACTTGATAAGAGATGATGCTGAAAGCAAAAGGGTCACGGAATAAGATTATGAGGATAGCAGTGGCCTGGGTTTGGTCATTGCTCATCTTTGGGGCTCTTTAGGGGACCTTGGAGGGGCACAGTTGCTTTATGGGCAAGTGATGGATGTATACCTGTCCCCATCCACACCTAATGGAGTAGGGTAAACGGTAGCTTACAGAGGCTCACACCAAAGCATCAGCTAGCCTTTAAGGTGATCCAGGCCTGTGGCTTACGCTGGCTCAGCTTGTCTGAGCTGTGGAAAGCTAAGCAGGGTCAGGCCTGGTTGTTACTTGGATGGGAGACCCCTCCTCTAGTCTCCTGCATTGAGCAGGGGGTTGGACTCGATGGCCTTGTAGGCCCCTTCCAACTCTATGATCTATGAATAAACAAGTCTCCCTTTCCATTTCTTCCTGCTAGAGTCTCACATGGCTAGTCTTATGAAAGGATCACAAGAAGATCTTAGTCTTGGTTGCAATGCATTGGGGGTGGGGGTGAGGATAAGATTAGCTTTCCAACAGTTATTTACATTGATGAATGACCCTAATTGGATAAAATAGACTGGTTCTGCTGAGCTAATACCTTGGAATATCTTGTCTGAGACAATTAATATTCCCTTGTCATGCATCCGTTCAAGCTATTAGAAGAACGCCTTATGTTCACACTCCTGTCACATTTAACAAACGATTTTGTCGAGCCATTCCTTATAGGCTATTGTTGATGGATTGCTAAATTTTTGGTATCCCATTGCATATGTAAAAGCTGTTAACTATACCTTTCAACATGCATACAAGGGCATTCAAAAAAGTCAGTTCACATAGAGCTTATGAT
This sequence comes from Shinisaurus crocodilurus, assembly GCA_021292165.1. Classification (NCBI taxonomy): domain Eukaryota; kingdom Metazoa; phylum Chordata; class Lepidosauria; order Squamata; family Shinisauridae; genus Shinisaurus; species Shinisaurus crocodilurus. Next base: position 13,086,022 of record CM037876.1, read on the forward strand.
GCTTGTTTGCAGGAGAGTTTGAAATTCAAATTTCTTCTGATGGAGATGGGGTTAATATAGCAAAGAGAGCTGAAAGCAAGCTGTGCTGATAATATTCGTAGAGAAATTGTACAAAGCAGCCCAATATATATATATATATATATATTCCCACCAACTATCTCTAGAGTGCAGTTGAGTGATATCAATGACATGCTGGAAATGTGACCCAAACAAAGGTCATTTTAAGATCTTGAATGGTGCGGTTGTATTCCATGAAATGGTGCACACCATTCAAGCCCTTCCATTTGAGGTTATAAAAAATGTAAATCAATCTGATTCTAGCCCTTATTGAGATATTTACTTGTTATTGGATACTGTACATACTTTAATGCTCACCGATTTGAATTCACATTTGGATTTTCTTCCATTGCTTAAAACTGATTTTCCTCTTCTTCTTTTCTGAATAGTTATGCTTTTGCTTAGCCTTCAATGCCAACAGTTCTTCATTTCTCTGAACTTTTAAGGTTTACATTTGGTAATAAGTACACTTTTTTCCCATTCAGTGGAGACTTGAAAATGTAACTAAAAGGTTAATCCTCTTAACTCTGCACAGGTGTGATGTGTAGAGGTTCTTTAATGCCTAAAGGTGATTATATAAGGCTCATTATAGCCAGACCTTGAATTAATATGGTTACAGCACACTAGAGAACACAGTTGTGTTCTTTTTTAAAGTCAGTATGATTCCCTCTATTTCTAATGTTCAGATTGTGAGTGCTGTTGCTTATGTAGCCAAAATGGAACCACCCATGCACAAGAGCAGGCTTGGGGCCACCCCAAAGTTTACAGAAGCACAAAAACAATCTTAGGAACAAAAAGCAAGGGGCAGGAATCCCAAAACAGCCCACTCAGGACTCAGCACACTCAGCTGCTGTGGAATGCAGAATGACTGACCTAGTTGTCATGTAATGAGAAGCCACCATGGGTGAATTTCCCCATGGGGTTTCTCGTTGCAGTGGTGGCTGCCATTTTTAATATTCGAGCCATGCTGGGGGCATGCCATAGCTTGCCATTTTGTGTGAATCTGGCCACGGTGGGTTGTTGGGGGTAGTTGACACACCAGCCAGAACCCATAGGCCAGTGTTCTCCAACCTTGGGTCCCCAGATGTTTTTGGCCTACAACTCCCAGCATGCCCCAGCGTCTGGGGACCCAAGGTTGGAGAACACTGCCATAGGCTGTTTTGGGGTTGTGGGTTGCTTGTTAACCACCCCAACAACACAGCCTGAGCTGAAATCGGTTCGCACGTTCATCTATCGTGACTTCTCCTTATGTACTAACGGGGCCGCTGTTGTGGAGGTGGGACTGAAAAACAGTGGAGGGAGAATGAAGTAGCTGGAAGCCTGAACAGCAGCAATTGACACTAACACTGTATTGCAGGTCCCATGTCTATTCCTTCATTGCCATTAGGTAGTTTTGTTTTGTTGGTTTTGTGTGTGTGTGTGTGTGTGTGTGTTTAATGAAATGTCATTTTATCGCATTCTTATTTGTACTGAGGAGTGTGTGTGTGTGTGTGTGTGTGTGTATAATACCTTCAATTGCAAGTAACTTGGTTTGAGAGCGTTTTGCAAGACAAGCAATTTTTTAAATATTTATTTAATTTTTTTTGACTTGATATACAAGTGACGTCTTGCAATACAAGTACTGTAGTACGGCTTAAATTAAAAATCTCTGTACAAATTTTTTTTGGGGGATTTCGTTTTGATATAAGAGTGTTTTGGATTACAAGCACGTTTCCGGAACGAATTATGCTCTCAATCTAAGGCATGACTGTACAGCCTTATTTACACCGCTAAATCCATGTAAGTGTGCCAAATGTTTTCTAAGATGTTTGTTGTATTGGTATTGGCATTGGTATTATGTATTGGTATTTTAATCATCGAAAACTGGGAAGCTCTGGCCCATGAACGATCTAAATAGAGGTTGACCTCTGACAAAGGTTCCATGGACTTTGAAGAAGCCCGAGTGCAAGGCGAAAGGGAGAAACGTGCTAAGTGAAAAGCACGTCAGACGAACCCTTTACAGGACCATCTTCTATCTGGTAACCTGTGTCCTCACTGTGGGAAGCTGTGTGGATCTAGAATTGGCCTCCACAGTCACTTACGGACCCATCGCTAAAGTCTACACAATTTTTCTTTAGAATTTCCTCCTTTTAAAATTTCCTTTTTGTAAATTTTTATCCTGGAAGACAATCTTACTCGGTCACGAGTGATCGCCTGATGATGATATTGTATTTATTGTATTTATTTATTTAATACATTTTTATACCACCCAATAGCCGAAGGTCTCTGGGCAGTTTACAACAGTTAAAACCATTATTTTAATGGTGTACTGTCTATCTGTCTATCTATCTGTCTGTCTGTCTATGAATTCTAACTTGAAACACATCAGGCCAATTAAATATTGATTTTTGCCAACCTCCACCTCCCATCTCTCTCTTTTGCTTTCTCTTAAGTGGACACCCACAAATCATGGCATTAAGGCAGGCTTATATCCCTCACTCTTTGCTACAGATAAAGCCTCCCCCTCTCACCAGTGGCCAAGTACTGGAACAGAAAAGCTTAGTAACTTTGTCCACATCATGACCCAAAGGGGTGACCCCCCCTTTTGTGTTGCTCCCTTCAGGTACCTCATTAGGTAGTAAAGAAACAGAATGAGGACAGAGAATTATCCTCATTTCTTCCCATATGTATAGTAACTGTATTAATAAAATTGACACCATGTGATTCAGCTGGCCACCCTAAACTCTCAGCTGTTGCAATGGCAAGTGCTTCTGATCAAGTTAAAATTAGGATGTGTTGTGAACTCACTTCTGATGGCAGACTGGTATTAACAGCCATGTCCAATCTGTGCTACAAACAAACAAACAAACAAACAAACTAAAACAATTAAAATTATGTACCCAGGCCATCCAAATTCTCCAAAGATAAGAACACTTTCTTCTTTGCCTCTTTTTTGATCCACATGGACTTCTGGAAATTTTCTTTCTGCAGGCTGCTGATATAGTCGCGATGGCCATTCACAAGATACCATGACTCTGTTCCACAACAGCACTCCGAAGGGTCTTTCAAACTGCCAAAAGCTCAGATCATGTTCTATGTTGACCACAGAATTCAGGCTCTACACAGACATTTGTATTCAAGAGCCACTGTGAGTTTGAGTCCTGATAGTACACACACACACACACACACACACACACACACGCCTTGATAATGCTCTGGAGGTGCCATTTATTTGAACCAGCATCTCCACTTAGATGATCTGTATACACCAGGATTCTCATAATTATAATGGCTCAAATAAGTATTGCCTCTAGGTACTGGGACAACCATGGGTTGTCCCATGGTTGAACATTAGAACCATATGGATCTAATGATGCATGCAAATGACAAATCTGTGTAAGCAAAGGTCTATAGTCTAGGTACAGAATAATATCTGCTTGGCAACAAAGGGACAGTTGTAGAATTAAGGGATTTTTCTGTGTGCATGCACTAAGCAAGACACAAAGATGCCCCTAACTTTCCAGAATTAAGGGATTTTGTTACTGGTCAGAACAGTGTTTCTCTACAAAAGTCTGTGTTGTTTGGTTCAGTAACAGACATTCACACATTGAGAAATGAAAACATTGAAATGCTAGTCAAAGGTGAGACAATAAGAATGCAAGTTCACCCAAGTCATCTCAGTTGATGATCCTGGTGGGATACGGACTTTCGTCACTGTATCCCAGTGTCTGTGATGGTGTGAAATTGTCTGGCCCATTAGGAAGCCTGCAGTAATACATACGGTATGGATTTTGTATCAACAATGGCGGGGGCTCTCTAGAGGAGATATTTTGGTGTGGGCTGTGGGGGGAGGAGGGGGAGGGAAACTTGGATTTAGCCCTATATAATCTATATATATAATCTATATATAATATAGATTATAATCTATATAGCCCTATATCTATTGTTTACTATTTGTAATGCTTGGTATCAAAAGACACTTTAAGATAATAGAACAATTTGTCTCTTAGCATGTTCTTTGTATTATACTTAGATCTCATTTTAAACTAACAGATGTTTTTTTGTTTTTTTTGTTTTAAAAGAAACTATAAAGGTAAATTAAGATGAAATCTTTTTTTAATCTTTTTTTTTTTAAATCCACTATTTTTTATCCATCCTGGCCACATCAGTTTACACGTTTCTGCTCCAAATGAAGGGAGAATTGTATGCCTACCAAAATCCTACAGGTCTGTGAAAACAAAGTAAGGTTGCAGTCCTATGCATGTTTAGTCAGAAGAAAGTCCTACAACTCCGAGCACGCCCCAGCCAGCAGTGCTGGCTGGGGTATGCTGGTGGTTGTAGGATTTTTTTCCTGTCTAAATATACATAGGATTGCTCCTGGGCAGCGCGATCCTATGAGGCTGCCCATAACCGTCCAAACTTGGAGGATTATGGGGATCCAAATGAGGGTGGGAGGAGCATGGAGGATAGGATATCTGCCATGCTCCTCTCACCCTCAAAAACATCTACGGTATAGATGGCTGATTTCAGCCGATTTCAGCTGTCTAGATGCTTTCCCTCTCCTCGCAAGGAGGAGAGGTTGAGGCACTGCCTGGATTCCTCAGAATCTGGTGGAGCCTCGCTCCTCCCTGCCCCCAGGAATGCCCCCCCCTGGAGGATCCAAAGATGGAAGACTGTCTTTAGTTCCATGCCAGCACGGAAAGAACCTTGCTGGCCACAAGGTTGGGTGGTTGGGTGCTCTGCAGCACTGCGACCTCAGAAGGGATTTCCAAGGTCGCAGAGCCTTCCATTCCTTTGTGTCCCCCCGGCAAGGTCAGAGGGACATAGGATTACGCCCTAAGTGTTCTTTGCAGCCGAAGCATTACTTAAGAATGATGGTGCAATCGTCTCCTCTTCCACTCTTGAAACTACACATCAAAGTCAAGCTTTACTCAGTTTTACAAGGTAACCAGTAAGGTGATCAAAACCTTAAATACTTCATCATTGTGATAGCAGTAGTTCTCTGCTCATGTAAACGTCACCGCTTAGGATATTTCCTTAAGGTTTGGAGGTGCAATTGTTAAATTGTTATTAAAAATGAAACACAGTGCACTCAAAACCAACGGCCTTGGAGACATGCAGCCTGAGGGGGTGACAAGAAATTAGTCTCATTAAGGCCTATCTCTTTTCACTGGGCTGGAAGTCAATTAAGGTAATGTCTTCTAAGCCACCACAGAAAGCCTAGCTAGGAAAGGTACATATATTTCAGTGGTGATTATTGTGGTGTTAACCACAATATTTGCCTGATCAGAGAGAGTTTGGTTTGACTATGTTTTCTTTAAAAGGAAAATCCCAAGTGATTCTTTTCAATTTCAAACTACTAGTCTTTACATTGAAAGACTTTCTGCCACTGTCTGATTTTCCCTTATTCCCTTTCTCATGCTTTGCACTTTGGGCAACCTAATCTGCTTCCTTCTGTCTTTGTTCCCTTTCCCCACTTCCACTGAAAAATCAGAATGAGGAAACCAAATGGATCATCTGTCTCCATTAGCAGATCCATCCATTGCAGCATTTCATCCTCCTTCTCCTCTCTCTCACTGCGGAAATTTACATTGGAAGGTCCTTGGGGCAGAGGCACATGTTTTCTGCTTCTGTCAATAAAGTCTTGTGTACATTAATGATGCTATGTAGAAACCATCACCACAATTGTCTGGTCAACCCACTTCGCCCAAGACCAGGTATCCAGTACTAAATACATGACTAAGAGGGGTCTCTGCAGAAGAGGATTCCAGCCCCTTCTCTACAGGCAGCTTATTCTACTATTGCTCATTGCTAGTCTTCATATGCAGTTGGAAGGTTTTTATATTCTGCCCCGCACAACAACATGTAGGGATGTGTGACGCTGGAAAAATTGTTCCGTTTGAGTTCGATGGATGTTCAACACATTTCGGTCCTGACGGCCAAAAGCGGGCAAAGTCGAGGTGTGTGTGTGTGGGGGGGATTCATTTCTGCGAAATTGCTCGAAATATTTGTGCAAATTTGGAGCCGAGAACTGTGTATCTCTAGTGCAAATTGCGTAAATTTGTGCATGTTGGGGCCGACTCATTAGATTCGAGTAGTTGTTGTTCCTGTTGTTGTTCTTGTAGCATTTAACATGAGAGACATGGAAGCATCCTCCTCTCACTGCATATGCACACACTCTACCTTGGCCACCTTGAATGCTCTGACAGTTAATTTTAAGGTTTGTGCTAAATTGGGGCCTCCTCTAAACAATTTGCACAAATTTCCCCGGCTTTAAAAAAAATAAATTATGCAAATCATGGCCCATTTTAAAAATGGAAGTCTGTGTGCCGGCTTGACTCACGTCAGATCAAGTTGGCACCAGTGCAGGGTTGATAGAACAGAATCTGGGGGGCCAGGTCGAGAAAATCCATCAGATTTTCACCCCCTCCCCATCAGATTCCTCACACATCCCAAACAACATGTCTTGGGTTGACTTTGATAACCAGGCTAAAGTCTGCAGCAGAAGAGATGGGCATTCACTATTTGTCATGTGTTAAGTATTCCATTTATTTGATCTGGACATTTTATACACCCTATTCTATTGCTAGCTACCCTGAACATTTGGGAATTGGGCAGGTAAATTGCTGTGAAGTGCCCAGAGAGCTTCAGCAATTGGGTGGTACAGAAATGTAATCAATCAATCAATCAATCAATCTGAATTTCAATGAATGAATTTTTAAGGAATTTTTCAGGCTGAGGAAGTCTCCCTCCCCATGCATTGGTCCAGGTGACTCAATCAGATCCTTAGAATGTTTTTAATGGCCCTGTGCATGCTTATACAGAATATCAACAATGGGCTAAAATCCAAGTCATCCAATAGTTTGGTAAGAACCAATGAATGCATTTACAATGGCAAATGGCCGGTTGATGTCAGCACCATGTACAGATAAATGTTCAGCCACTTACTGCTCTCTGCTTTCTTTTGTTTCCACAGCTCCGGAAAGCGGTGATGGATCATATATCTGATTCCTTCCTTGAGACCAATGTTCCATTACTGGTTCTCATTGAAGCAGCCAAGAGTGGTAATGAGAAAGAAGTAAAGGAGTATGCTCAAGTGTTCCGCGAACATGCAAACAAGTTAGTGGAGGTAAGCTGGACCGCTGGTTCTGGTATAGCACCTTGCTTTGGCAGAGATGTGGTGAGACAGAACACAATTCTATCATCAAAAGCTACTGAGGCTGCCATCCTCTGCACACCTGGTGGGCCTTATGTCTGAGTGGGCATGTTTAGGATTGCAGCCTCAAACATGCCAAGGATTTCAATTTATGTCCAGTGTTTTGCAAATTTTTGCTGCTTTGTAAATTTTAAATAAACAAATAAATCATCATCATCATTATCATCATCATCATCATCATCATCCTGAGCTCATTGTAAAGCAACTAGAGCTGCTTTACAACAAAAACAAGCCAACACGTTTTTTTTTTTCCCTTGACCTCTCAACCAGGTGACGTGACTTTTTAAGTAAAATCAGCATCATTGCTTTCATTTGTGGGCATTCTCACACTCTGTAGCCTGCGTGTGCGTGCGAAGGAGCAAGGCTGTTGATCTCAGCTCCGGCCCGTTCCATGTACATCTTTCATGAAAGGCCATTTTTTAAAATTTATTTATTTAATACATTTTTATACCGCCCAATAGCCGAAGCTCTCTGGGCGGTTTACCACAGTTAAAATCATAAAATACAATATAAAATATAAACTTAAAACCACAGATTAAAAGCAAAAAAGCAGAGCTAGCAGCAGCAGTTACAATAACGGAATTAAAAACAACTACAAGATTAAGATGATTAAGATGATTAAGATGCCTGGGAGAATAGAAAGATCTTCACCTGGCGCCGGAAACCATGAGCTGCATGCGTGCGATTGGTGCGGAAGGAGGCAAGCGGGTGATGGCAGAGCAATGTCACAACTGGGCAGTGGCATCGGTATGAGGTTGCTCTGGTGCCCACTTCCCTATGCATCTCCTTAGTACCACAGCTAGAAACCAGGAAGGGACAGGGACAGCTACAGAAAAGAAAGGAAGGAAAGGAAGGAAGGCTTGTTGATTAGCTCTGCTCATGACAGAGTTCATCAGGCTCCACTCCCTGAGCTCATGAAGCTGCCTTCATTCCAAATCAGGCCGTTGATCTCTCTAGCCCAGCACCATCTACTCTGACTGGAAGTGGTTCTCTAGGGCAGTGTTCTCCAACCTTGGGTCCCCAGATGTTTTTGGCCTACAACTCCCAGCATGCCCCAGCCAGCTACGCTGGCTGGGGCATGCTGGGAGTTGTAGGCCAAAAACATCTGGAGACCCAAGGTTGGAGAACACTGCTCCAGGGTCTCAGGCAACCAGAGATCTCAGAGATGCCAGGGATAGATGCCTGGGGCCTTCTGCATGCAAAGCAGCTGAGCCGTGTTCCCTTTCCTGATCTACTCAGGCAGGCACTGGAAATTTGGAAATCAAAAGTTGGCAACACTAGAAGCAATTGGAAGCAGTCACTTTAGGCATAAGATTCCACATAGGCCGCTGCTGTACTCTCTCCAAGCTTCATTCCTATGTGGTGTTAAAAAAAATGAAATTCGTTCTGTGTGTGTGTGAGAGAGAGAGAGAAAGAGAAAGAGAGAGATTGAGAGATTTTGACTGTTCACTTCAGAACTAGAAGCGTCTCAGGCCAGCATTCACCTTTTGGTTACTTAGGGAGCGATCCCATGGCCCCTAGACAGTGTCTGAGGGGACACAGGATATTTCAGATTCCCAGATCCAAGGTCAGAGAAAGAGCTCCGACCAAGGAGCTGGGAACTGGAGCCTTGACCCCCCCCTCCCCCTCACAGCGGGCATGGGAAGAACCGTGCTGGTTCCTCTCCGAGGTTGGGAAAGCAACCTTGGAGAGGGGGGAAAAGGGAGTCTTCCAGTGAGTGGGGAGGGGAGAAGACTGGCGAGCCAGGATACAAGCTGTTCTGAGGCCTCTCCAGACTCCTTCCTTCCCCCTCCAAAACGCCCCAGCTAGACAGGCAACAAAGCCCATCCAGCGAAAATGCAGGGTGGGAGGATGGGGAGGCAGAGCTTGCCTCCGCCCTGCCACTTCTCCCACCCTGCATAGGATGAGCGTAGGCCTCTGAGTTCAGGGGCTTACGGTCGATCATCACAATAGGATTGTGCCCTTAAAATCTGCTTGTCCAATTTAAACCTATAGGTGGGGAGGTGGGCAGACGTTGAAGGACCCCAACTCCCATCAGCCCCAGCCAGCATGCCAGTGGTGAGGGCTTATGGGAGCTGTAGTCCAGCAACATCTGGAGGGCCACAGGTTCCCCATCCCTGCTGTAGCGTCTTAGATTTCACCATAAGATTAAACTGCATCCAGTCGATGGAGGGCTAGCTTACATTTCCTGTGCCTTGTCAATAATATCTCCAGCATCCACAAGTCGATTTCATTTCAAACTTTGCCAGCTGAGCAGTACAGCAGGGAGGCTGTCTGTACCAGGCAGAGAGCCAAATAGATGTTCCAGCGCACTGTAGCTGACACAAATGGATTAGAAAGCACATTGGGTAATTATTAGACTGTCTCTCCAAAACTAGTTAATGCAGTATTGAAAAGAGGACGGGGTCGTGGTAATGAGTGAGTGGTGGCTTTTTATTGGCATGAATTGGCCTTATATGCCTGAATTCCACTTATAATAAATAGAAATGCAATGGTTTTCCCTTCAGGCTGAAAAGTTCATATTATTTGAGGAAAATCATGGATTTAGGCATTTAGTATGCTTACTAGAGTGCACCTGCATAATCTCCTGGTTTCATGTGTTCCCACTTTCACTGATGCGACCTGAAAATGTAGATAAATTGTGGCATGGTAACTGTCTACACTGGGGTTGCATGGCCACTACACCAGGCATCGACCTCACTGTTGCCATGTCAACGGTTGGGGGACTAGTGTGTTAAGCTCAGCTCAGAGGGCTTGCGGATTTGCAGGGATTGAATACAAAGCATGCACATGTCAAGCCCCCATTCCAAAAGTCCTGCACGGACACTTCCTAACTATGTGAATGGAGCAGCAGCTAGCTATCAGGTAGGCTTTTACACCTGCCCTCAACTTTGTAGGTAGCAGCAAAGTGGTCCATAGATTTCATAGATTTCATAGATCATAGAGTTGGAAGGAGCCTACAAGGCTATCGAGTCCAACCCCCTGCTCAATGCAGGAAACTAGAGGAGGGGTCTCCCATCCAAGTAATAGCCAGGCCTGACCCTGCTTAGCTTTCCACACTCAGACAAGCTGAGCCAGCGTGAGCCACAGACGTCATTCTAGCTTCACCTAGCAGTGTGCCTATCACGTTAGAGTTCTAGCAATCACTGAGGTGTTGTGTTTTTATGGAAAATTCTGAGCAGTATGTTCACTCTTCATGAGCTATCAGTACTATCTGACAATGTGTGTTTGATTTCCTGTAACATCAGAATATGGCTTTCCGGGCGGTGGCATTGCACCCTCTGGCTGGCTTGGCTTCTCTGATGTCACAGAGACACTACAGGAGCCTTGACCAAGTGGAATTCTCAGGCTGAGTGGGGAAGACCTTCTTGTTTGACATGAAGTTCAGTGAGTAACTTGTGATAACTTAAAGCAGGAGAAGGAAGCCAGTTTTGGTCCAGGGGCCGGAATACACCCCCCCCCGTACCAAGCCGGCGGGCCAGATGAGGTCAAGGGTGTGGGGCCCCACCCCTGAAGCCCCTCCCCCTCTCATGACCTCATCCACCCCACCCACTTTCCCCTGCTCCAAGTCAGGCTCCTGCTTCCTGCACTGCTGGCTTCACAGTTGGCCGAGTGGTGCGGGGGATTCCCCAGCTTATCTCTGATCGCCAATTGCCCTCTGATGGGATTCCCCTTCCCCCATGGGGCAGGGTTTGGGAAAGGGGCAGGGCCTGCCGAGGGTGCTCAACCCTCTGTGGGCTGGATTGGGGCACAGCACGGGCCTAATCCAGCCTGTGGGCTGGAGGTTGCCCTCCCATGACCTAAACTTGTGTAAGCACAGGCACTGCCTACCTGCTGCGGTGTGTGTTGTGTGCACGCGCGCCAGATTACACCTTGTTGGTGCAAATCCCTTGAGAAATTCCTTGGGACTTTTCACTAGAAAGCCATTGGCCAAGGATGGACAACACTCCTTACAGTATATGATAGGGAACAGCATGCGGCCATAGTCCATTTAACAGAACAGCTTAAAAATATGGAAGGTTACATGTCTATAAGAAGTCATAGCGGTTGTACTGATGGTCCTGAAGAATAATACATTTTAAATGGGGTGCATGCTTCCAGATTATACAGAATTCTTCAGCAATAGGAATTGGAAGGTTTCTAAAGCTTAGCTATAGTGTGTATATAGAAAACAAGTGCATACAGAGCAGTGTCTGAAATGATTAAATACATGGAGCTTTATCCAACGAATGAGCCCCATATGAGTCTGTCTTCCTTGCCTGCATGCTTTTAGCAAGGCTGAAAACACACACCATGTTCACCAGAAATATGGTTGTCAGGCAACTAAATGGGCAATGGATTCCACGCTGACCTCAGTGGGGAAATGACTGAGGCGGGGAGGTCTAGACTCTATACCTGCTTCCTCTCATAGCTTAAGAGCAATGAAAGGTGTGTGTGTTTCTTGAACATGCAAATACAGTTACGTTTTTTTAAATCTTCACTGTTATTACATGGGGTTACTGACCATTTGTTACTGGCGTTCTTTCTCTGATGATAAGGTAGCTCAGTAACATTTATAACCCCTCATGCTACATTTGTTTTCATTGAAATCTACAAAAATGGAATCCAGAAAAATGATATTCTGGTGAGATATATACGTGTTACAGTCTCTATAGATTGTGTTCATAGAATCATAGAAAAGTAGAGTTGGAAGGGGCCTACAAGGCCATCGAGTCCAACCCCCTGCTCAATGCAGGAATCCAGGTCAAAGCATCTCTGACAGATGTCTGTCCAGCCGCACCTTGAATGCCTCCAGACTGGGAGAGCCCACCACCTCCCTAGGTAGTTGATTCCATTGTCTTATTGCTCTGACAGTCAGGAAATTTTTCCTGATGTTTAGGTGGAATCTAGGTTCCTGTAACTTCAGCCCATTATTCCGTGTCCTGCACACTGGGATGAACGAGAAGAGATCTTTGCCCTCCTCTGTGTGACATCCCTTCAAATACTGGAAGAGTGCGATCATATCTCCCCTCAGTCTCCTCTTCTGAAGGCTAAACATGCCCAGTTCTTTCAGTCTCTCCTCATAGGGCCTTGTTTCCAGTCCCTTTATCATCCTTGTTGCCCTCCTCTGAACCCTCTCCAGTTTGTCTATGTCCTTGTTAAAATGAGGTGCCCAGAACTGGACACAGTACTCAAGATGAGGCCTAACCAGTGCCGAGTAAAGGGGAATTATCACTTCCCGCGATTTGGAAGCTATACTTCTATTAATACAGCCCAAAATTGCATTTGCCTTCTTTGCAGCCACATCGCATTGCTGGCTCATATTCAGTTTGTGATCTACCACAATTCCAAGATCCTTCTCACTTGTAGTATTGTTGAGCCAAGTGTCCCCCATTCTGTAACTCTGCATTTGGTTTCCTCTCCCTAGGTGCAGCACTTGGCATTTATCCCTGTTAAATTTCATTCTGTTGTTTTCGGCCCAGCGCTCCAGCCTATCGAGGTCACTTTGAATTTTGTTTCTGTCTTCCAGAGTATTAGCTGTTCCACCCAACTTTGTGTCATCTGCAAATTTGATAAGCATTCCCTGTACCTCCTCATCCAAGTCATTAATAAAAATGTTGAAGAGCACCGGGCCCAGGACCGAGCCCTGTGGTACCCCGCTCGTTACCTCTCCCCAGTTTGAGAAGGAACCATTGATAAGCACTCTTTGAGTCCGATTCTGTAGCCAATTGTGGATCCACCTGATAGTTGTTCCATCTAGCCCACTCTTAGCTAGCTTACTAATCAGGATATCATGAGGCACTTTGTCGAAAGCTTTGCTGAAGTCCAGGTATATAATGTCCACAGCATTCCCACAGTCCACAAGGGAGGTTACCCGATCAAAAAATGAGATCAGATTAGTCTGACAGGATTTGTTCTTGACAAATCCATGCTGGCTTCTAGTAATCACTGCATTGTTTTCAAGGTGCTTGCAGACTGACTTCTTTATAATCTGCTCAAAAATCTTCCCGGGGATTGATGTCAGACTGACTGGCCTATAGTTCCCAGGTTCCTCCTTCTTGCCCTTTTTGAAGATGGGAACAACATTTGCCCTCCTCCAGTCGTCTGGCACTTCACCTGTCCTCCATGATTTCTCAAAGATAATAGACAGTGGTTCTGAGAGTTCTTCTGCCAGTTCCTTTATTACTCTAGGATGCAGCTCATCAGGCCCTGGAGATTTAAACTCGTTCAGAGTAATCAGGTGCTCCTTGACCATTTGCCTATCAATCTCAAGCTGCAATTCTGCCCCTTCAGTCTGCATTTCAGGTTTGCCAGGGGGGTCATAGACCCTCTTTTGGGAGAAGACCGAGCCGAAGTAGGAATTGAACACTTCTGCCTTTTCTTTGTCTTCTGTTATCAATTTGCCATCCTCATTGCGTAGTTCTTTCTTCTGTCTTTTACTGTGCATGTATCTGAAGAAAGCTTTTTTGTTGCTTTTAGCATTCCTCGCTAACCTTAGCTCATTCTCAGCTTTAGCCTTCCTGACACTATTCCTGCAGTTCTGTGCTACCTGCCTGTACTCTTCCCCTGTAGCCTGTCCTTCCTTCCACTTCCTATACGTGTCCTTTTTTGTTTTCAGGTCATCTTTGAGTTTATTGTGAAGCCACATTGGCTTCTTCTGTTGCCCTCTGCCTTTTTTCCTTGTGGGAATTGTTTGCAATTGTGCCTTTAAAATTTCCTTTTTTAAAAACTCCCACCCCTCCTGGGCTCCCTTTCTCGTGAGAGTCATTTGCCATGGGATCTTACTAATCATTGTTCTGAGTTTGTTAAAATTGGCTTTCCTAAAATCCAGGGTACGTGTTTGGCTACACTCAGCTTTTGCTTCTGTTAGAATCAAGAACTCAAGTATAACATGGTCACTTTCCCCCAGAGTTCCCGAAACTGCCACTTTATCCACTAACTCGTCTCTGTTGGTTAGAATCAGGTCAAGGATAGCCGATCCTCTAGTTCCTTCCTCCACTTTCTGTAGGAGGAAGTTATCAGCAGCACAGCTCAGGAATTTCTTGGAGGGGCCATGTTTGGCTGAATAAGTCTCCCAACAGATATCAGGGAAATTGAAGTCTCCCATTACTACCACATCGTGCCTCCTTGAAACACTGGCAATTTGTTTTTCAAAAGTTCCATCCTCGTCTTCTCCTTGATTGGGTGGTCGGTAGTAGACTCCAACCGCCATGTTCGCTTTATTCTTTGCCCCCTTTATTTTAACCCAGATGCTCTCAATGGGGCTGCCAAGCTCCTCTTCCTGTATCTCTGTGCAGAGATACGTATTTTTAACATACAGTGCAACTCCACCTCCCTTTCTGTTGCTTCTGTTCCTTTTGAACAAGTTATACCCTTCAATTGCTGTATTCCAGTCATGGGAGTCATCCCACCAGGTTTCAGTTATCCCTATCAAGTCGTACTTGCCCTCATGTATCAAGAGTTCAAGTTCGTCTTGTTTGTTGCCCATACTCTGGGCATTAGTATAGAGACATTGAAGACTATGTGCTTTACAGTCCGACTTTCCCCCTACATTTTGTGGTAGACTATCAATGGGCACCGCTGGAGCTGTTCTCTCCATTGTGGCAAGGAGGCCTTCTTCCATTGGTACCCCCGAGTTTATGTCTCCCTCCCCTGTTGGATTCAGTTTAAAGCCCTCCTGATTAAGTTCCTCATGCTGTGTCCAAACACATTCTTCCCAGTCCTTGTGAGGTGCAACCCATCCTTTGCCAGCAGTCCATCTTCCAGGAAGTGTAGCCCGTGGTCCCAGAATCCAAATCCCTCACGTCGGCTCCACCTTCGTAGCCAGTCATTCACTCGGAGTATTTTTCTTTCCCTTTCTATGCCTCTTCCAAGTACTGGAAGGATGGATGAGAAAACTATCTGGGCCCCGAAGTTCTTGAGTTCCCTTCCCAGCTCTTCAAAGTCTGCCGTGATTTCTTTGTTGTTGTTGTTGTTGTTGCTGAATGAAGAGATTGAAGTTCAGATGCTAATACAACTTATAGGGGTGTGCTGAGGCTTGGAAGTCTGACTCATTTGAGCTTGACAGACTTCCTGCCTGCATCCGATGATCGGAAACAGGCCGAGTCAGGTTTTCCCCCATGGACTTCTGTCTCGAAAACAGACTGCAGTTTGCACATTTTTTGGCCAATTTGCGCAAATTGTGTAAAATTGTGTAAAATTGCTTTTTGAGTGCTGATTTGCACAAATTGAGTAAATGTATGTGAATTTCCTTAGTATGGGTTTTTTTTTGTTTTTTTTTTAATGCTCAAATCATGGCCCATCTTAGAGACGGAAGTCCGTGAGCTGGTTCGGCGTGCACCATAGCGAGTCCGCGCCAGTGCAGGGCTGGCAAACCAGAATCCGAGGGGGGAATCATGAAAATCTGTCAGATTTTCACCCCATCGGATTCCTCGCTCACCCCTAAATACTAGTGGCATGTCTCTGAAATTGGGGCCAAATCACAAACTGTATGGAGAGGTGAATGGAAGTCCTTTACACAATGCATGATTGGACATCCACAGATCCACTTGCTAGCAGGGATGTTGAAGAGTCCTTGGTCTCGAGTCACAAGTCGAGTCACGAGTCTTTGGACCCGAGTCTCGAGTCCGAGTCCGAGTCCTTGGTCCAAAACGGTGACTCACGAGTCACGAGTCCTGAGTCACTCCCAAAACTGACTCCACGAGTCCCTATTAAAATCAATGGGGTTTCCCCCCAACAAAATAAGGCTACTTCAGATGTGTGGCTTAAATAAATTCTAGGCACAAGTGTGCCTTTTTATTTCAAAACTCTGCAACTGATTTTGGCAAGAACAGACCAGGCAGACAAACCCAAAATAACCAGGCAGGCAGAGGAGGCAGGGAACCCCAAAGCAGGCAGGCAGAGGCAGCCAAACCCAAAATGTCTGACCCTAACCCAAACCCCCCACAACAACACATCAATCAAAATAAATCTCAACACATCGTTGGGGCTGCGCTCCTGGTAGCTGTCCATAGTGGCTGAGCAGCGGCGCGCCTCGCTTCCATGCGCTCTTCACCGGTGATCGCGCTCCTTCTGGCACAGCCAGAAGACTCGTCAACAGCCCAGGGATGTTGACGAGTCCTTGGTCTCGAGTCCCGAGTCGAGTCTCGAGTCCCATTAAAAATATTGGGACTCGAGTCCGAGTCGAGTCAGAGGGGGGACTCAGTCCGACTCACGAGTCGAGTCCTCGAGTCCGAGTCCCCATCCCTGCTTGCTAGCCCCCAGATAGGTAAGAAAGAGCAGCAGGAGAGACACCCACACTCCATATCCTGCACAAAGAAGAGAAGGGCCTCTTCCCCAGGCCCTCCTCTGTGCATGCCCCAGGATGCAGGCGAGAGAACTTGTGGCAAACCCAAATCCTGGCTGGCTAGTAAGCCAAGCCGAAGTTTTGGGACCGTTTGCAAGATGACTTGGCTATTTATTGTTGCAAGATCGGATAGCCACATACATCCTAGGCGGGAAATGTATGTGTGAGTAAAAGAGTGATATTTTCCAGATTCACAATTTTCTGAAGTAGCATGGGAGGCTACTCTTCATGCCACTTCAGAAACCGTGTGTGTGTGTGTGTGTGTGTGTGTGTGTGATCACATGAGAAGAATTGTGCTTCAGGGCTAAACTGAGTTAGCTTGGTGAGTGATGCTGGCATATTCCTTTTTCTGTGATGCTCCTTCTCCCACATGGTTCCTTCGTACAGCAGCATGGGAAGGAGTACTGGGCCATTGGCCCCCACATCCACTTTGAGTAAGTGTGACTTGGGTTTATGGCTTCAATGAGGTTTTGAACCCTTATTTATTCAGTGTCTTAAAAAGGTCAGGTGCTGTAGAGTGATTAAAAAACAATAGAGTCATGCCTTGGATTGAGAGCATAATTCGTTCCGGAAAACGTGCTTGTAATCCAAAACACTCTTATATCAAGACGAAATCCCCCCCCAAAAAAAATTTGTACAGAGATTTTTAATTTAAGTCGCACTACAGTACTTGTATTGCAAGATGTCGCTTGTATATCGAGTCGAATTTTAAAAATCAAATAAATATTTAAAAATTTGCTTGTCTTGCAAAACGCTCTCAAACCAAGTTACTTGCAATCCAGTATCAGTCAGTCAGGCGATCACTCGTGATCCAAGGTATTACTGTATAGGCAGGTTTGCGGACAACAAAACAGCTGTCCCCAGTCACACAGGGCTGTCCATGGGCACCAGCCCAAAATAGTTCCACCAGTCATTCCGTAGTTGAGCCAGTCTCAGCACTGAGCAGGGGGTTGGACTTCATGGCCTTATAGGCCCCTTCCAACTCTACTTTTCTATGATTCTGTCCCTGCAGGGCTGGCTGCCCCAGAGACCTTGAGCACAAAGGTCTGCATAGGGGCTTGTGGGAGCATTTGGCCGAACATGCTTACGCAGCTCCCACAAATAAGGCAGGGTTTGTGATCCTGGTGGATGTCATAGAATCATAGGTAGAGTTGGAAGGGGCCTCTAAGGCCAGCGAGTGCAACCCCCTGCTCAACGCAGGAATCCAAGTTAATGCATCCCTGACAGAAGGCTGTCCAGTTGCATCTTGAATGCCTCCAGTGTGGGAGAGCCCACCACCTCCCTAGGTCATTGATTCCATTGTCGTATTGCTCTAACAGTCAGGAGGTTTTTCCTGATGTTCAACTGGAATCTGACTTTCTGTAACTTGAGCCTATGATTCCGTGTCCTGCACTCTGGGATGGTCGAGAACATGAGTACGCATGTTCAAACAAGCATGCTCACAGGCCCCTATACAGACCTTTGTATTCAATGCACGAATGGGTTAGGGTTTAAAGAGTGGTCTAAACAAAACAGCTGTCCCCAGTCACACAGGGCTGTCCATAGGGCACCATGTTGGAGACCCCAGCCCAAAATAGTTCCGCCAGTCATTCCGTAGTTGAGCCAGTCTCAGCAAAACAGGAAAGTTCTTGCTCGTTTCAGATATTGCTGATTTGGGCCTGCTCCCCTTCAGAGCCAAAGACAGTGTGTCCGAGTCACTTTGCATGAATAAATTGAAAGGAGGACGTTATGAAGCCTATTTGTGTACCTATCAGTTTTCCCTCTCAGGTTCCTAGGGGTGTCCAAAATAATCAGTGGTCTGCAAAGAGCACTTGTTGGTGGCAAGAGCTGAATAAGCCTCTATTTTATGGTGATTAAAATTTGATATAGTGCAGGCAAATCAATAGAATCGCAGGGCAGGATAGTCATTTGCAGCAGATGGAAGTAAAGAACAGCACTTCTATTTCTGCTTTATAGTCTCTTTGTCTATTAGGCTGATAGGAGCTATTCATTAATATCCCCTTGACCATCCGGATGTCATTTAGGAAAGGATTCCTTTTTGTTTTGCAAAGTCAGGAAATGGCATCTTCCCTTAGCTACTTTCCTTCTCTCTCCTTACCTTGTGGCACCTCCTTGCTCTTTAGGCAGGCTGTGTTCTCTTTCTCCCTTTCTCAAGTAGTGCGGAAATCAGTTCAGCCCACTGCAGGCTCAATTAATAGCAGGTGGGGAAAACCCAGGAGATAAGGGATTGCTTTATAAAAGTGAGCCCTTTGGATTCAGACCCGGCTCAAAGTGGGGTTCACCCCCCCCCACTTCCAGCCCCCTGCCTCAACAGCTTCCTCCCTTCCCAACCAAAAGATCCTTCCCTTTGGGAAAGTGTAACTGGCAGCCCCAAGGGCTCGATGGAAATGATGCTTCTGGGCAGTTAAGGAGAGGTTAGAGCTTTCCCTGTGGCTGGTACCCCCTCCCTCTTTTCAAAGTAAGGGCTTTCTGTTTTTGCTTTAGCTTGAGAAAGGTAGATAGAACCTGTGTGTGTGTGTGTGTGTGTGTGTGTGTGTGTGAGAGAGAGAGAGAGAGAGAGAGAGAGAGAGAGAGAGGTCTATTCATTTGGTTTGGTTGGTTTTACTTTGAGCTTTCTCAAAAATAACACACACACACACACACACACAAACCACTTGAGGGCATTTTCTAGAGGCAGTGAGGCTTTGGTTTGTCAAGGTTCTCGAAATTCATTGGACAGCTAGTGTGGCGTAGTGGTTCAAGTGTTGGACTGGGACTCAGGAGATCCGGGTTCTAGTCCCCACTCGGCCGTGAAACTCACTGCGTGACTTTGGGCCAGTCACTTGACTCTCCACCTAACCTACTTCACAGGGTTGTTGTGAGGATAAAATGGAGAGGATGAGGTCCACGTAAGCAGCCTTGGGTTCCTTGCAAGAGGAAAGAAGGTGGGATATAAATGTAATAAATAAATAAAATTCCACCTTGAAGCCTAACCTGCCTTGTTCCTGTTCCCGACTGAGAGCTTCCTCCCACATCCCATTCAGATGAGGAAAGTATCCATTTGGGTACACTTTTTTTGTTTAAAGTTTGCACCCAAATGCATACTTTCCCCTGATTGACTAAAGTATGAAAATACACACACACACACACACACACACACACACATGCGCATTGTTAAAAGTGTACCTTTTCCTAAAGCACACATTTTGCAAAGGAGCATTGCAAGCTCAGGGATGTGCGGGCTTTGCTTGCAAAATGTGCTCGCATTTGCATTCAGGGGTGCAAATGGGGCAAGTTCTGGCCTTCAACAAACAGAAATGAAATTCTCAAACACATCTTGTATTTCCACACCTGTTTCAGGAGAACTTGGAAAAAGAGCAGTTTTCTTTTTTTCTTGAGGAAAGCTGAGTGGAGTTCGCCAATCAATATTATATTTCAGCAGCCCACCACCGCCGTATGTAGCAGTCCACCTCTTTTAAAGTCAACGGGAGATTCGTTCTCAACCCCAGCAGGAAAGTGACGAGCAACAGATGGTTGCCCTGCTGTAGCAGGGCCCTGTGATGGCCGCAGTAGTTTACTTTTAAGATGCGAGAGAGATGAGTTGCCCCCATGAAACATATACACACAGCCACTCCTCCCAGTTCTGTGCAACTCATCAGCTTGGAGGCTACTGCAGTTTTATTAATATTACCAGCCAAGCTGTTGCACTGGAGCCAATGCCATGGAGCAGACTACAAAATCAGCTTAGTGTTGCAGAGCAAGCCATTTCTCTAGCACAGGGGCGGGCAACTACTGATTGTTGGTCCTGAGGTGCAGGACCAGTAGATGCCACTGCCTGCTTGCTCGCTGGGTCTCTGTCAAGCAAGCAAATGGTGAGAAGTTAGACTTCCTGGGGGAGGAAACCTATTGAGGGTGCCTTGCCCAAGGGCCCTCAGAAACCTGGAACTGGAACTGACTCTAGCACAACAGCTGTGGCACCCAATCCTAAACCTGGAGAGACAGCAGGAAAAGGGTTGTTACCATCATCACCATCTAAAATTCAAGTAGCAAGAGAGAGTGAGGAAAAGCACCAAGCAAAAGCTAGATACTTCCCTCCTTCTCCTACTTGGGCAGTTTCGATCATAACATTTCTTTGTAAGACTCCTTGCACTTCCATTTAAAAGCTAAAGACTGTATTTCAGCGGGCCTTTGCAAAATGAAGGCTCGGTGCATTCCACAAGCTGAAAATGTTCATGTTGATTCAGAAGTACGGTAAGCACCACTGAGTTCAGAGGAACTTACTCCCATGTAAGTATATCTGTGCAGTCTTAGAATTAAAATGTGTAGTTGGAAACAGTTGGAACACTCCTTTAGAACCGGAACACAAAAGATTGTTCCCATCCACACCCCTTTTGAAGAGACCTTTACACTCCCCCTTGCCTTTTTCATGTGGAAATAAACCTTTATGGGCTTATGGAAGTTTCAACGAACTCTGATGATTCCTATAAATAAGTTTTGTACCTTGACAAACTTGGGATTTTCTCAAAGGACTAGGCATCAACTTGGAATAGAATGACTGCCTCAGATCATTTATCATTTATCATGGAGGCTGTTGAAGGAGGAACATTTCACCATTCTGGGAGCCCTCAAGGAAGGTGCATATATGCCAAATATCTTGTTTGTTTCATTGTGAATTCTGATTTAAAAATAAGGAAACCCAAGTGTAGCTTTTCCAAAGCCCGTGGGCAGAGAGTGTCTGTGACTCAGCTTGGAAAAAAAATGCATCTGAGTAGTACATTCTAGCCCAGCCTTCCCCAACCGGTTGCCCTCCAGATGTGTTGGCCTACAACTCCCATCATCCCCAGCCAGCATGCCCGGCAGGCTGGCTGGCAGTGATGGGAGTTGTAATCCAACACCTCTAGAGGGCAATGGGTTGGAGAAAGCTGCTCTAGCCTTTGAAAACTCATGCCACCAAAACAATTTATGTGCCACAGATCTCCGTGAAACATTGGCTATTCTTCTTTCATTTTTGTAATAACACTTCTTACAGCGCAACCTGGGCTTCTACTCAGAAGTCGGCATCATTGAGTTCAGTGGGGCTTACTCACAGGAGTATATCGGACTGCAGCCTTAAACCAAAAATTAAAATAAGGATCTTACACTGCGATCCTATAAGGCTGCCCATAACCCTCCAAACTTGGAGGATTACAGGCACCCTGTTTAGGGCAGGAGGAGCATGGTATATCCGCTGTGCTCCCCTCACCCCCCAAAACATCTAGGTGGCTGATTTCAGCCATCTAGATGTTTTTACCTGTCCTTGTGAGGAGGAGAGGCTGAGATACCACCTGGATTCCTCGGAATCCGGCTGTGCCTTGCTCTTCCCACCCAGGAACGCCCCCCCCCATGGGGGAACCGAACAAGGTCTTCTGGAAAGAACCATGCCGGCTACAGGGAGGGGGCGCTCTGCAGCGCTGCAACCTCGGAAGGGATTTCCGAGGTCGCAGCGCCTTCTATACCCAATCCTATGCCCCCCAGACAAGATCGGAGGGATATAGGATGGCGCCCTTACTTGCTAAATTCCTCACTTTCGCCACATTTTGCGGTTTTACTGGAAAATGGCAATGTAAACGTTCTTCAATGTGTGAACTTGTAGAACAGCACAAATGTGGGATGTGTGTATGTGCAAAAACTGCAACTTTATTTCGTTATGATCCTTGCAACATTTATTTATTTATTTATTTATTTATTTATTTATTATATACTGCCTTTTTTCCTGCAAGGAACCCAAGGCGGCTTACACAATCCTTTTTCCTCCTCTCCATTTTATCCTCACAACAACTCTGTGAGGTAGGTGAGGCTGAGAGTCAGTGACTGGCCCAAAGTCACCCAGTGAGTTTCATGGCCGAGCGGGGACTAGAACCCAGATCTCCTGAGTCCCAGTCCAACACTCTCACCACTACGCCACTACGCCACACTGGCTCTCCATATTATCTCCATATTCCATGTGGGGAAACTGGCTTGCCTGGGGCCATCTAAGGGCTTCATGACAAAGGCGGCATTTGAAATGGGGGGGGTCTTCCCAACTCATATCTCTTGGCCACAACACTGCACCAGGTGCCAGCAGGACTCTCATAAGCAGATAAAGCATCCCAACATACTGTGTGAAGCAGCAAAATGACACGCCTCGCACTTGTGCCTTTTCAGTGTTTCACCTTCCACTGGGAGGACAGTGCAACCACAGTTCCTGGTGCTCTGTATTGGAACTGGCAGCGTTGTGAGAATGAAATGCATCCATTCAACATACCTTCTAGTGTGGCAGATGCCGCTCGATATGTTCACTGCTCCTTAAGCTTTTCCTCTTCCTGCTTCTCACTATCTGCATTGACTGCCAGCCAGAGAGGTGGAAAGAGGAGAATGATTACAAGAGTAGATCTCTACACTCTTTCAGATCCTTGGGCAAGGTAATTGTTTCTTGTTTTCCTTAGCCGCTATGCTAAAACCATCTCAGTTTGCACTATGAAGACCCTACCTGCCTGGAGTAAGCGCTGGCGTATGCCAATCTAGGTCTTGGCGTAATAGCCCAGGAGTTGAAAGTGCTGGCAAGGAGAGGATGGAGTCACATATCCTGGCTCCAACGCTCCCCCTGTGGCAAGCTGGCTTTCTGGAAATGGGCCGAACTGGCTGTGGCTGTGGGTAGAAGGAGGGGGTAGCCCGGACATCTGGTGTTTTGCTGGTTTCAGTGCATCCCTTAACAACCTTTATTGGCAGGGCTCATGTGCAGCCTTGGGAGTCTGGCCAGGCTCAGGGGACTGTCCTAATTTGGGTCATAATAACCCTATGAATTTTTAGCAGCCATCTTCTTGTGGGTGGAGGTGGTTTAAAAATGTCTTGACCAGGTGTGATGAGGGGCTCCATCACTTGAATGGAGCAGGCGGCTGCCCTTGGTAGCTGGCCAGAAGCATCACGCCAGTGGAGACCGGCAGCCTGCTTCATTCAGAGGATAGATATCTGAGACTCTTCATAAGGAGGGACTGAGTGCAAAGGAGGGCAGGGCTACTGCAGCTTTACCAGAGGGTATTTCAGGAGGGCAATTAAAAGGGCAATGGACATGATCGAGGGGCTGGAGCAACTCCCCTACGAGGAAAGGTTACAGCAGCTGGGATGGTTTAGCTTAGAAAAAAGGCGAGTAAGGGAAGGTATGACAGAGGTGTACAGAATTATGCATGGTGTGAAAAAAAGTGGACAGGGAGACATTTTTCTCCCTCTCTCCTAATACTAGAAACCAATAGGGGTCATCCCATGAAGCTGATTGGTGGCAGATTCAGGACAGATAAACAATGGAGTTCACTTCCACAAGATGTAGTGGTGGCCACCAATTTGGACGGCTTTAAAAGGGGATTGGGCAAATTCACGGAGGAGGAGAAGGCTATCAATGGCTACTAGTCCTGACTGGTGATATTCTACCTCTAGTATCAGAGTATGCCTATGTATACCAGTTGCTGGGGAACATGGGCGGGAGGGTGCTGTTGCACTCATACCCTGCTTGTAGGGTTTCCCGTGAGCAGCTGGTTGGCCACTGTGTGAACAGAATGCTGGACTAGGTGGACCCTTGGTCTGATCCAACAGGGCTCTTCTTATGTTCTTAGGTGTTGTTGTTTTTCTCCCTTCGATGCCAAAATTCCCTCTTCTACGCAATGATTACAGGAGTCTGGTCACCGTATTAAGAGGCTGCCTCCCCATCTCCTGAACATACCAATGCGATTGCTAATGATATCTGAAAACACTTGCTTAACACCCTTTCAATACTGCAGAATCAAATGGTATTATCCTTGTTGTTGTTGATGATGATGATGGTAATAATAATAATAATAATAATAATAATAATAATATAGTATTTATAATAGGCTGCATTTCAGGGCCTAACCAATCAAAAGTTGGCATATAGTAATGGCCTGGTTTGCACATAACACTAAGCCGTGATGTGGTTTGTTGTAATCTGGCTTTCCATCATCCGTGATATAGTGGTAAATTTTGAAGTGCAGGTGTTCATCACAAAAGACCTCATATAGCCATGCCCACAAGGAGAGTCAAACAAATCCAGGCAGCTGTGTGGATATGTATCAACAAACCACTTCTAGCAGTTTTCATCTCCACCAGGAGCAGGATTTTTGATAAGCTAATGAGTCCTAATTGCCCATTCAAGACCAAGCCACTGCAAATAACTTTACATTACAATGGGGAACAAGATGTTGTTGTTGGGAAAATTCCTTCCCTCTCCCAGCTAATGTGAGAAATGCAGCTAAGTTCAGGGGGAACAGGGAATTCTGTGTGGGGTGGCAGATGATATCAATGTCCTTGCTATTAAAAAAGTGCCAGTGCTGCATCCTTGTGAGCCCTCGCTGTACTACACCGCCGCTTGTTGTGTATGAACACATTCCCACAAACAAACCGTGGTTTATTAACCAGCTACAAACCAGAAATAGAAGCCATGTTTTTTTGTTGGGTTATGAAGTCTGGCTTGTTCAAACCATGGTTTGTCATGATGTCTGAACTCAGAACCATGGCTTATCCCTGGCTTGTTTGTGCTGCTCTTTGCCTTGACAGGGGTGCCTAGAAAAAGCAGTCTGAAAATGAAACCGTTCTGAAGGCTGGCAAAAGCAGAAATAGGGAAATCAAACTGTGGGTTGTTTGCTTGTCTGCAGGACAATTCATGGCTAACACAACCATGATTAGCAAAAAGCATGGCTTAGCATTATGTGTGGATGCAGCCAATGAGATGAAATACATTTTTATTTATTATATTTATACCCCAACTTTTCCTGCAAGGAACCCAAGGCGGCTTACATAATCCTCCTCCTCTTCATGTTATCCTCACAACAACCCTGTGAGGTAGGTTAGGCTGAGAGTCCGTGACTGGCCCAAAGTCACTCAGTGAGTTTCATGGAAGAGCGGGGACTAGAACCCAGATCTCCTGAGTCCCAGTCCAACACTCTCACCACTATGCCATACTGAATACAGTATTGTAAGGAAGTACAGAGTCTCAATTATCAATCGCATAAAGCACTGTTCAAGAAAGGCAGTCTGGAGTAGATGAGTTTTCAAGGCACGGTTGAAGTCCTGCACCATAGGAGCCATAGGAAAAGAGCTCCACAGCTGCAGGATCACCACCAAGTATTTTAGGCGCATGTGGGAGGGAACTCACTTTTCAGTACTTTTTAGTGGTTCTGGGAGGGGGAACTCCAGCTCATGTAGAAAGCTAACACATTGGAATTCTAGGCAGAGGTCTTCTCCCAGACATAATATTTTATTTTATTTTTATTCTTGATTTGCGTATGTTTTGCATTCAGGGATGGAGTTTGGCAAGTTTAGTAACATCCCTATAAAAAAGATGCAGAGAGAGACTGCCATTCTCTTAATGTAGTATTTGTGGACCATACTGTCTAACATGATGTAAATTCTACACATTTTTGCTTGAAGTCAACTGGAATTTATTTATTACATTTGTGAATTGCCCATCTGGCCGGTCACCCGGCCACCCTTTGGGCATATGTTTCAGATTGCAATCTTAGTTGTTTATCTGTGCACACCTGTATCCCTTCCTGTAACAGAGTTTAGGACGGTGTCTGCGGGTTTGCCTCATTTAATTCTCTCAACAGAGGTTAGGCTGAGGGATGTTGAGTCGCCTGCAGCCATCTCATGAGATCCATGCCTAAGCAGAATCTTGAACCCCTGTCCAAATCCAGCCTTCTCTCCACTGCACTGCACTGACCTTTAGCCATTCTGTTATTTATTCAAACGCCTGCAGCTCTTCCCTTCTCCTTCATTTTTCCCAGTCACTGCCTTTTGTGACACTTCATATGCTCACACAATGTTGTATTAACACAGACACCTTTTTTTTTCTCCCCAATTTGCTGGTCTCCAACTGTGAAGATCTATAAGGGGGTGCATATGTTTGAGGACAAGGGAAATTGCTTCTTTGCCTTTGTTCTCTTTCAGAAGCAAACTACCGTACCTAGGTAGCCTCGCTAGTCTCACTGAACTGTCTTGTAAATTCAGAAGCAAATGCTGGATATGATAGATATATGAGAGAGAGGACACACACACACAATTCCAGAGAGACACAGCCATATTAGCCCGATGTAGCAAAACAAAACAAGAGTCCAATTCTACCTGCTGCCATGCGTGACTGGCTACCACTTTGGTTCAGACACAAGCTCTCTGCTGCACTAGACTGCTGGTGAAATACAGTTCCAACTGGGTCACTTACACCACGATCCATAATTCTCTTGGCCTAGGAAACCAGGTGACACGAAGGAGCCAGTCTGGTTCCATCCACTGCTATAAAGTTCCCAGTGCTGTTGCCTTCTCCCAGTCTGGATAAGGTATTGCTGAGAAAGGACCCCAGTTCTTTCATGTACCACCAGACCTAGTGGCCTTCAGTGTACCTACCTTCAGCCTTCTGCCTGCCCAAAGTACTTGTCCTCAGGCCCCAGCACCTGGCAGTGATAAGAAGTTTGTTCATCTATGAGTAAACCTGTATAGGATTGCACTGAAAAAAAATCAGGCCATAACATCCTTGCCATTTTCAGCAAAGTGTGTGCGTGTTTCATTTTTTAAGAAAAACTTGTCTCTTGATTTGGAACATCCATTGATCCTAATACCTCCTCGACTGTGTCCTGTGACGGTTTTTCAATGCACATCTTTGCTGATACCCTGCAGTATATACTGCAGGGTTCAGCCCGGGATTATCTCAAGCTCTCCGTATTAATGGAAAATCCTCTTTTTGGGAAAAGAGGCACATCCTCAAAATATGCAACTGGCATATTCTGTTGATTTAAGGCAGGAATGGGGAACCTCCAACCGCTCTCCTGCCCATGCTGCATTAAGAACACCTCTGTTGGTCCAATGGAGGCTTTTAATTAAAAGCCATATTACCATGCAGGGAAGGGGTCATTTCTGGGAGGGGTCTTCTGGGGACTGGAGGGCTATCCCTCCCCTTCCTAAAACTGTGACCCCCCCCAAAAAATTTCAATCAGGCTTTTAAAAAGGCCCCTTTGATGGCGCCGGAGGCTTTTTTCAAACCTAATTGCAGCACGGGGGGGGGGGAGATTTTGGGGGGAAGGGGGGGCTGCTGCCCCCTCCACAGCACTGCAACCCTCCTCAAAAATCACCCCTCCCCCACTCCAGTGGCACCAAGGCAGGCCTTTTAAAAGCCTGGTTGCAGGTGGGGTGTGTGTGTGTGTGAGAGAGAGAGGGGGGGGAATCATGTCATGGGGCCACAAGCCAGCAGTGGGGTGGCCCCATCCACTGCAGGCATGTGGCCCCCAACATGCTTGCCCAGAACCAGTTCAGCCCTTTGACCAATAAAGGTTCCCCACCCAGTGGAAACTGGTGGTTCCAATGCCAGTGTGGGGCAATGTATCCACTCCGGCTTGTAGTCTGTAGAACTTTCAAAGAGCTATCAGCTATCCACGGTGCTGAACCATTCCCGGGGATGCGGGGGTAGGGTTCAGTGACACTGGGGCCACCACCTGCCTCCACTGTCGCCCACCCTTGGCTTAAACCAGTGTTTCTCAACCTTGGGTCCCCAGATGTTTTTGGCCTACAACTCCCAGCATGCCCCAGCCAGCATAGCTGGCTGGGGCATGCTGGGAGTTGTAGGCCAAAAACATCTGGGGACCCAAGGTTGAGAAACACTGGCTTAAACCAACCAACAAGCAGAACAAGGCTGGATTCAGGATTACTGGGCTCCTGGAGATCTCTGGCATTTTCAGTTCTATGTAGAGCCTTTGTAGCATTGCACTGCTTGGGAATGGTAGCATGTGGGCCATGCTCAGGGTGCGCTCTTCCTCTCTCTCTCTCTCTCTCTTTGCTTAACTCAACGTGGTGGCCGTGCACTCTATTTCATGTTGGAAAACGGCATGCGGGGCTATTCTTTCGGTCTGAGTTGAGTTGAATTCCCTGCAGAGATGCACGCGTGGCCTGAAAACGACACACATGCACACGCCGCACACACATGCAAATACACTTTGGCCATATCAAGGGGCACACCCGCAACCATGTTTCTGAGTTGACAGATTATGAGCTTAATTTTCCCTAAAGGGGGCAAAGCGGAGCCAGCCAGCATCCACGTGTGATGGCATTGGCTTCTAGCAGCTTGAAAAGGCATAGAGTGGTCCCAATATATGTAACCCTAAATGTTTCGTGGTCTGTCGGAGGGTGGTATTTCCCTTATAGCCAAGCCCCACCCTCATGTACTCCAGTTATGCCACAGTTAAATTGCCCATGCTAACCTATACTTAGGCAGGTGTGGTATTTCAGAAACCTTGGTTTTGATGTTCTTTTGTACCACTGAAACAGAAACCATGCCGCTAAAGTAGAAAGCACAATCTGCCAATATGCCTCTATTTTGTAAACCAATCTTATATTTTCCCATGAAGCCTTCCTTTCAGATCTTGAGAACTTATTGGCTGCTATGTAACAATATTACTCCTTTCTGCATTGAGTGAGACCATAAAAGCAGGAACTGAAATTGGCTTCAATTGCACCACAATAGATGCTGCTGAATCTCCAAGCCAAGGTATCCTGCAAGAAAATGTGATGGTGGAAATGAAGTTAAAACCTCTCTTTGTTGGTAAGGGGCACATCAAAAGCCCTATAAAAGTCAAATACCTCCAGGAGGACTAAAGCCTTTAAAAGCCTGCTGTAGCTGGCTTCTAAAGCATAAGAATGGAAGGTCTCTTTGTGGAAAATTTCTGTAGGAGGGGAGAACACTACTATAGTTCCAATGCCTATCCTCAGCCATGTGATGGAAGCTTCACTCACTTTACATTTGATTGATAGTTCTGAGATCCGATGGAAAACATGCCCATTATTTTTCATAGATCTTCAGTTCTGCTGGGTTCCTCTTTCAGTAATGACTCCAGTGGTTGGGTATGATTCTCCACCTCTCTCTCCCTGGCACAAACATACTTGTATTTTACTTTATTTTCCATAACTGTGTGTCTTTGTGATTTAAAAAGGCTCATAAGGACAAACTTTGAGAATCCATGCTTCAAAATGAGGAACGATCCATGCTTTAGACTTCTCCTAATACACAATTAGTGCTCCTTCGATAGCTACATTGTATCCTCTCCAGGATACACTTAAATGTCCTTCTTGGTCATTTTTTAGTTACCAAAGGCAGTAGCAACTGACATGTGGAAAAGTTAAGGTTCCTGTTGCGACAAAAGTTTGAGCAATGCACTCCTGAGTTTATGTATGGAGGCTACAAAGGTCTCTTGGCTTGAAAGATTGTCTCTTCCAATCGACTGGGCTGCTCTCATCCATTATAATCCACTGGCATCTCTAGGCATGATGGTGCAAAATAACAGCATTGCCTAGACTTTTTGATGGCCAGTGAAGTCAGTAAAGAAAGTTAGCAAGCAATTGGATGGCTCAGGAACTTGCAGTTTGGATTCCAGTCATGATGTAGTTTTCAATAAATATCAGACAAAAGAGAGTTGCAAGTATAGAGAGAAACAGGTAGAGGTAGACATATCATGAAGCACAATTAGGTGTCTGTTCAGGAGCTGGTTTCTGAGCACAATTAAGGATGGCAGAATAGAAGACAGATAAAACCAGCCCATGAGGCACAATTAACTGCTAGCTTCTCCTGTACATGCCCAATTGAAATGAAATGGAGCTTTGATAGGGATGGATGGATCAATCTATCTCTGGTCCATGACAGTTTCACATGTGTTCATTCAAAAGTTTGTTCCATCCCATTTCCACATCTATCCACAATGTATTTATTTTTTTAAACCACATGGAACTTCACATTTAAATATGAATGCATTTGTTCACAAAATATGCGTGCTTGTATGCATTTTGTCCTGAAAGTATGCCTTTTTAGTGCATATGCTGGTACGTTTTTGAGCTGAAATTCTGGTAAGTGCAAAAGCCAAAGGATAACTGTATTCTGATCCATGTATCGGTCCAGAAGTGCAAATCAGGGTCGGTTCGCTTCAAAACGCAGACCGAACGATATCCTTGAGCCTCCCTACCTGTGTGATCCATTAATTTCAGCGAGGCTGGTGCAGGTGAACATCCCAATCAGGATTTGGGCCCTCTGTTTTGGGAGTGCAGCTGGGCAGTGCTGCTCCAGGGTTTTGAGGGCTCTTGGGCAAGGCACCATCAACGGGGGGCCCTTCCTCAGTGAGTTGACCTTCTCACCACCACCATGGTCACCAGCTGCTATTGCTCCTCATCCGCTTTCATTGCTACCACTTGCTCGCTTGTTAGGCAGAGAGCGAGTGAGCAAGCAGGCCGTGGCATTTAATGATCCTTCTTCTCACCACCACCGTTGTCTGGGCCAAAGCAAGAGGAGGGTGAACAAGCAGGTTGCAATGGTGAAGAGGAGGAGCAAGTCCAGGGGCCCTTACTAGGATGTAGGCCCTCGGCAGGTGCCTGACCGTGCCTACCATTGATGCCAGCCCTGCATCTGGATTTTTCTGAATCAGGCAGCAATATGCCTGATAAGTAATATGCAATAAGAGCCAGTGTGGTGTAGCAGTTTGAGTGTTGGACTGGGACTCGGGAGATCCAGGTTCTATTCCCTGCTCGGTCATGAAACTCACTGGGTGACTTTGGGCCAGTCACTGACTCTCAGCCTAACCTACCTCACAGGGTTGTTGTGAGGATAAAATGGAGAGGAGGAGGAGGAGGATTATGAAAGCCACCTTGGGTTCCTTGCAGGAAAAAAGGCGGGGTATAAATATAATAAATAAATAAATAAAATATGGCTTGGGTCATCCCTGGAAACACTGGAGGATAGATAGAGATGAGCAAACAGTGAAACAAGCATCCAATCTTTCCTCTTTCCTTCCAAGGTGCTATAAAGTGCATGGCAAGTACTGGATCTCAGAAGCTCCTTAGTGACTTATCAGGCATTGCAGTGTAGAGGAGGAAGTCTCCATTTCTCTGTGTGAATAATTACTATTTTCCCATGCCCAAACACCCTAAAGAAATGGTTTGGATGGATTTTCTTCAAAGCCCCAGCAAGATTTCACCAACTGGCTTGGCAGCAAGCATGAGAAATTTTCAGCCTCAGGGCAACGGCTTGAGAAAGTTTATATGAGGCTGAGAACAAGGGTTTAGCACAAAAGTGCCATCCCGACCTTAACAGCTGAGTCACGTTGGATCTGTCACAGCACCGTTAAGTAAAATTGTGATTTTTCTGATCCACTGGTGACTTTAAAAACTTCAACAGTTGGGGGCGGGAAGGGTTTGCAAATCCTGCGAATGAGTGTGCTGTCACAATAGCTTATGGTTAAAAAAAAACTAGAAAAGAAAAATCCAAGAAGGAATAACGGGAATTAAATATTTATCATGAGAGCCACAGTCTCACATATAAGCTTTGTGGACAATGTCCCACCACCCTTTATATCTGTATCTGTTGATAAAGAGCCCAAATTTTCCCCAAGTTCAATTTTTGCCTCAAAAGTAGTGAATTGGGGACACCCTACAAAAACAGAAAACCCTAATCCCACTTTCCATGGTTGTTTGCAGTCACTGGTGTTTTGGTGTCCAGTCCCCACCCAACTGTTTCATTGCCCCTTGGATAATTGGGCTTTTCATACAGGACATGATGAAGTTGTGTAGTCACTAGCCAATCAGGCAGGGGTGGCTGGTGGCTCCTACGCCAGTGGGGCTCCTCATCCGTTGCTGCTTTTATTCTGAGCTTTATACGAGCTACCCATGGTGCTGAACCCCATCCCCAAAATAGGTTCGCCACCATGGAGCACCGTGGATAGCTCCTATAAAGCTCAGAATAAAACCTGCAATGGATAAGGAGCCCCATTGACATAGGAGTCAGCAGCCTTCCCTGTAAGCGGGCACTGTGCTGATGTCACTAAGAGAACGTGAAAAGCCCATTAGAGTGAGAACAATGCTTATTGTACTGGTCACATGGATAATTCTAGCCAAACAAGGTTGCTCTAGCAACTAAGTGTTCGCAGCCTTTGGGCAATGATTCCCCAACAGATTACTAGAAGATGAGCCCCCCTCTCAGTTCTGATAAAACCTT
Source organism: Shinisaurus crocodilurus (assembly GCA_021292165.1). Lineage (NCBI taxonomy): Eukaryota > Metazoa > Chordata > Lepidosauria > Squamata > Shinisauridae > Shinisaurus > Shinisaurus crocodilurus. The sequence continues at coordinate 13,118,623 of CM037876.1, forward strand.
TAGTGCCCCCCCCTCCATGTCAGCTCAATGTCAATATATGTCTGTCTTTAACTACCTTCCCCAACCTGATGCCTGCCCTCCAGATGTGTAGAGCTCCCATGTTCTGGGCGTTGTGGCCCAACACATCGGGAGGGCAGGCACCAGGCTGGGGAAAGCTGGTCTATTATCTATCTATGGTTTTCAAACCATGTTCTTTTAATAGTTCAGCTACAATGGAAAGGAAGGCAACTATTAGGATCAGGTAATTAGGAGCCATGGAGGTTGGATGAGGAACTGTGTAGAATACTGAAGCCCTGTCCTATCAAAAGAGATCCCGCCCACCTACAATTAAATAGAAAGTAACAAGTACATGATTGGAGCCCAGTATCCATCAGCCTTCAGATATTTAATTTGACACCACACACCTCTTCACGTCTCTTTTTCAATAGCCATGAGGGCTAGGTACTTGGTGTCTTTTAAAATGGAAACCATGAACCTCAGGAGATCTGACTGGCAAAATCAGGCAGTAGTACTGAACATTAAGCTTATATCCTTAGGAACAACCCTTGTCAGATGGTCAAAACAAAAGACCCCTCCACCCCTGCCTTGACAGCCCTATTCAGCTTCCTTAGTCTGTTGGTCCTTACCCATCTGCCACCGGCCCAACTGGACCAACCTTCACTCCCCACTCCCTGAATCACCAACTTACTGTATGCCAAGGATTGCATCGCTCCTTCCACATAGTCTTGTGGAATCCTGTTTGCTTGCACATTCACCAACCATTCATTCTGTGGTACCCACAGCATGTGCCCCTCTCCACTATGCCCTGTTTGCAATCTCGAATGTGAGTATGAGAGCATGTCCTCTGACAACGTTCACAAGCTACTGAACATGTGCTTACGTACTATTTGTGCAATTTGCCCTGTTCAATTTGTGCAAATTTCCAAATTTCTAAGTCAGCCCAGCTTTAGTCTATGAGGGGAATTTCCGCAACATTGGAAGTTTACACAGATTTGGGGATTTTTGCTCAACTTTCATGTCTGATAGCTGTCTATTTTGCTGCAATTTTTCTGTTTGTGCGAAACGAGCAGCGATCGCAAGTGCGGATGTAAATCAGCTGCGAGATGTAGCGGCGAACTGATGTTCAGAATCGTGGCGAGATCAAACATCACTTGTTGACCCATCCTTAAATCCCACCAAATCTTGTTTCTATACAGTTCCAATTTTAGCTGCCGCTTCTTGCATCTGCATCACAATGCAGAATGTTCCCCTTCGTTGGATATAAATGTTTATATCAATTGCTGCTTTTTTTGATTTCATACCTGGTTCCTTTTCAAGTAGGAGTATGGTTTGTGCATAGACAGGGAGAGCTGCATTACTGTTTATACGTGGCTTTTGCTTTTATGATTCAAAGCAGGCGTTGCTGTATTTGTGTTATGAACAAAAGTGGACTTGTCACGCATGCAAACAAATTCCATCACACTGCACTTTCATGTAAAAGAGCTAAACACCATTTCTCTGCATAGCAAGAGAACAGAATAGGTAGATGCATAGCATGAAATGTAGACATTTTGAGCCTCTGGAGGCTGTAATTTTGTGCGGTGGAATCAGTAGGAAGAAAGAGGGAGATTAACTATTCCAAGCTCCAGCCTACATGCACATGCACACACACACAGAACACACACACACACACACAGGATTCCAGATGCATGTTTACAAGGTTGTGTATATATTAATACAGTAATACCTTGGATCTGTACCTGATAACAAAATAGTCTTACCTGGCCAGAACAATGTTAATTCATGCTGATAGTAGCTTGACCTTTGTGAGTTCTGGGTGTGGAAGAGGCCTCCATTAAGCAGTGCAGGCAGTTGCTACGGTGGAGCTGCATGCATCGCTTCTTATACCGGTAGATTTTCTCTATTGATTACCTTTATATCTCAGCCTTCCTCCTCATGGGAGCTCATCATTTTCCTAGCTCCCTATTTTACCTTAGCAATATAACTTCCCCAGGTGCGTGGTCAGAAGGTGCCTCATGCAGCGGTTGCTTCTTGTAGGGGCTTTGCCTTCACCATCACCAGCCAGATCCAATCCACACAAGTGGGACGTGCCAAAATGAAATCTGCCGCTTTCACCCTCCGCCCAGGCAGCAGCACTGAACCAGTGGTGGGGAGGCCTCGGCCAGGCCAATGCTGCTCAGTTCTGCTCAACTGCAACATGTGACAGTTCCTCCTCCCGCCTGTCCTATTCTGGAGTCCCCCACTTTGGTGTCCCATTCTGGGGGCCCTTGAGGCTCACAGGGGAAGCTGGTAGTAAGTTCAAGGCAGGAATGTAGGTCAAGGCAGAAAGAAAGTAGGACCCTGGATAGCTCTGAGTGGGTCCTGCTGGCTGGAACCCTCTCCTACTGTGGGACAATAGAAGGATGTTGTCTCAGCAGGTCACTAGAACCATCTGAAGCCTTATGTAGGCTGACAAGAGCTGTAGTGTAGTCAGTTCCACCCTTCTTGCAGGAGCTGAAAGGGCCCTCACCTGATTCCTCAGCCTGAGACTTCTGTGAGGCTGGGGAGATGGAGATTCTGCTGGTAACTCATGCTCTGAGCCAAAGGATGATGGCAGGGTTGTGCCCTCTGGCCAGGAGGCCCTGATAAGGCACTAACTGTCATATCCATGAGAAAGTGGCCTGTTCCTCATCCTCATCAGAATCCTCTGCTGCACATTGGAAGACCCTGCGGCACAGTCCTCTCCAGTCTTGATCAGCGAGGGAGCCACGGTGCCCACCCAATCAGCACAACCATCACCCTCTGCCAAGGTCTGTCAGATGCTCACCTCAGTAGGACTTCTCCCCTCCCTCTCTCTTCTCTGCCCCCAATCCCCTCCTGCATCTCCCTAAGCCCAAATTCTTGCCCTTCCTGTGTGCCTCCAGGATTGTCCAAGTCAGAGCAATGCCGGGCCAGGAGCCTATTCGTGCTTTCAGCCTGAGCCTTGGAGCATGCAGAAGAGATGGTCTCCTGATTTTTGGACAGCTGCTTCTGCTCCCTCTTCTCATCTGGAAAACTAGCCTTCACAGCTTTTGTAAGGTGGGGAAGAGACAGAAACAAAGAACGAACTAATCAAAACCTAGATGGGAGGCCATATGCCTGGGGACTCTGGGGTGGTGGCACCCGATGATGCCCCCATTCTCAAGGAGAATGGTATTTCAGAAGCAAACATCGAATGCTCAAGGTTCCATCTTGAGGTCTTGGTTAACCCAAGTTCACCAGTTCAGATTATAAATATATTAACACTTCCCATCCCAGCCCATAACTATGTCTCATGAGCAGAATTCTGCTAGCCATTTTAAATTTTCAGGTCTCTAGAGGTTAATGTTAGGAACAGCTAGCATTTGAGGCCAATAGGAATTATTTTAGTAAGGAAGTATGAATCAATAGTTTTTTTCTACTTGCCATGTCCCAAGACCTTCCTGAAAAAAAGAATGAAACATTTGTTGTGCGTGTCTGCGGTTTCTGCTTGCCCCTTCTCTTCCAAATGCAATTAATAGAAAAACAAGTCTATGTGTGTCCTGTACTGTAACACTTCGCAGTTGTGCTAGTAGTAGTATTGATTTGAGAATTGTGTGTTCTTGTATATAAAATAATGAAAATCTGGATCTAGCAATAGGGAGTTATTTAGAGTTTATGTAAGTTATTTCTAGAGACCTTTCAAAGGAAAATGAGAAGAGGAAATACAGATGTGCAGCCAGAAATATTACCTTTCTTGCATCAAAATATTTGGTGATAAACGTAGCCCCAAGTTGCCGTTTCCCCTATGAATATCATTATGCACTCCTTGTTTTTGAATGACGAGAAGTTCAAGGGACACTGCTACAGCATTTGATTTCCTTTGGATGAGAGAACATTAGAGACATATGGTATCTTTGTAATATTTGCTATACAGTATTTTCAAATATTTAAGGGACCATCCACCATTATTAAGAAACATTACCCTTCTTTTGGAAGGTTCCTCACCACTCATTCACAGTGGTCCAGACAGCCATATCCACGGCAATATCTTTAGAAGGTACCCAACAGTAAACCATGGACGATTGTTGGATTAATTATGGGTTGTTTAACCCCTGAACAAGCTAGAATTCCTGGGTTTGGATGTCATGATAACAACCCAGGAATGCCGCATTCCTGGGTTGTTGATTGAAAGTGGAAGTGACGAGCATGTGGGAGGCAGCCTGCTCCCTCACTACCACTCAACCATGGCAATTACTCAGTTAAACAACCCAGGAATTCCCATGAAGTGTGAACCAAGTGTCTATACGGCATGGGACCAGGCTACCTGATAGACTGCATTCTTCCATGTGAGCTGCCTGGGTTTTAAGATCTTTCAGGGAGGCTCTTCTCTTGGTCCCACGGCAATCATTGGCACATTTGGTAGGGTGCGAGACAGGGCCTTCACAGTGGCTGCTTCTGGGCTTTGGAACTCACTGCCAAGGGAAGCTAGATTGGCCCCCTCTCTGTTGTCCTTCCACAGCAGGTTAAAACATTGTATTTATTCATGCAAGCCTTTGGCATATAAGCTGGTCTGTTGCTAAAAAGGGTTCTATTGGGTTGGGTACCATTTTTTAAAAAATAAATTTTATTTAATTATTATAAACTACATACAAAACTGTAAGACAAAAACATACAACTAGAATAAATCATAAGGTGCAACCTCCCCCCCCCCACCTGCCTAGGGACCAACTAATATACTTCCATCCCCTTGATCTAACTGGAGGTTGGCCTTTCACAAAGGTTCTATGGACTTTGAAGAAGCCCGAGTGCAAGGTGAAAGGGAGAAACATGCTAAGCGAAAAGCACGTCAAATGAATCCTTTACAGGACCATCTTCCATCTGGTAACCTGTGTCCTCACTGTGGGAAGCTGTGTGGATCTAGAATTGGCCTCCACAGTCACTTACGGACCCATCGCTAGAGTCTACACAATTTTCTTTAGAATTTTCCTCCTTTTAAAATCTCCTTTTTGTAAAAAAAAAATAAAAAAAAATTTACCCTGGAAGACAATCTTACTCGGTCACGAGTGATCGCCTGACTGACTGACTGACTGATCAATTAAATTCCACATTCCAAAAATATAACATATCCTGACAAGGCATACTCCCCTTCCCCTTTATTAATACATAGTCTAATAATTGATTCCATATATCCATAAAATTATTCTTCTTTAACTGTCCCTTTTTGCATTTGATGCTGCAAGTTAGTTTATCATTTAGGGCTATATCCCAAACTTCCTTATACCAGTCAGTTATTAGGAAAACATGTTGTACTTTCCATTTCCTCACTATCATTAACCTAGCCGCTGTTAACAAGTTTACAGTTAGTTCCTTCCTATTGCGTACCACTTTTATTTCTTCTACTGTCGTGTTTTTAATTGTGCTTTATAGCTCTATCCTATGATGCTGCCCATAACCCTCCGAACTTGGAGGATTTATTTATTTATTTATTTATTATGTTTATACCCTGCCTTTTTTCCTGCAAGGAACTCAAGGCGGCTTACATAATCCTCCTCCTTCTCTCCATTTTATCCTCACAACAACCCTGTGAGGTAGGTTAGCTAGATGTTTTTCCTCTCCTCGCAAGGAGGAGAGGCTGAGACACCACCTGGATTCCTTGGAATCGCGCGGTACCTCACTCCTCCCCTCCCCTGGGAATGCCCCCATCATGGGGGAAACGAACACGGTCTCCCATGTTTGGTTCCCTGCTGGTGCGGAAAGAACCGCGCCGGCTACGAGGTGGGGGAGGCAGGTGCTCTGTGGCACTGCAACCTCGGACAAGATTTCAGAGGTCGCAGGGGCTTCTATACTCCATCCTATGCTCCCCCCCCCAGACGAGGTCAGAGGGACATAGGATTGCACTCTCAATCTATTTGTTTTTTTTATGAATGTTTTAACTAAATTTGTTTTAATCTTGATTTTACTACTCTTAGCCACCTTGAGCACATTTTTTTCCCCTTTGTGGCGGAAGGGTGGAGGTAAATCAAATAGCAGTTCAAGGTAGGAGGAGATGATGAAATCCTCTCCCATGTTCCTCACCTGTACAGCGCATGATACATTGAATGCCATCTGCCATGTATTTCAAACAGGTTGAACAGTCTCCATTAGCATTGTCACCATGCTGGACTTTGTGGCGCTGAGTTTGCTAAATATTGCAGAGGCCATTATGATCATCAGGCGATCACTCGTGACCGAGTAAGATTGTCTTCCGGGATAAAAGGAGGAAATTCTAAAGAAGATTGTGTAGACTGTAGCGATGGGTCCGTAAGTGACTGTGGAGGCCAATTCTAGATCCACACAGCTTCCCACAGTGAGGACACAGGTTACCAGATAGAAGATGGTCCTGTAAAGGATTCATTTGACGTGCTTTTCGCTTAGCACGTTTCTCCCTTTCACCTTGCACTCGGGCTTCTTCAAAGTCCATGGAACCTTTGTGAAAGGCCAACCTCCATTTAGATCGTTCATGGGCCAGAGCTTCCCAGTTTTCGATGTTTATATTGCATTTTTTTAGATTAGCCTTATGAACATCTTTAAACCTCTTATATTGACCACCAATATTCCGCTTTCCATCCTTGAGTTGGGAGTAAAGTAACTGCTTTGGGAGACGGCAGTCAGGCATTCGAACAACATGACCGGTCCACTGAAGTTGGCGTTGAAGCATCATTTTTTCAATGCTAGTAGTCTTTGCTTCTTCCAGTACACTGACATTTGTTCGCCTATCTTCCCAAGTAATTTGCAGGATTTTCCGGAGGCAACGTTGATGAAACCTTTCAAGGAGGTGGAAGTGACGTTTATAGATAGTCCATGTTTCGCAGGCATACAATAAAGTTGGTAATACAATGGCTTCATAAACCAGTGTTTTGGTCTTCTTACAAATATCCCGATCCTCGAACACTCTATGTTTCATTCGAGAAAATGCGGCACTTGCGGAGCTCAGACGATGCTGGATTTCACTGTCGATGTTAGCTGTAACAGAAAGATAGCTGCCAAGATAGAGAAAATGATCGACATTTTCCAGTATTGTCCCGCCAAGCTGGATAGATGGCATCACCAAAGGATTGGCTTGCACTTGCTGATGAAGCACTTTGGTTTTTTTGATGTTAAGTGAGAGACCAAGTTTTTCGTATGCTTCTGCAAAAGCATTTAGGATAGTTTGGAGATCATCCTCTGAATGTGCGGAGACCACATTATCATCAGCATACTGAAGTTCCACAACGGAGGTTGTAATTACCTTACTTTTTGCTTTCAGCCTGCTGAGATTAAAAAGCTTTCCATCTGTTCGATATATAATTCCCACACCGGTGGGAAGTTTCCCCTTGACAAGATGTAAAACCATGGCGATGAAAATGGCAAATAATGTTGGGGCGATAACACATCCCTGTTTAACACCTGATCCCACTTTAAATGGAGCACCATGAGAGCCGTTGTTGTCCAAAACCGTTGCCGTCATGTTGTCATGGAGAAGTCGCAAGATATTCACAAATTTATTGGGGCATCCAATTTTCATAAGGATAGTCCAGAGAGCTGTACGGTCTACAGTATCAAAGGCCTTAGCCAGATCAATAAATGCCATATAAAGGGGTTGATTTTGCTCCCGGCATTTTTCTTGGAGCTGACGTGCAGTAAAAATCATGTCTACTGTCCCTCTAGAGGGGCGGAAACCATATTGAGTTTCAGGGAGGATCTCTTCTGAAATAGATAGAAGACGGTTTGCGAGAATCCTAGCAAATATTTTACCTGCGGTTGCTAAGAGAGAAATGCCCCGATAGTTTCCACAGTCTGTTCTATCACCCTTCTTAAAGAGGGTGATAATTATGGCATCCCTGAAGTCTTCTGGGATCTCTTCTCTTATCCAGATTTTTTCAATGAGTTTATGAAGATGTTGTACAAGTTCGGGGCCCCCTTCTTTAAAGATTTCAGCAGGAATCCCATCTGGTCCACTAGCTTTGTTGTTCTTCATTTGATTAATGGCTTTTTTTACTTCATCCAAAGTGGGGAGTATTGCAAGTTCCTCTTTAATTTGTTTTTGCGGGATTTGCGAAAAAATCTCATTATCCACCTTAGATTTACGATTTAAAAGGTCATAATAGTGCTCTTTCCAACGCAGTGCAATAGACTCTTTGTCTTTTAAGAGTTTGGTGCCATCTTTTGATTGTAAAGGGTTTGTACCATAGGTTTTTGGTCCATAAATGGCCCTTGTGGCCTTAAAAAAGCCCCGTGCATCATGAGATTCTGCAAGTTGTTGAATTTCTTCAGCTTTCTTTTTCCACCAAGCGTTCTTAAGTTCTCTTGTTCTTCTTTGGACCTCAGCCTTTGCGCTAGCGTAGGTTTTTTTCTTGGCAGCGCAGTTAATATCATTTTGCCATATTTGGAAGGCTTTCCTTTTTTGGTCAATTATATATTTAATCTCATTGTCATTTTCATCAAACCAATCCTGATGTTTCTTAGTTTCATATCCAATAGTTTGTTCACAAGCTGCAGTAATGGAGGTTTTCAGCTTAGACCAATGGTCCTCAATGTTGTCAGGAGGTTCCGTAGGTAGATGTTCCTTAAGAAGTGATTGAAGACGAGTTTGCTTAATAGGATCTTGAAGGACTTGGATGTTCATTTTACGCCTTGGTTTCCTTCCTTGAAGCCTACGTTGGGGAGCAATGTTGATAACCATTGTGGACCGGATTAGTCGGTGGTCTGTCCAGCAGTCGTCGGCACTCACCATGGCCCTAGTAAGAAGTACATCGCGGCGATCTCTAACACGGACAATTACATAATCCAGAAGATGCCAGTGCTTTGACCGTGGGTGCTGCCATGATGTTTTAAACTTATTCTTTTGTCGAAAGAGCGTGTTTGTGATAGTGAGATTATGCTCTGCACATATAGACAAAAGTAAGAGTCCGTTCGGGTTGCTATTACCAACTCCGTCTTTTCCAATAGTTTCTGGCCATAAATCAAAGTCACGCCCGACTCTTGCATTAAAATCGCCCAGGAGGATAATTTTATCCTCCTTAGGTATCTCTGACAGGAGAGTGTCCAACTGGCTGTAAAAACTTTCCTTGATGTCATCATCAGCATCTAATGTTGGTGCATAAGCGCTCAAAATAGTTACCTGTTGGTTATTGGCGAGCTTTAATCGAAGAGTTATCAGGCGTTCGTTAATGCCAGTAGGAACTTCTGACAAAGAGTTCACTAGTTCATTTTTGATGGCAAAGCCTACACCATGTATTCGTCGGTCCTGCTCAGGTAGTCCTTTCCAGAAGATAGCAACAACGTGCGAAATTGGAGGATGTTTTAATATGTCTGGGAACACTCAGTGTCAGAAGTCTGTTGATAATTGTGTGATAAATACACTTGTATCTTTCACGGAGAGCCTGACATAAAAGTGGGGAAAGTGGCAGGGCAGCAGAGGCGATGTCAGCCAAATGAAAGATAAGTAGAAATTTTCAATAAAAATGGCCCTCTGTTCAAATATTAGACCGTTCGTTGAGTTCTGTTGGCAACAGCAAGACATCCAAGCACGAAGAGAATATATTCTCGGGACTAAAGGATGAATAATGTGGGTTACAGTTAAAAGCAACACTGTTATTGCTACTGTGCTGTCTAGAGACAACTCTTGTTATGATGTAGATGAGTAAGAACTTGGCTTGAGGTTCAAAGGATTGTAAGTTTCAGCAGAGGCCTCAACGGTCATCCAGCCCAGTCTGCTGCATTCCGGCAGGATCCCCGCCTACACTGAAATTATTCATTATGAACATTTATTCAAAAAATCCCCCGTTTTGTATGATCTTCAGACACACATGTAAGAACAATAAATACATGGCTCAGCAGGCTACTGCAGCTTGCTCTCAGCCCAGAGAAATCAAGGGGGCAGCATGGCTAATATTCCTGTTGATTAAAAGCAGTCTTTCGGTTTGGTTGCTAGTTTCTAAGACAGAAATAGGAGCCTGTAATATTGTAGGCTAAAAATTGGATGTCACTTTTGGAACCCGCATCTGAGCCATTGGCTGACCTGCTGTCATGTCATGGCATGTTCACAAACATTCTAACAGTCAAAAGAAAGCAGTGGTCTGAACTTTGGCAAACTGTGCGGCTACTGTGAGGGAAATGGGAGCTTGATTTAATGAAAACAATCTGGGGAAATTGAATAGATTAAAGTTATTCATTCCCTTTCTCATTCGGTATGCACACACACACACACCTATCCTCTGGAAAACTAGAACTCAGTGTCAACCAGTTCACTATTTATTATCCAGTGAAATTGATAGGCAGTAAGTGGAGAAACAGTAGGAAATGTATATCTACACATTGCATAATGATAAAATTAATTGCCATAACATGTGGTGGTGATACGCACTAGCTCAATTTACAGATTGAGTAAATTGATGGAGGGCAACTCTGTGATAAACCCAAGCTTTCTCCCCTCCCTTGGACATGCCCCTGACTTGCCCAGACATGACCAGGCATCTATACTTACCAAAACCTGCAAAACCTGCATCAGGGGCAGCTCCCATTACTCATCTCTTTACAAGGTACATGCAGGAATCACCTGGAGGATGCATACTCGGAACATCTCCAGCTATTGATTGGTCAGTTTAAATTTCTATCCTCTCTATGGGAGTTTCCATCCTCCAACCTGCCCCCCCAAAACCTTTGTTTATGAAATCTTCCTTTTTGTTTGAGCACCTGGCAAAGAGTTAAGACAAAACCATGCCGCAGAGTTCCAGGTGCCCCCCACCCCTGCAAGATGTTTTCATGAGTTCTTCTGAGGAATTAGGTTCCTGATAGTAAGGTCTTAGGGGGCAATCCTATGCATGTTTAGATGGGGGGGGACCCTTACAACTCCCAGCATGCCCCAGCCAGCAATGAGAGTTGTAGGACTTTTTTCTGTTTATACATGCATAGGATTGCGCCCTTAATTAGCTAATTCTACTTTTCATTTTATTTGAGAAGCAACTGACCATTGCTGAACTTCTCGCTGCTTGTTTCTTGAATTAACATAGTCAACTGGAAACTTGAGTTGATTTAGTTGTTTTGCCTACTTGACGGTTGGTCTTACTCAGGTCCTGGACTACTTGGCCTACATGTTGACTTGGTTTTCATGGAGGTCAAAGGAAGTTCTGGAAAAGGGGTCTATCCTTCAGGCTTGGACTTAATAATTGTGGGCGTTGGCAGTGAATATCCCTAAATACACAACAGAGGGTGTCTTTCAGCCTGTCCTACAGATATCTGTTTGCCGCAAGCTGCATCAGCAATGACTAGTCATGACTGCTGAAATCAGAAGCACCTATACATTGGATTACCAAACTCAGGTTCAAATGGAAGACCTTGTTCCCATCATGCCTTGCTTGTGAGCCTTACAGGGCATATGCCTGCCCACTGTTGCAGGCAGAACACTGAACTTGATGACCTGATCCAGTAAAGTAATGATGTTCTTATGAAAAAAGAGTTTCACACAAGACCTAGGGCAAAAGCTGTGCTGCCTTTGGTTGGCATGGGATGAGAGTAGCAAGGAGGATCGAGAGGAAGGGGAGTTGTAGGCCAGGAAGCTGGGAAAATGTGGAAGAGGAGTTGTCTGCATTTGTCAACCTGGTTGCAAATAATTAGCTGTAGGTGCACAAGACAACACAACAGAATGGATGTCCATCCAATTTTGCATCCAGATGTCAGAGACACTGCTTGAGATAACCTTAAATCTTCATGGCTGATATATGCCAAGATTTACTAGAATCAGAGCAAGGCAGTCTGCATGGGAGGCATAGCTCTGATTTCCTTTGTTTTGGATTTGGGATGTTGCTAAAAAGAAAACAAAAGGAAATGGCAAAACCTTTTGACAATAGGCAGTCATCAACTGATAAGAATCACACGGGGATTCATGGAGAATAGCATTTTTGTTTAATCTGACTAGGAAGGAAATGAATTCATTTTAACATGCAGAAGTAAAATGGCAAATGTCTGTGCTGAAAGGAAATTATTTGTAACCCTTTCCATTCAGACAGTTGCTTGTCTTGACCCTGCTGCTTCCCGAGTCTGTACTTAGTATTTTGTGTTCTGGGCTTTTGGGGCTCCATTTTCACACTCCTTCACAAGTTTTACATGTTTCCACAGCTAGAAATGTTGGCTAGCTCTGTTTTGTCGTTGATTATGACTTTCAAGGGGAAGGAAATTCCAGAACTAGGGAGCAACCTCTGAGAACATCTCTGTACCTGCCATTAATGTATGCATTTGGTGTAGACATGATATGGTCAATGGGATGTTCTTGGTTGATCTTAGAGCAGTGTTCTCCAACCTCATAGCTGGCTGGGGCATGCTGGGAGTTGTAGGCCAAAAACATCTGGGGACCCAAGGTTGGAGAACGCTGTCCTAGAGACTGCAATAGCACATAGAGCAAGTGGCGGCTTTGACATGTGAAGCCCAAACTGCTTATATCATAATGGCAGCATCTTGATTAGTGTGCCCATAAAAACAGAGAGAGTCGCAATGGTCCCTGGAACTTGGGGGTGATGGACAACCCCATTCCAAATAAAGGATTCCATATCACTTAAAAGCTACTTTACCAATTGTCATTGTATCACAAAGGAGTATGACTGTACCTAATTTTATCTCATACGGGTGAATTCCCAAGAAGTTTTCCTGCTAATGGAATTGTTTCTATCAGTGCATCTGGGGGAGAAGGTTGATTCTCCCTTCTCTTGTGAACCCTCAAAATCTGCTCCAGAGGCCTAGGAAACCCCCTAGAACAGATTTGGGGTGGGTGGGCGGGCGGGCATGGGGTGCTGCATGGGAGTGCGGACTTCCACTCATGCAATGTGGGCTTCTGCCTTTGGTCTGGCTCAGACAGCACTTTCTTCTCTTGTACAAAAGCTTTTGGCTTAGCGATCTTGCAGAGCGTCATAATTTCTTGACTTGGAATATGATCCTCAGCATTCAGATATGCGACAAGAATTATGGCGCCCAAGTGCTTCTCTGGCCCACATTAAAATCCAAGCAGAACTCCCCCACCTGGCGGCTGCTCCAGCATTGGTTGTGGCTGCTGCTGCTCTGACCTCAGGAAGAGAGCTCAGGGACTCTTCCCCATCTCTCCTTCTCCTCTTTCTTTATTGCTTCCTCCTCTCCTCTTTCTCTCACTGTGCCTGACAGTGTCAGGTCCCATGGCAAAAGTACATTTCCCAGTGTTCCAAGTACCAAGAGAGGGGTAGGTACCAAAAGAGGATGAGGTGGGAAGAGAGAGAGAGACACCCGCACACGCTCAAACCCCTCTCTTTCATCTACCACAGCAGATTTCACAGAGGAGGGGAAGGAAGGAAGGAAGGAAGGAAAAACACACTGCACCAGTCTCCAGCACAGCAGCCATGAGATAAGGAATTTGAGGGGTTCTGGGGCATGGGAAGGGGTGGCAGTCATGAGCAAATTTAGAGCTCTGTGTGAAAAAATAACTTTGTGTGATGTTTCATCTTTCTATTTCAGATAGATTGGGGAGTCCACATTCTTTTATTCTTCCGAAAGTCCCTCTTCTTAGCCATTTATTCATGTGTAAAATGAGCAAAAAGCGTACTGTGCAAGATGAACCTTACATTCCTTCTTTCCTTCCTTCCTAAACGAAGGCTCCCAGAATACTGGTGTTTCTTCAAATATAGTGTGGACATATTGCATTGTCGATCTGAGATATTGGGTTAGATTAGACCCATTTAAATCAATGGGATTTAAGTACTCATGCAGCGCAATCCTATGGCCGTTAGCATCATTAGACCGTAGATTTAAATCAAGAGGATTCTAAGAAATGTGTACCAGCGTGGGTCGTAATCCTATGTGGAGGCCAATCGATCACACACTTCCCACAGTGAGGACACAGGTTACCAGATGGAAGATGGTCCTGTGAAGGATTCATTTGACGTGCTTTTCGCTTAGCACGTTTCTCCCTTTCACCTTGCACTCGGGCTTCTTCAAAGTCCACGGAACCTTTGTGAAAGGCCAACCTCCATTTAGATCGTTCATGGGCCAGAGCTTCCCAGTTTTCGATGTTTATATTGCATTTTTTTAGATTTGCCTTATGAACATCTTTAAACCTCTTATACTGACCACCGATATTCCGCTTTCCATCCTTGAGTTGGGAGTAGAGTAACTGCTTTGGGAGACGGCAGTCAGGCATTCGAACAACATGACCGGTCCACTGAAGTTGGCGTTGAAGGATCATTTTTTCAATGCTAGTAGTCTTTGCTTCTTCCAGTACACTGACATTTGTTCGCCTGTCTTCCCAAGTAATTTGCAGGATTTTCCGGAGGCAACGCTGATGAAATCTTTCAAGGAGGTGGAAGTGACGTTTATAGATAGTCCATGTTTCGCAGGCATACAATAAAGTTGGTAATACAATGGCTTCATAAACCAGTGTTTTGGTCTTCTTACAAATATCCCGATCCTCGAACACTCTATGTTTCATTCGAGAAAATGCGGCACTTGCGGAGCTCAGACGATGCTGGATTTCACTGTCGATGTTAGCTGTAACAGAAAGATAGCTGCCAAGATAGAGAAAATGATCGACATTTTCCAGTATTGTCCCGCCAAGCTGGATAGATGGCATCACCAAAGGATTGGCTTGCACTTGCTGATGAAGCACTTTGGTTTTTTTGATGTTAAGTGAGAGACCAAGTTTTTCGTATGCTTCTGCAAAAGCATTTAGGATAGTTTGGAGATCATCCTCTGAATGTGCGGAGACCACATTATCATCAGCATACTGAAGTTCCACAACGGAGGTTGTAATTACCTTACTTTTTGCTTTCAGCCTGCTGAGATTAAAAAGCTTTCCATCTGTTCGATATATAATTCCCACACCGGTGGGAAGTTTCCCCTCGACAAGATGTAAAACCATGGCGATGAAAATGGCAAATAATGTTGGGGCGATAACACATCCCTGTTTAACACCTGATCCCACTTTAAATGGAGCACCATGAGAGCCGTTGTTGTCCAAAACCGTTGCCGTCATGTTGTCATGGAGAAGTCGCAAGATATTCACAAATTTATTGGGGCATCCAATTTTCATAAGGATAGTCCAGAGAGCTGTACGGTCTACAGTATCAAAGGCCTTAGCCAAATCGATAAATGCCATATAAAGGGGTTGATTTTGCTCCCGGCATTTTTCTTGGAGCTGACGTGCAGTAAAAATCATGTCTACTGTCCCTCTAGAGGGGCGGAAACCATATTGAGTTTCAGGGAGGATCTCTTCTGAAATAGATAGAAGACGGTTTGCGAGAATCCTAGCAAATATTTTACCTGCGGTTGCTAAGAGAGAAATGCCCCGATAGTTTCCACAGTCTGTTCTATCACCCTTCTTAAAGAGGGTGATAATTATGGCATCCCTGAAGTCTTCTGGGATCTCTTCTCTTATCCAGATTTTTTCGATGAGTTTATGAAGATGTTGTACAAGTTCGGGCCCCCCTTCTTTAAAGATTTCAGCAGGAATCCCATCTGGTCCACTAGCTTTGTTGTTCTTCATTTGATTAATGGCTTTTTTTACTTCATCCAAAGTGGGGAGTATTGCAAGTTCCTCTTTAATTTGTTTTTGCGGGATTTGCGAAAAAATCTCATTATCCACCTTAGACTTACGATTTAAAAGGTCATAATAATGCTCTTTCCAACGCAGTGCAATAGACTCTTTGTCTTTTAAGAGTTTGGTGCCATCTTTTGATTGTAAAGGGTTTGTACCATAGGTTTTTGGTCCATAAATGGCCCTTGTGGCCTTAAAAAAGCCCCGTGCATCATGAGATTCTGCAAGTTGTTGAATTTCTTCAGCTTTTTTTTTCCACCAAGCGTTCTTAAGTTCTCTTGTTCTTCTTTGGACCTCAGCCTTTGCGCTAGCGTAGGTTTTTTTCTTGGCAGCGCAGTTAATATCATTTTGCCATATTTGGAAGGCTTTCCTTTTTGGTCAATTATATATTTAATCTCATTGTCATTTTCATCAAACCAATCCTGATGTTTCTTAGTTTCATATCCAATAGTTTGTTCACAAGCTGCAATAATGGAGGTTTTCAGCTTAGACCAATGGTCCTCAATGTTGTCAGGAGGTTCCGTAGGTAGATGTTCCTTAAGAAGTGATTGAAGACGAGTTTGCTTAATAGGATCTTGAAGGACTTGGATGTTCATTTTACGCCTTGGTTTCCTTCCTTGAAGCCTACGTTGGGGAGCAATGTTGATAACCATTGTGGACCGGATTAGACAGCATCTAGATGCCCATAAGATTTTTGAAGATCCAGCTACAAGGTCAGAAAATGGCTCCGACCTCATTGCTGGGTCTCCACGCTCAGAGTGCCCTCCCCCTTCACAGCCCGTGTGGAAAGAACCACGATATTTGAATATGTAGACACAGCCTTGTTAGAGCTCTCTTGGTTTCCACTGAAGTTCCGCTGCAGTCTTAATCAATGAAGAACCTCCAAATTGACTTCAAATGTTGCTTTACCCAAAAGTTTAGGTAGCAACTCTGGAGGGTTGGGGGGGGGGGACAGGGTAACTTAGTGGAAGTGTGTGTGTATGTGTGTGTGTCCTGTATTATTCAAATACTACAAACTACCTCCTAAGAAGTGGTGACTGGACTAGACAACCCTGGGTCTATTTCCACTCCTTGAGTCTAATTTGGATTTTTTGTCACTTGTCGTTCGCTGTTTCATTTTGTTAGCAATTAATATTTTTGAGAGAAAGCACAAATCCCTCCACGGTAGAGGTGTGGAACAGGATTGTTGAGTTGATGTGTTCTCCCCCCAAAATTAGATCAGTTAATTATATGACATTCCCCTTGTTAGTATGGGCTTGGGATAGTGCTCATTAAAGAACAAAATTGCTTGATAACGGCCGAGGTGGTGCCAGTGCTTATTACAGAGAGATGATTATCTTAGTTAATTTGAAAATGGCCTCGATGCCAGCAGGTGAATGCAGAGGGAAGACAAGACCACACAGTCCTCACAAATCTTCACAAATTGTTCACAGTTTTGATAGAATAATTATGAGTTATGCTGTGCCAAGGTGGGATTTTAAAATTAACTTATCTCTGGGTTTACGTGTAAATGAAGTGAAGAACCAAGACTTTTTGTATTGTGATATCCTGGCAAACACCCATGCAGGTCCATGGTACAGATTCTTCCACACCCACTCCACAGTGATGGACAATACTGCCCCTGCCTTCTTATCCTGATGTCCACCCTTCAGCCTGGAGTAAGGATGGGGCACCTATTCAAGGCAGAGGTGCTGGAATGGGCAAGATCCCCTGCCCAGTTTTAACCAGGGGTGCGGAACCCCTTTCAACCCGACGGCCAAACTGCATTTTGGAGACACTCTGGAGGACTGCATTGCAGGGGTGGGCAGGAGTCAAAGACAAAAGGGAGTGGCTCCAAAGGCAAAAGAGGTGGAGCCAAATACCAAAAATACCAGCCTATTTTAGCTGAAGGCTCTTACCGATAGTAACTAAGCCTTAGGGGAGGCATTGCAACCTTTTAGAATGGGGGAAAACTGCACAAAAGCCGGGAAAACACCAAATGATCGGTGGTTGGGGGGAAAGGGGTGGAGCTAGGGGAAGGGTGTGTGGCCATCTGAGGAATCCTAGAGGGCCAGATTTGGGGGCCCCTGGAAGAATGGACTTGACTCCTGGGCCTGAGGTTCTGCACTCCCGATTTAGAGCAACCCCAATTCAGTGATGGCACAGCTTCTGCCTTGAGCAGTCCCTTTCTCAAATTGGGGTCCACCCCATATCTCTATACCAGCATTCCCTGGCCTAGTGTCCTCCAGGTGTATTGGATTACAACACCCATCATCCCCATCTGACAAGCCCAATGGGCCTGCTGTCTGGGGATGATCAGAGTTGTGGCTCAACACACCTGGAGGGCAGCAGGTTGGGGGAGGCTGTTCTACACTTTTGGGACACCCCACCACCACCACCATCCCGGCTTTCCCAAGCCGAAAGAGCTCTACCTTCAGGGAAGGGGTAACAAGCCTTGGAGGGCTTCCTCGGTTAGGTCTCATGTGGCCTTCCTCACCGGCACTGGCGCCTGGAGCATCTCTTCTTGCCAGGTATCTTGGTGTAAAGCTACAAGTGCCATGATCCCTGGCAGGACATGACTGCCCCATGTATCATTTGCCTCTGAGGAGGAGGCCCCATGGGGCCTCTACTGACTTGAGGGGGACCTGCACAGCTTGCTATGCCCTCCCACAAGGTAAGGTCTTTTTGTCTAGGGAAGTGGGCATCGGGGAAGGTTCAGGAATGGAAAAAAGGTTGCATTTTCAAGTGCATATTAACTCAATCACTTGAAAAAGCATTTCATGGCTTTTTTGAGTGATCAACATGCAAACTTGATAATGCTGCCCATCCTCCCGTCCTCCTCCTCCTCCTCCTCCTCTCCTCCTCCTCCTCATTTTGGCAAGGCCATCATTTGGTTCAGGCAGCATCCCAACCGGGGAGGAAGGAAGTGTAAATCTCAGAGCATGCTGAGACCCTGTACGAAGGAAAGCAAAAGAGAAAGCCCAGACATGTGTGGGCCTCAAGGTTGCACCCTGGTTCAGAAGCTCCAGACTTTGCAGCAGGAGATCTGGGCAAGTGGGGCTTTTTCATTCTCCATTCACATCAAGACCTAAGACAGTTCCACACACACTACCTACCCACCATGAGCATAGAATTGTCGCTGGCACCAGCCCCGTGCCTGGAGGCTCATTTGAAATTATGCATGTGTGTAAGGAGTTATGTATTCATTTTGTTCAAGTTATATTCTGCCCTATCCTCATGGCTTGAGATAGGTAGTTAAAAGCAACTTAAAATATACTAAGTTGAAAATTAAGCACAGACTTGCTTGCGTAACCCATCGCTGAATGTAGAATGAACACAAACATGTTTTACAGAGTAATAATCCCGTGAGTGTTTACTCAGAAATAAGCTCCACTGTTTTCAGTTTGGTTTACTTCTAGAAAAGAGGGCATAGGATTGCAGCCTTAGACTGCTTCTGAAATATGCTTCAGCTAGGGTTCTGGTGAATCTTCCAAAGGGGAAGCAAATTCGACTGATTATAAACTTCATACTCAATATGCAAGCTTCGAGCATGAATGTACAGGCCTGTGGCTCACGCTGGCTCAGCCTGTCTGAGCTTGGAAAGCTAAGCAGGGTCAAGCCTGGTCATTACTTGGATGGGAGACCCCTCCTCTAGTTTCCTGCATTGAGCAGGGGGTTGGACTTGATAGCCTTGGAAGCTCCTTCCAACTCTATGATCTATGAAATCTATGAATTATGTCATTTAAAAGGGCAGTCTCAGGAATTGCAGTAGGCCATGTTCTTCACTGCAAGGCCTGGGGGCCACTAGAGGCGCTCTCTCTCTCTCTCTCTCTCTCTCTCTCCAGTAGCTGCTCACTCTCAGCAGGCGCTCCCTAGTTTTGCCTTGTTGTTTGCTTTACCAGTAGGCTGTCTGCTATGATCTGGGCTACTGGAGGAGGCTTGGGGGGGGGAGCCAGGAGAACTGCTGCTCATCAGCTGTAAAGTGGCTGCGTACAGGATCAATTAATTAATCAGTCAATTAACTGTGCTAGGGGAGGAGCCCAAGAGGCAAATAGCAACGTGATTGGCTAGCTGCAGTGGTGCACTGCACAGGCGCTGAAGGTGGAGGGGGAAATTGAACTGTGTGGGTGAGAGAGCAATGTGGACCTGCGCTGGGAGATTTTGCAACGCTCGAGTAGAGTGACCAGGAAAAGATCCGTTCCAGTCCAATGACCAAGTGAGCCTGCTGGACGAGAGGGGAGAGGAGACCCCTCCCCCATGGCCAGGGAGTCCCCAAGTGACCTCTGTGGTGGTACATGGAGCCAAAGTTGCTCCTGCTTGAAGATTAGTGATGATTGCTGCACTAGGACATGGAGAGAAGAGCCCCTAAAATATGATAATCCCATTCTTCTTATAGGTCTATAAGAATGACTATGAGGAACTGGCCCAGACCTCCTGGTAGCACTGACAAAATGTGCTTCCATTGGTCCATTCCCTTCGGTAGTGAACCCCTGGGCTCCAGAGCCTCTGAATCACATTCATGTAAAGTGCTTTACGGCATAACATAGTTAATAGGGTAACATTTCTCAGGGACAAAGGACATGGTAGATAGAAGAATTGTACTGGAGCTCCCAAACTTTAAAAAAACTTTAATAAAGCAGCCATGGGGTACTTTGATTTGTAGTTGTGTTTCCTGCTCCCATGCCATTTTCCAGCTTTAAATTGCCCCCCTCTGAACTTTGCTTAACCCCATTGGGGGAGAGGAACAGACATGATACTAGTGCCGGTGCCCACCAGCAACACCTGCAGGTGGGGTGAATGGTAGCTTCAGTGGGCAGTTTAGATTGGGAAGGCAATCTGTGTGAAAGGATTAAACCCCTTCCCACAGTGCCACTGGTCTGATTAAAAATAAAATAAAAATGGACACACACACACACCCTGCAGCTGTTTTATTCATGTTTTGGGAAATGGGAGAGCCAATCACAGACTTACATGTTATATGTGCCTCCTGTTTTTTTCCTCCCTCCCTCTAAAGAACACAAAGTGGCATAAGTGCTCCCTTTTGTCCTCACACCATCCCTGTGAGGTAGGCCAGGCTGGGAGAGGGTGGCTGACCCAAAAGAGCTGAACCCAGGACCAGGTCTCCCTACTCTAAGTCCAACACTTAACCACCGCATCACAACAGATCTCCCCTCGGCTCTTTTTACTGTATCCTGTTATTCATGTTCATTTCATTTTATTATTCCATTGTATTATTCCGCATATAAGATCTTCTGTTTTTTCCCAGCAGCGCTTGTAGTTTTCGTTCTTTCCTTTTCCTTTTTTTTTTATACCGAAGAAAGGAGAAGACGGAAGGCAATATTCTGAATATCATAAATAAATAAATAAATAAATAATTGTTTATACATACGGTAGATAAATAATAAATAAATAAATAATATTTCACAGGGCCAAGAGACCGGGACTTTTCGCGGCTCATCGCGTTGCCTGTGGGAATACCTGTCTGTGGAATAAAGCCGCCGCATCAGCTTAGTTCAGTCACACGCTGTCAGAGGGGCCCTACTGTTTGTACTCCAACCATGTTAGCTGCCAGCCGGTTGTCATCCTGTGGCATTCCATGGGGGGTGGGGGGGTTAGACAGCATTGTTGTTGTGTGTTTTTTTAAAAAATAGTAATTATAAATAAGGGAAAACAAAGATAAACAAGCTTTGCTTCTGAAAGAAAACAAAATATTGGCACGTCATCCACCAGGAAAAAAGCCGAACCTTGCCCTCCAGTCGCTGGCTGCTTATTATTCAGGTATCATTCGAATGCAGTTTTCTCCCCGTTCAATATCACTTTATAAACCATGTTACATGCGCACTGACCCTCGATAACTACGTAAATAAATCCCAGTTGTAGCCAGACAAATAAGCAACAGTGCAAATAATGCACGAGGAGACGAGGGAACAGGAATTAAAACCAATCAATCGTTAAATCCATCTTCGTTAGAGCAAATGAGCAGGAGGAAGAGTGGGATATGCAGCATGTTTGTTGGGCAGGGGGCTTTAGGATTCATCCATCCATCCATTTATTTATTTATTTGATTCCGAATATTGCCAGTGGGCCCTTGCTGGGCTTTGGTCCCTTGGCAGGTTCCCAGCCATGCCTATCTTTGACTCTGGCCCTGCTCTGAGCAGGCTACAGAGTTCATGGCATGAACTAGCCCCTCCCAACCATCCTTGTAGTATACATGTGTGCACACGTGCACACACACACACAAGCATTATGTTGTGTGTGTGTGCGCGCGCGCACGTGTGTGTGTGTATAATGCGTCTTAGGAAACAGATGCTTATGCTTCAGCATTTATTGCCGGCTTTCAGAATCTATCATCAGTTACCACCAGCATAACAACTCAGATTTGTTTAACCATTAACATTTTAAGGTTCAAGTTACAGCCCTTTCTTGTTTTCCTCAACAGAAGGGAAATATCACCACTTAGTCTTAATCATTCAGCATTACATTAACATTAGAACTGTTGTGTCTTAAAATAGGGACATTAACATTTCACTTAAATATATGTTGCTCTTAGATATCATGCTACATTTAACAATTTGCAAAGAGCAAAAGTCAAGATAAAAGAGAAATGTAACTTGCAAAGATATATACTGTAGATAGAAGAGGATAGTAGTAAGTGCCTTTCCACAGATGGGGAAGCAATGATGAATTTCTATAAACCAAGAAGCATACAGTGTGAAGAGCAATGCCTTTGGTTTTCAAACATGGAAGCCTCATATTTGTAGCTGATGATAATGTCTATAGTAGGCGTGCAGAACCTCGTTCAGCCCAAGGGCCCGATTCCATTTTATGGAAGCTCTCAGGGGCCACATTCCAGTGGTGGGAGGGGCCACAGGTAAATGGGGCAGGGTGAGAAAACCCCAAATACTGGCAGAACTCTCAGTAACTAAGCCTTAGGAGAGGCATTTTAACCTTTCAGAATTGGGGAAAACTGCACAAAAGCCATGGAACCACCAAACGATTGGTGGTTGAGGGGAAAGAGGTGTGACCAGGAGAAGGGGCCATAGCCTTCGGTAGAACCCCCAGATGGCCGGATTTGGCCCATAGGCAGGGCAGATTCTGCCCCTAGGCCTGAGCTTCTGCACTTTTGTTCTATAGCAGCAAGTTTCCAGACATCATTGTAAATACGTAAAAGAAATAGATTACTTTCTGCACAAGACTTTAGCCAGCGGATTAGAATACAGAAGCATACACAGCAGACCAGAACTTTGCGAAACAAGTGGGATCTTGTTCTAGCCAGCCAATCATGTCCTGTTCCAGAACACCCTATTCCATTACTTCTCCCCTTATTTTTCTGCACCCCCCAACAGAGAGTCAACATGCCATGGCCATGGAGCATGCTCAGTTCTCATTGGGCTGGGTGGCGGGGTTTGCCCTTTGGCTTTTTTTCACTAAACTTTTGTCTTTTTCTTTTTTTTACCCTTTCAAACCTTGTGGTCCCCGCCCCAAGTATGCAAACACCTCCCTCTTGCTCATGGGTACTGCTGTTCTGGCTACGTAACGATAGGCACTTACCCCCAAACATAGTTAATAAAGGGAATGAGAGCAAACTGAAGATGACGACTCAGCCTCTCGTGCTGTGGAGCTGGGCCAAAAAGGGTTTCAGGAAATCCGGCCCTCAAGAAAGTTACATATCCACTTTTGCAGATGTGTCCTGAACATGTAACCTCGCTTTTTGTTTTTGCTAACCAAAAACAATATGCACTGATTAATTTTCATGCATCACTCATAAGCAGATACACAGTGATACAGAACAATTGCTGTATTTTTGGGAAGTGACATTTCTGAACTCATTAAAACTCAGCTCTCATGGGCTTTTCTACATGAGGCATTTATTGTGCGCTCGTGATCCCTCACTCATGAAAGTTTGAAGGGCCTTTTCACAACGCCGTCATCGACCAGCAGGGCCTCTCCTGTGCTTTCCAGCCGTTTTCACAGCTTTTTTTTTTACAGCAAGGAATGTCAGCTATTAAATTTTAAACCGGAACAAAGGTCTAATGTACTGCCAAAAATCCAGTATACTGCAGCTATACCACAGCTCCACCTTCTGCTTGGTTAATAGAATATATCTGCCACAGACGGCCTTCTCCTTGTCCCTTCAGCCAGAGCAGCTAGACTGGTGGGGATGAGGGAGAGGGCCTTTTCTGTGGTGGCCCCCATACTGTGGAACTCTCTCCCTAGTGACCTCCACCATGCCCCCTCTCTGCTGAGCTTCCGCCGCTCACTAAAACCATGGCTATTCAGGCGGGAATATGGGGTGGGTTAAGATTTTAAAATTTTATACTGTTTTAAATGTATTTTATATTTTATCACGTTGTACATCGCCCAGAGTGGCCAGTTTGCCGGTCAGATGGGCGATTCATAAATACAACAAATAAATAATAAATAAAATATAGAAAAGGCAGAGAAAGGAGAGAGAGAAAATGGGGGGGGGAAAGCCATGTGTAACTGAGGCAGCCTTACTCCCGCACAGAACATGGAAGAAGAAGCCTCATGTAGAGAAGCCCCATGTTAGGGTTGTCTTGAGATATGAGATCAAATGTGGACATCTTCTGTGTAAACCTCAGTCAAATTCCCCATCCCTGCTAAAATTAAATTTATGGATTGAATTAGATTCAAGGATTGAACCTTCAGTCCCCAGTTGTTAGCCATGGAAATGCAGTCCACCACAGCCCAGTGTTGGAACTTCAGCTTGCACAGGAGAGAAAGGAAATCGGCCATCTGCTCTTTCTTTTTTTAATTTTTTGAAATAAATTTTATTTAATTATTATAAACTACATACAAAACTGTAAAACACAAACATACAGCTAGAATAAATCATAAGGTGCACCCCCCCACCCGCCTAGGGACCAACTAATATACTTCCATCCCCTTGATCAATTAAATTCCACATTCCAAAAATATAACATGTCCTGACAAGGCATGCTCCCCTTCCCCTTCTTAATTAATACCTGGTCTAATAATTGATTCCATATATCCATAAAATTATTCTTCTTTAACTGTCCCTTTTTGCATTTGATACTACAAGTTAGTTTATCGTTTAGGGCTATATCCCAAACTTCCTTATACCAATCAGTTATTAGGAAAACATGTTGTACTTTCCATTTCCTCACTATCATTAACCTAGCCACAGTTAGCAAGCTTACAATTAGTTCCTTCATATTTTGGGCACAAGTGACTTTATCAGTTATTAATAACAAAGCAAGTTTAGGACAGACCTCTAGATTAATACCAATAATTTCTGATATTTCTGTAAAAACCTCTCGCCAAAATTCCAGAACATTTTTACAACTCCACCATGTATGAGCATATGTACCTATTTCCTGACATCCTCTCCAACAAAGTGCAGAGCGATTGTTATCTATTCTATTTAATCTTACTGGAGTTAGGTACCATCTCCATATTATTTTATAGAAATTCTTTCGGCCATCTGCTGCATCGGGCACCAGGGCTTGTCTTCCCTGTCAGAGCCAGTAAGAAGGATGGATGGATCTGAGCAAGTGAAATAAACAAGGAAAAAGATAATGCACTAAAAAAATATAGTTCTCATTGAATCCAATGACGAGATGACAATGTAACCCTCTATGTGTATTCTTCTCTGAAGGCAAAATATTAGGTTAAAAGTAGGGATTGACCAATCTGTCAGTTTGGGTTTGTCTCAGTTTCTCATTTTTTCAAGGCTTAAATTCATTTCATCCTGTTTCTGCATCAGTCTTTGGTCTATTTTTTTTAATACAGTCAGCAAGAAAATTCTCATGCACACTTTTCGTAGGGAATGCATTGTTGTACACAGGTTTGCCTAATATACACCGGTTTTGGACGCAGTTTTCCCTACTATCACACGTTTCTCCTTGTTATTTGCCACTAATACATGTTTTTTGTGTGTGCACTTCCCTGCAACATACACATTTTTGCATGCATTATTTGACTGGAGAACGCCATCATAACATTTGGAGAACTGCAAATATTGAAGGGGGGGAAAGTGTTCTGGTTTGGAAAGTGCGAATTAGGTAGGTTCACATTAACATGGAAACTGAGTGCATTTCTCCCCCATCACTAGTTTAGAGCAGCCTTGTAAATAAATAAACCCTCAAAAGTTACATGCCGGGGGTTTTTTTTGTTTTTTTTTTAATCTAGCCTGCTAAGAAGCTAGTATTCTGTGTTTCAGTGCTGGCCACAGAGGAGGAGAAGCCCCCTACCAGCATAGAAGCCAGCATAGAAATGCAGGATAATGGCCTCTTAGCAGGACAGTTAAAAAAAAAAAGCCTTCTACCAAACAGACTAGTAGAGGAACAGCAGCATTCAGGGGAGGTCTTCACCATGCACAGCCAGCATGGAAACAACAGGGATGGGGACTCGGACTCGAGGACTCGACTCGTGAGTCGGACTGAGTCCCCCCTCTGACTTGACTCGGACTCGAGTCCCAATATTTTTAATGGGACCCGAGACTCGACTCGGGACTCGAGACCAAGGACTCTTCAACATCCCTGGGCTGTGCCAGAAGGAGTGGAGAGGAGCGTGATTGCCGGCTAAGAGCACATGGAAGCGAGGTGTGCCGCTGCTCGGCCACTATGGACGGCTACCAGGAGTGCAGCCCCAACAGTGTGTCAAGATTTATTTTGATTGATGTGTTGCGTACTTGGGAGAGGCAGAAGAAGGACCTGAGATTACTCTGTGTGGCTGCTCTGAGTGTGTTTCTGGTTCCAGCAAGTTCATCACCAGTGGAGCGGGTGTTCAGTGAGGGTGGAATTGTGATGAGATCTCACCGTTCCAGAATGGGGGCCAAACATTTAGAAAAAATCATGTTCCTCAAATGCAACATGGATAAGTTTTAGGAAGTACAGCAAGTTTATTTTTTAAAATCATTTTCCTAAAATGCAACCTTTCAGACATTTTGGGTTTGGCTGCCTCTGCCTGCCTGTCTGGGGTTCCCAGCCTCCTTTGCCTGCCTGGTCTCTTCTTGACCAGTTCAACAGTTGAATTGTCCAAGACAAAGGCCTCTGCCTGCCTGCTTTGGGGTTCCCTGCCTCCTCTGCCTGCCTGGTTATTTTGGGTTTTTCTGCCTGGTCTGTTCTTGCCAAAATCATTTGCAGAGTTTTGAAATAAAAAGGCACACTTGTGCCTAGAATTTATTTAAACCACACATCTGAAGTAGCCTTATTTTGTTGGGGAAAACCCCCCATTGATTTTAATAGGGACTCGTGGAGTCAGCTTTGGGAGTGACTTGTGACTCGTGACTCGTGAGTCACCATTTTGGACCAAGGACTCGGACTCGGACTCGAGACTCGGCTCCAAAGACTCGTGACTCGACTCGAGACTCGAGACCAAGGACTCTTCAACATCCCTGGGAAACAAAGCAAACTGGCAGAGAGATGTGTCCTTCGTCTGCCAGCCCACTCACTCTCCTGCCTGGAATTCCTGTCACCTATGGTGATCTGATGAGTTGATAAATACAAGGATGGATTAGAATTGGCTCTTGTTTCAACAATGTGTAGTATCTTATACTGCTGCTGCACTCCTGCGCATTCCGTTACACCAGCAGAACCTACCACTAGCACTACAGGGAGTTAGCGCTTCATAAAGGAACCCTGGGAATGAGCGGTGATGCATATTACCAGATCAGGACAGGTCAGCAGAGTTCCCTTCTGCAGGCTCTGCTGACCTGCCCCATTCCAGAAATGAGTGTTTCCACTCATTTCCTGTTCTAGTGGTGGGTCCCACCACTGCACGGCTTACATAGGATACTGCCCTATATCTCAAAATAAAATTAATGAAAATATTCAACCAGCAATCGCTAAATTAACACACACACACACACACACACACATCTCTCTCTATATCTCAAAATATATCTCAAAATAAAATTAATGAAAATATTCAACCAGCAATCGCTAAATTAACACACACACACACACACACACACACATATAAACCAATTAGTGTTTTCTTACTCATTTTGTGTTGCTGGAAGTATTTCTTTTAGTCATGCTTATTAGAAAATCATTATGAAAATTGCATTTAGCCTATCTGAATTTTTATTTTTTTTATTTTTATTTGCTTGTTTAAGCACCACAAGAAAAGCCATCTAATCAGAGGGCTTTGAAATGGAGAGAAAGGAAGCACAATTATGTGCAAACGGTCTTATGTATTTATGAGCTAATAATGCTTCTTTGAAAAAGGTAATCTGCTTTCATGAGTTAAACTGCAAATCTCTGAGGACTGGGATAATATGTGAGGCCTAATCAGTAATATTATCCCCATTGCAGTCCTTAATCAGGTAGGCCATATGGCTTGGTTTACTGCTCAGTTGAAAATTTGTACAGTTCCGTTAGCTCTGTAATAAAGATTAAACTGTAGCCCCAAAACAGAACAATGTGGATTTTGAATTAGAGTTCCTGTAATTTAGGGATATGAATTCAGTGTATTCAATAATTAAGGGCAACAATCCTATGCATGATTAGACAGAAAAAAGTCCTACAACTCCCAGCATTCCCTAGCCAGCCTGGCTGGGGAATGATGGGAATTGTAGGACCTTTTCCTATCTAAGCGTGCATAGGATTGTGCCCTAATGCTGCAATAGCGAGAGTCTACATTAAATTATTATCCATATGCTTCCATAGCCAATGTTCACGTGAATAATTATTTAATTATTTTCCTCACTCTGAAAAGGTTGAAATGCCTCTCCTCAGGCATAGGTACTGGCACTAAGAGTCTTAAGATAAGATTTGCCAGTATTTTTTTAATTTTTTTTGCTCCACCCTTTTGCTTCTGGCCCTCACCCTTTGCCTTTGGCCTTGCCCACCACTGGAATGTGGACCCCGACAGCCCTCGAGATGAAAGTGGTTCTGCACCCCTGTATTACAGGGATAAATCTCAAACTTTGTTCAAGTTTGGGTTGTGAGACTTAACTTGTAGAGCAGTGTTCTCCAACCTTGGGTCCCCAGATGTTTTTGGCCTACAACTCCCAGCATGCTCCAGCCAGGCAATGGCCTTGTAGGCCCCTTCCAACTCTACTTTTCTATGATTGAACATTGTTGTAGTCGTAGAAGAATCTGTAAGTAGTGTTCAGTTCTTGGAACTTGCAACCGCAAAGATGTGTGGCTGTCTGGGCAGGGGAGTTGAAGCAGATATATTGGTTGTGTGCTCCTGGTGACTCAAGTAAGTGAGTTGCCTGGAGAAGAAAAACAACCCCCCTTACAGCAGTAGCCAATCTAACCTGATAGAAAAGTGTCTTCCAGGTTCTAAATGCATTGATGCAAACATTTGTCACGTTTCTGCAAGAATTCAGCTTGTTTTCCAACATCTGCAAAAAAGAGGCAAAGCAGCATTGGTCTTGAGCAACTCTCATTCTGTGATTCCTCAACTACTCGAGGCAGGGGGAGATCTTTCATTGGGCCCTGAGGTTCACCTTTCATTCCTCGGTGGTTCTGCAGAACATATAACAGCTATTAGGCCTGGTTTAGACACTGGGAGCTGTGTGTGTGGACCTGTCGGTGGGCTTGCACCATGCTGGAGATCTCATGGAGGTGCGGATAGATGGGCATACCAAAATGCAGCTACTATGAGTTGTGCAATCATGGCAACTTGAAAAATGGCTACTGCAGTTGTGCAAATCAGAGCAAGTGTCACTATGGGCCTCATCTTGGAGGAGGCATTTGTTCACACCATTGGTGTGTTTGCACAATCCCCGCTGGGCTTTTGAGCATAGGCAATCATGTAGAAGAAAATTAGGGTTGAACCTGTCCAGTGTGTAGGTCAGCTTTCTCCAACCTGGTTCTCGCCAGATGTGTTGGTCTACAACTCCCATCATCACCAACCAGCATGGGCATTGATGATGGGTGTTGTAGTCCAATACATCCAGAGGGCAACAGGTTGGGAAGGTTGACTCTAGGTCATAGCTGCTGACTCAGGCCTGGATTCAACAACCCTCTAGGGTGACCAGTTACATATTCCAATAAAAGGGGAATTGACTCACCAAAGAAGAGGACAAAAGGAGACACCATTTTGCATAACATTTGCATATGTATAATGATATGTATAGGTGCAAATTTAGAAGTAATAACTATAATTTAATTAGAAATACAATGCATCTCACCATAATGGAGAAGACTGACCAGGTGTCTGCTCAGTCTTCTGTTCAGGTACTAACTGCTGATCAGGGACTTCAAGCCCCCTGCTGGCTCTCTCTTTCTGGTTCTTTGACCGTAAGCCACATGTGGACTGGTCACTTCTTCAAATAGAGGATACTTTCAAATATAGGAATATCCTCTGGCACCTCTCCAAAACAGAAGGCTGTCTTCTGTAAAGTAGGACACCTGGCCACCCTACGACCCTGCTTGTCTTTCTCCAATGCACGGTGCAACAGGCTTGCACTCAGTGGGACTTAATTCAGAGTAAATAGGCATAGGGTTTTCTTGTTAGAGGCTTAATTTGACAGGCAGTGGGGTGGGACTGGTGCCCTGGAAGTATTAAGGCAAACTGTTGATAGGCTTTCCCCTTTAGACATGGGATTGCAAATAACTCCTCCTGATCTGGCGTGTGTTTATGTCTACTGGCCAGAGAGCTTCAGCTATTGGGTGGTATAGAAATAAAATAAATAAATACAGACCAGGTAGCAAGCTTTTGTATAGTGCGGAAGGAGCAGAGAGGTGTCAAATACATACCGTAGCTAGGCCCAAGGCCTTCTATCCCCACCCCAAGAATCCTACACTGTACAGTGTACCACAATGGCTATAAATAAAAATAAACAAATTTCATAGATAATGTCGACTTTACAGTGATTCCAATCATCTCCAACCTGATTTAAAAACAACAGCAACACACACACACACACACACACACACACACACACACAGGCTTTGCCTCAGTTTGGTGCAAAGTTAATCTCTTTCATGTCACAGCAAGAGTTCGAAATAATTGGGCAGGACTTTAAAGGAAAGAAGGCTCATCAGCATCTCAGGGACGATTCCTTGCGCAATTTCAAGCACTATTCTCTGATTGTGTGGGAGGTAAGTTTGGAGTTTGTCCCCTTAAACACCGGGGCAAGTTAAGCCTCTTGTTTCACTGCTTCTGGATATTTGTTCAGTGCTTTATTTCCAATACGGTGGTGGTGGTGGGGAAGAGAAATGTACAGAACTGTTGGGGAAAAGAGGAGGGGGGATCCTAACTCCACTCTCAGATTAAATATTGAAAAAAAGAACCCTCAATTTGGGTGAGGTCAGGTAAAAAGAGATGGATGTGCCCATTTATCTCTGGCCTTCGCAGAAGGAATCCTGTCAGTTAGGTGCTATAAATTTTCCTTCTGCGAATGGAAAGAACATAAATGTGCACTATCAGGATGTAAAAAGTATTTATCCGTGTGCCTTAGAAAATAAATCAATCACTTTAATTTCTCGCTGTCACCCTCCAAGACCATTTCTCCACCCTTCGATGTTGGTGCAGGGATAGGGTCTGTTTCTAATGATGGTTTTGGGGTGTTTGTCCCTCAACCCACAGAAAAGCCTTCATGTATTAAAATGAGAGATGCCCAAGGAGCTTGCTGGACTCAGGTCTGTTTAAAAGCTTCAGAATCTCATATTGCTCACCTCAAAATAGAGAAAAGGATTGCAAAACCCCATATACTGCTCTAGGTCCAACTAAAATCTGTGCTGGAGATGAATGCCTGGATTACCCCCCAAAATGACAGCTTGCTGAGGTCAGGAGAAGCTGTGTTGGGACATTCCCTGGTCAGGCAAAATTGTCAAAGGCAGCCAAAGATTGGGGAAACTGGCAAGCATCCCATGATACCTGTGTAGGAGAAATAATTTATGGATAATTAATCTAATAAAGCAGACCCCTTGTTATCTTGACAGATGCCTACTTCTTGTCTATATCTGGGTCCATAGAGATGTGGTTTTTCTGATGCTGAGAAGGACTCAGTCATTTTTTTCACTCAACACAGTTACCGTACTTTATAAATGGATACCGATAGAGTATATTTTAAACATTTCTTACACCAAACAAGTGTATTTAGGGCAACTATAGAAAGAAATTTATACCATGGTATTTGGTGACAAAGGTTACAGGAAAAGAAAACAAGACAAAGCACATTGCATACATTACCAATCCAGATTTCTGCCAACAGAGATAACTCTCTGCAGGGAGCAACCCCACCCTTTACTTTTATAGTGTTATACTTGAACATGATATGTGGTGTGATTGCCTACTGTACTGTTATTGGCTACTGTACTCTTTTAATCCCACTGCTTCATATCTATTCGTATTGGATGATGTTTTGTTTTTACTTGTACAGTCCTATATAAATTTCCTAACTTGTCCTTTGTGGTTTTGACCTGTCCAGGACATGAACATAATTGAGCAAGAATGCTTCTTGTAATGTTCCCTATTCCCCAGGTCAAGCTTCCTGCCATCTTATGCTGGCTCAGCTTGTCTGAGCGTGGAAAGCTAAGCAGGGTCAAGCCTGGTTGTTACTTGGATGGGAGACCCCTCCTCTAGTTTCCTGCATTGAGCAGGGGGTTGGACTCGATAGCCTTGTAGGCTCCTTCCAACTCTATGATCTATTAGGTCAAAAACAAACTTTGGTTCAGATACCCATTTTAGCTATGCCTCTTTGATATGCCTGAAATAAATTACCACTGCCGTAAAATTGCCTATACTTGGCTGGCTTTAACGGTTCTATCTGCAAAAACTACTGGTGGAGGGAAATTGACTACCCTTCTACAGAGGACCTTTGGGCAAGATGGTCCTCTGTTGTGGATGGGCTTCCCCCACACCGGTGTTTCGGTTTTTTTGCCTACAGACTCATTAAATCCCCCCTCCCTTTACAGTGAAATCCTATACATGGCTACTCAGAAGTAAATCCCATTGAGTTAAATGGGACTTAAGTGTACATAGGATTGCAACCTCAATCTGATGGATCCACAGGTGATCCCTGACTGTCAAATGCCTCATTGAATGCCATTTTTTCCTAGTAGAAATACAGGGTACAAATCAAATCAATCAATCAATGGGAGGGGTGGTCTAATTTGGATTTGCTAAGAAATGAGCCGAGCTATTTCCTAATTATCTGGGAAATGGTTTGAGTTTTCTGAACCAATCTCAAGCAAGCGATGGGTGGCTCGCCCATCTCTTGATTCAAACTGGAATCTGCATTCACGAAGACTGTCTTTCTTAGCCAATGGAGGGAATTCATATTGAGCTGAGGGGAGAAGCAGAGGAGTTAGTTTCTAAAATGAGATATACCCATCTCAGACCTGCTGAAAATCTGACCCAGAGAAGCCCTTTGCCCTATGGACTGGTTGTGTTTACTCAGTTGCCTACCGG
The DNA here is from genome assembly GCA_021292165.1 of Shinisaurus crocodilurus. Classification (NCBI taxonomy): domain Eukaryota; kingdom Metazoa; phylum Chordata; class Lepidosauria; order Squamata; family Shinisauridae; genus Shinisaurus; species Shinisaurus crocodilurus. The sequence goes on from CM037876.1 coordinate 13,151,507, forward strand.
TAGTCAGATGACACAAGGCATAATAAATGGGTTGAACTATGGGCCATCACCATTCCTTCTGTTTCTGATGTATGAGCCTTGGTGTCCGGGGTAATCAGGGCCAAAGGGGGACACCTGACCCCACACCCCCTTGAGCCAGTAACCCATGGGAGGTTGGTTTGGGAGATCCTCCCTTCATCATTCTGATTCGTCGGGGTGCTCACCAATGTCTCTGAAGTAATGATGTCACCAAAACACAGACATGGATCAGAATACAGATTTGCCTTGTTCATAATGTTTAAATGCAATATGCCTTGAATATGATTTCCCTCAAAGTTCTTCTGCAGCTAAGAATGGGAGATGAGATTCTGCACATCAATAGGCTATGTTTATTCATTTAAGTCTTTTTTTTTTAGTGAACGTCATAGACACAAATTAGCACTTGCCAGGGATGTGGACTCAGACTCGAGGACTCGACTCATGAGTCGGACTGAGTCCCCCCTCTGACTCGAGTCTGACTCGAGTCCCAATATTTTTAAGGGGACTTGAGACCAAGGACTCGGGACTCGAGATCAAGGACTCGGGACTCGAGACCAAGGACTTGTCAACATCCCTGGGCTGTGCCAGAAGGAGTGGAGAGGAGCGCGATCACCGGTGAAGAGCGCATGGAAGTGAGGCGCACTGCTGCTCGGCCACTATGGAAGCTACCAGGAGCGCAGCCCCAATAATGTGTTGAGATTTATTTTGATTGATGTGTTGTTGTGGGGGGTTAGGGTTAGGGTCAGATATTTTGGTTTTGGCTGCCTCTGCCTGCCTGTTTGGGGTTCCCAGCCTCCTCTGCCTGCCTGGTCTCTTCTTGACCAGTTCAACAGTTGAATTGTCCAAGACAAATGCCTCTGCCTGCCTGCTTTGGGGTTCCCTGCCTCCTCTACCTGCCTGGTTATTTTGGGTTTGTCTGCCTGGTCTGTTCTTGCCAAAATCAGTTGCAGAGTTTTGAAATAAAAAGGCACACTTGTGCCTAGAATTTTTTTAAGCCACACATCTGAAGCAGCCTTATTTTGTTGGGAGGAAACCCCATTGATTTTAATAGGGACTCGTGGAGTCAGTTTTGGGAGTGACTCGTGACTCGTGAGTCACAATTTTGGACCAAGGACTCAGACTCGGACTCGAGACTCGAGTCCAAAGACTCGTGACTCGACTCGTGACTCGAGACCAAGGACTCTTCAACATCCCTGGCACTTGCACAAAGCTAAGCAAACCCCCAAGGGTCCAGGGACCAGTTAGAAAGCACAGTGATGTTCCCACATCTTGTGGGGAAGGGGTATGCAGTCCCAGAACTTGTTTAACCGAGCTGCAGGGTCTTTTAATCCAATCATCCATCATCTTAGGCAGAGGAGGCTATTCCAGGGTGTGCTGGCTATCCCCCTAGCCAAGGTTTTCATGACCTCTTCAGTGTGCAGTGACCTCTTTGGTCTTCCGTGCAAATAGTGAATTTGAATTTCTGCCCCTCATTTTAGGTTTAGTTCTCACAGTTTTTACATGGTAAAGTCATGAGTTTGTGAATCGTTCCCATAGCGTTCGCACGTTGAACATTTTAAGTGTGAATCTCATACCGGAGAACCATCAAAAGCTAAAGTTTTCCAAAATGGGGCAAATGTCAGATCTCACTGCATGGAGGATACATGCAAAATGTGCGATTTAACAGTCCATGCCCCCCACCGCACCCTCCAAATCAGTGTTCTCCAACCTTGGGTCCCCAGATGTTTCTGGCCTACAACTCCCAGCGTAGCTGGCTGGGGCATGCTGGGAGCTGTAGGCCAAAAACATCTGGGGACCCAAGGTTGGAGAACACTGCTCCAAATGCTAGGTCAAAAGTTATCCAGGAAGAACTTTGGACTGAATTTGTAGGTGGGGTGGGGTAAAAGGGAGGGATAACTACTGACTCCCTTTTGCTTTCTTCAGCATTGCCTGTGGATGTTGGCTAAAGTGGCCACTGACACATCACCAAAAAAGAGGACAAAAGAGGAGCTAGATTTGCATCAATTCGGATAGGCTAATTGATATGTACAGATGCAAATTTAGAAACAATTGCTATAATTTAAATAGAAATTCAATGCATCTCACCATAGTAAGGAAGACTGAGCAGGTGACCTTTGTGTGTGCTCAGTCTGCTGTCTGGGTGCAAACTGTAGATGGGTAATTTCAAGACCCCTGGTCTCCCTTCTTATGGTTCTCTACCTTGAAACTGGACTTGGACTACATAGCCCTTCAAATGGAGTATGCCTTCAAAATAAAGGACAGTCCTCTGGCAGCCCTTCAAATAGATCACTGCTCTCTGTAAAGTAGGACATGTGGCCACCTTGGTGGTGATGGTGGTAGCAACAGCAATACTCCTCTTGACAACTGCTGGCTGGCAGCCAATTTTTTTTCCTTCCAAGAAGCCCCCATTGTGCAGTCCATGCCATGATGTAGCATGGTGGAAAAGGAGCTTCTGGGGAAATAATGGTGGTCTCCAGATTTGGCTGCTTACCAGTGGTAAGCCTCATCCTCAGACCTTTTATCTGTTTTTGCTTCCACATTTTCAATAGCTGCAGAACAGCTGGGTGAGGGAGCGACATTTTTAGTGGACAAGCAGCCCAAGGGGAAAGGGTTAAGCATGTGTACACATGCGTGTACACACACACACGGGACACACACACACACACACACACACACACATCCTGCTACTGCTCCTTTCTAATTTGGAACTCTCATTAGCTGCATTAAAGTAGTGTATAAATAGATCTATAAGCCAGGAGGCCATTTTATGTATATCCCATATCTTGTCTGGTTTGGCCCTCAACAACTGATCTACAACATATACAGGGCTGTGGCTTATGCTGGTCAAGCCTGGTTATTACTTGGATGGGAGACCCCTCCTCTAGTTTCCTGCATTGAGCAGGGGGTTGGACTCGATGGCCTTGTAGGCTCCTTCCAACTCTATGATCTATGAAATCTATGAAATCTAAACACATTTGTCACTGTGATCACAGCACACCCATATATTTAAGTGCGTGTGGAATCTCACCAAGTAACTTGGTGCAAGTAAAGTTGGCATATCAAATGCATCTCTGTGCCAAAGTACCTGGCTAAATTGGGCTCTAAATTAGTATTCAGTAAGTGGCTGGAGCTGCTAAATGTGTACTTTTTTCAGGGCTGATTCAACAATGGGGAGGAAAGGCCTTTTTTTATTAGAAGGTCACAGAGATTAGCTCTGCAACTGGACAGCTGACTCAGCTAGAAAAACCAAGTCCACGGAAGGGTGGTGTAAAACAAAAAACAAAAACCAGCAATTGTTAATTCACAAAAGGATTTAGAAGGCAAAAAGGAGTAGGTGTTAAATATATGCAGTGATGCTTCTGGGTGGGGGGGGGAGGTAGAGGCTGGGCAGAGCTGATGGGGCCTCATCCATCGCTATTTGGAGGAAAGTGTTGTAGCGTAGACTTGGTTCATCTTGAGTTGAGGGCAAGGTGAAATCAAAATGGATCATATAACTGAAGGATCAGCCTGAGCAGAGTCTCCGACTTGCTTGGACCAACAAACAAGCCTGACCCAACCACCCGACCTGCTATGGCATCTTGGCAAATAGGTGGGGCTATCTATCTCACCCTTCCCCAACCTGGTGTCCTGAAAACGTACTGTAGATATTGGCGGTATGGAGGCGAACCTGGATATTATGTTGTTTGTTGGGACTGAGTGTGCAGTATAACCGACTTCAATGGACCGGTCATGTTGTTCGAATGTCTGACTGCCGTCTCCCAAAGCAGTTACTTTATTCCCAACTCAAGGATGGAAAGCGGAATATCGGTGGTCAGTATAAGAGGTTTGAAGATGTTCTTAAGGCTAATCTAAAAAAAAAAATGCAATATAAACATCGAAAACTGGGAAGCTCTGGCCCATGAACGCTTTAACTGGAGGTTGGCCTTTCACAAAGGTTCCATGGACTTTGAAGAAGCCCGAGTGCAAGGTGAAAGGGAGAAACGTGCTAAGCGAAAAGCACGTCAGACGAATCCTTTACAAGACCATCTTCCATCTGGTAACCTGTGTCCTCACTGTGGGAAGCTGTGTGGATCTAGAATTGGCCTCCACAGTCACATACGGACCTATTGCTAGAGTCTACACAATTTTATACAATTTCCTCTTTATATAATCTTCTTTTGTAATTTTATCCTGGAAGACAATCTTACTCGGTCACGACTGATCGCCTACTAGAACCGAGTTCAGGATACCATTCTCCCTCTCCATCCTCTCCAGTGTAGACATGACCTTACAGGCAGCCAGATTCCAGATGTTTTGAATTTCCATTCAAACGAAAGTTTACAACCCTATTTCGGAGGAAAAAATGGCAAAGAGATATGGGATGCTAGAGAGGCCATTGGCCACTACTTGTGAGCTTAACTGAACACGTAACATATCCCTGTTAACAAGAAATAATGTATTACATCAGGAAAAGTCAGCTCTTTTCTGCAGTGCCACAGCATAACTTTGGGATGAATGAGCATGCAATGTTCAGGCTCATTGGGGTGTGAATTCTTCCTCAAAGCTCATTTTGCCTCATTTGAATTCCTGAATGTGAGTGGTTCCTCCCACTCTAACTAAGGGGGGAAATGCACATTTTTAAAAGTGCACATTTTCCCCCAATTGAGAAATGTATATATTTTTTTAAATGTGCATTTTCCCTGATAGGCTTAAGCGTGAACATGAAGATTTGGGGAGGGGGGACTTGCATATATGTGCAAATGCATACATGCAGATTTTGGAAGTGTGCACTTTCAAATATGAATGCAAGTTCCAAGAATAGCAAATATTTCCAAGAATTGTGTTCCTGCTCACCTTTGCATTTGGGGTTATGAACAGGACATGTGTGCACATGATTTGCAAACAGGAATGACATTTTCATATATCCCCAGTTTTACATGCACACCTGAAAACAAGAGCGTTGTGTGCCACCTAGCCTTCATGGCCCTTCATAAGTGAGCAAAATCCATACCAATTATTTTATTGTGAACTGTTTTAAGGCTTTTTAGTTCCCCGGTAGGCAATCAAGTGAAGGAGGTATATTTGCAGGACGTTGATGTGGAATTAACAACCCATGAACACTCTACAAATGGGATTCTCCATCATTACGTCCCATTATGAATCAAGAACACAATAAATCAATTTTCTGGTGCCTTCTCTCAAAACTATACTGCTTCCCCCATACCCATCTCAATATCTTAAAATTACCTGCTGTCTGGCTTTATCAAAATTAATCCATGTTGCTTCAATCGAGGCAGAGGGGAGCAAGCTAAAATGTGAGATAGCACATGATGAGGTCAAACTTGAGCATCATTGAATTTAAGATGTATTTTTCCCATATGAAGAAAGAGGAATCCAAGAGATCGCCCACCAGTGATGCAATAAGAAAGCTCCACTTCTATTAGTGTGCTGCCAATTTGATGCTTCTGTTGCCATTTCAAGGTACCTATTAGGGTGCCATTAAAATGGCTTTCAGATTATAGCCAGTGTACCTGAGAGAAGGTAAGATATATAGCGCTTTTTGAGCCTTAGGACAATTCTTTCATCTTGATGATCATAAAAGGGGGGAAAGGAAGCTTGAAAGATGGCTTATTTTGTAATACGTGAAGCTCCTTTTTTATCTGAACTTTAATGTTCCATGCTAGTATTCTAAAGCCTGTAATCCTGCACTATATGTTTGAAAGGAAGCATCTGAATTCTACCCCTGCTTTGCATCATAATTACTGTTTGCTGTAGCTTTTGGGGCTTTTTAATGAAGATTAGGGGTATTGTCTGATGTATACAAAATAGAGGCTAAGTAAGCAAACACAGGAAATCAGCTGGAGGATGTCATCGTAGAGGAGCATTTCTGACAGGAGCGCTCCAAGGCTGTTAGCGAAAAGGCCAATTCATTTGTCTCCCCTTGAAATAAAAATAAGATCCCTCACGTTTCAATCAAGAGCTTGACCAGGATATGTCTGGAAGGTTTTTCTTGGCGCCTAGAGTGGTTATTGCTTCCATAGGTCTTGAGAGAGTGATGCATGCAAGCCACGTCCTTGACAACAGTGAAGTGGATTGAGGGGGGGGGGGTGTCTACTTGAACAGATGGATCAGGGCTTATATGGTACTGTGCACTGGAAACAGGAACAGATTAATGCCACAAGGGGAGACCAAAGGAATGGCAGAGAGAAACGGGGGCATTTGAACTTATTCATGAATCATTTCCAACTGGTAGCTTTGCCTCCAGGCACAATAAATAATACTAAAGCAGAATGTTTATTAAATGCAAGTTTGTTTTAATAGAAAATTAGAATTTGGAGTCAAGGATTTGGAGTCAAACTCTACAGAGATCCAAGCCAAATCTGACTTTATTTTATAAATGCCTCTCACTCAACCCTGTTGTTTTTGTTCATTACCTGTTAGTAGTAACTTTTGTATTAAAAAGTTTGCAGGCCACGATGCCCTCCTCTGAAACCTTAGTCCTCACAGAAAGATAAGTTTTGCACATATTTTGGGGAGGGGGGGGCACACTCTACCACACTACCTGGAGGGAGGGGAGAAAGTTAACGACAGCTGCTATGAGTCTGTGGGAAGCAGTTCCGAATCCAAGGTGAGCGCTAGAGATTAGGAAGATGGAGCACTTCTAGGAGCTGAGCCTGGGACATCCTGATCCATGGTTTGGTCTTTTCACAACTGCACTAAAAGCAATTTTTAAAGGAAAACGTGGAGATGGTTCCTTTACAAATGAATTGTTAGAAGGGAATGCAATGTTGTGTGTGTGTGTGTGTGTGTGTGTGTGTGTGTCCATTGTGTTGTTGTGAGGATAAAATAGAGAGGAGGAGGAGGAGGAGGAGGAGGAGGAGGAGGAGGTAAGCTGCCTTGGGTTCCTTGCAGGAAAAAAAGGTGGGGTATAAATATAATAAATAAATAAATAAATTTAATGTAGGGTGGGCAACAGGAAGCCTATGGGCTGCATGTGGCCCCACTGCCCCCCAAATACATTAAAATGTTTGGGGGGTTTTGGGGGGGAAGGCCTCTGTAGTGGCTACAGAGTACCCAAAGGGTCAAAATTAGCTTACTCGCAAGCTATTTTTGACCCTTTTGGTGCTCCGTAGCCACTATGGATGCCATTTTTAAAATCAAGTTTTATTTTTTGGCACTCACACAGGGGACGAGGGATGCAGTCTGTGGGAGGGGAGTCTGGGGGGAAAATGGCACCTGGACCCCCCAAAGTTGCCCACCCCTGGTTTAACAGCTATACCAGGGGTGCAGAATGATGTGGTGGTGGTGGTAGTGGGGACAGATTGCCTCCCTCCACAGGCCCAGATGACATCAAGCCCTCCGCAGTCTGGGTGATGTCAGTAATCAATCTACAATTTAACCACCATCCCAAGTAGAAGATCCTTGGGGGGGGGAGACATTTGGAGCCCTTTATGAAATTGCGTTTGCACCTATTTGGCCTTGCCTCTTACAATTCTCAACACGGTTCATGCCACCCCTCAAATCTCTCACATTGTTCTTGGCCTGGACAGGCCGGCATTAATGTGCACTGCTTCTGATCAGGCCAGGTACTTTACAAAAGGAGAGCATACCTCTGAGCTCTCTGGGGTGCTCCCTCGCATGGCACCACTCCATCAGTTGCCCTTTTCAGACATTCACTTTTCAGTGAACACTTTTCATGTTCACCTTTCAGTGAACATGCCTGGTGGTGGTGGTGGTGCTGGTTTCAGTGCCATGGAGGCAGTGAATGAGGGTATGGCATCATGGTGGCAGGCTCTGCCCCCAACCTCTGCACATGTACCATAAGGTCTGCAAAGAGCTCCCCATGCACACAAGTGTATGTGCAGGCCTTTTCTCATGCTTTCCAATGCAGTTTGGGGCGGAGCCTGCCATGGTGGTGCTGTGCGCACATGTTAATTGAATGCACAAAAAACGTTTCCAAGGGGGCATGTCTTGCACTCACAAGGTACACTTCCTGCTCCTCCCAATTGCTGGCACCGGCACAGACCCATAGACCTCAGCAATGGTGGTTGGCTTAGCGAACATCTTGAGATGGTCACTGAGTACTGCCCTCCTGAATTCTGCAACAAAGTGGTGCTTTGGAAGATAAATATTTTGCCAGGTAGCATGTTTGCTTGTTATATGATTTATAAAAGGAGAGAGAGAGAGAGAGGTGGAACCACTAGTGGCCCTCAGGCCTTGTAGTGAAGAACACTGTCCTATTGCAATTCCTGTGTGTTGAGAATCCAAATATGTACACCAGCCTTTGCCAACCCGGTGCCCTCCAAATCTGTTGGACTACAACTCCCATCGTTCCCAGCCAGCCTGGCCATGCATGGTTGAGGATGATGGGAGTTGCGGGTCCAACATAGATTTCATAGATCATAGAGTTGGAAGGGGCCTACCAGGCCATCGAGTCCAACCCCCTGCTCAATGCAGGAAACTAGAGGAGGGGTCTCCCATCCAAGTAACAACCAGGCTTGACCCTGCTTAGCTTTCCACGCTCAGACAAGCTGAGCCAGCGTGAGCCACAGGCCTGTATATATATAGATGGCAGCAGGTGAGGAAGGGTGGCGTTGGCAATCTCCTGAAAATGTATACAGACAGAGCAATTTACAAACTGCAGAGCGAGATGCAGGCTGCGCAACGGCTTCAAAGGCCTCAACACTGAGAGTGGCTGATGCTCAGGCTGCTGATGAGGAAGCAGCTCATGGAGGTTTCTTCTCAATAGCACAAACGACGCCACTTAGCCATTTCTAACATACCAGCAGTTCTCACTCATTGCCATTGCAAAGCTCTGCATGCCAATAAGACTAGCGGACGATGTGGAATATGTTTGCAGGAGAACTTGGCGTGCACATTCAGAAATCAGGGACAGGGCGTTGCAGCTGAGGAAGAAGGTGCGATACAGCATGGGGAATTTGCAAGTCAACGCACTTTCCCACCGTGGCGAGAAATATATGCTTCTTACCCAGATCCTGTGATTTCAACCATTTCCCATTTGGACAGGCAGGTTCAATGTCGGCTGAGCATGGTACGGATACTAAATGACTTGTGGGTACCATAGGAGCGTGGGCACCCAGAGACATCCATAGGACAGACTATGGATGGGTTGTTTCTTGCAAGTATTCTCTTTTTCTAGTCCTTTGAAAAGCCCTCAAGGCACTCACAGGGAATGTTCACAAATGGTTCAAATTGTTGTAAGCAGAATTGAGTTGGACACAGCGTACCTCAGGTACCCACCCCAGCCCCCTGTGATTCTAGGGATGCTTGAGGGATTTGATATCTGTGGATTCCAGTGCAAATTGAATGGACTCACACCTCCCAGAATAATGCACAGGTCCTTTGGATTTTGCGCTTCTCCAAATGTTGTGATGCAGTTCTTAGCTCAAAAAAGAAAAGAAAAGGAAGACCAAAATGCATTTAGGAAGATTACAGCTTGGGGATAAAAACCCACACTCATCACCTGATGTCCCCTTCCTGGGGTAGGCATTTTCTCACTCTAAAAGCAATTTTCCTGGTGCAGGCTATGAGATGAGTTCCCTCCCACTACCTGTTATCCCCTTCCCTTTCAACCAAGGGTAAAGGGTCTGTATTTTCCTCCCTCCCCTTATCTGCACTTGCGAAAGGAAAGGGATGACTGGGGTTTTGCAAGCATTCTTTTGGAGTTCTCTGAAAAACCCTCAAGGCTTTGTGAATACTCAAAGGGAATGTTCACAAAATCCCCTCTCCCCCATCATTGTTGAGATGAACTGGGGAATGTTCACCAATCCCTAAAACAGACCTTTTATTTTATTTATTTATTTATTATATTTATACCCCGCCTTTTTTCTCGCAAGGAACCCAAGGCGGCTTACATAATCATCCTCCTCTCCATTTTATGTAGAATGCTTCCCATGTTCACAAATATGCATTGACAATAAGAGGTGAAGTTCTCATTTGTAGTTGCTGGATGCCTACTGATTATTTTTTTAAAAATGTGCCCATAATGGTTGTGTGCTTGTCCCATATTTCCAAATGAATATCCTTAATATTGAAGACTGAGATAGACAGATGGGTTACGTGATGATATTCACTACTCGTTCTTTCAGTCCTTGACAAAGAAGACCAAAAGAACGACAAGGAACTTCTAACCACAACCTATTCAATAGTGTCTGGCGGAGCGGCCCTTTGGAAGCATGAACCACGGAGAAGGCGTCTTCTAGAAGCATAAAGATTGCTTCCCCACCACCAAACATAGTAATCTGAGCACTTTTCATAGATCATAGAGTTGGAAGGGGCCTGCAAGGCCATCGAGTCCAAAAGGGTCAGGCCTTTGCATGGAAAGCCTAAGCACTTCCCTGATCTCTTTTAGTAAGTACCTGTGTTGGGTCAATAGAAGACTACCAGCCTTGCAGGCAGCACAATGCAAGGTCTACATGCTGACATCCCCTGTATAGATATTGCAAGAGCTGATAGATAATCTTCTATATCAGTGTTCTCCAACCTTGGGTCCCCAGATGTTTTTGGCCTACAACTCCCAGCATGCCCCAGCCAGCGATGCTGGCTGGGACATGCTGGGAGTTGTAGGCCAAAAACATCTGGAGACCCAAGGTTGGAGAACACTGCTCTATATAGATGAAACAAGAGCGAAGTCAGCAGGGTCGGCTATAATGTTTCTCTCAGTAATAAATGAATAGTGCTGGAAAGTCAGTGTGCCATGTTTTAGTTTTTTGCCCATTTTTGCTTCCTTAACAGGCTCCAAAGTATGTGGATCTCTGTGGTTCTGCCGCCTCACTTCCATCTAGCACCTTGTCCCCATAGCCAAGAACAAAGAACGGCGCTGTAAGGCAAAGCCCTTCTTTGGCCTTGCACGCACTTTGGGAAGCTTGCTATCTAGATGGATGGAGGCTCACCAAAAGCTAAGACTGTTAACATTCACTTGCTTTTTTTCCTAGGCATGTTTCCATTAAAAATGATCATAATGAAGTCTCATAGAAGAAGAAGAATATATATATATATATATATATACACTCATGCCTTGGATTGAGAGCATAATTTGTTCTGGAAACGTGCTTGTGATCCAAAACACTCTTATATCAAAACGAAATCCCCCCCAAAAAATTTGTACAGATATTTTTAATTTAAGCCGTACTACAGTACTTGTATTGCAAGATGTCGCTTGTATATCAAGTAAAAAAAAAAATTAAATAAATATTTAAAAATTTGCTTGTCTTGCAAAACGCTCTCAAACCAAGTTACTTGCAATCCAAGGTATTACTGTATATATCTGTCTTGCCTGCAAAACCTGATTCTTACCCTGCTGGTTTTAATTGCAGGTTGCCAATTTGGCCTGTTCAATTTCCAATAACGAAGAAGGAGTCAAATTAGTCCGCATGGCAGCGACTCAGATTGATAGCCTGTGCCCACAGGTAAGCCACATTTGCGCATGAAAGGAAATATACTCGGGAGCCTTTTGAGGCATTCAGGAGCGTAAGCCATTTGACAGAGGAAAAAGGCCCGGCACAAAGATTAGAGCTCTGTGCTTCCCATTCCATTGTCGATTGCCTTGCCCAAAGAGCGAGAAATGCATTTGTATACCGAGCCTCGCTTAATGAACAGAACGATCAAAGCACACAGCTGTGCTTTTAACATAGTCTTTAATCAATTTGTCCTTTTCCCTCAGGAAAGGGGTCTTTTCTTTTTCTTTTTTTGTCGTTGCTCATAAGAACTGATTCTGACTCATAGGTAATAAACGCGGCACTCACATTGGCTGCCAGGCCCCAGAGCAAAGTGGCCCAGGACAACATGGACGTCTTCAAAGACCAGTGGGAGAAGCAGGTGCGAGTCCTTACCGAGGCGGTCGATGACATCACATCCGTGGACGATTTCCTCTCCGTCTCAGGTATCTCTATCAAGACAGCGTTCGTTAAATGAAGAATAGATTGGTTTATTGCAGCATAAGGTTTCACAGGCAAAACCAAACATTATCAGCTGTATTAAGTGGTCAGAGGTGTTGGGGACAAATGCACGTTTATGGGGTCCAGTGGGCGAAAGCAACATTTTACAATGTGCGACTAATGAAAGACAAGATGAGAGGGAGAAGCAAGGCCATTCCAATTCAGCCATGCTGTGAGGACTGTTTGAAAGAGTGCCCTGCTTCGAGTGAAACCTTCCTGCATAAGCACTTGGTTGACTTTCTCATTCCAGGGGCCCTCGCATCCTGTTACATCTGAGTCAGGTGTGGCCATGTACAACCTGGACCAGAGCTTGGATGCAATGGTGGGCTGGGTGAGGGCCAACCGACTGAAATTGAATCCTGGTAGAGGGAGGCACTGTGGATGGGCGGTTCCCAGGTCCGGGATTTTGGTAATTTACCTATCCTGGATGGGGTTGCATAATATACCATGCAGCATGAGCCTGCGGAAACTGCGTGTGGAGCTCTGATTTATGCCATCGTATTATTTATTTACATCATGTACCGTATATACCACTCCTCATCTAAACAGATTCCGGAGCAGTAAACAATAAAGATACAAGGAAGAAAACACAATATTAATTTTTTAAAAAAACAAACAAACAAACAAAACAGAATACCAATAAAAACCATGGCTGGTCAGTCGAGGAAGGCTTGTCAAAATGAAAATGCCTTCAGCAGGCGCCGAAAACAAAACAACCTTGGTGCCTGCCTGACATCCAGCAGCGGGGAGTTCCACAGGGAGGGAGCCACCTCACTGATTCTTCTACTCCCCTCTTCTTCTTCTTTTATTGTGGGGGAAGAATAGTGTGAATCAGGCCTCCAAAGATAGGAATTTTTGCATGGAGCCTCCACATCACATGTTGCATTATGCCCATGGTGAACTGGGAGATGTGCGCCAGGCTTCTTCATTCTGGAAAGAGATTGTCATGGGGCCAGGTCTTATTAAGCATGAAGAAACAGCACACACACACTGCCTCACAGAGGTATGCGAACCAGCCCTTAAAGACAAATGATTGGGCTTATCAGATTGGAGTCTCTTGCTAACACTGATGCAATTCATGATCCAGTCGAAATCAGCGATCTCATTGAGGGATCCCAGGCCTGCCCATCCTTTGTAGCCAGCCTTCAGTCTGCAGAAAAGCACTTGGGGGATAAGTACTTTTTGCCGTGAGAGAATAATCTCTGATCTTTATTCAAACTGAGAGAGAGTGCATCGTTTTTTTTTAAAAAAATTATGTTCTACTTCAGAGGCTTAACGTCCTACCTTCCACCTAAAATCTCCCCTCCCCCCCTCTTAAATGTATTGGCCCAGGTGAATTGCTATGGAAAGTACAAGCCATTTGAAAACTGGCAAAATAGTTGGCAAAGGAGGGGGGTCCAGTGATTATTGTGTTAAGACAAATGGTAAATACTCTTTTGTTTGTTTGTTTGTTTTATTTAAAAGATTCATAAGCCGCCTTTTAGGGTAAACCCTTGCAAGGTGGCATGCAATGAACTTGAGAACTGTGAAACGCTATTAAACTATGATAAACAATGATAATGAACAGTTAAAACTAAATAGGACCATATGCACCACGGCACCCAAAACAGTCCTATCTCAGATGTAAGCAAAGTTAACAGGTAAGTTCCTAGGCAGAGATGGCCTCTCCTCCTTCTCCCACAGCTGGGATAAAGGAGAATGCATGAAGGATGGTTGTGGACCAAAACTGTGATGAAAACACACCGTTTTGAGTAGCTTCAGTCCTTGGCAGACCTCTACCGAAATCTACGAGGTCAGGGACAGAGGCCCACCTTCTCTGGGACCATCTGTTCACCTTGAATTGTATATTTTGTGCCAGTGGTTCTAAGCAGATAGATGCCATTTGGCAGTCACACAATCAGAGGATGCTTTGCTGCAGAGATGAACTAGAGAGGAACATTCTCTACTTAATTACTCCATTCCTAGTTTAGGTCTTATCCAGCCAGTTCATCTCCTGTGGAATTCTGGATGGACTCTTTCTTTTCTTTTTAAAGGAAAAAGGAACTTCTAGTTTTCACAAATGTGAATAAACTGTTGAAAATGCATGGGTGTCATCGGCAAAGCCCTCCAGTGGTCACACATTTGAACTTCTATGCCCTGTATGATTATTTGCCTCCTTCATAGCCTCCTATCATGTTGTCCTAGCCTTAGTCAACAGCACTAATACTGTTGGCCTGTCTATGTAGTCCCAATCCCCAAATGAAATGAAGACTAAGGGTGGTGTGCTCACGTTCATTTCTCATTACACTACTCTCCCAAATTCCTCCCTTCTCTCTGTTTTATTTCTCCCTTATTGTCAAAATGTATATTGTAAGCTCTTTGGGGCTGGGATCTGACAGCAGCAGCATCAACACTCCTTTCCTACTACTACCACATCTTTCTTTGCCAACAAATAAAAAATAACACCCTGAATTTTTATGGAAGCCCAGACATCATGTTGCATGTTCAAATTGAGCAAGCTTATGCAAAATAAGTACATAATACATAATTTCCCCTGACAACAGGATTCATTTTACTTTAAGGAGGATATGTTGAGGGTGGGCGGGATGTTCTCTCTTGGAATGAACAATGCTGGTTATAATAATGAAAGTTAGGCTAGTGCTTCGGGGGGGGGGGAGTCATGGTAACTAGCACTCCCATGGTAACCAGCTACTCTGAACAGATTTCCTTTACACTAGATGTAAGCCTGTGGTGTGGGACATCTGCCTTGTGGAGGGATTCCACCAATTGAAACTCACATGTTTGCCTCACATGACAAAAATGCAGTGTACAATAACATGATTCTTCCAATAGTGTGACTCTGAATTTTTAAGTGGAATATTGGGTTTGGGCAACTTGGACTCAATTCTTGCTCAACCAAGGCTTCATTGGATGGTACTGGGAACATCACTATCTCAGCCACCTTTCACCTTCTGAAAATTAGGAGTTGTGTTACTACAATGACAGACTGTACAATCCTCAGCCACTTTAAAGGAGCAATGCCAGTGAATAACAGTCATGACATTCTTTTGTGCAGAAAACCATATTCTGGAGGATGTCAATAAATGTGTGATTGCGCTGCAAGAGGGAGATGTTGACACATTGGACAGAACTGCAGGGGCGATCCGAGGTCGTGCGGCCAGGGTCATCCATATCATTAATGCTGAGATGGAAAACTATGAAGCTGGTGTTTACACAGAGAAAGTGTTAGAAGCGACCAAGTTGCTTTCTGAAACAGGTGAGTGTGGATAGCAAACATTGTACATTATGGCTCATTTCTTTTCTTTTTTTTCTATTTTAGATCAATTATATGATGAATCCTA
Organism: Shinisaurus crocodilurus; assembly: GCA_021292165.1. NCBI lineage: Eukaryota > Metazoa > Chordata > Lepidosauria > Squamata > Shinisauridae > Shinisaurus > Shinisaurus crocodilurus. The sequence goes on from CM037876.1 coordinate 13,166,802, forward strand.
TGTAAAGTGTGGTACAGCCTGCACATAACACTGTTTCTAACACAATCACCACTTCTGTACATGGAACAGGTTTGATGGGCCCAAGCCATGTGCCATGTTCTCTATGGGTTTGGTATCTTGAATATACCTTAAGAATATAAAAGAGCCATTCTGGATCAGACCAGAAGTCCATCTAGTCCAGCATTCTTGTTCACACAGTGGTGACCCAGCTGCCCACAGAAAACCCACAAGCAGGACAGCACCCTCCCAGTTGTGTTCCCCAACAACTGCTGAACATAGGCATACTGCCTCTGATACTGGAGGTAGCAATGTAATAATAATAATAATAATAATAATAATAATAATAATAATATAGCTATCAGGACTAGTAGCCATTGATAGCTTTATCCTCCATGAATTTGTCTAATTCCCTTTTAAAGCCATAGTTTAACTTTGTACTGCGTGAAGAAGTCCTTTTTTTTATCTGTCCAGAATCTCCCACCAATCAGCTTCATGTATGACCCCAGGTTCTAGTATTGTGTGAGAGGGGGAAAAAGTCTCATTATCCACTTTCTCCACAGCATGCATAATTTTGTACACCTCTATCATATCTCCCTCCCTTGCCTTTTTTCTAAGCTAAACAATCCCAGCTGCTGTAACCTTTCCTCATAGGGGAGTTGCTCCACCCCTTTGATCATTTTAGTTGCCCTGTTCTGCACTTTTTCCAACTCTACAGTATCCTTTTTTGAGGTGTGATGATCAGAACTGTATGCAGTATTCCAAGTACGGTTGCACCATAGATTTGTATAATAGCAATGTGATACTGGCATTTTATTGGTTTGGGTTTGGGTTTCTTGTGCTTCCCTTACTTACTTATTTTGGAGGTGTACATATTTATTTATTTATTTATTTTATTTATAACAACATAACAGCCATGTTGGATCAGACCAATGGTCCATCTAGTCCAGCATTCTTGTTCACACAGTGGCCAACCAGCTGCCCACAGGAAACCCACAAGCAAGACATGAATGCAACAGCACCCTCCCGCCCATGTTCCCCAACAACCAGTGTACATAGGCATACTGCCTCTGATATTAGAGGTAGCATATAACCATCAGGACTAGTAGCCATTCATAGCTTTATCTTCCATTATTTTTTCTAATCCCCTTTTAAAGCCATTCAAGTTGGCAGCCATCACTACCATCTTGTGGTAGCAAATTCCATAGTTTAACGATGTGTTGTGCGAAGAAGTGCTTGCCCCAGATATGTTTCCTCCTCATCTCTTCCTGCCCTCACCCCATTATGTGCTGATGATCCTCAGACTTCTGGCTGTTCTGGCTGGGTTTGTAGCATGCATACTCCTTCTCTTTCTTCCAATGGCATTTGTGCTAAATTAGTGTTTGATGATTGTTGCCCTTGATTTATGTGTTGGCAAATTCACTGCAAAATTCCCTGGGGGCAGGGGTGTTATTTCAGAGACTCTGTTTAGCGGGCCTCATATAAGTTGTTTGCAAAAAGAATGCAAAGTCACTAGACATGTATGTCTAGTGACTTGAGGGAGTGGAGTTGTAGAGGCGAAACTAGCATAGCACTCTTCTAGTACTTGAAGGGTTGTCACACAGAGGAGGGCCAGGATCTCTTCTCGATCATCCCAGTTTGCAGGACACGGAATAATGGGCTCAAGTTACAGGAACCCAGATTCCACCTAAACATCAGGAAAAAATTCTTGACTGTTAGAGCAATAAGACAATGGAACCAATGACCTAGGGAGGTGGTGAGCTCTCCCACTCTGGAGGCATTCAAGGTGCAGCTGGACAGCCATCTGTCAGGGATGCTTTGACTTGGATTCCTGCATTGAGCAGGGGGTTGGACTCGATGGCCTTATAGGCCCCTTCCAACTCTACTTTTCTATGATTCTATGAACTACATGTCTGCTCCGAACTGCTGCTTTTTTCCTAGAAGAAGTGGCTATCGAGTATGTGTTGCAAGTGTTTGAGTGTAACATGTAGTTCTGCCCTCAGCCAAAGCTATGTGTAATAGGTTCAGTTTGGTTAATGGAGAGAACTATGAAGAAAGAATTGGGCAGTGCTCCCTTTCCCCATCTTTCACATCTATGAAGTTGGATATTGCACACATGTCACAATTAGCACCTGAGTTATCCCACACTGCTACTTCAAAGCTGGATGGCAATGCAACCTGCATAAAAGAAGATAACAGTTGGGTGGTGAGATTAGTTAAGCAAAAGTTTCCCCCTCACCCTGGCTCAGTTCAAAATGGACTTGGGTACAACCATTTGAAAACAACAACAAATAAACTCAAAATCAATCCTTTTGTTTCTGAGCATACTGAACATTTGGCCCTGTTGGAACCCCTGATGACATGATAGGTATGATAGGGCTTGTGTGCTTCCTCTGTAGCCCCCATGAGCCACCTTTCTCTTTCTCCCTAACTTACCTTGTAGTGGCAGCAATGGCAGGGCCTTGCTATGGAGATGTACAGTGCAACCTTGCCTGAGCCTTATTATGCTGCCCAAGCACATCGCATACTACAGGAATATTGGGAAATGTAGTTCCCAACTCAGAAGCTCTGGAAACTACATTTCCCAGGTTTCGTAGTGCCCAGAACTGCAGCAGCATTCTAGGAATTCCTACTAGAAGCCCTCCCTGCAGCCAGCCAGGATACTAATGTAGGAAAGTGAAGCAGGCAGGGATAGCTGGTGATAGTACATGCCCATTCTGCAGTGGGACCACTTAGGAATGGGTTTGAAGAGACCAAGTTACATAAATTCATATTCCCAGTCCTGCCATTATAAAATGTGATACTATCCCTAGGTGAGATATTTGTGGAGTTTGTTTGTTTTCTTTGTTAGATACTTTTCTTGTTTCTGCTTTTCCTGCATGGGAATTGGCCTGCAGAATGGATTGGATAGCTGCGGGGAAGAGAATACCCCCTTATTAATTCAGATTAGGCTTGTGCAACTGTTGGTTCTCTGACACCAAAGCAACCCACCAGTATGGATGTGTGAAATAGAAAAATGTGAGCTCATCAAGGTTCTCCAAATTCCACTTCGAACCTCATTCTGATTTATGCCTGTATCAGATTGCAAGCTTTGTTTTTTTCTCTTTTTGCACAAAAATGTGTGCATATTTTCATGTACATTTTTCAAAGTGTACACAGCGATTGTGCACATTTTTGAAATGTATGCATTTTCTCCCATTGATTGAAGTGTGTTAGTGCACATTGTACATTTTTGAGCACATAATTTTTGGTTCCACAAATCACATTGCAGGCTTAGGAATGTATAGAATTTGACTGCAGTTTGTGGTCAGATCTGTGTTGCATGCAGCAGACTCGGTAAATTCTGGTCAAAAATGAACTGAAACTAATTTCTCAGACACCCTTATGCACCATCCATGTATTCTTGCCTGCCAAGTGCTTGACAACTCTCCTGTTTTTGCAGTCAGTAAAACAGGAGGGTCACTGAGATTCTAGTAGGCTACGTTTTGCATGGTGGGAGTCGCAATTTGTGGAGGCCTGACTTAGATGTGCATCCCACTTTATTCCTGGAGTCCATAGCAGGTAACAACTCTTCTCCATCTCAGCCAACTTTATATCAACCCCATGAAGTTGAACAATATCCCCCCCCCCCATTTTACACGTGGGGAGCTGAGAGTGAGAGACAATGGCTTGCCCAAGGCCAATGCATGCTGAACCAAACTGGGCTTGAGTTTCTGAAGGTGCTTGCAAGCATGTTCAGCAAAACTTTTACTGAAGTGACCGGCCAGATGGACGATTAATAAATATAATAAATAAATAAAATAAAACTTTTAAAAACCTGTCTCTGAAAAGGATGGATTGGCATATTTTCAGGGTTCTATATTCATGAACATGCATCAATAAGTGAAATAGATTTCCCATTTACAGAAAGATGTAAATTTCAACTTAGGTGTCTCTGGATAGTTCAGCATCCTAATGATATAAGTTCATGTTCCAAATCTAAATAACAGAAACACCAAGAATGTGGTGTGTGTTTGTATGTGAAGGAGGGGATACTGATAGAACCATAAATTCAAGTGGGAGTTCATTTCGAAGTCTTGAAGCTTGTCTGAAGTTTAAAGCAGTCTTGGAGCTTGTCTGAAGTTTATAGCTGCGGGGAAGAGAAAACCCCCTTATTCATTCAGAATTTAGGCTTGTACAACTGTTGGATCTCTGACACCAAAGCAACCCACCAGTATGGATGTGTGAAATCTATTTGAGTTAGTCAAATATAATGTGAAGTGAGAAACATCTCATAACAGTTTCTGAAGGGCTGAACAACAATGTTGAGCTTTCTGCCCTGTTGTTGCTGCCGACAGAGTGAAAATGCAGGAGCCCGTACCAGCTTGGGAGACCTGACCTTGGGTATAGGCAAGATTAAACAGCAAATGGTATTTTAAGACCATTTGTTGTGGAAACTCATTTAGAAAGTTAAATGACATCCTGTCTTACTGGTAAAGCCATATCTGATTCCATAGATGGGAGGAGGGTTCCTCTTGTGCAGCCTTAAAACATTCCCTTCCTGTACAATTCCTCTGCCCTTTAGAATGGCATGCATGGGAGCATTTTTTTGCATGGATTTTAAAAATTTATTTATTTATTTATTTATTTATTTATTTATAATATAAACTACCCTTCATCCACAAGATCCTACGGCGGTGTACACAGCATTAAAAACAAACAACAAATCCAATATAAAAGCCAAAGAATTGCACATTAAAAAGCAAATTCAATAACAGCAACACCATTTACTCAGAACTCAGGCCCATCCAGTTCAATTGGACTTTCTCAACCCAAGTAAATATGTGTAAGAACATAAGAAGAGCCCTGCTGGATCAGACCATGGGTCCATCTAGTCCAGCATTCTGTTCACACAGTGGCCATCCAGCTGCCTACAGGATCCCAAAAGCAGGACATGAGTGCAACAGCCATGTTCCCCAGCAACTGGCGTTCAGAGGCATACTGCTTCTGATTCTGGATGGTAGCTTTGTATATGCAAGCCACCTTCAATGGATATAGCCAGTGAAAATGTGAATATGCGTTGTGATGCTAATCTGGGCCCCACTGTACTGCCTGGATGCAGCTCATGACGTGTAAAGGACAGAGACAGAGCACATGCTTGGCATGCAGAAAGTCCCAGGTTCAATCCCCGGCGTCTCCAGGTAGGGCTTGGAAGGATTCCTGCCTGAAACCCTGGAGAGCCGCTGCTGCCAGTCAGTGTCGACAATACTGGGCTAGATGGACCAATAGTCTGACTCAGTATAAGGCAGCTTCCTATGTTCCTAGGGCCAACCAAGCAGCATAGCCACAGTGGCTGCCATGGTTTTTGGTGTACCAGTACAGGTACCCGATTGCACCTAAACATCAGGAAAAATTCCTGACTGTCAGAGCAATAAGACAATGGAACCAACTACCTAGGGTGGTGGTGGGCTCTCCCACTCTGGAGGCATTCAAGGTGCGGCTGGACAGACATCTGTCAGGGATGCTTTGACCTGGATTCCTGCATTGAGCAGGGGGTTGGATTCGATGGCCTGGTAGGCCCCTTCCAACTCTACTTTTCTATGATTCTATGATTCTATGAGTACAGCTGGTAGGGTTATCGAGGACACTTCTCTGCAACACTGCAAAGGATCTTGGGCACACCTCTTGGACTGTGTGGAGCAACCACTCAGGCAGCAAGGGATCACCCTTTCACTTCATTGGAAGCATGAACAAGTGATGCGAACATGGGGAGACTTTTTCCATTGGAGTGAGCATGGAATTCTGCTTATGCAGAAGATCTGCATTTGTTCCCGGGTGTTCATGAAGTTCTGGATCAGGGGCTCTTTTAATTTCTAATCAATAACAAATGGCCAGTTAGCCCAGTTAATGAAGCCACCTAAAATGTCAATGTTTTTTGACCTTGTTTATTATTATTATTTTTAATTGCTCAAATACATAGCAGGAGTGAATCTAAAGTTGCTCAGCCCAACTCAGTTTTGGGATCAGCCAAACTTTCTGTCATTCATTTCTATTAAACTCTTCATTAATTAAATGTGAGTATTATTTAAAAACTCCTTTTGTATCCATACAAGTTAAGTGTTCAATAAAAAAATAACATTTTTTTTGACACCCATAATCACTAAAATTTCTGGGCCAGCATTATGCAAAGTTTTGCCTGTTTGCTTTTCATAAAGCTAATTCACAATGATAAAAACACAATAAGGCAAATCTACAGCAGTTCCATGGCATATTTAATGTGCTCCTTAATAAAACAAATTATAATAAAGTGCTAACAGCTCTGTAGAAAATGTGTGCCTGGCCAAGCCCTTCTTTCAGTTCTTTCATGCCGATAAAAAATGTAAAAAGACCTCATAGTTGCAGTGTGCTGACAGAGAAGCTGTAATTGTAGATGCTTCCTTTTCAGCAGTGTAAACTCTGTTACATTGTTCATTAGCAAGAATATGCAGGAGGACTGTTGCCAGTAATATAGATTGAGGAATTCTGTAGAAAGACTATTCATACAGCTGTCACAGTCCTTTATGCGTGGTGTTTTGCCAATGTGTAGCAGCAAATGTGCATATCATTGCTGAGTTTGATAGCAAGAACGCACCTGACTCTCTCTGGCCCGGACAACAATGGTTGTGTGATGGAAGAGCAGTAGATAACTCTGCCTGCTTACTCATTGGCTCTCTGACTGAAAAACAAGCAAGCAGTGGGTAGCAATGATGTGGAAGAGACCAAGCAGGAGCAGAAGCTTGTAACAATGCTGCTGAGACTCTCTAGTTTCCTGCATTGAGCAGGGGGTTGGACTCGATGGCCTTGTAGGCCCCTTCCAACTCTATGATCCTATGATAATCCTATGACTCATCAGGGAGTGGGGCCACTGAGGGTGTCCTGCCCAAAGACCTTCCAAAACCTGGAGCAACCACTGCACAAAACTTTCAGGTTGCCAGCAAGTCACACCAGTGAAGGACTCTGATGTGTAGGTTGGTCATGCGGCATGGATGACTGGTTCAAAGAGGCTGGAAAAGCCAGCACCAAGTCCATCATGGGCCTCTAAATCCAGAGAGAGGAAGAGCAAAGCAGATACAGTGCCTCAAGCACTCTCCCATTCCCACCCCCATTTTTTTATAAGCCTGGGAATGCCTTAGAACAGGGGTGAGCAACTTGTGGCCCTCCAGATCTTTTGGCCTACAACTCCCACCAGTCCTCAGAATTGGCTATACTGATTAGGGTTGATAGGAGTTGTAGGCCAAAACATCTGGAGGGACACAAGTTGCCCACCCCTGCCTTAGATGTGGGGAAAGGTCATTGTGCAGGCCTGCCCTAGGCTGTCCTGAACATGAAGGCAACTGGCAGTCCCAAACTGGAGAGTAGTGGTGGCTTCTTGTAGCCTTTCTGGACATAGGGGCACAGGAAGCTGCCTTATACCAAGTCAGACCATCTAGCCCAGTACTGTGGACACTGATTGGCAGGGGTTTTTCAGGGTTTCAAGCAGGTGTTTTTCCAGCCCTATCTTGAGATGCTGAAGATCGAACCTGGGACCATCTGCATGCAAAGCAGGTGCTCCACCAGTGAGCTACAGCCCCTTCCATAGTGGACTACAAGCCCCGGGTTTAGTGGACAGTGGACTCACTAAGCCAGAAGATCAGAGTATCTCTACATTGTACATGACAAACAGGATACCTGGAGGTTCATCTGTGTTGCTCTGGTGTTTCATGCAACAAACATGCAAAGTGTGAACATCATAAAAGCATTTTGAAGACCTCTATAAGATGTGTTCAGGGGCCCAGGGACCATCAAGGCTTCTAAGCAAATCTACATAGATCTTTAAAGAAGTTGCTATGTGGTTGGTTCACACTTTTACTGTATATCTTCGCTGCAGGAAACACCAGTGTGCTCACAACATTCATGTTGTCCCTGTCAAGTGTGGAACCACCCTCAGAAGGAAAACAAAAAACGTCCCTCACACAAAATCCATAATGTTCATTTCAGCCCATTCTGTACTGATATCTGAAGTCTGAGATGACATTGTGCACACGGCTGAAAAAATGGATTGTTCCTCCTCTCAGCTTTAATCAGGTATTCTTCCCTTGCTTCCCCAACTCTGATGAAAAAAAAAAAGTTTCACTGTGTTGCTTGTAATAATATCAGAGGCACATACTGGTACCTAGAGGACTCTGGACAAGCCCAGCATGGATCTATAGGAACATCAGAACCTCCCTTATAATGAGTCAGACCACTGGTCCATCGAGCCCAGTATTGTTGACACTGACTGGCAGCAGCACTCCAGGATTTCAGGAACGGTTTTTTCCTAGTCCTACCTGGAGGACTACAGAAGGTCCCAAGGGAATTGAGCTTGGGACCTTCTGTATGCAAAACATGTGCTCTGCCACGGAGCTATGTCCCCTCCTTTCAATCTATAGGCATTGAGGGGACACAGTGCAACCTCTACATATTCTAATAACTAACGCCGAGCCCCACTTTGTTGGAAAAATCCACTCCCGTGAAACCCAAAATCTTCCATCAAGTACTGTTTTGCATGGGATTCAGCAGCAGCTATGATTTCCTATAAATTAAATATACCTTAGCTCAAATCACATTTCCATAATGTGTGCCTTTTTTTAATGAATATTTGGTTTGCTATTAACTTTGCTTTCTGGGTTCTGTAATTGGTTTTTAGTGAGTTTGTTTTTTAGTTTGCAGTAAACCAATGACTCTGCCTACAGGAGCATGTCAGTATATGAGTTGTTGCTGTTACATGAGGACAGATTCTGTTCTCACAGTCACACCTTGAGTGCCCATTGTGTTAGGGAGCATGTGGGTGAGACCATTTTGTGCTCCCTTCAGTTATTTCCCGGTTTTCCTCTTTAATTGAACATCTATTCATTTTTAAATGAGGAGCTTTTGAAGATCTAGAGGGGAACTAATTTGAATAATAATAGAAATGGGGGAACTCTGGTGCAGCCCACTTTTTAAATTATTATTTACATTGTCAGAGATCCGTTCAAGGAAAGCATCAAGCTGTTGAACTGTGAAAATCTACATGTCATTGTGAACTGCTGTTTTCCAATTGTTTTGTAAGGGTTGGGGGATATTGTTTTTTTTCTCCTGATGTCTCATTTGGAGTCATGCATGCCAAGGGAATTAAAAAAGAAGGGAAGTTGAATCCTACTAGCCCTGATTAGGTATCCTTAAGGAAAATGATCTTGGCCAATTCTGATAAGAACTGATGTGATCCATGCCTCCTGAATAATGTGAGGATTCGAACTACATTGTCCACCAGCTTGAGCAAGGCAGGTTAGCTTGAGCTCAGAGAACTCAGAGTTAACTAAACCTCGCTATACTCATGATGTCAAAAGTAGCCACATGAAAGGCAGGCAGTCATTTCACTGGAAGATCATCAGCAAACAAAAGCAAGCAAGAGCCTTTGGCCACCTTTCTCCATCCATTGTTTATCTCTGTTTATCTCATCTCTCCTGTAGCATCCCAGTTGCCCCCGCTTCTCACCCTCTCAACTCCTAGGGACAATTACCGTAGTTGCTAAAAAAAGAAGAAGAGATAAGCAAAGATAAATGGAAAAAGGAGAACATCTCTACGATCCATTAGAGCAAGGGAAAGGAACCTTCCTTTCTCTTGGGGCCCACATTCCCTTGGGGGCAATCTGTTGGGATCCATATGCGAGTGGTAGGTGGTACTGAAACCAGCAGTGGCCAGGGCTGAAGCCAAAAGTGAATGAGGTCAAACCCCCCCCCCTCTTTCTGCCTCTCATTCTCTCTCTTCCCCTCTTCCTTGCCACCAGTGGGCTGCTGGGAGAGGGATATCTTACCCTTGCCAGAGGTCTCAACTGATTGCTTGCAGAGGGCTTTGACATTGAGGCTGAGAGCTGCATGAAATTAGGATGAGGGATGCCACAGGTTGCTTTTCCCTGCCCTACAGTTTTCTCTGCCTATCTCCCTGCTAGCTAAGGATGCTCAAAAGCCAAGCCTGACTTCCCTGTGGCCACCTCTGATGTGATTATTATACTGTGTAGCCAGGCTCTGACTCCAAGTGCTACATAGTGTGTTCCCTTGCTCTGTAGATGCTACTCCACTGCCCGCCCACCCCCACCCGATGGGAGCTGGGAGACAGGAATAAGGAAAATCAGTCTATTCCTTGTCCATTTCAGTTTCAGTGATCACCTGGAAGTCCTGTTCCATCTCCACAGTAATCTGTGGTTGTTGTTTTTTTTGTTTGTTTTTTTAAAAACGCACAAAATTGGCATTCACATATTTATTTCTAAATGTATTTTTTCCTCTCAAAATATGCATTTTACTGAAATGTTGATGTTTTTTTGAGCTGAGAACTGCATTGGAACATTCAGGGAATGCAGAAGCTGGTGGACAATGTAGTTCGAATCCTCACATTAGTTCAGGAGGCATGGATCACATCAGTTCTTATCAGAATTGGCCAAGATCATTTTCCTTAAGGATACCTAATCAGGGCTAGTCCTAGGGAGTCAGAGCCGAAGAACTCCCCAAACGCCCCAAAACCAGGAAATCTACTTTCCCAGGCGATGCCTTGGCCCAAACATGAAGTCCTTCACAGCCCTTCCCATATAGGAGGTCCCACCAGTGACCCATCTGGGTGGGTTGGGCCTGAGAGCACTTCACGGTCCTAGATGATACTTGAAACTGCAACTTTGGTGGCTCCCCATATGGCACAGCCACCAGTTCTAGGGTAGGCATAGCTGGGCACCAGCCAAGGGCCCACACTCCAGCAGGTCCCACTGACAAGAGTCCCCTGGACGTGCTCCTCTTCTTCGCCATTGCAACCTGCTCGTTCACCAGCCTCTTGCTCTGGCCCAGCCAATGGTGGTGGTGAGAAGGAGGAGCAGGAGATGCCATGGCCTGTTTGCTCACTGGCTCTCAGCCTGTCAGACTAAGCAAGTGGCAGCAATGGTGAGAAAGAGGATGAGGACTGGCAATAGCAGTTAGTGACAATGGGAGTTAAGTAGGGAGGGGGCCCATTGAGGACGTCTTACCCAAGGGCCCCCCAAAACCTGGAGCTAACACCGTCAAGCCTTAGTGCTTCCTGACACAGTTCTGCCTCTGTCCAGAATACTCCTTTATTTGGAAGGAAGGTGAGATGTTCATGTTGCAATGTGTGCCCAAGGTTAGTGACTGTAGACTAGTATTCCCAGTGTTGGTAAATAGTTCTTTGTAGGGTGACTGCTCATGCAGCCCTGCTTTACTGCGCTAGATACGCTCCCAACCTCAGTGGGTCTTCCTCCATGACACAGGTTGTTGCTTCGCTTCCAGTCTCAGATTCCCCCTTTTTTCCATTCCTCAATTTAGGCTGCTGGGAACAAGGGGGCTAGAAATTGAAAATAAGAGTCTAATACTATGGCTATGCTGTCTGTGCTGGAAGGATTTACTTCTGTGGCACACTGAAGGTAAATCTGTATATCACATCATCATCAGATATCATCATCATCATCATCATCATCATCACTTTTATATCCCGCCTTTTTTCCTTTTGCAAGGAACCCAAGGCAGCTCACATGGCCCTCCTCCTCTCCATTTTCTCTTCACAACAACCCTGTGAGGTAGGTTAGTCTGAGAGTCCATGGCAGACCCAAAGTCACCCAGTGAGCTTGATGGCCGAGTGGGGACTAGAACCTGCATCTCCCGATCCCCAGTCCAACACCCTAACCACTACGCCACACTGGCTATGCTATGTTGGCTCAATCTTGCACATCTAGGCTGGAACCTGCCTTTGGGCTATTTTCTTTGTACAAACCATTTGCACAAGTAGTTTGTGCAGGGCAGGCTGGCCTGGGCCATATTCAGTTATACTCTTCCACATTTTGGACAAGGTGCATGCACATTTTAGCTAACTGTGCAGATGGTGCATGTACAAGGGGTGTGTTTCTGCATGAGCAGCAATCGGTCTTCTGCTCATAGTCCTCTTGATCCCAGCCCTAATATGTAATTGTAACCTTGGGATTGCAGCTGACAGGTAGAGTGGCAGGGAGACGGGGTACACTTGTCCTCTGAACAAGCATAGGATGTGATTCTAGTAACTTTATAGTTAGGTATACTTAAAAAGGATGGTGGTGGTGGTGGTGGTGGTGGTGATGATGCAGCTACATCTAAGCATTGTGCTAAACAGTCAGTAAAAACTAATAGACCTTTCTCCACAGGCCTGCAGTATAGAAAGACTGATAAAGTGCAGGGTGGGGGAGATACAAGAGAAGGGAAGAGAGTTAAGGAGAGACAATAAACGAAGGTGGGAAAGCCTGAGTTCTCATTTCTCCCCTTTAGATCAAAGCTGGAAAAGAGAAGCACAAGTAAGACATGCTTCCTGCCCATCCATCTACCTGCTTGGAACTTCTGCAGCAATAATAATAATATAATAATAATAATCATCATCATCATCATCATCATCTATTTATAACGCCCCTTACACCAAAGGGCGGGACAAATAACATATACAGTAAACATAACAATACAATAAAATAACCAACACCAACCACTTACTATGCAGTATCAAATCCCAGCAACCACCACATTAGCCCAACCACTCATTCTGGCCGACTGAAAAGATAAGTCTTTAATCCCGTACGAAAGTGGGAAAGATCCTCCTCCAATCGGAGGTCCACGGGAAGCCTGTTCCACAAAAGTGGAACCAGGTCCTGAAAGGTTTGCAGCCTTGACAAGGCAGAGTGTGTCAGTTGGACCGCTAATAATCCCTGGCCCACTGATCTTAAATTCCTACCAGGAACATACCAGGAAAGCCTAGATGCTAAGTAATGAGGGACATTAGAGTGCAAAGCCTTGAAGGCAAGAATCAATTATTTAAATTGGGCCCTAGTCCGAATGGGTAGCCAATGAAGATTCCTACGGGCCATGGTAATATGGGAGTATCGGGGCAAGTTCAGGACAACACGAACAGTGCTGTTCTGAACCAGAACCAGTGGAAGAAGCACAGAAGAGGGCAAGCTAGCTATTAAGCTATTACAATAGTCCAAGCAGGATACCACCAAAGCCTGAACAAGCAGACGGGCTGTTTCAGGAGACAAAAACTTGCGAATTCTGTGAATGTTCAAAAGGTGAAAATTACATGCCTTGGCAGTCCTATTAATAAAAGGACGCAAGGACAAACGATCATTCAGCAAAACACCAAGGCTCTTGGCAGCTGAAACCGGGGCCACCGCTGAGCCCTGGATATGCAAAGAAGGACATAATAAGGGAGCTGACACACGATCAGGTTGAAATACCAGAATTTCAGTCTTATCCATGTTCAATTTCAGATGATGTGCGGTCATCCATGAGGAAACGCCTGACGGGCACCTCTGAGACTGTCCTTCTAGGGCTGGGGAATGTTTGAATGCAGGGAGAGAGGGTGCTGTAGGCAGAAAAGAATTCCATAGAAAGGGAAGTGTAAGATAAAAAAGGATGCCGATGGGTAAACCGAATTTGAGCTTTTTGTTTCAAAGAATAGGAAAGTAACACTGGAGTGGGAGAGAGATCTATTAAGAGGATAGAAAAGAAGCAGAGGCTAAATAGGATCAAGAGAGCGTAAGCACACATCTCTTTAAAATGCATGTTCTTCTAGCCTTCAAAATGTCTATGTTTTCCCCCCCCTCCAGAATGTTTGTGTATCCTTTTCATGTTTACTGGAACACTTGTGATTTCTTTCCCCCTGGCTATAATATGAAAGCCCCTTTGTGTTCTTCGGCTATCTGTAGCCTCATCTGATCCCATCTGTGTTCCCCAGTGTCTCTGACACTGGCATTAATGTCTGTACTATTGCTGCGGATAAAACTTTCCTAAAGTGCTGTTGTCTCATTATAGTCCCCCTTTAAAAAATAATGCATGACACTTGATGACCATTTTATGCCAACCATGAAACCACAAAGATGCATAAACTCAAATATTTTTGCATTTCAGTGGGACTAAATCACATCCTCTTAATGAGACAGAGTAGAACTCTTAAGTTATTCTGACATCTCTTGAATCCTCCCCCCCCATAATTAAACACAATGACAGTTTTCTTTATTGCAGGCTAAATCATTTGTATTAACAGTTATGTTTTAGGTGGGCCTGGCTTTGCACTCTTAAATTTGTGTTTATTCTGATATATGTCGTTCATACTAGTAGCGAATGGTTTTGCCTGTCAATTTTGGCCGTGGTTGTTCAGATAATAAAGCAGCTAATAATTTGCTCCTACAATTTTTCAGGAAGTTGGCCAACCCTATTTAACATACAGCGAGACATAGGGTTACTGTCAATTAGCGCTGTGCTTACTTTTTTGATCTATTTATTTCTGACTGATTGTTGTGGGGGGGGGGGGAAGAAACTGCACCTGAAAATTGAGGGAGGAGGTGAGAATTTCAGAGAAATTCCTCAGGGTGCAGGGCTTCAGTGCTTACCTTACTGTAAGGAGAGGTGGCTGAGGGGTGTGTGGACCTCGTAACTTGGTGGCGCTGGTCTCCTCCCTTCCCTGTCCCTTGGAACGCCCCCAGAAGCCCTTCTCTGAGGTTGCTGTTATGGCCTTGCATAAGCCGGTGCAGCGTGGTTCTTTCCACGCCAGCTGTGCGGGGAGGGGGAATCTGAGCATGCATCCCCAGCTACGAGGTCGGAGCGATTTTCTGACCTCGTAGCTGGGAATCTGAAAAAATCCTGACACTGTCTAGCAGCCATGAATTATTTATTTATTTAGGATTGTGCAGCCCATGAATTATTTATTTATTTATTTATTTACTTACATTTATTTATCGCCCATCTGGCCGGCAAAGCAGCCACCCTAGGCGATGTACACAAGACAAAAACAGGATAAAATACATTTAAAACAGTATAAAATTTTAAAATCTTAGCCCACCCCATATTCCCGCCTGAACAGCCAAGTTTTTAGTGAGCGGCGGAAGCTCAGCAGAGAGGGGGCATGGCGGAGGTCACTCGAGAGAGAGTTCCACAGTACGGGGGCCGCCACAGAAAAGGCCCTCTTCCTCATCCCCACCAGTCTAGCTGCTCTGGCTGAAGGGACAAGGAGAAGGCCGTCTGTGGCAGATCTTGTTGAGAGGCCTACTTGGTATTGCTGGAGACGCTCCTTGAGATAGACTGGACCGGAGCCGTAACAGGGTTTTAAAGGTCAAAACCAACACCTTGAATTCGGCTCAGCAAGCAACTGGTAGCCAGTGCAGCTCCTTGAGCACTGGAGTGATGTGATCCCGCTGGCGGCTGCCTTTAACCAGGTGAGCTGCCGCGTTCTGTACCAGCTGTAGCTTCCGAACCGTCTTCCAGGGTAACCCCACGTAGAGCGCATTACATTAGTAATAACGCAGAAGTGAAAGTGTCAGGTGACAAACCCGGGAAACATTTGGGTCAGTGAATGCAAAAGCTACCCATTTAATGTCCTCTCTCTCTCTCTCTCTCTCTCTGTGTGATTTAGCCACATGACCTGCTAGTCACTGATTCATCCTTGGTAGCCCATACTCATTTTGAAGGAAGTGGAACACTATGGGGAAGCGTTACTCATTTGCTTAAGATGCGATGTATTAATCTGCTGCATTCCAAACTAACAATCAACCCAGCCTAGCAACTAGTGACTCTATCTAAAGCTTCCTTCTGAAGAACCATTATGCCAGTGTATATGGTTCTACAATAGGCCCCCAGTGCAGTCCGAAGAAGCACAAAGCTGAGAGGCTTAATTCAGTGCAAGATGGAAGGGAACAAAGACAAAATCCCCATTCGAAATAGTGTTGAGTGTCTTAAGAGAGGGATAAATCAGCATGCATTCAGTAAGGTTAAATCATGCTTTTCTTAAGAGCCAGAATGGTTGTAAAGAGAGTGTGCTTTGGAAAGAAAATAATAATGAAGTGTGATACAAAAGGGGAATGTGTGTGGGCCTATTTGAATACATTTCAAAAGGTTTTCCATACAGCCCATCACAAATGGATGCTGGAGACACCTCTGTTGAGAGGCTGTTTTTTTTAAAAAAATAATAATACAAAAAAACACCTGTGATAGATTAAGTCCTGATTAAAGAGATAGGAAATTAAATAGAAATGGCCCCATCTTCAAGTGGAAGAAGGTTAACGCTACAACTGCCCATAGAGTGGTAATGCAGCTGACATTGTGTACTATAATTAATTAACAGGCACATAGCAAGGAAGATGGATTCATCAAAAGAAGGCATATCCATCAATGCAATTAATAAAAGTGATTTTCAGAATGACCTCGGCACAAGGTCAATGGTCAGTTGCCAGCCTAGCCTGTTTGTTAAAACACTTCCAGCAATCCCTCATCCCATCTCAGCTACTCAGGCAGTTTTAATTGGCTCAGCCCTATGTTAGAAAACGTTGCATACATTACAACTAAAATTGTTCATGAAATGATATAGCTGAATAGTAAACAGTGACTCAGTCCAAGCAGAAGCACATAAGATGGGGGTGGGGGTGGCGGCAATGTGGCTTTGAGCCCCGTCAGGGTCTCTTGGCTGAGCTCTTGCAAGATCAGGCCAGCTCCACATTTTCCAGAGTCAGAATGAAGCAGGATTGAGAGACGAGGGCTAGTGCCAAAACAAGAGATGGAAGAAAGCTCACGGCCAAGCTTAGCACTCAAGAACCCATCAGGTTTGTCGAGCTGGCTCTGCGATAGAACCAGATCTGATGTGGTTCTATTGGCAAATTACGCAGAAACTGATTCAGGAAGGAATCGGATGCCCGCACTCTGTTTTTGGCCGGGGGAAACCAGAGCAACAGGGCTGTTTAAGCCCTGTTGCCCTGGTTCCTCCCGCCAAAACAGAGCGCGGGCGGTGCTCCGGAAACAGCGCGGAGAAGGTAGGTGTTGGGGGGGAGGCGGCGCGTAGGCGAAGCGAGGCGAGGTGGGGGGGAGGCGGCGCAGAGGCGAGGTGAGGTGGGGGGGAGACAGCGCGGAGGTGAGGCAAGGTGGGGGGGAGGCGCCCAGGCTCGGCCCCACCACTACTCCGGGCTCAATCCCCCGCACTGACCTGGCTTTCTCGGTGAGGCGGGCGGGCGGGCAGGGCAGGAGCGTGCCGGCAGCGAAGAGGAGCGCAGCATTTCTGCGCCCTCTTCCGCTACGTGCCCTAGGCAACAGTCTAGTTTGCCTAGCGGTAGCGCCGGCCCTGGATGTATGGTGTCATGGGCCTCAAACCCGGGATGCTGGAAATCAGATTTGAGTAAGGATGTCTGAGGGGGAAAAAAATTCAGTCCATTTTTTTACCAGAATGTATCCAGTTTGCACCTCCCAGAAGCAAATGCAGACCTAAACAGAATCTGCTGTCAAAGTCCGTATGTTTCCATTTCCGAGCTTGTTCACGGAACAAAAAATAGTGCCTTTGAAAAAATGTGTACTTTTGAAAAATGCGCACAAAACATGCTTTAATCAGTGGAAGGAAAATGTGGACATTTCAAAAATGGGAAGTTTGGGGGGAAATGCACACCAAAATACAGATGGATTTTCGTGTGAAAAGAAAGAAGAAGAAAAAACAGAGCTCACAGTGTGATATAAACACGGGTCAGAAGAATATGAGCTTTGAGGTGGAATTCAGAGAATGTTGATGAGCTTGAGTTTTGCTGCTTTACACATTCCTAGATTTGAGTGTTTGTGTTTCTGTTCCACCAAGGTATATTACTAAGAGAGGGACCGCAGCTATATCAAGCCAGCCAGCTGATCTTACGTACAACTGAAGCAGCTGGCCAAGAAGTGTTACTGCACAGCCCCTGGTCTTGCTTTAGGCATGTGTTCAAGAGAAATGTGCATATTACACTTGCTATGTGAAAAGCAGCCCGGTTCTTCTTGAATGAGAAGAACAATTGTGTCTACAGTGCCAGCAAACATACACTGATTTAGCTTCTTTTTTGCCCTATTTTTGGAAAGGGCTGAGGCAGAATTTCTGTGGCTGAACACTTCTGCTGCAAACAAAGGAGCGGGGGGGGATTTGCCCCCCTTTCTTTTGGTGCTCTTTCACTCCATTTCTCTCTGATTCACTGCCCCTCTTGAAAGCTGCCCCTCATTTGCTTTTAGATTTCAAAGCTGGGTTCTTTTTTGCTGTCTACATAGTCTCAGCCGCTCAGTGCTCATGCAGTCCCCACAATGACATTGCCACACCATGCAGCTAATCAGATTTAGCTGTGTGATGATATCACAAGGCCAACTCAGAGTGAAGGCTTCTTGCCCTTACTCTGTATTGGTTAGCGTTTGTGCTATATTTTGAACCCCTCCCAAATAATCCCCCAAATGGGCACATTTTGTATGGATGATGATGATGATGATGACGATGATGATGATTTTGGCAAGGTGAAGCCTCTTCCCTGTTTCAGCTCAGCAGGCCATATATAACTTTGGAACAGCCTTGCAAGGCAGGATAGGCTGGGGAACAAAAATCACCACAAGGTTCCCTCAGGACCTTCATAGTGCATCGAGGATTTCAACCTGAACCTCTCACTTCCAGATTTAACATCTGTGAAGCTGAGGAATGGTTTTCAGCATGTTTTGGTTTTAATATAGTTTCAGTATCGTATACTGTTTTGTAGACTATAGTATACTATGTTGACGTCGTGTTTGGTATTTACAAAGGTAGCTTTTTGAAATGATCCCATGGGCGCATACCCTTGGAGAAGATACATGTAACTTCCATGGAGAAGTTCCCATGAGTCAGGCTGCTAAGGAGTAAAGGTTTCTGTGGAGGGAGTGGAGAGATTCTGTACAAGGAGAAATGTAAAAAAACAGAGGCTATTTACTTTGAAAAAGAAGAACAAGGAGAAAACCCAGGAGAGGTGTATAAGGGACACAGCATGCGTGTACATTTGCATATGCCTTTGTTATTGTTAAACTGTTCTTCAGATTCTCCCTGAAAACGCTGAAGGTCTAAACTACCTCTTCAAAACAAGGGACAAACAATGAGTTTATTTCCAGATAGTTCAGCATTGAATTTTAATGGTACTGCCAAGGTTGGCTATGTTCACTACAAATCTCTCATAATCCCATTAACCTTTTTTTTTTTAAAAAAAGTTTATCTTCATGCACAAGTATGTATGCCCCCCTCCCCCCCACACACTTTGTCTGATAGAGCAGTGATGCTCAGATGTGAAACAAGCCTATCTAGGGTGGTAAAGCTCTGAGATGTGAGAATCCCACAAGAATAATTCAGTTGCTAGTTTGGGGCTCCCAATACCAACCAAGGCATTTCCATTGCCTGATTTGAAATGTACCTTGTTTGGTGAGTACTTCTATTCATCTAGGTATTTCTAATCTAGGCCCTGAATATCATACCACAGGTTTCTGCTTTCCATTGCACTGTTTTGTGGTCTTTGTAAACTTGAAGCTACATAAATAGTCATTTTTGCGCATTCCAAGCCACATGTTTCAACCTGGATTCCACTTCTGTTGAAACTTGGTGACAGCCCTTGTGCAGACGAATACGGAGGCAAGTGGAAGCACCTCCACATTTGTGAGTTGACTGGGCCAGTAAATAAACTAAGTGTGAATCCCCTCCCCCGCATCCCTGTCCACACAAGACAGGAGGCCGCAACCCAATCCTTTGTGTGGATTGCAAAGGCATTGTGGTTAAATTCCACTTCAGCCCAACATTTCTGTGTATGCCCTGATTGCAAAACATGCATGCCGCAAGTCTCAAACTGAACACACCTGCATTTTAAAGATGTGTGTCCCTTTACAATGTGGATGAATGGGGCCCTGATCCTTTTCTGTTCAAATTGAGAGCCACATGTTTAAATGTTCAGGGATGTTGAAGAGTCCTTGGTCTCGAGTCACGAGAGTCGAGTCACGAGTCTTTGGACTCGAGTCCGAGTCCAAGTCCTTGGTCCAAAATGGTGACTCACGAGTCACAAGTCACGAGTCACCCCCAAAGCTGACTCCACCAGTCCCTATTAAAATTAATGGGGGGGTTTCCCAACAAAATAAGGCTACTTCAGATGTGTGGCTTAAATAAATTCTAGGCACAAGTGTGCCTTTTTATTTCAAAACTCTGCAACTGATTTTGGCAAGAACAGACCAGGCAGACAAACCCAGAATAACCAGGCAGGCAGAGGAGGCAGGGAACCCCAAAGCAGGCAGGCAGGCAGAGGCCTTTGTCTTGGACAATTCAACTGTTGAACTGGTCAAGAAGAGACCAGGCAGGCAGAGGAGGCAGGGAACCCCAGACAGGCAGGCAGAGGCAGCCAAACCCAAAATGTCTGAAAGGTTGCATTTTAGAAAAATGATTTTAAAAAATAAACTTGCTGTACTTCCTAAAACTTATCCATGTTGCATTTGAGGAACATGATTTTTTCTAAATGTTTGGCCCCCATTCTGGAACGGTGAGATCTCATCACAATCCCACCCTCACTGAACACCCGCTCCACTGGTGATGAACTTGCTAGAACCAGAAACACACTCAGAGCAGCCACACAGAGTAATCTCAGGTCCTTCTTCTGCCTCTCCCAAGTACGCAACACATCAATCAAAATAAATCTTGACACACTGATGGGGCTGCACTTCTGGTAGCCATCCATAGTGGCTGAGCAGCGGCACACCTCGCTTCCATGCGCTCTTCGCTGGCAATCACGCTCCTCTCCACTCCTTCTGGCACAGCCCAGGGATGTTGAAGAGTCCTTGGTCTCGAGTCCTGAGTCGAGTCTCGAGTCCCATTAAAAATATTGGGACTCGAGTCCGAGTCGAGTCAGAGGGGGGACTCAGTCCGACTCATGAGTCAAGTCCTCGAGTCCGAGTCCCCATCCCTGATAAATGTTGTATTTGGAGGTCATACCCTAGTAAAACATTTCTTCATTCCTTCAAAGAATGAGGAAGTGTTCTACATAAGAAGCCGCCTTACACTATCTCAGATCACTGGTCCATGCAGCCTAGCATTGTCTCCTCTGACTGGCAGTAACTCCCCCTGGTCTCTGACAATATTCAGATCCTTTTTAGCTGGCAATATCAGGAACTGAACCCGGGACCTTTTGTAAGTAGGGCAAGTCCTCTGGCCTGGAACTACAGCCTCCCTGAGCTTTCTTCTTCCCTAGATCCCCCTCCAGCTTCATGCAGACCTATTTTCTTTTCTTTTGGCCAAAACAGAAGCTGGTGCTGCCAAGCAAACGCTGAATCTTTTGTTTAATCTTAATTACAGCTTGGAAGTAGACCCCAAAATAGAAATCCTTAGACTTCGGGGAAGGATCTCTTCTTCCTCATCTTTATCTCCCTTTCCTTCTCCCACTCTGTCAAGGTTTAGAGTGTATGCTCCTCAAGGCATGGACTCTGGGTGGTGGTGGTGGTGGGAGTTAACTTGCTCTGCAAAAAAAGCTATGTCGATTGATGTCCCCATCTGAAAGTGATACTGATAAGTCTCATACCACACAAATCAAACTGACTTGAGGTCTTGAGCAGGGTTGAGGAAGCTGTAGCCCTCCAGATGTTAGACTACAACTTCCATCACGCCTGACCATTGGCTATGATGGCTAGGGCTGATTGGAATTGGAGTCTGACAAGATCTAGAGCAGGGTTCTCCAACCTTGAGTCCCCAGATGTTGCTGGATTACAGCTCCCAGAATCCCTTGCCATTAGCCATGCTGGCTGGGTATGCTGGGAGTTGTAGGCCAGCAACATCCAGGGACCCAAGGTTGGAGAGCCCTGCTCTAGAGGGTGCAGCTTCCTCACCCCTGGATTAAAACATAAAAATACATCCTGCTGGATGAGAACAGAGTGCCATCCAGTACAACTTTCTAGCCCCAGAGAAGCATTCACCTGCATCACACATAAGGCTAAACTGGGGACAGGGCATGTGCGAGCATGCATGCCCCGCCCTCAAGCGTTGCGCATGGCTGGCTAGCTCAGAGACCTTCACGCATTGAGTGTGGAGGTCTGCAAATGGGCTTGTAAGTGTGTCGGGCTGAATCCTGCAATCGGCAACTCTCATAAGGCAGGATTCCCAACCGTGAGAGCTGTGTAAGTGCATTCAACTGGCCATGGAAAGTTTGGGGGTGGGGCATGCATGCTTGCACATGTCCCACCCCCATTTTAACCCCACATATGATGGGGGGAATGCCTGCATAGGGCTGCTATTTCTGACAATGGTCCAGCCGATGCCCCTGGGAAGTCCAAAGCCACAATTGCCCCTCAGAAGTCACCTGTTTTTGTCTTCCCTCCCTGAGCAACTGATGGTCAATGGTGTTCTGCCTATGGACCTGGAGCAGTGTTCTCCAACCTTGGGTCCCCAGATGTTTTTGGCCTACAACTCCCAGCATGTCCCAGCAAGCTACGCTGGCTGGGGCATGCAGTGAGTTGTAGGCCAAAAACATCTGGGGACCCAAGGTTGGAGAACACTGACCTGGAGGTTCAATTTAGCCACCATAGCTGCTGGTTATTCTCCATGAATTTGCCTAGTCCTCTTTTAAATGCATCTAGGTTTCTGAGCAGCGGCACATCTGGTATTCTGACAGTTAAATTCTATATTTGTCTATCCTGAATTCAATGCATCTCTCTCCTCTCCCCGCCCCTCCCTCACAAACACACTCCTATAATGTTCAGGAAGGGGGGGGGAGGAAGAAATACAAACATACTTAAATTATTGTTTCCTGCCTTTAAGGCTTTGCGCCTTAATGTCCCTCATTATTTGGCATCTAGGCTTTTCATGGTATGTTCCCAATAGGAACTTAAGATCAGTGGGCCAGGGATTATTAGCAGTCCCACCAACACACTCTGCCCTGTCAAGGTTGCAAACCGGACCTGATTCCACTTTTGTGGAACAGGCTTCCTGTGGGCCTCCCATTGGAGGAGGATCTTTCCCGCTTTTGAACGGGATGAAAGACTTACCTTTTTAGTCAGCCAGAATGAGTGGTCGGGCTAATGTGGTGGTTGCTGGGATTCATTACTACTGTAAGTGTTTGGTGTTTGGTTATTTTATTGTATTGTTAAGTTTATTGTATATGTTTTGTGTGTCCCGCCCTTTGGTGTAAGGGGCGTTATAAATAAATGTTTATTATTATTATTATTATTATTATTATTATTATTATTATTATTATTATTATTATTATTATACATCTAGTCCAACTTGCAGTTTTTGGCAAAACACAGCTTCCCAAATCTGACCTGGACAAAGCTACTTGAGCCCTAGGGCGAATAGCGTTGAAATAACAAAAAATATTTTTCATGCTTTTCAGAGCGAGGTGTTCTTTGTTTGTTTGTTTTTGGAACCCTAGAAGAATGTGTATATCAAAGCTCCTGTTAATTTCTAATTGGCCAGCTTTTGAGCATTTGTGATATATGTGAGCGTTGAAGGCATACTAGATTAACTGCCTATGTCATATCGTTTAATACCATTATGGCTTATGGCACTACTGTGAAAAGCATGCTTTCTTTTAATTATGCCCATAACAATCGGGTTTGACATGCTGAAAATTAGCTGCATAAAGCTTTTTATTTTGGATTTAAGTGTAATAAAATCTTCATGAAAAATTTAGAGTCATCCGACACAAAATTTACAGTCCTCCTGGAATAAGATTTTGACAAACACTCCAAGCTAAATACAATGTCATGTTCAATCCTTTCTTTCTCCCGTTATAATTCAGTAATGAAGGCATCTTTTTTACTCTGCAGTCTTGATAACCATTTGGGTCTATTTCTGTTTTAAATAATTACTTTTCCATATGGCCAGTATTCTTTTTCCCAGAGAGGACAACACCAGTTGGAAAACACCAGTTGGAGGTAGAAAAGAATTCCTTCTGAACTAACACAAATCACTCCAAAATCTGTGTGGTGCTGTGCCTATTTTCATGGGGTTTAGTGTATATTGTATTGGGTTTGGCTTCTTTTATTTGTCTTTGAGTTTGGTTGTCCCTTTTGATTATATCTCTACCTTTTTATCTCTTGCCTACATGTACATCAGATGCTGTTTTGAGAAATATTAATACTTGCTGTGTCTGTTATTCCCATACCT
Organism: Shinisaurus crocodilurus; assembly: GCA_021292165.1. Lineage (NCBI taxonomy): Eukaryota > Metazoa > Chordata > Lepidosauria > Squamata > Shinisauridae > Shinisaurus > Shinisaurus crocodilurus. The sequence continues at coordinate 13,190,739 of CM037876.1, forward strand.
TTGTACTGTACCTACTGAATTGATGCAGTATCTAAAAAGCCACTTCGGGAATTTGTTTCTTAACTGAAAGCAGGATACACATTTTTAGAATGTAACAATAATGGTTCTCTGTAGTCCAGTCCTAGGGTGTTGCATGTGCCCAAATGTGTATTTATTCAGGGCTGTTGCGGGGTTAGTGGCATTCATTTCAAAGGAGAGAGTAGATCCACATGCACCAAAAATACTCATAGAATCATGAAGTTGGAAGGGACCTCAACATAATTTGGTCTAACCCTTGCCAATGTAGGAAATCCAATATTACAGCATCCTGTGGACTTGGTCTTTTGAATGGCAGCACACATACATGTCAGAAACTCCAAATATGACAGAAGACTTTTGACACTGAGTGGAGTTTCAGAAACAATTTGCCTATAGTATACTGGTCCACTGTTTGGGAGAGGGGGGGAAAGTCAAACATAAGAACATGAGAAACATAAGAGCATAAGAAGAGCCATGCTTGATCAGACCAAGGGTCCATCCAGTCCAGCATTCTGTTCATACTGTGGCCAACCAAATGCCCGCAAGATCCCACAAGCAGGACATCATTGCCACAGCATCTTCCCGCCCGTAGCAACTGAAGTACCGTACATAGGCATACTGCCTCCGATACTGGAGGAAGCATATAGCCAATCAGGAGTAGTAGCCATTGATAGCCTTCTCCTCCAGGCATTTCTCCAATCCCCTTTTAAAGCTCTCCAAATTGGTGGCCGTCACTACGAATTGGATTCCATAGTTTAACTATGCACTGTGTGAGGAAGTGCTTCCTTTTATCTGTCCTGAATCTGCCACCAACCAGTTTCATGGGATGACCCTGGTTTCTAGTATTATGAGAGAGGGAGAAAAATGTCTCCCTGTCCACTTTCTCCACACCATGCATAATTTGGTACACCTCTAGGGATGTACACGTACCTTTTTTTGTGCTCACCGGGTGCTCGGCAAGCACCTCCGCTGCTTGATATGACTTGCGGCGGCAGCAGGGCTCCCGGCGGACTTTCTGGAGCCCGGAAGTGATGCGATGGGTCCCAGTGCTGTGCCAGGAAGTGACGCGATGGAACCCCAGCGCTTTGTTTTTCACGTAAATACCATAGAAAACCACCTTAAAACGGCCGTGAATATCAAATTGTGGCCGTTTTAAGGTTGTTTTCTATGGTATTTACGTGAAAAACGCAGTGCTGGGGACCCGGCCCTTCCGGAGTTTGCATCCGGAAGGTTTCTGCGGGGCCGGGGGGAGTGGGTGATTCTTCACCCCCCAATCGGCACACTCAACCCTATGTCTCCCTTACTGCCTTTTTCTAGTAACATCCCAGGCGACTTTTTCAAGGGATTTGTGCCTCTTGTCATTTAGTTGCACTTTTTCCAACTTACAAGTCCTTTTTTAGTGCAGTGACAGAACTGTACACTGATTCAAGGTCTACTAGATTTGTATAGGTGTATATCTTGGCAGTTTCATTTTCATTCTCTCTATTATGCTGTGGAGTTGCCTTCACCCACTGCGCACCCACATTTCCAGCTGTCCACCACTACCTCAAGATCTTTTTCTTAGTCCGTCACCACTAGCACAGATCCCATCAGAGTATTGCCCCAACGTGCATCACGTTACAATTGCTTATATTGAACCGCATTTGCCATTTTGATGCCCGTTCTCCCAGTTTGGAGAGATCCTTCTGGAGCTCCTCACAATCCCTTTTTGTTTTCACCACCCGAAATAATTTGGTGTCATCAGCAAACCTGGCCATTGAAAGACCTTGGGCATGTCAAAAGTGGATCTTTTGATCTAATTGGAGCTGAGCTGATACTACTCACAGGCGTGGTTTCTTTTTTTCCTTTTTAAGAACTGAGCTGTGCCAAAAAAAACAACTCCTCCTTTTGTTGACTGTTTGGAACTCAGTGAGAAAATTTATTTACATGCTCTCAACTGCCCTCTATTGCCCTTAGTGACTCATTATATAGTTAGACCTGATTAGCTGCACAGTGTGTGGCGAGTTCATCCCATTTGCTGTGCAATTCCACATTGAGTAGAATCACCCCTTGCAATGTAGGAGAATTTCATTTTGCTTCATTGTTTACCAGTATCCTAATTTGCCCCATTCACACCTCTGAGTGTGAACACAAATGCAAGGGCATTTTTTTGGGGGGAGAACCTGCATGTTTCCAAGTTTGTGTTTACGGTCAAAAAATTTACGTTTTTTTAAAATGTGCATTTTGGAAATGTACTCATTTGCACACTTCAGTCAATGGTGGGGGGGAGTGCACATTTGGGTATGCACTTCAGAAATGAGCAGCGGAATGCATACTTTTCCTGGTTGAACAAGGACAACAAAAGCTGTTGCAACTGAGCATGAATGCGAGACAAACCAAGCTTTGAGGTGAAGCTCAGAGAATCTCAGTGAGATCAAATATCACTGGTTCTACCATCCCTAGCACTGACTCACTCCTAGGACTAAATTAGAGAGGAAAAAGGAGAAAAATAGCATTGAAGTGTTGAACAGAATCAAAAGCAGGTAAATATTCAAAGAATCTCTGTATTCTTTATTTTTTTTTATTATTTTTTTGCAGGGTGTGGATTTCTGCCGCATCCAAACTGCTAGTTTCTAACACAGATAAAACTGAAGGAAAGCCTTTTAAAACGCAGTTCTTTCTACTCTGCCAAGGTTTTCTTGCCCTACATTGTTTCAGGTGGTTGCAGTGCACAGAATGCAGAAGCTGCTTTTTTTAATGCCCCCCTTTTTATGTACATATTTTTAGGATGCCCGCAAAGCTCTCATGCTGCATCAAGTAAATAATCCCTTTAAAATATTCAGGACTTCAGCCTCTTATTGCTGTGCCTTGGGCTGCAATTTCTGTGGTCCTCTGCATATGACCAAGCTAGAGAAGACCATAAAACACGTGAAACTCCCCCCCCCCATTTCTGCTCAGCTCCACAATTTCCATGCATCTGAGTGTGTAGATCAAAGCAGATGTTAGACCAAGAGTGGCTGTTGCAGTAGGTACCGTGTTTGGAGAAGTGAATTTTAATTGAGCAAAGAGGGAGGAGGAAGGGATATTGTGTGTGTTGTATATCTTGAAGAAGAATTTCCCATCAATTAGATTTATTAGACTGTGGAATGGCCTTGTTAAAGAAGCAAGGCAGTGCGAGCGACAGAGAGAAATGTTGATGAATTGGATGTGTTTAAGTCTGTAGCACCAATAGCACCACAATAGCTGGCAGAGCACCACCATGGGAAGATGAAATAAGCCACAGATATGGGCCAAGGTAGCACAATAGTCCCTAAACACGCTAAGATTTCATGATGCAGTACCAGCAACACTGCTCTTCATGAAGGCTGAGAGAATAGAGGGGAGTAAATAGTGGGGGCCATATTTGCTTCTGGGGTGCAAAAAGAAGAGAGGGAGATATTTATTCTCCATAGATAGTGGGTTGATTCAGCCTGTCCACTGAAGATACAATAGGAACAGGAGTTACATAGTATATTCTATTGAGGTAGATTCAGATTGAACACCAACAAAAATATCACAGCCTGTGTCCTTTCGAAGTCCAGTTTACATATTTCCTGTGTGAAATAGCAGCCACTGGAAGATCTGCTTCTCCTGTGCCAGACTTCCACATCAAATTGGTAATGTGGAAATCACCGGTCATAATGGCTGTCCAGACCACACCAGTGTCACACTTAAATCAGGAGCATGTGATAAGGGCAGCCCCTATAATCATCCCTTCTATATATTTCATAGAATCAATAGTAGAGTTGGAAGGGGCCTATAAGGCCATCAAGTCCAACCCCCCTGCTCTGACCATAACATCTTGTGGCAGCAAATTGATTATGTATTGTGTGAAGAAGTATCATGTAATTGAGGGATAATTGTGAAATGCTGCTCCTTGCTAGAAGAAGGGGTAGCAGAAGCAGCGCCAGTGCTAGGATGACTTTTCCAGAATTATATTATTCTATAATATCTTATATAATTATTACATTACAGTAATACCTTGGATTGCAAGCATAATTCATTCCGGAACCGGGCTTGTAATCCAAAACACTTGTATATCAAAGCGAAATTCCTCATAAGAAATTTGTACACATATTTTTAATTTAAGCTACAATAAAGAATGATAGCATAAAGTCTTCATTTTTCTTGACCGTACTACAGTACTTGTATTGCAAGACGTCGCTTGTTTATCAAGTTAAATTTTATTTTAAAATTTTGCTTGTCTTGCAAAACACTCGCAGACCAAGTTACTTGCAATCCAAGGTTTTACTGTATTACATTATATATTAATACTGTATACTGTATTACATTATATATTTTATAAGTGGCTTTTGTAATATTTTTTTTATACCTTACAAACCCTTAATTGTTGCTATCTGGTGTTTCTCGGGGGGGGGGGGTCAGTGCTTGCAGGGCAATCTCTTTCTTTTTGTTTTAAAATTGTCAGGCACAAATTCAACAGGTGAAGCTTACCCACCCACCCCACACCCCCAAACATGGAGCTTCAGAGAGAAGGAGGTTTCTTGCATTCCCTTCTGACACTGTATCTCACCTGTTAGAGGCACAGAGTCAGCTCTGTTAGGAAATAAAATCTTTGGCAATATAAAGATAGGAATCATATGATAAATTCCCTCATTCTCCTCTCTCTCGGTCCAGGCCAGCAGCTGCAGCCTCCACCTCCTTTTCTTTTCACCCAGCTAATCCCTTCCCCACAGCAGTGTGCAGCAGAGGCAGCAGGTAGAGCATGCATGCTCTCTCACACACACACCCTCACTTGGCCCTCCCGGCTTAGCAGTGTCTGTCTCTGTGGAGACCCTGTGGCTGTTTGTGCCTAAGCAGAGCTACTCTTAAAGGGGCCATGGGTAAAATTCAATTGCAGCTAAGCTAAAACTGCAAGCTTAGCTGCAATTTTGCCCATGGCCCCCTTAAGAGCAGTTTAAAGTAGCTGGGAATTCGGGACTCTGCATGACAAAGTGAGAAGCCGTGATGGCTTAAGGGTTTTCATGACAGTCCTGGCATTTTCGTGGCAATTGGAGACTATGAGATGGGGGGGGGGCAGATGTGAGACAACTTCCCACCCCCTTTGAACTGTATGTACCCAGGCTTCTGTGGAGCCTTGAAGAGCACCAAGACCAGCATTAGTAGTGTGGATTATCTTTCTTGTGTTTTTTTTTTGGGGGGGGGGCTGTTGAATTTGATTTATCCCACTATAATATTGTTTGTATGTTTATTTTTGTGTTTATCTTTATTGAACTGTTTCTATATTGGGGATTTTAAAAAAAATAGAAAATGTTCTGTAATGGATTGTACATTTTTTTCTTCTTCTAAATGTTTTCCTTTGATATCTTAATGTTTATCGTGAGCCATTTTGGGTATAGTTTACTGCAGAAAAGTGGCATATACATATACTAAAGGCACAATCCTTTGCCAGTTTAGACAAGAAAAGGCCTACAACTTCCAGCGTGCCCCAGCCAGGCTGGGAGCTGTAGGCCCTTTTTTCCTGTCTAAAGTGGCATAGGATTGCTCCCTAAATAAAATAAATAAATGCTGCGCCCGGGATTATTCTATCAGGGAAGGAGCGAACAGTGCAAAACCATTTTTACATTCCTGCACCTCCAGTTTGGAGCATCCCAAGCAATGTGTCTGTGCAGACATGCACAGTAGGTGCTTTTTGTCCAGGATTCCCCCCCCCTTTTCCAAAATGGCAGGTGTGTCAACAGGCTGCGCACGTTGAATATGAGGGTGCCCCTTTGAAATTTGCTCCCACCAAGGCCTTACGTACGTCTGTAGAGAGAGAGGGAGGCTGGCAGAAATTAATTTTATTTCGGCAAGATCAGTTCCTGTAACAGGGCTTCACTCCAGCGAGCCACGCTCAGGGTGTACCACTTAATGAAAGAGTCTCTCCTGCCAAGCTTTGAGCAAAGTGAGCATCTCAAATTGTGCAGAAAGTTCACGAGTGTGAAAGGAGGGAGGTCAGGGTTTCTGCACTTCGTTCTTCCAAGTATGATTATGAAGCAGCTTCCCCCACCCTGTATTCTGTGTTTTTATATTTAAATAAAAAGAATGTGTTTGGGTCCCTCCCCTAAAAAAACAAATTAAAAAAAAAGGGGAATATGCATCGGTCCGTTCTAAACATATCAGCACAATAATCTTATCACATTAAGTCCATGTGCCTTTTGGAAAAGCATTTGTTAAAGGGGCATGCTGCCAACAGGGTCTGTAAGTCTTTATGGCAGCATCATTCTCATCGCTATATAATGTGGAGATTTTTATTTTATTTTTTAATCCCACTTTGTCATATCCTGCATGATTTCGGTCTCATGGGGTGGGGAGAGAAGTTGAAAGAATAAAGCGACAGAAGGATGTTTGCGGTGCTGGATGCATCTCAGGAAGAACTGCCCAAATGTTTGCAAATGGGATTGCATTGGGCCAGGTTGCAGTTGGTAGGATTCTCTCCCCCGCCCTGCTTTCATTAGTGTGTGTTCTGTCAGACCCTTTTTTCGTGCACTCTCTGTCTTCTTCTTCTTCTTCTTCTTCTTCTTCTTCTTCTTCTTCTTCTTCTTCTTCTTCTTCAATGGGCTCATTTAAATGTGTCCCTTGACCAGCTCAAGGCAAGTGACCATTTTGAAATAAATGTATATGTAAAAGCAAGGACAGGTTCCCTGGAGGCAGTTAGGATGGCCGGTAATGGAAGCCCGAACATAGAGAGTGTATGGTTATGCATTGCCAAAAAAGAAGAATTTTGAATCACACCACCACCCCGCAAAAAAAAAGAGGACAAAAGAGGCCACCAATTTGCATGACACGTGCAAATAATGGTCCACTTCGAGGCCCCTGCTGCTCTCCTTCCTTCTGGTTCTCTGACTCTAAACCAGACTTGGACTGGACATCTCTTCAACGAGAGGACAATTTCAAATAGACTGTCCTCTGCCAGCTCTCCAGAATAAAGGATTAGGAACATAGGAAGCTGCCTTATACTGAGTCAGACCATTGGTCCATTTATCCCAGTGTTCTCCAACCTTGGGTCCCCAGATGTTGTTGGCCTACAACTCCCAGCATGCCCCAGCCAGCGTAGCTGGCTGGGGCATGCTGGGAGTTGTAGGCCAAAAGCATCTGGGGCCCCAAGGTTGGAGAACACTGATCTATCCCATTGCCGACCGACACTGGCTGGCAATGGCTCTCCAGGGTTTCAGGCAGGATTCTTTCCAAGCCCTACCTGGAGGCCAGGGACTGAACCTGGGACCTTCTGCATGCAAAGCAGGTGCTCTCTCACACTGAGCTATGGGGTGAGTACTAACCAAGTACTAACCAGGCCCAACCCTGCTTAGCTTCCAAGTTCAGATGAGAGCAGGCTGTTCAGGGCTGTCCTCTCTAAACTAGGATACCTGGCCACCCTAACAGAAAAGAAGAACTGCTTCTTTATAGCCCTCCACTAACACCTGGTTTGGCTGTCCTGTATCACCCTACTTCCCAAACCAGGAAGGTCATGGAACGGCCTACGGTTCCCTCTTCCAACTAGCAGCCCCAGTGGTGCAAGGAGCCAATTTAGGGATTTATGAGGAATGGGTTTCAGTTCGTATTGATCAGGATTTTATGCAGTTTGCACCTTCTGGACTGAGCACAGATTTGGACGCAAGCTGCAGTCGAAGTCTGTACATTTCCAAGTTGGCAATGTGATTCGCAGACCAAAAAGAAAAAAAGAAGCGTTCGACAACAGGCGTATATTTCAAACACGAGTACGTTTCAAAATGAGTACATTTCAGAATTGTGCACAAATACGCTTTAATCATGAGAGAAGAATGCATACATTTCAAAATGCATACATTTCAAAATTGAAATGTGTACATTTCAACTGATGCATACATTTGGGGAAAATATGCACAGAAATACGCACACATTTTTATGTGAAAAGGAAAAACAAAAACAAAGTTTGGAATCCAATATGGACTCGAGTCGGAATGAGCTTTGAGATGGAATTCAGAGAACTTTGTCATGCTCGAATTTTGCTGATTCGCACGTCCCAGTACCCGGATCCACAGCGTCCTTGTTTGAGCTCCATGGCACCTTACAAGTAATGATGACGATGGGCATTTGCTTCAAACATGTTACTCACGTTATCTCTGGGATCCTCACAATGACCTTGCAGAGTAGGCCAATGTTAACATCTCCGTGTTGCAGATGGGAGAGACGGGAGGCTGAGAGAAAGTGGCTTGCCTAAGGGCCCCAGGGTATGGTCTGAAGGCACGTGAGGCAGCCACCTGCTGAAGCTAAGCAGGTCTGGGTCTGGTCAGTGCTTGGAGGAGAGACCACCTGGGAACTGCATGTGGCCACCTTGAGCTCCATGATGGAAGAAAGGTGGTGGGATATAAATGTAATAAATAAATAAATATATAAATAAATAAGGACGCCTAGTGAGTTCATGGCACAGGGATGTCTTGGGTTGCAACAAACATGGGGTGGCGCAGAGCTGACAGCAGGGCTACAGCGTTAGGTTCCCCCATCCGCCTCGCACAAATGCTCAGCATCAGCCCTGCATACAACTAAGTGTTGTGCAAATGATTTCCATTTCAAAAGGTTTGTTCAGAGCAATTAGCATTTCCGGGCTAAGCAGTCTTCTGAGATGATTTTTTCCTTTTTTTTTCTTTTGCCAGTTACAAAAGCCATAGAAAGGCCTATATATTGCTGAAATAAATATTGAATGTGCCCATTATGCACATATTCATAAAGTATGTATGTATACCCCAACCATTAATACTAGGAATTGCTCACGTATAGCCATTAACATATTTCATGTTCTACGCACTGCTGGAATTTAGAAACTGGTTGCTCTCCTGTGTACTTTAAGGCATTCTCGTGTGTCAGGTTTTAGCACTGTAAGAAAGAACCATTGTATTCATTCACCGCGAGCGACATGATGGTTGGTAAGTTAAAATGACAGTGGACAATTATGTGGGCCCTTTTGTCACAAATTAAGGCTGCTATGCCATATGACTTCTAAGTTGTCATCTTTCAGGCATCCTATGGAGTAGCCAGGATGACCTACAGGCCAATTCCAAAAGAAGCCAGAGCTGCAGTCGGGCAGACAAGTGGCTGAACATTGATTGGGATGGTGTGCAGTCATTAAATGCTGACATGAGCGTTACAAGGTGCTCCAGCCACACCCTTTCATCTGGAAGTCCTTATCCTAAAATCCAACTGTTTCTGGATTGACTCTGGATGCCAGTGATGAGGGAAAGTCACTCTAAAACAGAGGTGGGCAATTTGTGGCCCTCCTGATGATTTGGCCTACAACTTCCATCGGCCCTAACCAGGCTAGTCAGCTGTGAGGGCTGATGGGAGTTGTAGGCAGAAGTGGCTGGTGGCTCCAGTGTCAGTGGGGCGGTGTATCCACTCCGGGTTTCAGCCTGAGCTTTTAAGGATCTATCCATGATGCCGAACCTATTTTGGGGATGGGGTTCAGCACCATGGATCGATCCTTAACATTGCAGCCTGAAACCCAAAGTGGATACAGTGCCCCACGGACAGTGGAGCCACCAGCCTCGACTGGTTGTAAGCCAAAACATCTGGACGGCTGCAAGTTGCCACCCCTGCTCTAAAGCAAATGGATCACTATTTGACAGTATATAAATTGTACCACCACTCCAATCTAGATCAGGACCACAGAGTGCAGCAAGTGGTTAAAGTCCTCCCGATCCTCCACACTAGGGTCCCAATCCAGATTGCCCCCCTGTGCTTACTCTGGAGTAAAAGAAAGAAAGACAAAGCTGCTTGCTTTGGGTCACTTTATAGTACTGGATGCCTTGTGCTGCTAAAGCAGTGTTCTCCTACCTTGGGTCCCCAGATGTTTTTGGCCTACGACTCCCAGCATGCCCCAGCCAGCGTAGCTGGCTGGGGCATGCTGGGAGTCGTAGGCCAAAAACATCTGGGGACCCAAGGTTGGAGAACACTGTGCTAAAGGCTTTAAGCGGTTGCCTGACTCGAGGTGGGGCGTGCGTTCCAAAGGGCTGTCATTTGCGGCCCAGGATTGCAGAGGTTGGCAAGTCTCCACTGTTCCTAGCTGCACATGAGAGCTCTCAGGCTTGGAGAAGTCCACCTGGAAAGTGTTTGATGGAGCGTTTGAAGCAATCCCATTTATCCCCCTTCCTTTTCCCCAAGGCCTTGGTGGCAAAGGGATCCCATTATTTGCAAGTTTGGTAGGGGTGGGTGTGCGGCAGTCACCGTATCTCTCAGGCCCCACCAATCCCTCCCAGCAATTGTTAGCTCTGGCCCGAGGAGCAGGACTTTCCAGCCTGACATTGTGGGGCCTTGTTGCAAGTGCCCGTGATATTGGTCTGCAAGTCGCCCCCACTGCCTTGGCTGCCATTTGCAGCCGAGGATCGTAGGGCTGTGAAAGTGGCAGGACCTCTCCTCGGCCACAGAGCTCTCTACTGCAGAGAGGGACCTAGGAGGTTTGCAAGACCCTGTGATCACCAGCTGCAAATTATTGGAGCCTTTGCCACCGAGGCCTTGGCGGAAGGGGAGCAGCAGCTGAATTAGGCTGCTTCAAGTGTTCCATCAAACACTTGAAGCAGCCCAATTTATTTTGGGTCAGACTGGACATCAGTCTATTTCTGGGGTACCATTTTGGGCTCTGTACAGGACAGGTCTCTGCACTACTCTGTTTAGCTAAATGATTTTATGCCCCAACTTTCAAGCAAATATTCAAGGGGGGTGATGGTTACCAGAAGTGGCTGAATAAAGCAGACTGAATCCATAAAGTGAACGGCTTGGCCAGCTTTACTGAGTCATAAACAGATAGTCCCTCGGCTAAGTGGCCAGAAGTATAGAAGAGCAAAGTAGGCCAAGCTTCTAGCAGAATGAAACCACTACTACTACAAACATAGTGAACATGATACTGTTAGTCTTTTTCGACACAAGAAAAACCCAGGGGTTAAAAAGGAAACTTGTTTGGCTCCACATGGTTGCTAGGCAACCGTCTCCCCCACCCATACACACTTTTGTCTCCTGTTTGCACCCAAGGCTCTCTGATGCATCCAGAGCTGTTAATTAGCTCTGCAACCACAGTTATTCTGTTATTGTGCCTACTAACTGCTTTAAAACGCTAAGGACGAATTAACCCCTAGCTTTCACTCTTCTTTTGATATGATCCCTTGCCATCACTGTTCCAACTCTTATATCCAGATAATTAAAAACAGTCTTGAAGCACATGTGAAGCACCACTTAATATCTAAATGTTACACTCTACAATTCTTGCATGAGCTGAACTGTAGGCAGCGGGGGGGGGGAGGATAAATGAAAATCATTGTATTGGGTGACATTTTTAGAAACAAAATATATACCGCTCTTGTCAGTAACTCATTTAGATCTGAAAATAAAGGTAGCCAAAAATAATAATATGGGAAGACAAGCATCCCCATCAGTATTTAATACTGTCTAAATAATTTTTTAGTAACTGTCTTTGCTGGTATATAAGTGACAAGGAAATGTACACATTCAATGAGAGATGTTTGATTTCCAGTGGATTTGGAAATGCTTTGTTACAACTTGATATATATTATAAAATAATAATAATAATAATAATAATAATAATAATAATTGTACAACTACACACACACACACACACACACACACACACCGCTCTTGATGTGATCATGTATTTGTTTATCTATTGCATTTATGTCCTGTCTTTCCTACAAGAAGCTCATGCATGGTCCTAACTTCTCCCACCTCCCATTTTATCCCCGCAAAAAAACCTGTGAGGTAGGTTAGGCTGGGAGTGACTGGTGCAAAGTCATCTGGGGAGCAATCCTATAGCCCCTAGACAGCATTTGAGGGGCCATAGGATAGTTTGGATTCCCGGATCTGAGGTTGGAGACAGCGCTCCGACCTCAGAATTGGGAATTGGAGCTCTGGCCCCCTCCCCAACCCCTCACAGCCGGCGCAGAAAGAACCACACCAGCTGCTCTCTGAGGTCGGGAAAGCAACCTCGGAGACGGGGGAAAGGGTGTGTTCTGGGAGGTGGGGAGGGGTGGAGACTGGAAAGGCCAGGCTATGAGCTGTCCTGCTGAGGCCTTTCTAGCCTCCTTCCCTCCCCCTCCAAGACACTCCAGCTAGATGGGCAAAAAAGCCCATCTAGTGAAAATGCAGGGTGGGAAGACGCCGGGGATGTGGAGATTGCCTCCGCCACGCCTCCCACCCTACATTGGATGACTGCAAGCCTCCGAGTTTGGGGGCTTATGATCCTCATGATAGGATTGTGCCCCTAGTGAGCTTTACCAGCAGGTGATGATTTGAAACTGGGTCTCCGTCCCAAGTCTTAGTCTAACACTGTAGTCATTACACCGCACTGGCTCTCCCATAGGAATATGGCTCGATTTTGCTTCTGTGTATGACCATGTTATCTTCTACTAATAATACATTTGGCATCTCCATAGTGCTGGGGGCGGGGAGACTGTTGGCCTATCTTCCCCCAGCCCATGGACATGGGTTGACAAAGAGGGAGATGAGGTGACAGAGAGAGTGAGAGATATGCAATGTGGCAGCCCCAGCCTTCGGTTCTGACTCTGCCCAGCATCAGCTGTGTCAGCAATGGACTTTTCCCGTGGGTCAACGGCCCCTCATAGGAAAAGGTTTCCCTACCCTAGCTATAGTGCCTGGTAGGGATGGGGTTGGATACACTGTCTCAGTGAGCCTTGCAACAACGGGAGATGGTGGCATTGGTCGGAAGAGTGGACATTTGTACTTAAATGCATCTTAATCTTAAATGCCAATGGAGTCCCATCTCTGAATGATTCCTTAATCTGAAACTCAAGAGGGTGGTCACATGGGAGAGGCCCTTTTCAAAAGTGGCCCCCTATTTGTGGAATGCTCTCCCCAGAGAGGCTCACCTGGTGCCTACATTGATAACTTTTCAGTGCCAAGCAAAGGCATTTTTATTCACCCAGTCTTTTTGAGGCTTTATTCTAATGTTTGTAACATTTCAATTCCATTAACGTCGCTGAAGTTTTAGACCATGTGTCACTTGGGATGTGTTGTTAAGTCCTAAGTGATTGCTCTCATGCTTTTGTGTATTGTTTGTGATAGTTCCCATTTGTTGGTTTTTAGTATTTACTTGATTATATTTTTTATCGAGAAACTGTTTGTGTTGACTGTTCTGTTGTTTGTCACTCAGATAACTTGTTATAGAGCGACTCATAAATACAATCAATCAATAAACCCTGTTGGCTATATCAGTTTTAGCATCCTCGTATTACAGACTAGAAACTGAGGCTGAGAGAATATTGTCTCGCCTAGGGCCACGTAGTGAGCTTGTAGCTGAGGTGAGTTTAGAAGCAAATATTTCTGACTCAGAGCTCACAGCCTTAGCCATTACACTGCAGCACCTCCATTAGCTCTTAAATTCTTTGTCATGTACACTCTCTGAGAGGATAGAACAGGAGGGTTTTTCCTGCCCTCAGAGAATCGCACACTTATCCTGTTGGCATAAAGCTGTTTGCCAGAGTCTTCCATACCCTGATGCTATGACAGCAGCATGTTCCAGGCCTGCTGGAAAGTATTCATACCCAAGGGCAAAGGATTGGGGGGGGGGGGAACTACATGAAAGGGGTCCAGCATTCTCACTGCCTTTCATTTGGGTTTAATCTAGTTATGCCACGTTTTGCCGAACAAGTCGAAGTTGCCATTGAAGCGCTGAGTGCGAACGTCCCACAGCCGTTTGAAGAGAATGAGTTCATAGACGCCTCCCGCTTGGTTTATGATGGAGTTCGTGACATCAGGAAAGCTGTTCTGATGATAAGGGTATGTAAGGCACCCAGGGAAAGGAAGAGGCTTCGGCCTAGAGGGGGAGGTATCACGGGAGGCGAAAAGGATGTAAGAGCGGTTTGGCATTTGCACTGTTCTGTCATCTGCAAGGTTTTGGGGACATCAAAATAAATAGCGCAAGGGTGGATCACGTTTGTGCATAAGATCTCCTCTTTTATAGGTCTATATCCTTCCCTCAGGACACTGTTTCACCTTACAACAAATCTGTGAGTTAGATTAAGATGAGCGAGAATAGCAAAGACACCGAGCCTTAAACTGTGAAGCTCATGACATGGGACTCAGCTCCATGGACTACCTGGGATTGTGTGTGTTTGGGCCCCACAGCCTTCTATAGGCACAGAAGAAAATAAGAATGTGCAGCATCAGCCCCTGTGAATGGCAGGCAGTGCAGAGCCTCTGGATTGGCCAGCGCTGCTATAAATACTGCAATCTAGTGAATAAAATACAAACTGGGAGCTTGTAACAAGCCTGTAAGTTCTAAATTAGCCCTCAGGGCACTCGTTTTTATTGTATTGCACAGGGCCGGCATCAAGGGTGGACATGGCCGGCCACCTGCCAAAGGCCCCCACCCTAGCAGGGGTCTACTGACAAGATCCCCCTAGACTTGCTCCTCTTCTGCACCATTGCAACCTGCTTCTTCACCCGCCTCTCGCTCTGGCCCAGACAATGGTGGCGGTGAGAAGGAAGAGCAGGAGATGCCACCGCCTACTTGCTCACTGTCTCTCTGTCTGTCAGGCAAGCATGTGGTAGCAATGATGAGAAAGAGGATGAGGAGCAATAGCAGCTGGTGGCAAAGGTGGTGAGAAGGTAGACTCGGTGAGGGAGGGGGCCCATTGAGGGTGTCTTGTCCAAAGGCCCTCAAAAAACTGCAGCCAGTACTGACCTGGTCCATCATGGTGTTCCATACCCCCCCCCCCAAATCTAAAGAGAAGCTACAACCTGCCCATGCACACAGCAGTCCTTCTGACCTATATAGTGCTGGACCCTACTGTTAAACCTTGTTGCCCTCATCTTGAACAGGGGTGGACTTTGAATACTACATAGAGACCGGTGTTACTGCAATAGTAAGCCACATGCTGTAGCTGCTGCCAATACTGATCAGCTGGGAGAGGAAGTCATTGGCCACACTTGGCATCACTTATAGTCTGCAGACTTCCTTTCATTGTGAGAGTCAACAGCACCACCACCTTCCAGACGATCTGTACAGGGATTTAATGTGGCTCACTCTGCTGGCATGTTCTACTGCGAAATAAACAATCACACAAACACCCTACCCCTAATTTGGCAAGAGATTTCTCCCTAAAGGATTTTTAAAAGAAAAGAAACAAAGAAGAATTAAGGAAGTGAAGCAATTATTTTGTGGGTAGGAAGGTACTCCATAAATGCATTTATAGTCGACCACTTTACATTTTTGCAGTCAAGAACCGATGCCTGAGTACGAG
The DNA here is from genome assembly GCA_021292165.1 of Shinisaurus crocodilurus. Lineage (NCBI taxonomy): Eukaryota > Metazoa > Chordata > Lepidosauria > Squamata > Shinisauridae > Shinisaurus > Shinisaurus crocodilurus. Next base: position 13,206,020 of record CM037876.1, read on the forward strand.
CCACATGCATAGGGATTAATGGATGACATGTACCGTATATACTCAAGTATAAGTCGAGTTTTTCAGCACATTTTTTGTGCTGAAAAATGCCCCCTCGACTTATACTTGGGTCAGCGCACTTATACTGGAGGCAATAAGTTTTCCCAGTTTTTTGGGGTGAAAAAGGGGCCTCGACTTATATTAGGGTCCACTTATACTTGAGTATATACGGGTATACATTGATTGTAATGCTCGCTCTAGCGCACTCCTCATGGTTATTTTGCTGGCAGAGTAAAAAATATATATTTTAAAACCTGTGTGCCATTTGTGAATGATGCTATTTACATGTGATTGGTACTAGGAAACTAATAACCAAATATAGAAAGTAATGTATGAACCAGAAACCAGCTAACCACCATATTTTTTTACAGTAGGTAACATGAATTTCCCCACCTTTCTCTTTGTGGTTATTGGAACCCACTCTGGTATGAGCTCTTGTGCCCAGTCCTGCTTTTATATTTAGATAAATTAATTATGCTAATTGGTAGTAAATGGTTCTCCCCAGTGCATGAAACAGGGGCACAGAATATTCTGATCATTTCTAGCTATATTTTCTTTGACGGCTAATGAATTATGCTAGATATCTGTAAATAAACCAATCTTGTCGTATCTAGGTTTCCCACACCTGGCCAATTCTAAATTTCAGTGGTGTGTGTGTGTGTGAATGGGGGGCAGGGATGGGCACTCAGACTCCAAGACTCGACTCGTGAGTCGGACTGAGTCCCCCCCCCTCTGACTCGAGTCAGGACTCGAGTCCCAATATTTTTTATGGGACTCGAGACTCGACTCGGGACTCGAGACCAAGGACTCGTGTTCCAAAACCGTGTTCCTCAAATGCAACATGGATAGGTTTTAGGAAGTACAGCAAGTTTATTTTTTAAAATCATTTCCCTAAAATGCAACCTTTCAGACATTTTGGGTTTGGCTGCCTCTGCCTGCCTGTTTTGGGGTTCCCAACCTCCTCTGCCTGCCTGGTCTCTTCTTAACCAGTTCCACAGTTTGAATTGTCCAAGACAAAGGCCTCTGCCTGCCTGCTTTGGAGTTCCCTGCCTCCTCTGCCTGCCTGGTTATTTTGGGTTTGTCTGCCTGGTCTGTTCTTGCCAAAATCAGTTACAGAGTTTTGAAATAAAAAGGCACACTTGTGCCTAGAATCTATTTAAGCCACACATCTGAAATAGCCTTATTTTGTTGGGAAAACCCCCAATTGATTTTAACAGGGACTCGTGGAGTCAGCTCTGAGAGTGACTCGTGACTCGTGACTCATGAGTCACCATTTTGGACCAAGGACTCGGACTCGAGACTCGGGTCCAAAGACTCGTGGACTCGACTTGTGACTCGAAACCAAGGACTCTTCAACATCCCTGATGGGGGGGGCAGTCTACTTATTTTTGCTTGTGTGTTATGGTAACAACAAATTGGGTAAAAGAGACAGGGATATAAGGCAGGTCTGGAAATTGTTGATCAGCTATTTAGTTCTGATCAGCAGTTTAATACTGATCGGCTTTTGAAAACTAGACATACGCAAACCCTTTCCTTTGCACACAGCCGTCTTTTACAGAGGCATTGCATATTCCTCGAAGCATTGGGATATCAGGTTTTACTATAGTTCAATTGTGTAATGAAGATTAGAACAATTTGTGTCTATTTAATGTACGTATAGAGCTCAGGGTATGAGATAGGTGTTCTTAATATCTAAATGAATAAATAAATTAACTAACTGCTTCACTGAACCTCCAAGGGAATAGTTTTCAGTGTTTATTCAGGTAAGGAAACTGTCATTTCAACGTTGAGAAAGCAGTTGATTTGATTTTATCAGGTATTCCTTCCCCCCACCCCCCTTAATAAACTAAACAGCATAATAATAGTTTTGCCTGCAGCATTTCAATGTTGTCTTCAGCTTGATAAAGACACTGCTGTGATGCTCCTTGAGGCCAAAGGAAGTTGTGTCATTAGCGGTGAATGAATCTGTCCATTTTGGTTTCTCTCAGTTTCTCATTTTTCCAACCTTAAGTTCGATTTATCTCGATCTTTAAAAACATTTTCCAATATCAAGTTTGGTTCATCCTGAACTTTGAGAATTTTTTTTAAATTTTGCATGAAAATTCAGACACATTTTTGTGTGCATGTCTCCTAATACATGTATTTTTGTATGCAATTTTGCCGAAGATACACTTTTTTGTAAGCAATTTTTTAAAGCATTCTTTTCACGAATATACAAATTTTTGTGTGCATGTTCCCCTAATATACACATGTTTTAATTGGATAACTCCATTGCAAAATTCAGAGAAGTACACATTCTGAAGGATAGCAAAGTTTCTGTTCACACATGGGTTTGAATGTGCAAAATTGGGTAATAATAGTAATAATAATAATAATAATAATAATACATTTATTTCTTACCTGCCTCTCCATTTGGATTCAGGCAAGGAACAACCATAAACATAAAATATAAAAACTAATTAAAAATATAGTATACATTATTAAAACATCTTAAAAACATCTTAAAAGCATCCTAAAATTCCACCGGATAGGCCTGCTGGAAGAGATCAGTCTTTATGGCTTTCTTGAATTCCAAAAGACTGCTAACAAATCTCCTCTGGCAGGCCATTCCATAATCTGGGAGCAGCAGAGGAGAATTGCCCTCTGGGTAACAGCTGTCAGCCTAGTTTTGGCTGACTGAAGTAGATTCTTCCCAGAGGACCTGGGTGTGCAGGGCGGATTGTACGGGAGAAGGCGATCCTATAGGTAGCCTGGACCCAAACCATGTAGGGCTTTAAAGGTAATAACCAACACTTTATACTTCGCCCGGAAACTAATTGGCAGCCAGTGAAGTGCTTTTAAAACTGGTGTAACATGGGCACCCCTAGGTGTACCGGATGACCAGTCTGGCTGCCATATTTTGCACTAGTTGAAGTTTCCAGGACATCATCTTAGAATAAATATAGTTTAGTTTTCTTTTTACACTTTTGGTGCTGCACACTGTTGGGGAGAATGGGGCACATAAACTGTGTGTGTACTAGAGCCTCTAAATTGAAGCTCAAATCTCTGTTTAAAAATATAATTTCTGAACTGTTTGTTCAGGCACAGTAAGTCTCATGTTTCCTTCTCTTGTTGTGCCTCTTTAAACCTTTTCTGAAAACCTGAACGTTAAAATGACTTGAAATCTCATCAGGCTGTCTGTCAGAGGCTTTCATTGCCCCACACTAATTGTTCAGGTACACATCGGGGAACAAAGAAATTATCGGAGATATTTGTCACACGGCACGTAGGAAATAAAGCCTGTTCTTTAAACTAGATGAGGGGCTCTTCCTCCCCCTCAGAGTTAATAAACCACAGTGAAGAAGCTCCATTCCTGTTTTGCTGTGTTTTACCAACCACGTAGAAGTGAATCAGAAGTGCAAAGAAATATTAATAATGTGTGCACTAGGGGTGGGCAGGTGGGAGGGGGAGTTATTTCCCTCCCTAACATGGTAGGATGGGGAGAAACACTTCTAATGTCATATATTTAGCCAGATGATTTTGGCAGCTGAAATTGAAATAGAAAGTAATGGACAAAATTTCCACCATTTTATAGGCACACCGGTACATATATTTTTTGTCACAATTCCTTATGCTGTTCCCTCTGGATGAGTTATTGGAATGAAACCCAACTGAAAAAGCCCCGGACAACAGACAGAGTGTTGTCACACACACACACACACACACACACTCCCCCCTTCATTTTCATTTGGCTGAAAGGCAAGCTGCTTTTGCTGGATGACTCTCTCCTGCTGCTGCCGTTACTTTTCTATCTCTCAGACTTGATCACTGAAACTAGGGGAGCACAGTCTATGTGGCTCACGCTGGCTCAGCTGGTCTGAGCGTGGAAAGCTAAGCAGGGTCGGTCCTGGTGATTACTTGGATGGGAGACCCCTCCTCTAGTTTCCTGCATTGAGCAGGGGGTTGGGACTCGATGGCCTTGTAGGCTCCTTCCAACTCTATCTATGAAATCTATGAACAGTAACATAGAAGAATCAGAATGCCACCATCTTGCTTTTTAGTAACGACTGTGTCACACTCCCTTTCCTGAGCAGAGTCCACCACAGCCTTTACTGCATGGTCAAGACCACTGGAGCCTCATAGTGTCTTAGGGTCAGTTCACCCCCTGGTCATCGTTTCACCGTAGCTGCTTCTCACACGGCTCCTATAATGTGGGAATGGGGGGAGGCAGAATCATGTGGAAAGAACCATTCTAGAGCACTCTTCCTCGTCCCCACCAGGCTAGCTGCTCTGGCTGAAGGGACAAGGAGAAGGCCATCCGTGACAGATCTTGTTGAGCGGCCCACTTGGTGTTGCTGGAGACGCTCCTTGAGATAAACTGGACCAGAGCCGTATAGGGTTTTAAAGGTCAAAACCAACACCTTGAATTCGGCTCGGCAAGCAACTGGTAGCCAGTGCAAATCCTTCAGCACTGGCGTGATGTGATCATGTGGAAAGGACCATTCTAGCATCAGCCTCTGAGCTGTTCTGTGGTGCTATCGTGGTCCGGCTCATGTGACTCTGCCTCTCCTATACGCTCTCTTCATTCCCAAGCGATGGGAGTGGTGTGAGAGGATCCACAGGGAGGTGGCTCCCACAATGCCGCTGGTTGTGGCGGCGGCATGGCGGGGCAGTGGCAGCGGTAGGCTCAGGTAGTGTTGCTCTCAAAGCAGCATCAGTCAGTCCAAACTCTTCCCAAACCTAAGTCAGCCTAACCGTAGGCAACAAAAGGTATTAATGGAAGATTAATGTAAAACTCGCTTTTCTCATGCTCGCTGTTGCAATTCAGTCTGGTTCAGAGAAAGCCGTCGTCAATACAGTCCAAAGTTCAAGCCAACAAGGTAAGTCCAGAAACAAGATAACCAGGAGCAGTTCAAAAGCAGGCCAATAACATAGTCAAGGTCATTCCAGAATTCGTAAATCACTTGTCTGAGGCTGGGGCAGTCAGGAGTCTCAAGCTATGGCTGTTAGAGGCAACAATTGCTTCCAGCGACTGATGTGTGTCTTGAGCTACCTTTTGAGCAGGCGCTGATTGGTAAGGCAGCCCAGCTGGGCCAGGCTGCCGATGACACCCCAAACACACTCTGGCACAGCTGCCCCATGTCTTTCCAAATGGAGGCCCAACACTCTCAAGACCTAAGCGCACAGTGCATCTTGAAACAAGGACTTCGGTAATGCCAGGGAAGAAACTGCAGAGAAATCAGCCAGATGTATCACAAGATGAGCACCTAATAGGCCAGAACAAATCAGGTGATAAGGCCTGATATTTATGGTCACTTCCAGGTCAGACTTGCCTCTTAGTGTGAATACCATGGCTGATAACCAAATATTCTGCTTTTGGCTAACATTCCTCATCTATCCTTTGTGAAATGCTTTCCCTTCACTTTTTACTCTGGCTCTGCATCTTAGTGAGCCCCACAAAAAATGTCGGTACCAGTAAAATATTAAACATTGACATAGTATGGGGGACAGGATCAGACCTTCAATGGCCAGTCTTCTATCCCATAAGCAAGCCAACAGAATGCTAACAAGAGTGTGCCACAACCATACTGTAGAAACATGTCCAGATGATCGAAGTGAATGAGCCAAGCCACACAATATGATCAGACATCCAGGATAGCTTACTGGTTGAACCTAGAGAAAATTCCACCCCAGTTTATAGCAAATGAAGCAAGGTTGAACTGAATTTTCATGAGCAACCACTTCTGGTGTAAAAAAGAATGCTTTGGGGCCCCCTGAAATGTTCTCCAAAAGAGAGCCCCCCCTTGGGAAACTGCTGTGATGCATTTCAAAGAAAAGAAAAGCTGGACTTACTTGCTGTCTCCATGACCCAGCCAATCAGGGATCATGTAGCTAGTGTGATGACATCAGAATGCTACATAGGTAAAAAGATTTAGCTACATGACAGCACAACCAAAGACACACCAGAGTGAGAGTAATGCTCCCTGCCCTCACTCTGAAAGGGAGAACATTCTACTCCATTTTGCAGGACTGCAAATTATCACTGAAACAGGGTGTAAACAGAAGGATGATTTTTTTTTAGTGAAACATGAGCCCTTTTGCCACTCAGTTCTAAAACTGAAATTGTATAAAACAATTATACTCAACAAAGAGGAGAATAAACACAGCTGTTAGCATTTATATACACTTTAGCTCATTCATGGCGATTCACATCTATTATCTTGCTATCCTTCCAACAACCTTGTAAGGTAGGTCTTTCTTATTGTCCCCCTATTAAGGGCTGAGAGACTGCGGCTTTCTTTAAGGCTGCCTAGCAAGTTCATGGCAAAAGCAAGACTGAACTGAGGAGGCCCTGATTTATAGGAGGGAGATGAGAGGGAGCGCAGGGCCATTCCACCAGCCCTGCTGAAAGGCCTCTCTCATGACGGCTCCTCCTCCCTCAACTGCCGCCACCGGCGGCCATTCCAGCAGGCTGAGAGGAGGGAGATGAGAGGGAGCGCAGGGCCCTTCCACCAGCCCTGCCAGGAGTATTCATTAATATTCCCCTTTCTTCCCTCCCCATTCCTTTTTCCTTGTGTGTCGTGTCTTTTTAGATTGTAAGCCTGCGGGCAGGGACTGGCTTGTTAGTTGCTGTAAACCGCCCAGAGAGCTTCAGCTATTGGGCGGTACAAAAATGAAATAAATAAATAAATAAATAGTTCAGTCTCTTAGCTACTATACCACACATGCTCATCATATGAATCTTCTGATAAGCCATAGTCTGATAGAGAGTTGAGGGCAGATCCCTCCATCTTCCGTGTTAATTGTTCTTGTTTGGTTGCAGCAGGGATGACCGATGGAGGCCTGTCCATGGCCCCTCTCTCTGCTGCTGGCAGTTGATGTTCCTTGTGCCTGCAGAAGATGGAGAAGGAGATAGTAGAAGATGGAGATGCATTGCAAAATGGCAGGGATTCCGTGTTACTTTGAATCTTACAGCCTTTTGGTCCCTGTTGGACCATTAAGGCATATGGCACAACGACGTGCCTTCATAGAGGGAGGTGAACCATACGTGTGTTTCAGACAAGAGAATGGCACTTTCCCACTGTTGTTAGAATAAGGTTACCTTGACTGTTTTCTTCTCATGTGCACAGAACTCCTGCTGATTTCACGTGGGAGTTAAAGGGAGAACAGCAAGAATAGCAAAGCACAGACTCGCATTGGGGAAAAAGGGTATTTGTCCTCTGGTGCACTTTGAAAAACAGCACAAAGTGATCTTGGCAATCAAATTCCCCTTTCCCTTGGCAGAGAGTTTTCTTAGGGTTTTTTGTTTGCCTGTAAGATCCTGTGGTTTGACATCATTTGACACATACGTGCGCACAAAAAGATAGACACCACTACAAATGCCATCCTCATAGGTCATCTGCTACAATGCATCTGCCCCTTTAAGATGGAGGCCATCTCTACCCCCGGGACCCTAAAAGGCCTTGGGGAGTATGAAGGAGTGAGTCTGTGATAGGAGCATAAGAATGCAAGCAGGAATGATTCTCATCATCTTGGCAAGTATAGATCTGGGATACTGCAGTCTTCTCTGCACGCTCACATTACAGAGTTCATTCCATCACCCAGTGCTTTTGAGAATTAAGAAATTATGCTTCAGAATGTGTCCAATTTAAATTTCAGTTTGAGGAACATTTTGTTGTTGTTGTTGTCATCCTATTTGGTTGCTCCCAGTTCAAGGTGCCCTTTTCTCAGATATGTCCTTAATCCTGTGAGAGATTTTGCAACCAGTTTGGCACAATCATGTTATCAGTCTTCCTTTCCCAGAGAACCAAGACAATTGTTTTGAAGTTATCACATTCCAAGGGGGAACGTTCTATGGGTGTTGGTTTGCAAAATGTATGTTCACCCCCGGTAACAGAGTTAAGAAAGATCACGGAGAGGTGATGACGAATGCCAGTTGTAAAAGAGCAGGGTTAGAACAGCTTCATTTCCCCTCCAGACAATTCAATTTGGGGTCCTGCCTGCTTTTGCGGACAAGTTAATTTAAAATGAAGAAGAAACCGCGTTCTCTGGGCAGGTAGTTGATGAAACAGGAACTTGGCGATCACTCGGGTTTGTCTGTATCCTTTGTAATTCTGCCACCTCTTCTTCTCTTTCCCTTTCTCTCTTTTTCAAACCCAGACTCCTGAAGAGCTAGAGGATGATTCTGACTTTGAGCAAGAAGATTACGATGTTCGCAGCCGGACGAGTGTTCAGACTGAAGACGATCAGCTTATTGCTGGGCAGAGTGCAAGGGTGAGTTTAAAATCCATGCAGCACGTTAGCGCGGCTTCGGATTCGTCGCAGAAGGTGCGCTCTTGCAAGCTGATTTGGAGAATGTAAATCTTCAGATGACTGCAGACAGCAGAGTTGCAGTTTGGGTCGCCGTGTGTCGGTGATTATTTTTGACACTCATATTCAGTTGACTTGGGAAGCTTATCGTGACAGAACAGTTGCACTGAGCTTATGTCAGGGGTGCAGAACCTCAGATCTGGGGGGCAAATTTGGCCCTCTGGGGATACCAGCCCAGCCCCTCATTTCCCAGAAGGCCATGCCCCCTTCCGCCCAACCACCAGGTGGTTTCCTGGTTTTTGTGCAGTTTTCTCTGCATTCTAAGAGATGCCTCTGCTAAGGCTTACTGGTTACTGGTAGTCAGAACTTTAACCTGAAGTATTTTTGGTATTTTGGCCCCTCCTACCACTGCAATACAACCCCCCAAGAACTTCTCCAAAATGGAATTCAGATCTTGTGCTGAAAAGGGTTCTGCGCCCCTGGCTTATGCGATGGTCCTTTCCCCCATGATCAAGAATTTACACCAGCAATAAAAGAATCTGGCTTCAGACACCTAACCTGGTGCATCTGTCAAGAGTCCTAGGAATTCCATGTTTTGTATTGAGAGAGAGAGAGATCAGGTTTCTAGATCGCATGGTTATGGAGAAAAACTTAAGGAGTGAGGACTCTGGCCGAAGTTCAAATATCCATTGGACTACCTGGAAGTCATTATCAGGCCTTCACCATATTCTTTGGTGACATGGAAATCTCCACTCAGAGTGGACATCCACGTATGGAGCTTCCCTCAACATTGTAAAGAATGGAACACGCTGCTTGCATGCAGCTCCTCATGCACACCAAAGCCCATGTTTGCACACTGGAGCTTTTGAACTGGGACGGTTGTGTGTGAAGGGCCCTCAGACTAGAAAGCACCTGGGTGGGGCTTTCAGCGGGCAGAGACAATACTATTTCTGGAGATCTCTGTACTGCATTTATTTATTTATTTATTTATTATATTTATATCCCCGCCTTTTCTCCTGCAAGGAACCCAAGGTGGCTTACATAATCCTCCTCCTCCTCTCCATCTTATCCTCACAACAACCCTGTGAAGTAGGTTAGGCTGAGAGACCGTGACTGGCCCAAAGTCACCCAGGGAGCTTTGTGGCCAAGTGGGGACTAGAACCCGGATCTCCCGAGTCCCAGTCGAACACTCTAACCACTACGTCATTGAGGACCATTCTCCATCCACCAATAGCCCACACATTCTATCCTTCCTTTCCTTTTGTTTTACCATCCAGGCCATTTGCACTATTTTGCTGTTAGGATAGTACTTTTATAGGGATGCTGAAGTAATCTGACTGATTGAGTTTCCAACCAGAATATTGTTGCACTGGCAGTACAGACAATGATCCTGAACTCTCATGCCTGATTTACTTTCCATCAAGAAAAGTATCAGCAGCAACTCAGTATACACATTCTTCTTCACTCTAGTCATGGGGGGAAATGGCTGGCCAGAGAAATGGTTATCCAATCCAGGGCCAGTGTCAGAGGTGAGTGTGGCTGGGCAACCACCAATGCCTGTGCACCAGAAAGGAACCCACCACCAATCCCTGGAGTCTCCTGCTCCTGTCTGCTGTTGATAACTTTTTTCTGGGGGAACAAGGAGAAGTCACAGGAACTTCTGCCCACCTTGTTGTATCTCTCCGAGAGGGGATGCACAGGGATGTACACGAATCTCACTTGAGTTCACAAAGCACTTTAAAACACCCCATTTGCGAGCCTGAATGTGAACGGGAGTGCATGTTCTCAGAAAATGCAGATTCCCGAGCATGCGTTCACATTCAGAAATTATTTATTTATTTATTTATTTATTTGTTGTATTTATGAATCACCCATCTGGCTGGCAAACTGGCCACTCTGGGCGATGTACAACATGATAAAATATAAAATACATTTAAAACAGTATAAAATTTTAAAATCTTAACCCACCCTATATTCCCGCCTGAATAGCCATGTTTTTAGTGAGTGGCGGAAGCTCAGCAGAGAGGGGGCATGGTGGAGGTCACTAGGGAGAGAGTTCTACAGTATGGGGGCCGCCACAGAAAAGGCCCTCTTCCTCGTCCCCACCAGTCTAGCTGCTCTGGCTGAAGGGACAAGGAGAAGGCCTTCTGTGGCAGATCTTGTTGAGTGGCCTACTTGGTGTTGCTGGAGATGCTCCTTGAGATAAACTGGACCGGAGCCGTATAGGGTTTTAAAGGTCAAAACCAACACCTTGAATTTAGATAGATAGATAGATAGATAGATAGATAGATATTTAAAATGCACACTTTAAAAATGCACACATTAAGAAATGCACACGTTTTTTAAAAAATAAATCATTTTTATGCTTCAGTCAATGGGGGGAAATGTGCACTTTTCCTGTTCAAAATGTGTACTTTTTCTGTTCTCACAAACTGAAAAAAACAGGTTGCAAATGAGAATGGGTGTGAGCTGAACTGAGCTTTGAAGTGAAGTTCAGAGAATTTCTGCAAACTCAAGCATCCCTGGTTCTCTTATCCAGATAAAGGGAAGTACTTGTTCACACAACACATAGTTAAACTATGGTATTTGCTACCACAAGTTGTTCAAATCAGCAAATCACTTGAGCTCACTGAAGTTCTCAGAATTCTATCTTGCAAGCTCATTCTGAATCAAGGTCCATCTCAGATTGTGAGCTTTGTTTTTTTTCGTATTGCATCAAAATCCGAGTGTAATTTCATGCATATTTTTCAAAAGTATGCATGCTGTCAAATGCATTTTTGGGGGGTCTGTGAATCACAATGCAAGTTCAAAAATATACAGACCTTGACTGCAGATTGCGCCTGAATCTATGTTCAGTCCAAAAAGTGCAAACTGGGTAAATCCTGATTTTAAAAAATGAACTGAAATAAATGTCCTATACATCCATAGATGTACTGATGGCCACCAATGTGGATGGCTTTGAAAGGGGATCAAATAAATTCATAAAGGCTATCCATGTCTACTAGTCATATTTTATAAAGAAAAGTGGGTAAGAGATTTATTAAATAAATGAGTGGATAAATAAATAAAATGGCTATATATTACCTCCAGTATCAGAGGCGGTATACCTTGGTATACCAGTTGCTGGGGAAGATGACTAGGAGGGTGCTGTTGCCCTCATGTCCTACTTGTGGGATCCCGTGGGCACTGTGGGAAGAGAATGCTGGACTAGATCGACCTTTGGTCTCATCCAGCATGACTCTTCCTATGTTTGCAAAGGGTCAGGTTTTGCACATCTCTAGATTCTGCTTGTATTTTGTAACCTGGGGTATGGCTGGAGAAGTAGGTCACCAACATCACAGTCCCAATCATTTGTACTCGTCTTTTATTCTGAACCACAGAGTGTTCCCACAGATGAGGGAAACAGCAGTCCACCTAACTGGATTCACAATGTCCTTGATGCACATTCTGGTGCATGCAGTTGGCCCTGTCTTCTGTATCTTGCATTTTGCCAGCACTAGAAGCTTTTGCCTCCACCTTCTTCTTTACTTCCTCTCTGACTCCTGGCCCTTTCATATTCATCAGGGGAACACCCGAATAGGAGTAGGACACTACCCCATCACTGCCTGGCTAACTGATAAGACAGCCACTCACACATTGCCAAAAAAAGAGGAACTGAATCACCAAATAAGAGTACAAAAAGAGTACATCAATTTGCATAACAGTTGGCATATGCAAATGTATATGCATAGGTGTAAATTTAGAAATAATAACTATACTTTAAATAGAAATACAGTACACCTCATTGCAGTCAAGAAGACTGATCAGGTGACCCGTGACCCTGCTCAGTCCACTGACCTAGTGCTAACGGTTGATGGGAAACTTCAGCACTCCTCCTCTCCCCGTTCTTGTGGTTCTTTGACTGCCCATGGGTTGCCCAGACTTGGACTGGGCCGGCCATCAAATAGAGGACACCTTCAAAGAGAGGACTCTCCTCCGACAGCTCTCCCAAAGAGAGGACTGCCTTGTATAAAGTAGGACACCTGGCCACCCCTACTAAGTGACCATGAGGTAGCACTGCCAAAAGTAAGCTGCTACCAGCCTTTGTTGGAGGTGGTTGGATTTTTTTTGTTTGCCGTCTAATCAACACATTTGACTGAGCAAAGGTGTAAATGAGCATGGTTCAGAAAGGTTTTAAGATGCTGCTTTGATTACTGAACTGTCATGCAGGGTGCAAAAGAGATCCCACTTGCTCTCCATCCTGACCATCCCTGACCTGAGCTTCCTGGGATATTCTTGGCACATTTCAGCACCTTGGTTTTTAAGAGAAGGGGGATTTACAGTGATGGCGCATCACTATCCCGCACCGTTTCTGCTCTTGGAAAGTTGCCATTCCCCCCCCCCCAGCATTCTAGTTTACGGACAGCATTTGCACATTGACCAAGATGCACACATTGACCATCTTCACAGGGGTACACAAGGCTTTTCCTAGTTAGAAGTGCTCTCATGTGTAAGAAAAGATGAACTGCTGAAATTGCCCCGATACCACCATTCTTTGCATGAGCTCTCTGCTTAAGCAAAATAGTAGTAGAATGCCATGTTTGTTTGGAATGTACTGCAGCTGTGAGCACTGAGTATGCAGGAAATGTTGTTGTGTTTTGTTTTGTTTTTTAAAAAAAACACAAACCACTGAAGGCATATACTGTATTCTGTACTCCACAAGGTTGTCCATTAGTCATGGCTTCCAGTGTGCTAATTTGTCTTGGTGAATGGTTTTAAAGTGCTGAGTAGTCTCTGCAAATCTAATTGCAACTGAAAGCAATTGTTACTGAATCAGGGCAACTTTAGCAGCATAATTGTTTCATGATAAACTGAAGATGCTGTCATGGGTGACCTTGACTTGTGCAAGGAGATTGCCAATTAGGTTGATGAGTAACCCCAGCAGTCAGAGAATGCTGGAAAAGTGGACCTTGTTGAACCCTCAGGGTATTTCCACTCTTGGATTAATGGTTTACCTTTAGTCTGTAGTCTGCAACAGCTGAGATAAGAAACCAATGGAATTCTAGGCCAAAAATCTAGAAAAAAAACCCCGCACCATCCAGAAATAAGGAAATACAGCACCAGTATGCTTTTGTTTATTATGAGTCAAGCTTATTCCTTCTGGGGGAGAAAATCAGGACCAATAGAATATCAACCAACACAACTGATTAAGTGGCTACTTATGAATTGCCAAAAAAATATATGGAAATGTATCTCCAAAAAGAGGACAAATGAGGTCACCAATTTTCATATGCTAAGTTATATGTATTGATGCAAACTTAGAAATAATTGTTATAATTTAAGTAAAAATACAGTCAAACTTACCATAGTGTGGAAGACTGTGGCCAGGTGACCCGCTGTGCATCTTGCTCACTCTGCTGTCCAGGCGCTGTTGATGATGGGCAGCTTCAAGGCCCAGCTCTTCCTTCTGAAGGTTCTTTAGCTTTAACCAAGACTTGGACTGGGCAGCCCTTCAAATGGAGGACTGTCCTCTGTAAAAGAGTACACATGGCCAGGACTGGGTACTGTAGGAATGCCCCCAAGTGCACCAAGAAACTCCCACAGCAAGATCTAGGGCAGTGTTCTCCAACCTTGGGTCCCCAGATGTTTTTGGCCTACAACTCCCAGCATGCCCCAGCCAGCTATGCTGGCTGGGGCATGCTGGGAGTTGTAGGCCAAAAACATCTGGGGACCCAAGGTTGGAGAACACTGATCTAGGGCCTTCAGTGTGGGCTACCTACAGGCCGTATCTATACTGAGCAGGCCCCAGTCTCAATGGCCAAAGACATTCCTGCAAATGGATGTGCATTTTACACTCCAATAGCACCTAAACGACTGCCAATAGAAAATGGCTGTGCATAGGAGGCCTCGAATTGTCAAGCATGTTTGCTCTTCCCCTCCTCCCCACATTCCGGCATCTAATACCAGATTTACGAGAGAGGAATCTAACTCATCTGAATGTTTATTTATTTTTTCGCTATGTCACCCAGGACCTACGTCTCTGGTAAACAGTCCTCACCGTAGTAGACTTGCTAGGTCACTATTAGTTCCAGTATCACCTATAGGGAACTGAATTGGGAAGCAGTAACTTGTCCAAGTCCACACAGTAATACTGTACTTGATCTCAGGCTTCTCTGCCAAATCAGGAAATCTTAATGGCTCTTGTAATCATAAGCTCTATATTGCCTAAATTTTCTTTCCTACGTATCTGGTTGATATTACTTTGGACGAAAGAAGGCAGAGTTTGACTGGTACTTGAAGTGGATACTGAAGTAGACCCAACATTTCAATCATTAAAGTACTTGTAGTTACTGTGGTTGCCATTAGGGGGATTCAGATGACCCTTGCGCAAGCTAGCCCTGCTCCCGACAAGCCCGGCTGCCACCCACCGGAGTTCCGAGCACATCAGAAGGAAATCTACATGTGTACTGGTGTATGTGTGTAGGGCTCCTCCAGATGAGGGGGAACCCTGGCCTAACCAGAGTATCCCTCCATGGGGAGCAGCTCTATCAGACATGCAGAGAGAGCCCCTTTCAATAAGCTCCAAATTCACAGACAGTGTGGCAGAGGATGAGCTAGCCCACACAGCCCTGGGACTTCCATCATGCATTATTTCAAAGCATGGTGAGTCATCTGAACCCAGCCCCCCATTGAAACTGATGGGATGGGGGCTAAGAAGATCAAGCCTGCTCATATCTGCATAGCTTCCTCATCCTGAGTTCTGACTTTTTGGTCACATTATAGTGTGACAAATTGCTTGGAAATGGCTCTTATATCTAGGAATGAGACCATCAAAAATTTAGGCAATGCCTTTTGCAGCATTCTCATTTAGAGTTTTCATCTTCTTCTTCCTATTCCCACGTGATATTAGCAAAATGACTGTAGGTCCATTCATGAAACAGCATATCCCATATTAACAGAATCAAGGCTTTTTACAGTGGTCCACCATGATCTCCGAGGTTCTACCAAGAGATCTGCCTACACAATACTATCCAGGTTCCACTGCCAGACAGCCCCCAAGTCTGTGCCCAGAAAAGCTAGATTTTGAGATATGTATACATTAAGCAGATACCTTTTGTGCAAAACCTTTGTCGAATCCGTAAGACCTGGCAGCATCTGGCCACAAAATACCCTTGCCAGTGTAATGCTGGAGGGTATAAG
This sequence comes from Shinisaurus crocodilurus, assembly GCA_021292165.1. NCBI lineage: Eukaryota > Metazoa > Chordata > Lepidosauria > Squamata > Shinisauridae > Shinisaurus > Shinisaurus crocodilurus. Next base: position 13,221,527 of record CM037876.1, read on the forward strand.
AGGCCATAACACCACTGCACAGAAGCTGTTAGTGTTTAAATGGCTCAAAATGCATCCTTGACTAAAACTGGAATTGCAGGCTGCATCTCCCACAGAGAGAGGGCTCTTTAAAAAATACATCAGCTATTAAAAGAGGCACGGTAGTCAAGGTTAGGGTGTTAACTATGGTGAGAATCACACCATATATCAGTAGCAGAAATGGGGTATACACACACACACACACACACACACACACGAATATGTATAATCTTGGAAGTACAGATGAGCATTAGATGTATAAAACAGGCTCAGTGTTTTCTTTTAAATGCAAAGAAAAGGGGAGTCACTTTCTTTGCCTTTGTATGTGTGGCGGCGGGGCGGGGGGGGGGAGGCTTTTTGCACATTAACATTTCAGAGTGCTGAGTTACATTGATAAGACCTAATTAAAACTCAGGCATTGAATTCTAATTTGATTAACTTGCACGTTTTCTCCATTTTTCTGATCTCCTGTTTCTAGATAACCTTTTTTTAATTCCGGTTCTGGAAAAGGTCAATGATGAATTTTTTAAAAGCCAAGAGCATTTTAAGAATATGTAGAGGGAGGCTACAGCTGATTGAAAGTGACATAAACAAGAAAAAATGTAATGACACTTAAATATATGTCACACCCCATTAAGTGTGCCATGCAGCTTGGTAGAACCCCGGAGCCAAACAGTATCTCAGCCTGGAAATCATTGTTGGAAAGTGCCCATTTGATCTTCAAAAGGAATTATTATAGTTTTGCTATTCTATGTTGCAACTTTGTTGCTGGTTTCTTGAAAAAGTTGGGGGTAAATGAGAATTGATGAGTTTAGGGCCAGTACCATTCCAGAGCCCACTTTCCTGTTCTATACAATTCAAAGCAAGTCACAAAAGCAAACTTTTCCAAAAAACTGAAATGGTTGGATGAACCTTGCTCTATAATTGGGCAGGATCCTATTTGACACTACTATTAATGTAAATTACATTGTGCTGGCATAAGAGACCTCTAACACAATGCCAATAGTGTTTGCTGGTTTCCCTTGACAGTACTTGTACCAAGGAGCTTCACTGCACCCAGTAGTGGCCAAGATCTGTCTTCCCAAACCTGCCTGCCGGTTTTGGATCTTGGTTTCTTCTTGACTTGCACGATGAACCCATTGCTTGAGCTTACTGCCTGCCTTCAATTTGATTATTTGACCGCTGCCTGGGCCTCCTTCAGGAGTGAATATGGGATGGTGGAGAAATATCTATGGTCCACTCACTCTCAGTGGAAATTGGATGTACCACTTCCTTGGGTCCATGTACAACCCTACGTTTGCTCCAGTAAGGTACCGCTCTTCATCACCCACCCAGCCTGCTTCCTCATGAGCCCACCTTTTTTGGTCTAGTCTACCACTGGAAGTCCGATGCAGCTTCTCTCAGATGGTTCACAAGACAAATCCCAGACATGCAATTCTATAACCTTATTTGCAAAACCAATTACTAAGGGAATTATCCAGGGGAAATTCTGTCTTCATTGGAAAGCTACCAAATGGGTTTAAAAGTTCCTACCTACCACCCTCACCTTTTAGTCACATCCCTGTTGTGGTGGAACCACCCGTTATGTGCAGTTTCGTGTCCCCGCCCCCAAGAGTTTTTTTGTTACTCTTGCAAAACAGCTGTGGGTTGGTTTCTGTCTGAGTAGAGGACATGGTGGGGGATGGGGATGTTTAATCTTTTCATTGCCATCACTACGATCTTCTGGTAGCAAATTCCATAGTTTAACTATGCGCTGTACGAAGAAGTACTTTTTGAGTGGATGAGTGGCCATCAAGGAAAGAGCTCCTTCCGCACCCCCAACTCCCTGCTGGACTTTTGGTCAGCCTGAAGCCAGTCAACCACAGTTGCTTTGCACGATTTAAAAATAAGCCTTCATGGGGGGGAAATGGATACATGCAGTGTGTGTGCGTTTATACACACATACATGTTAATAATGTAGAGTTGACCAGTTGTGTTTCTCTCAGTATGAAAGTACACTGCTGGAAATTTTGGGGCTAGCCATATCTCAGATTCCTCTTTAGTTCTTTCAGAAGCCAACATCTTAAGCCCAGAAGGCGAAACACACAAAGTGTAGCGTAGGGTGTCTGAAACCACTGATTTATCCTGGAAATACTACGAATTGCAGAAATGGATGTCCCCAACCCATACTCTGCACCTTACAAGATTCAGCTCTTGTGAACTGGTTTCTCCAGTTATGTGAAAAGTGGTGGGAAGATAATTGATGGCATTTGTTCTTGACAAGACTTCATTTTCTAAAACAAAAAACAAACCGTGTGTGTGTGTTTGTTTTAATCCAGGCGATCATGGCTCAGCTTCCCCAGGAGGAGAAGGCTAAAATAGCAGAACAAGTAGAGATATTCCACCAAGAAAAGAGCAAACTGGATGCTGAAGTGGCCAAGTGGGATGACAGTGGCAATGATATCATTGTACTGGCCAAGCAGATGTGCATGATCATGATGGAGATGACAGACTTCACTAGGTATGTATGTATCATGCTCTTCTTGCTGAGGGTGGTGAACAAGGAAGCAACAGTAGCTAGCAGCAGAGGAATGGCCGCATGAACTGGTGCCGGGTTGAAGTATTCAGACCAGACATTGGGAGGTGCATTTCAAGGGGATGATGGGGTGCTGGGGAAGTTTGAGTACCTAAAAGAATGCTTGAAGGTGCCCTGTCCCATCCCCCCACCCACACACCATGTTGTCTTGGTCCCCAAGGGGGAAAGCTTCTCTTGGGAGCCCAGACAGCTCCTTCCTTCCTTCCTTCCTTCCTTCCTTCCTTCCTTCTCCAATGCTTCGTTCTAAACTGAAGAAGATACCATCAGGGTAGTGATGCTGGCAAGGTCTTTTTCTGCTGGGGATCATAGAGCTGAACTACAATTGCCATGATCCCCATTAGAAAATGACAATGGTTGTTATTTACGGTGGTTCACCATGATCTCCAAGGGTCAACCAAGAGTTCTGCCTTCACAGAGATATTGCAGGGCCAGTCAAAGACATTTTGCTGCCTCACCTGAAGAACAAGATGGCACCCCTTCCCATTCCATATTCCAAAGCTGACTTGGACTGGCACTTGAATCTGTCTTTGACACTGGTGACAGGACAGAATCCTCCACCACACCGGAAGGCAACAGGCTAGCTTAGGGACCACAGGGCAGGCCACTTGGCACACAGCCTTCTCCTCCAGCACATTGCCGCTGCCACTTGAGGCAACCACCTCACTCTGCATTATGTTAGGGCCAGCCCTGGTATCATGTGGGTTGTAGTTCTAATGCGTGATCCAAACAAGGGGGGAAAAAAAAAGATGCTGGCAGTATCATTATGCTGTATAAAATGAAGCACAGGAGAAGTAGGATAGGCCCAGCAGCCTTTCCCGTCTTGGAAGGAGCTGCCACCACCTGCTATCCTGTCCCAGTCCAATAGGTAAACTTTCCCCCCCTTGGGGACAATGCAAGAAAGATGAGAGGCCTCCCCTGTCTATGGAAGAGCTGCCACCACCTGCTGTCTCATTCTGGTCCCCAAGGTAAGCTTTTCTACTTGGGCAGCAGGATGGGGTAGTGACCGTAGGGATGTGTGTGAACAGAATTAAGGCCAGCGGGCTTCTTGGGGTAGGTTGTGCTGCCTGTCCCGAACCTGCTTGCAGAATTCAAGCAGGAGTACTTGCCTGTGCTGAGACCCCTAATCTAGAACCCTTCTCCCTGACATCATAGTTTTTTTTATTTGTTTAGATGAAGAATCACGTGAGGCCCCCCCAGCTACAACCTGAAGTGGTACAGCCCAGACACAGGTCAAAATCACCTTGGAGAAAACTAGTTCTTAGTTTTAGTTGGATGCATGCAATGATATTCAGGTAGTCTCCAGTATAGCTGGGACAACATGTTTAGTAACCTTGCTGTAGCTATGAGAAGATGATTCCTTGGGTGTGAGCATCGTTGTTTTTCTGGTACATAGCCAGCCAGCATTTCCCCCACCCTCCTCCTCATGCGTCTTCCCATGCCATTTCCCCCTCTAGCATTACGCTTGTAGGTATTGCCTTGTTCTCAGGCAGCCTGTTCGGTTAGTGCATATTTTCCACGTGAATGTCAGATTACTAAGACTTTGCTTCGCAGTTCGCACCACTCAAAATGCATATGCTCTCTCTCTCAAAGTTTCCGCATTTCCAGCATCAGCTATAATGGTGAAAACTCAGGTTAAGTGTAAGACTGACTGCCGAAGAGATCAAAGATGGGAAAATGCACAAGAATTATCACAGTAGTATCTCCCTTGAATCTCTGGGAGGTTCACAGACAAGAATGTTGTTTATTGGGCAGATTAAAAATACATAATAAAATAAATAAGCAAATGAATAAATGAATATTTTTCAGGATCTAGTACAGCCTGCCCCAACCTGGTGCCTCCAGATGTGTTGGACTACAACTCCCATCACCCCCAACCAACTGGCCATGTTGTCTGGGTATGATGGAAGTTGTAGTTCTGCACATCTGGAGGGCCCCAGTTTGGGGAAAGCTGATCGGGTAGTCAGAAGCAAATGGTCCCTTCACATGATCTCCCCTATGTTCCTTTATACCAGTGTTTCTCAACCTTGGGTCCCCAGCATAGCTGGCTGGGGCATGCTGGGAGTTGTAGGCCAAAAACATCTGGGGACCCAAGGTTGAGAAACACTGCTTTATACTGGCCAGGCTAAATTGCCCTATAGCTAAGGTCCTGTCGGTTGGTCCTTCCTGCTGTGATAAAGGAACAGCTGTTCTGCTTTGAATTGCAGCGGTGAAAAAGGATCCCACTGGGGGAAAGAATGGCTTTCTCCACTGTGGAAAACTCCAGTGATATTTCACCAGAACAAGGGCTGGTGGCTCCAATGTCAGTGGGGCAGTGTATCCATTCTGGGTTTCAGTCTGACCTTTTAAGGAGCTATCCATGGTGCTGAAACACCACCACCACCCCCAAACTTTTTTAGGTTCAGCGCCATGGATAGCTTCTTTAAATGTCAGACTCAAACCCAGAGTGGATAGCTTGTCTGAGTGTGGAAAGCTAAGCAGGGTCAGGCCTGGTTGTTACTTGGATGGGAGACCCCTCCTCTAGTGTCCTGCATTGAGCAGGGGGTTGGACTCGATGGCCTTGTGGGCCCCTTCCAACTCTATGATCTATGAAATCTATGAAATACCACCCCACTGACACTGGTGCCACCAACCACTGCTGCTCATGCTTTGGCTAGTACCCTGCACTGTAACTTATTTAGGATGCATGGTTCATATAGGCCTGCATCAATTGAGATGACATGTCTCCAAGCACTTAGGCCTCTTTCTCATAGAGGGGGACAACCTGTATCTGGGCTGTACCATTCCAGACTGTCTGCAGGCGGGGACCTCACCTGCCTTGAATACTTTTTCAAACAAAGTAAGTAAATACAAATGAATTCTCCACATTAGAAAATTAGCTTAACCTTCACCCTAACTGGCTATTTTTAATTTTTCCAATATTCAGGGAATACATTTGTATGAGCATTTATTCATCTGAGGCCCAAGCTACATCCTGAAGTGGTATAGGCCAGGCCGGGGATGTACAGATTTTGTAACCTCTGCTCCCTCTGTGTTTCGTGGATTGTCAGGTTCTTTCACTCTGTCGTCCACACATCGACAGGAATGGATTTATTTTTTTTTAGGATGTTCAAAAATTTCATTCGTTTGCAAATGCACATTTACGCTAATGCACATGTCCACAAATGCCCCCCCCCAGTAAAAAAAAACCCAAACCACTCTGCAAGTCCGCAGGACTCGGGAAAAGCTGGTCCACTGTGCAATCTGCAGGTTAGATTCATATAAATCCAAACTTGTTTGAATCTTTTGCAAATTTCTCTGACATCTTTATCCCAGATACAGGATTACTGTCTCAGAGACAATGACTGGGGGCCGGTTCACATGACCCAGGCTGCGGGCGGGGGAGGCACCACGGGGCGATCCGCGGGGTCTGGCGGGGTGCCGCAGACGTGGGTGGACCCCGCAGTCCCCGCACTGCAGTGCGGGCCTCCCAGTGCTAGGGGGCGGGGCCCCGGGATGCCTAGAGGGGCCATTTGCCCATACAGGCTGGAGCAGCAGCAGCTCCGGCCACTCTGGGTAGCCGCCTCTGTGCGGACCCCGCGGGACGGCCGCCCGTTGTTCTCACGGCACGGTGGCCACGCGCGGTAGGGGCTTACCCCTCTACCGACCATGGTCACTTTGCGTGCGTCTGGCACGCGGCCCTCCCACGGGGGCGCCCCCAGTCGGCATTCACACAACACGGGAACCGTGGGGGACTTCTGCTCCCCCGCGGTTCCCGTGTCGTGCGAACAAGCCCTGCGTTCAGAAGGGTTGAGTATGAGTTGCATGTTAGGTTCTCGTTGAACTTTGGGTTGTTGTTGAAAAGTGGGTTATCGTGTTGTCTGAACTCAGCCGAGATAACAAACCATGGTGAACAACCCACAGTTCACAACCCAACAACAAACCATGGGTTCTCTTCATGGGTTGTTTGTAGTTAACAACAAGCCATGGCATGTTAGCACAGCTGGCTTCAGACAACACAACCCATGGTTCAACAAAAACGTACGGTTCAACGACAGCCCACACTCAACCCATACTCGAACCCTTGAGTGTGGGTTACCATCTTGTCTGAACCCAGTCAATTAGTCCTTCCTGATACATATCTGAGGGACAAATGTCACATGACCTGTGGTAGTGTGTATCTTTTCTTTCCAAAACTGAAAGCAGCCTCTGAGGCTGTGAGTTTCAGTGGATGGGTGTGTGTGTTTGGGGGGGGGGGGTCCCCTCCAGCTGTTTTTCTGCTCAGAATTGCCTCTCTCCCAAGATACATTTTGCCCTGCCAGGAAAGGCACAGTATTTTCCTCACCCACAAAAGGTAGGTTTGAAAGGTTGAAAAATGTATAGGGGGGGGAAAATGACTGAAAGGGGAAAGGGTTAAGTAGCCCGTTCCCACCCTTATCACTCCTCTGCTGAATTTGTAGCCTTGAATGCTGCTTTCGGCTTTAAAAGATAAAATGGCAGAAAGAGGGGGGGGGAAATACATGGAGCTGACTGTAGCATAGCCTGATCACGAAAGGAAAGCTTTTCCTGTTATTCACGGGTGCTATTTAAAGAAGCTAACAGCACAGTCCCAATGAGGCTGCCCATAACCCTCCGAACCTGGAGGATTACGGGCATCCTACGGCGGGCAGAAAGGGCGCAGAGGTGAAGGTAGCCCCTGCGCTCCTCCTGCCCGGCAAAAGGCTTAGACGGCCAATTTCAGCCATCTAAGTCTTTTGCCCCAGAGCGTGAGGAGTAGAGGCTGAAGTGCCGCCAGGATGCTACGTATGCTGGCGGTGCCTGTTTCCTCCCCTCTCCACCCCCCCGGAACACCCACAAGACTCCAGCTGCGAGGTCGGTCTTCTGACCTCGGAGCCACAGCCGGTGCGGTTCTTTCTACACTGGCTGTGAGGGTGGTGGGAGGGGAGCTCTGATCCGACTTTGGAGCTTGTTTCGAAGGTCAGAGCTGGGACTCCAACTTCTCCTGTGGCCGTCTAGACTCTGTCTAGCGGCCATAGGACTGCACCCTAAGGGTGCAATCTTATGCATGTATAGACATAAAATCCTACAACTCCCAGCATGCCTCAGCTGGCTAGGGGCATGCTGGGAGTTGTAGGACTTTTTTTCCCCTGCCTAAACATGCATAGGATTGTGCCTTAAATTTCATATGCACATGATCATTCTTCAAGAGCCCCTATATTTCGGCACACATTATCATGATGATCAGTTAAATGAGCTCCCAAGGGGAGTGGGTTATTATTTTACCTGGGCTGATAACTATTTGGGGTTGGGGGTTGTGTGTTTTTTTTTTAAGTTTTGCATTCCAGCAGAGATGGGCACTTAATGAGCACTTAAAAATGCACATACTATTAAGCGAAGTTCATGAGCTTGGAGGCGAAAATCAAAGAAAAGTGCTGGCAAAGTGTTTTGGAGGATCCATGGAAATCCAGCAGGCCTCCCCCTCCCCCCCCCTCCTAATCATCAGCTATGCTATAATAAGCAGCTTAAAGGTGATGTCGTACTATATTGGGAAGGCAGTCATAGTATACGTAGTTCTTAAAGAAAAAGAAAAGGAAAAACTCTTATCTGAGATACTAAGGGTGCCATCCTATGCATGTTTAGACAGGGGAAAAAGTCCTACAACTCTCAGCATTCCCCAGGCAGAATGCTGGGAGTTGTAGGATTTTTTTTTCTGCCTAAACATGCATAGGAATGGCACCGCAACGCTATTTATTCCCATGATTTAATTAGATGGCATTGTAATTACCTTGTGTTTTCTAGGGGTAAAGGACCATTAAAGAATACATCCGATGTCATTAATGCTGCCAAGAAGATTGCGGAAGCCGGGTCAAGAATGGACAAATTGGCCCGCGCTGTGGCTGATCAGGTAATTTCACACTTGCTCTTGAAAGAAATATGACCAGCAGAGCCAAGTCCTAGAACCTATGGCAGCCTTCCCCAACCTGGTGACTTCTTGATGTGTTGGCCTGCAACTCCCAGAATTCCCAGTCAGCATGGCCATTGGAGGGCACCAGATTGAGGAAGGCAGCCTTATGGTATGCATCTGATGTGTGTCCTTCATGCAAAGCAAGGGTGGGCAACAGGTGGTCCCCGAGATGTTTTGGCTTACAACTTCCATCAGCCCTAGCCAGCATAGCCAAAGGTGAGGGATGATGGGAGTTGTAGGCCAAAACATCTCGAGGGCCACAAATTGCCCACCCCTGATGTAAAGCGTGTCTGGTATATTCATGGAACTTGTCATCAGTTTTTTCGATGTCTCCTCTCAGGCTTTTTGTGTCCTTTTCCCATTCTCATAGCCATGGCAATAATTTACCGTATGTTTAACCATGTTTGAGGAGCCATTTAAAAAATGCCACCCCCAATTCTCTGGAGGAACCTGCTTAAATTTAAATATAACCATATAAAGGCACAATCTTAGGAAACCTTCACTGGAGGAGAATGTAAATAATTGACACAGAAGACGAAGAGCTACGGGTACTCAAAAGGAAAGTGCCCTGTGCATTTCAAGTACAGCTCTTTATCAGGGTCAAAGTCGATAAAATATTATAGAACAGTACATATGCAACCATATTTAATTACGATGTATCATATAATATACTGTTTTGTATCGATAGAATTTGCCCTTGATGAAGAACTGCACTTGAAATGCATAGAGCAAATAAACCTTTTTGAGAGTACCTGCATATTTGTTGTTGTTCATGCTAATCCTTGCTGCTCCAGGGATAACCCTTCTGGTTTTTCTGTTTTCTCATAATTGTCCACCTACCTCATTGGCCATTTGCCCTCCAGTTATTTTCACTAACAGCAAGGATTTGGTTCGGTGTGTAGCTACTGAACTACTTTTTTACAAAAAAACCAACTAGATTTCCCTTAGCCTTTTCCCTGGGAAAAGCTATTGTTCACTATATTAAAACTATGGGGCCCTCAACAGAGAGCTTCCCCCAATTCAGAAGATACCAAGCCAGCCCAAACCAGCCCTGAAGTTTACAATGATCCTCCCATTTCTCAATACATATTATTGGGAAGAAAGGGCTCCGGTGACAGGACTTGCAACAGCAGTGGAGGCCTGGCCTTTCAGGCCTGAATGTTCCTACAGAGGATCCATCCACATCAAGGAGTCTCCCCAAGTCTTCTTGGCTCAGTCAGTCCAGATCTCAAAGATGAGGCCACTGCCACTGGTGGAAGCCCTCCATGCCAGCACTCTGTGCTACTGATTCCCCCCTGCAAGGCCCTCTGTGACATCAGAGCAACTTAGGGCAGCCACTTACAAATCGTGAAAAAAGAGGAAATGCATCACCAGGAAAATGTGGGGGGGGGAGGACAAAAGAGGACACTGTGATTTGTATAATGTTTGCATATGCTCATGTATATGTATAGATAAAAATTTAAAATATTACCTACAATTTAAACAGAAATAGAGTACAGGCAGTCCCCGAGTTAAGAACGTCCGACTTAGCAGACAACCCACACTTAAGAACGGACTTCTGGGTTCCCCAGCGCTATGTTGTTTACATAGAGTACATAGCGTAGTATACTACACTATTTGCATAATTTACGCAATTTCCGTAAATTCCGATTTTAATGTATAGAACGCTGTGCTGCTCCGACTTACATACAAATTCAACTTAAAGACATTCCTAAGAACGGAACTCGTTCGTAACCTGGGGACTGCCTGTACATCTCGTCATAGTGGAGAAGACTGAACAGGTGACCCATGTACCTTCTCAGACTGCTGTCCAGGTGCTGTTGATGGGCAACTTCAAGGCCCATCTCTTCCTTCTGATGATTCTTTATCTTTAACCTGGACTTGGACGGGACTGTCCTTCAAAGAGAGGACTGTCCTCCATCAACTCTTCAAATACAAGACTGCCCCATGTAAAGTAGGACACCTGGCCATCCTACAAATGAGGGGTCAGCAGGAAAGGCTTTCAGAGAGCTCCCCGGGTGCCCCAACATGAGGAAGCCTTAAAGAACTCTCGGGGATGAGGCATGACTGAGTTTACCCAAGAGTTCTCTGAGTGAGCTCAGAAAATCTGAGCTAACTACAAGGCCATCTATGAGGAGCTTACTCATTGCTACTTGTGAGTGATTGATTTTAGATTTGTAAAAGAAATCAGAGCAGAAATGGCACAGAGAGGACTATCAGTGGACATTATTATTATTATTATTTTAAATCAGCAAGGGTTATTTGCCCTTCTTTAGAGTTTCAAATAAGAGGACATTTTATGGAAGTTTTGAGATCTCCATGCAATGTAAACTTTTTATGGACCGTTGCATTTTTAATTACTATTCTAAAGAGAGGGAGATGGTAAGTTTTAATTTGCTGCAAAGTACTTCTATTTAAACCCTTTGTCAGCTCTCCAGGGAATTTGTTTTAAAGTTTCTTTCAGACACAAGGCCCCCAGAGTGGAATAAATATGACTGTGTTAAATAGCTACTAAATGGAAAATGCCTCTTTGGGATTCACACTTAAAAGATGTGGCAACTGTTGGAGAGAGAGAGATTGAGATAGATAGATAGATAGATAGATATAGATAGTGAAACAGATTTCATGACATTATCATATATGCAGCAGAGGAGATTAGCCTGAACTATCCCAGAGAATTCTCAGAGGATTGGCTTTATTAATTTAGGAGAGAGCAAAATAAGTGATATAATTGTTGTTAGGGAACCAGCCTGAATAGTCACTTTTCTGCCAAGTCTTCATCTGCACCTGAGCTCTGCTTCTCCCGCTCTCCCTCCTGCCAAGTTCCAGGTTTCTCTGGGGCTCCCTAGGGCTTTCCCAGTGCTTTGAGCCCTGTCCTTTGTGCTGCAGCCAAACGTAGGGATGGGCAAACGAACGATGTTTGAGATCGCAGGGATTCTCCAAACATTGTCTCGCCACTCGTCTCATGACCTATTCCTGTTTGCGTACTTTGTGATCGCTGCTTGCTCTGCGCGAACAGGATTATTGTGTGCATAGAGAGCAGCGACTGAACGTGAGATTTGCAGAAATTTCCCCTGCTTTCCTCCATAGACTAAAGCAGTCTACGGACTAGATTCAGTCTACAGGGAAGTTTGCGCAAATTAGGACATTTGTGCAAAAATCAAACTTGGGAACGTTGTGCAGATCAAACATGAGCACATGTCCGGTAATTTTTTCGGTGGACATGTGCTCATGATTGTGCTTCGAACATGACACGCTTGCATGTTTTGTGAGCAAAAATGAAACTCTCATACATTTCTAATTTGCTGAAGATCCCAGGTTCGGTCCCTGGTATCTCCAGGTAGGACTGGGAAAGACCCCCGCCTGAAACCCCAGAGAGCCACTGCCAGTCTGTACAGACAATCCTCCTAAGCTTCCTATGTTCCAACTGTCAGAACCAATTATGGAGGCCAGATAGGAACCCTGGACCTTTTGAGAGCTGAATTGGAGCCTGGCCAGACCTTCTTTGGAGTTGGTATTCCTCCAGCAACATAAGAAGCTGCCTTATACTGACTCAGACCCTTGGGCCATCTAGCCCAGTATTGTCAACACTGACTGGCAGCAACGGATCTCCAGTGTTTCAGGCAGGGTTCTTTTCTAGCCCTACATTGAGATGTTGGGGGTTGAACCTGGGACCTCCTCCATCCAAAGTATCTGCTCTTACCATGGAGCTAAGGCCCCTCCCAAATATTAGTGATGCATTATATGTTTCCATGTACAGAATACTTGTAAAACACGGAGATGCCTGCATCTTACAGTTCCATGATGGTATGTCACATTATCACTACATTTAAAGGGACTTTCTCGGTCTTCAAGTCTTGCTATGGAGGGTACAATGTTGAAAGTGGGAGGTAGACTAAAATTTACTGAGATAGCAGGTTTAAGCACAAATATTTGTACATTCTGGCCCAGTGGCTCTTGTGAAATAGAGGGCTCAGTGGTTTTGGCTTCAGGTCTTTTCCGTGTCGTAGCCATAAGCTCAGTTTCCACTCCATGGATCTCCGTGGGCTCAGCCTCCTCTGTCTTTTGATCCATTTCTTTGGGTTTACATGCATCTTCTTCCAAGGCTTCCCTCTCCTTCGGGGACATGACCAAAGCATATCATATAAAACAAATAGCAGCACACAACTCGGGGTCCAACAGCCCTCCTCTTGTCACCTGCAGGGAGGGCTCCAACCAGACCTTCTCCTTCCCACAGCAGCCTCAAGTCACAAAGAGCCACGTCCATGTCTCGGCAGCCATAAACACGCCACCCCCTGCAAGCACAATCAGCCGTTTCCCCCACCACCACCACCATAGAGTCAGTTCAGCTTAAGGCACAATCCTATGCATATTTAGACAGAAAAAAAGGCCTACAACTCCCAGCATGCCCCAGCCAGCATGGCTGGCTGGGGCATGCTGGGAGTTGTAGGCCTTTTTTCTGTGCCCTTAGTGAATACTCTCTTAGTGAATACACTAAGGATTGTGCCCTTAGTGAATACTCTCAGCCCAAGTGGCTTAATGATCCCTTCTCCTTGCTTTGCTCTTATCCATCATCTGCCCTTTCCTTTTCCAAGTCCAGCTTCTTCTTGTGAGTTCTGTATCTGTGCAACAAGCCACTTGATCCTTAAACTGTGGATTACTTTAGCGACCTCACCTTGCTCATCGCTACTTTTACCAAGCATGGGAAGTCGCCTGGGCAGCAGGAAAGTAAGCCCCTAACTGGAGGAAGGAATTTGTGGGTGGGTGGGTGGGGGGAACTCCACAGAGAATGTAAAGAAAATGATTTCTCAGTGGCCATTTCCAAGATGGGGAGGATGCAATTTACATCGAGATTACCCCAGGTTTAAGAACTAGCATCAGGAGCCAGAATGCCAATGCTGTGCTGAGGACTGTCGCCAGCTTATCCTGTCCTACCCCTCTAGGCCTTCCTGCTGCTTGGAGCCACTGCAGAGGGGGAAAGAGAGCAGCCGGGCTCCCAGTGGATGAGCAGCCCCACCTCCCTGAAAAGGTCATTTGGCCCGAGGTTTTCCTGGCCGACCTTTCCATGGGAGGCGTGGCTGTTGAGAAAAGCTTCTCTTGGTGCAAATGGAAACTTTTCTTCCCGCGCAAATGGCAGGTTCAGGGGCGCTATTTTGGCCCCAGTGCTGTTGGCACTCACCACCTGAGTTTGCTATCAGCAGGAGTGATATTTGAAGGTATTGTCAGGTGCAAGCCACTTTAAATACTTATTTGCAATAATAAATAATAAAGTAATGATAAAATATTGCAGGTAGGGTCAGAAAGCAGCTGAGAACTGGCAGTCATGTCTGGTAGAACTATTAGTGAGAGAGGAAAAAGCATAAACATTTACTGATGTTTTTTAATGATTTTATGGAAGACATTTTGTGAGTTTTGCCTGAAAAGTGGTATTAAAAAAATTGTTTTATACAATAAAACAAATAATATCTTCTCCCTGGCCCTACAAGCTTTGCCTCAGCTTCCCCAGACTGGTCAGTCCCACCCACTGTTTCCATCATGTCTGCCTGCCTTCACTTGATTCTGACCTTGGGCCTAGCTCTAAACCCATGTGTTTCGTTTCATCCTGTTGATCCTTAAACTGTGGATTACTTGCCGCTGCTAGAAGGGATAGCCAATGCCAGCTCCAGGTTTTGGAGGGCCCTTGGGCAAGACACCCTCAGAGTGTATTCACTGGGGGGGAGGGGCTTTTCTGCTGTGGCACCCCGGTTGTGGAATGAGCTCCCCAAAGAGGCTCGCCTGGTGCCCACATTGTATTCCTTCCGGCGCAGGTGAACACCTTTTTATTCTCCCAGGCATTTTAATCATCTTAATCATTTTTATCTTGTAGTTTTTAACTCTGTTACTGTAATTTGAACTGCTGCTAGCTTTGCTGTTTGTTTTAATCTGTGGTTTTAAATTTTATAGTTATATTATATTATATTTTATGGTTTTAACTGTCGTAAACCGCCCAAAGAGCTTCGGCTATCGGGCGGTATAAAAATGTATTAAATAAATAAATCAATGCTTTCTTACTAGCATTGTAGCCAATACACTTCTCCTCTTCCTCATCATTGCTAGTCAGAGAGCCAATGAGCAAATAGGCAGCGACAATTACTGCTCCTCCTTCGCATCTAGGCCAGAGTGAGAAGAAAGTGAAGAAGCAGGTTGCAGTGGTGAAGAGAAGGAGCAGGTCCAGTAGAGCCCCTGCTGGGGTGTCGTCCTCAGTAGGTGCCCGGCCAGGACAACCTTTTGACGCTGACCCTGGCGACAGCTGCCTTCCCCACAAGTTTGTGACAGCAAAAGAACAGTGTGTTTCACGTTTCAGTTGAGGCATGGCCCATTGATATATCAGGTCAATGTTATGTATCCCGACAAATTGCTATTGTTCTGTGTGAATTCTTGTGAACCGCCCAGAGAACTTCAGCTATTGGGCGGTATAGAAATGAAATAAATAATAATAATAATAATAATAATAATAGATTTGTGGAACTCAAACCCAGCTGTCCAGGGTGTACATGAGAATTCTTTCTCAGTATTGCTACCTGACCACTTTAACTTGGTACAATGGGGCCTGAACCAGGGCAAGCATGCACGCGAGCATGTCCTTGATCACAGAAATGGCACTTTGTAGGCCAACATGTTCTTGGGTTGCTTTTGGATGTTGGGATCAAAGATCCGCACCAAAGCCCACTCTTGGGAATGGGGTCTTCTAGCCAGATTTCATCTTATTGATTTAATGGAAATGGGACTCTTGAGGTACAGCTAATAGCGATAATGCTGCATGTTGTTCTTATTGCACCGTTGGCTGGAGGTGGTGCATCTTCTATTATTATTATTATTATTATTATTATTATTATTATTATTATTATGGTTGTCAGCCTGCCCCGCCCCTCTGAAGCGGTCGTATAAATTACGTCTCAAGCTGTTGCCATGATTATAAAACCTTCCCAGCACTGACTTAGTTTGACCAAATTTAATTCTGCCTCTGCCTCTTTGATTTGTGTGACATGTCAGGAGAGCGCCACAGGTGATGTTTCCACCGGTGGAGTAAAATTGTTCTTTGCTGGTTGCAAGACGTGACCAAATGGCTTCATTTCATCCTTATTAATGGTTTACGAGCTGGAAAGCATCTCCTTTAAATGTGGTCCTTCTTGCACCATAAAGAATGTGTATTATGCATCAGTAGAACCTGATGTTTAGCGCAAACTGAGCCATGTCCCAAGGAAATGGATAGAGAAATTACTCTGTCTGCTTCACAGCTCATCAGGTAAGTGACAAACAATGCTGGTGTTGCTCTTTTTTTTTTAGCCTCTGGGTCCCTTTGTACTTTAATTCTCACACTCTTGTGCTATGGGAGAGAACTGGCCTTTGTAAAGTATGTAGCCAAAGGGTTAAGCAAAACAAATGACTCTGATATGGCACTGGCAAACCTGCTAGTTCTTCCTTATATATTAAGCATATAAAACAAAGGAAATAAAATGCCTGCTGTCTATCTCTCCTTTTTATTCGTAGTGTCCTGATTCAGCCTGTAAGCAAGATCTGTTAGCGTACCTCCAGCGGATTGCCCTCTACTGTCACCAGCTTAATATCTGTAGCAAGGTGAAGGCCGAAGTTCAGAACTTGGGAGGAGAACTTATTGTATCCGGGGTAAGCCAGCTCTTGTATGTTGCTGTTTGAATATTTTGCTTTTTAGGTTGGTATATTGCCTTTTGGGGTGGCTGTATTCTGAAGATGTAAAATATGCAGCTAATCACAAGTGAGTTTCTTGTTCTCTAAAAGTTATATCGCCATTGTTATTCTAGGCCTTAATGCCCTGATCACCTAGTAAACATTAACAGGAGCCCCTATTTTATATTTAGCAAAGGCTGAAGGCCCACACACATCCCTTTTCCCCTTTGAGCAGCAAGAGTGGCACAAAGAACACAGATATCTTTAATTGCCCCCATGTCAATGTGTGAACTTCAGTAAAGACCTTATGAGAGCCATCCCTTTATGTTCAACAGCTACTCATTCACCTTGACACAGGAGTGAGCAACTGAGGGAGGGGGGGCTATTCTGTCATTTAGCTATCATTTACCTATTTAGCTTTGTTATGGTACCTTGTAGAACAGCTTAATTTTGTCCAGCTCTTCTGTGTTTCTACTTCACCTGGTAAAAAGTAGGCATCCTTCCAAGAGAAATTTTATAATCTAGGTATAGGAAGCCCCTGCCAAGCCATACATATTATAACTGGATATATATATATATATATATATATCTGCTTGCAAGCCACTTTCTTTTGTAAGTCACAGTAATTTCCCTCCTCTAAACTGCTCTGTGTCAAGGGCCCATTTCTTGTTACGGTAGTGAGGGGTCATAAGATTGCCTTCACTCAGGGTCCAGTGAACACGGTGCTGAGCAAATAGCTACCATTAAAAAAAATAAAAAAATCAGTTAAAATCCAGCTCTGGAAATTTCACAAAACGTGCTCCTTGGAGATTCGTGCGTTGCTTCTAAAAAACAGTTTGTTGCCAAGATATACAATTTACATCACATAATACAGCCTTTACCAATCTGGTGCCCTGTTTTGGAGTACAACTCCTGTCATCCTTGACCACACAGGCTGGGGCTAATGGGTGCTGTAGTCCAACACGTCTGGAGGGCACCATGTTGGAGAAGGCTGGCATAATACTTCTGGGGCCATTTCCCCACACCTCCCGCCCCCAATGAACACCACACAATGCTATGATCCTTCAAGGTCCTCTCAACACTGCCCTAGCTGTGCGAGACCCACTTTTCTGAACATGGTTCCCATGTGGCTGGAACGACGTCTAAATGACCCAAACTTGTGTGCAGGAACCACTCAAAGCAATACTGCACACATTTGTCATACGTCAGCCTTTCCCCATAACATGAATCCAGTTCCCAATATTCTGTCACACTTTCGCACGACCAACAAAGAACAAACCAAACCTAGAATGTAGCTATATGAAGGCAGGAAGAGGCTTGATTAACAGTTCTTGCCATCACCAAGGGCAGGGCGCAGAGTTAGCCCCCATCTTAGTGGTGTCTTGAGTGACCCTTTTACTTTCTCCCATATATGTGAATGGTTCCTATGGGTAATATTAAAGCACCACAATTGAGGATGGCAGTGCCACGGAAGCAAAGCCTGTCCTCAAGTCCTGACCCGGGGTGGCCAGCAATCGCTGACACAGATCCCATAGCAATGGGGTATGTGTCTGTGCAGTGTGGGTCTCTCTCTAAGTACAGAGTTCATTGCACCCGCCCCACACACATGCCCTTGGAGAATACCAGCCGTCCCTCCCTCTGCACAGATGCAGATGTGCACACATGTACACACACACTGTCACAATGACAGGCATTTTGCTATGACATACTATTGGCTGGGTTTGCAAATCAGAATCAGGATTTTTTTTTTTAAAAAAAAAATTTTTGCTGGAGTTTTATTTGGGAATAATTGTGGTGAAAACATCCTTGTGATCCTGCAACGGTGACTGCTTAAATGTTGCTTTTCTTCCTCTCCTCCAAGCAGACCCTGTCTCTTGACACACATGCCGAGTGTTGTAATTTTAAAGTCTTGACGTTCTTACAGCTGTGGGAGCACCCCACCTTCATTCTTCTCTCTCTCATGTAACAGGCTTAGATCTTTCTCCTTTGACTTGCTGCTGGCATAACAGGACCTGCTTCCCATCCTCATTAATTATTATCACGTCCACCTGCCTCTTACCAGTTTCTCCAATCAGCACATACATCAGCTTGGCTGTTGTGCTTTTCTTTTCGTTTCTGTCTTTGCTCTCGTTATCGCCCGCAGAAGCTGGCGTCGGGCCGCAGCTCAAATAACTTGCGTACGTTGTTGTTGGCATCCCATCACATGCTGTGAAATCGAAGCAGCCAAACTGTTTGACTTCTTCATTCCCAGTTTGGTAGTCTTTAGCATCTGTTGCTTCCGAACTTCCATCACCACTGTCTTTATCATTTTCTTTCCTCATTCAGCCATAATCCTAAGCAATGCTAACACCATCCTTGTGAATAGTTAATTACTTTTGGCATTGCCATTAATAATATGTGTTGGAAGCCAAAAACCAAATCCAAAGAGATCACTGGTACCAGCTTCCCGTGACCTTTCTTTCCCATGTGAAATTTGTACAGGAGGATTTGCCTGCTTTTTGTCCTTTTGGGGAGTATCGTTTCATATATATGTGTGTATATATATATATATTTATATATATTTAAAACATGAGCACAATACCTTTCTGGCAATTGGTAATTTGCTGTGTAGCTTCAAAGTGCTGAGTACTGTATGCTCCAGGATGATCCAGAGATCTGGATTCCAACTTCACTCCATCTGTAACCTCCTTGCCTACTTCCTGCTTCCATCTTGTTCTTCATTCTCTCTTGGATAGCCAGTTGCAAATAAACTGTCTTTTATTTGCATAAAATGAAATATATATATATATCATTGCTCCAAAACTTGCATACAGTACAGTGCTCATGGCATCTCTCAAATGACGGACAGTTGGAAAAGCCATTTTATGTTTTGACATCTGTGGCCCATCCTCTACACTTGGCCTCAGGTTGGATACCACCACCTCACAGGTATATAGTCTCCAAAGAAGATCGATATGCATGCATTGTCGTCCAGTGATGTTTGTGCTGAAATCATCCCCAAGTTACTTGGTATTTGCAATGTCTTTGAGGCTAGAGAACTGTAGAAATGCTTATGGTGTTTGGTGCAAAGCCATATTTTTTTTCCCTGGCATTCTTTTTTTATCCTTTAGGATCTTCGTTAAGGATCCTCCAGTACGAGTGAGATGGGAATATGACCTCTCCTGGAATTTTTCATCTCATTAAACAGAAAATAATATAAAAGAAACTTGAATTGATACCAATGCTGGGAAGTTGTAACGATTCAAATAAATAAAAGATTAAGTGGGCTTGCTGGGGCGGGGGCTTGGCATTTGTGATTGAGGCCATTTTCATACACTCCTTTGGGTACAAATACAGTGTATGGAAGGGGATGACTGGGGTTGCACCCTGCCTTCAACCTCCACATGTTCAAAGGTACCAACTGCACATATACCCAAACATGCAAAGGTTGCTGTATGTGCAATCTAATATCCGGGAACAGGAGAATCCTGGATTACACATATAGTAGTTTAGGCATATTCAGGTATTTGCATGTAGGCCCTATTCAGATGGTCGCCTGAACTAGGCAGGCAGGACTAGCTGGCTCAACCTCGATCACCCCCTCCATGTGTTCATTTATATCAAAATTAGCATCTAAGACAGGGCTTAGGTGAGCTGGCATGCCTGGTTCTAGCATGGCTAATGATGCCACCCAATTCAGGAAATCTTAGTAAATTAATGGTATGGGGTTTTATTATTTGGTTAATTAAATCTGCATGCATTTTCATATTCATTATACTATTGTTCTGAGGAAAAAGGGATACTTGATGCACGCACGTATTGTAGCACAGCAGACACCACTTTAGAAAAGGCATTCCCTACTTTGCCTCTTCTAAGATAGTGCCTGCCAGCCATGTGTGGTTTTTTTTTTTTTTAATAAGTTCTGATAAATTGAGTAAACATGCAGCCCTATTTTGGCAGTGTGGGAGAGGGGGAAGTAAGGTTTGGGTGGTTTGAGGTGACAAGCTCTTAATGAGATACTTGAGGGAAAGAGTTGGGTCTTTAAAAGTTGATCTTGCTCCAGGGGAGGAGGAGCAGAGCAAGTTGAGAGGCACTGCACCTCTGATTACAAAATGTTGGAGACAGACTAAGAGAAGGAGGCCATCTTGTGAGCCCCTAGAGATACCTGGCTGGGCGTGGTTGGCAATGTAAAGCTGGACTGGATGGACCTTGTTCTAGCAAGACAATGCTTATGCTTTTAGGCTATGTTGCAATGGGTTCTGGGTGTTAGTTATATCTATGGTAGATAGAATGATCAGATCTATAGAGTGTCAGTGTTAGGTTTGTAAGGCTTTGGCATTATAAAGTGTGTGTAGACGAACATCTTCTGCTTGCTCATGGAATGTGTCAGGAGGAAGTGGTGCCATGCCCATGAGCCCCAATACTAATTCACCTACTGGCTATGCCCTTACAGTGGCCTGTTGTACAATGTCAGTGAGAAAGATCCCAAGGTACATACTGCCCTTTCTCATTGAAGCTGGGTGCTTGGCTGCCAGAGAGCATGGCTAGTGGGCACATCAGAGTTTGGGGACTGAAGTGAAGAGTGTGTGAAAAAAGAATACACTGCCAAGAACATCACTCTTTAACTAGCGATGATCAGAAACCCCAAGTAAGCCTTCTCTTATTGTTGAATTAGGGGGAAGATATTCAAAATATAGTCCTGAAATAGCTGAAATTGGTTTTCTTGAGGACTCTGAGGGGCGGGATCAGATCAGCAATAAAGCAATTGAACTATTATGTGGAAGTTATTGAAGAAAGTATGCCTAGTTTGGGAAACAATATGGTTTTTCTTTCAAAGAAGTCTGCCAATTTATTTATTTATTTTTTAATGTAGTTGGCACGTTCGTCTAAACATGTTCCATGGGTGATAACCAAACTCCCACCTTCTCTTTAGGAGTGATATTTGGTATATTTACATTGCACTCCATGTCTGTGTTTCACTGATCACTTACAATGATGTAATTGTGTTCACCTAAATGAGATACCTGTGTCAATCGTATACTTTTGGATACAGTAGTCAAAACATTTTACATTGGAATAATATTTTAGACTTCACTGGGTCTTTCCAGCACATGCAGATTGTGCCTCACTCTTAAAGGCAAAGCAAAATTGTGTGTGTGTGTGTGTGTGTGTGTGTTGTTTTTGTGAGAGGAGCCATCTTGCAAAATCAGTTTGACAACACTGGAGAGCAGTTCCTCTGTAGCACATGTAGCAGCTGTTCCTTGAAAGTTAGTTTCCCCTTCGCTGGCCTTCAGTGCTGGGGAAGAAGGAACTGGCAGAAACAGCCACTCAGTACAAACCACTTTTGAGTTTTTTAGCAAGCCCTTTCATTGAGCTCTTGACCCTTTCCAAGTCGAACAATGGAATGGTTGCCTGATGTGGTTCACAGGCTGCCAGCTGATAGCTATATTGCAGGGGTGGGCAGAAGATAGATCTCCAGATGGTTTGGGCTTCAACTCCCAGAAGACCCTGCCAGCATGGCCCATGATCAGGAATGCTGGGACCTGAAGTCCAAAACATTTGGAGATCTACTTTCTGCCCACCCCTGCTATATTGCATTGACTTTGTATTGCTGGTAGGCTGGCCACTTTTGCATTGCCAAAGAAGAGGAAATGCATCATAAAAAAGAGGATAAAGAAAGCACAGATATGCATAAAATTTGCATATGCTAACGTATATGTACAGATGCAAGATTATAATTACCATAATGTAAATAGAATACAATACATCTTGGAAAGATGGTGACCTGTGTGCTGCTCATTTAGCTGCCCATGTGCTAACCCATGGGTAAGTTTAAGGCCCCTACTCTCCCTGCCTAGGGATCATTATCTTTAAAATGGAGTTGGACCAGACACAGTTATTCAGCAGGGGGCACCGTCAAATAAAGGACTGCCCTCTGACAGCCCTTCAAACAGAGGACTGTCCTCTGTAAAGTAGGACACTTGGTTACCCTAATTGCTGGAAAAGGAAAAGAGAAAACAATGAACTAGGGATGTGGACAGATCTCTCACTAGCATGCACTTTTAATGTCAGTTTAGGCAAGGTGGGGGTTGTTTCTCCATGTGATTCCATCCCCATGTACAGGATCGCAAGGAGTAACCTATTGTGGAAACTGAACAATTCATTCCACGGCACTTCCTGTGAATGGAACAAACCCTCCAAATGCTGTTGCATTTACAGAAATTACCATGGAGTGAACAACATATGGGAAATGAATGCTGGCCAGCCTCAGATAAAAGGAAGGCTTCTGCCACTTAGGTGATGCCTTGTGTTATCAGTTTATGGCAGATGTGAAGGTAATCTTGCTGAAATGGACCTGGGGGGATACTACTGCACATGAGATGATGTTGAATGTTGTTAAAACAGGGAACTAATTACCATCTGGCGCATTAGGTAAATATGCTGATTTGTCACTGGGAAAAGATGAGAACTGGTAGTAGTGTATTATTTCTGTTATGTTGAACTTGGAAGGGAAACAGTGACAGTTTCCAGCCCTGAGCTGCTCTTCTACCATTTCTGCTTTGATACCGACACCTATTTGAAACATTTTGCAGGAAATTGTAAAACTCCACGATTTTGCATCATGAAAAAGAGGAATTTCAGCTCATCCCATCAACAAAGCTAAATCTTCTGGAGGGGGAAAAAATCTTTTTGTGGAAAGAATACCATTGGTGTCCCACATTTCTTCACTTGTCTTCCTTAGAATATGATGCTTTTTACCTTTCCATAATTGGAAGACACTTTCTGTTTTCCTACAATAGCTACTGTTTTCAAGTCAAGACTATTCCCCTCATCACTTACATTTTTCAAAGAATTGTGGTAAATTCTTTACTCCTTACAAGCACATTGGTCTGCCTGCTAATATCCATCCACATTCTGTCTATTCTTATACTGCTCAAGCAAAAAGTTATTTCAAGTGCAGTCATAACTGAAGAAATGATTACTTATCAATAATGCAGATTCAAGATACCAAAATATGAATGGGACTAGGATTACAAACAATAGACTTCTTATAAATTACGGATCTCCATCCATTTGCCTTAATAGTTTTCAGTTCAAAATTGCTTGCACATGGAAGGAATGTCTATTTCCTTCCTAAATCTACTTCCTATTTGATAAAACTCTCCTGTTGCTTGTGTTTGATTACTCATCAATATAGTTCTGTGGACTATTCCCTGTGTTCTGAAATATACATCTTTCAAATATTTTAGTTATTTTATGTTACGTTTGGCAGTCTATCTCTCCCTCTCATGGTCTCTTATTCATTAAATTCTACCCTCTAGCCTTCTTATTCTCCTTAAAATCCATCTTGTGTCTTAACAAATTGTGTTCCAATATTGAGTGACCCAAGGCAGCCTGTCAACTATGACCTTATCAGTGCTAACCAGTACTGAAGCATCTTCAGATCTCTTCCAATCATTTTACAGTACTGTATCAAACTCTTCTTCGCTATAACCTAGGAAGGATTATACTGCTAGTGTTTCTTACCATTTCTTTAACACCATGCTAGGCATGAAAACACTGACTTGAGCAGAATAGCAATAGAAGCGGAGGAGAGAGTTTGGGGCAGAAAAGGGTAGGCCAAATTAGTTATGTCACTCAGAAATAAGAATCTTGGCAACTCATAGTGCAAGGTGTGCATTAAATTAATTAGACCCAAGTGTTCTTCAGCTCAAGTGTTCCTTCAGCTCAATCGAAGGAAGTTTTGCAAATGCACAATGAGTGTTTTCTAAACCTAAATCTAATGTTAGTCCAAGTCTTGAACACAAATTAGTGCTCACTCACAGCTAAAGGATGCCCCCCCCAAAAGGATTTTTAAGGCTCCAGGGAGTGGTGGATAAGACTAGTGCAGAGGGGAATATGTCTGAATAAGCTCTGGGACCCTTCCTTCCTTATCCAAGTTGCCAATAGCTCTAAGTATGTTAAGAGGCTCTGCTAGCTATTCCAGTAGCCTATATTTTAATGACCTCTTTAGCTTATAGTAGTGACTAGTGAGAGACACTAGAGACAAGAAAAAAGACTTACTTCCAGATGCCTCAGTGTTCAAAGCAAATTACAACCTTGAACATGGAAATTGCAACAATGGAAATTAAAACGCCGAAGTGGAAAGCCCAAGGAAAGCGATATTAGCGTTAAACCCCTTTATCACCTATGATTCCACCGTAATATACAATAACTTCTCCTCTTCCCCTTTTACAACTGGGCAAGATATAGGCTAATCCATCCTGTGCAGAAGCAGAAATAAAATGACACGATCTGAAGCATGGACCAGGATTAATATAACTTTGCCAAATTAAATAAAATACCCAGGATGGTATCAATGAAAAATATTTGATGGAGCAAAAGGCTGTGGGGCTCCAGTGACTGAGCA
This sequence comes from Shinisaurus crocodilurus, assembly GCA_021292165.1. Taxonomy (NCBI): domain Eukaryota; kingdom Metazoa; phylum Chordata; class Lepidosauria; order Squamata; family Shinisauridae; genus Shinisaurus; species Shinisaurus crocodilurus. The sequence continues at coordinate 13,246,136 of CM037876.1, forward strand.
AAATCGGCTGACACGTAACACTGTGTCATCATGATGAACATGTGAAAACATCTGTTAATCAGGAATTAATTAATTAATTAATTAATAAGAAATTGTTAGGTGCTTTACAAAAATTAAAAATAAAATAGGTCCTGACTGCAGGCTTACGCTCTAAAGCTAAAGACTAAACTCATTACAGAGGGAAATGGTGGGGGGGGAGAGAGAAAATAAAAGGAACAGAGGTTCAGTTGGGAAAATCCAGGATGAACAGATGTGTCTTAAAGGGGGACTTGAATATAAGAAACAAGAGTCAGAGAGTCATATGGAATATCATTCCGTCAAATAGAGAGATGCATAGGAATTTCCATACACCTCTCTCTGTAACAAGTGCTTCTTTGCATAGGGGTTTCCCTATAACAAATATTTCTGAAACAACATCAGTATTGCAGGTGATAATGCAAAGAGTACCCAGCTACAATTAGATGATGAGCAAAGCTTCTAGACTGTCACCCCTACCCTTACCCCTAACCTCCTTCCCCCAGTAATGTGAGAATTGTTTTGACATTGTTCTTGGATGCTACCCATTCAAAGATCTAGCGAAACCTGGTTCAAGTATGTATTCCATTTCTACTGAAGGAAATTAAAAAAACAAAACATTTGCTGACTTCCCTTCTATTTATTAGGAACTGTATATTCCTTGGGGAAAACATATTTTCAATCTAGTCAAGTGTCACTGGACCCAACTCCTAGACTAAAAAAGAGTGCTTGACCTCTGTATCATTTTGCTGACATCTCCTGGACGTTTCAGACGTGCTTTGTAAAATCATTATATACCGCTCACTTGCTCCCTCTGCACAGTCTGGCAGCATTCACCCCTCTGCATTAGAAAGACTCTAAGGAGTCTGAGGAGGGGAGAATATACCCCTTCTTGCAATCAGCGTGCACTCAAGCATTACGGAAGCCTAGACAATGCCCTTCTTCCATCTCTGTAGATCCTATTCAGTTCTGACACACACACATGCACGCACGCACGCACGCACACACACACACACACACACACGCACACGACTCATCAGAATCAAACAGTTCAGAGTTTAAGCTAAGGACCAAGCTACACCAATAATAGCAGATTTAAAACAATATTTTCAGTACAAGATTGGCAAACCTGTGATGGGGGTGCCACAACTGGCATTAAAAAGAGAAGCGGTTGACATTTCTAGACAGTGAGAAGGCCTGCATCTACGGACTCAGCTCCAGCCTGCCCTCAGCACTCAAGTAGGGATGGGGAAATCTGTCCATTTTGTTTTTTTCCCCTACACTTGGATTTTTAAGATCTCAGGTTCTTTCTCTCCCCGATATGAAGAACTTTGGTGAATTTGGGTAAATTCTTATCAAAAACAAACTGAAATGTAATTCTCACCCAATGGCACCAGCCAAATTCAATAGGCACAGCTATTCCCAGCACGGAGAGGGTCATGATGTACCTGCTTGCCACGTAAGCTGTTAAAGATGAGGAGCCTGCCAGAAAAAAAGAGGTGGCAACGCTAATTCAGACTTAACATGGTTGAATACCCAGACTTTTAAGAGCTAAGCACTCAAAAGCCCCGGGCCTGGATGGAAGAATCTGTGTGTCTCATTTTCTCTCACTGTCAATATTTTCAAGTTCTTTGTGTCCCAAACATGGAAAACGGTGAATTTTGGTAAATTCTTGTCAAAACCAAACTGAAACGAAATTCTCACCCATCCTTTTCAGCCTTAGGGCTCAATCCTGTGCATGTTTAGACAGAACATGTTCTATCCTTCCCAGCATGCCCCAGCCAGCCATGTTGGCTGGGGCATGCTGGGAGTTGTAGGACCTTTTTCTGCCTAAACATGCATAGGATGGCGCCCTTAGCAAGCTATATTGGTGCCTGGGCTTTCCTGTGCTACGGGAGCAAGAGGGAGGCATAACAAAGCAGGGCTACTCATCGCTGAAGGGTCCCTGACTACTTTGCTGAGCCTAGCTCTTTCAGTACACGTTCCCCCTCCCCATCCTAGCCCCCCCATTCTCCTCCCCTCTGCAATAGGGCACCATATTTCTCTTTGCTCTCTCTTTCACTCTCTCTTTTCTGTATCTCTCGGAAATCAGACTGGAGTTCAGAGCACTTTCACTACCTTTTATGAGGTAGAGTGTGATGTCATAGATGGGGGCAGGGCTAGTCAACTTTCTACCCACCTACCTACCTGTGCTGAGGGAGCTACACTTGCAAACGGAGGCGGTGACTCTTCCATGGTGAGTAACCTTGTTTCTGATCTTTATGCATTTCCATACGAGCTTAAGCGGCTTTGGTTACAGGAGACGTTAATCCCGTAAGGTGGGAGCGGTTTAGTCATGTCCGTTTCTGCACTCGATGGGAAGGTCGTGTGATACATCTGCTCACTGATGTCTTCTGAAACAGAGTGGCCCTGATCCAAAGGTGTTCCCATACTTGGCTATGGAAAAGCAAAGATCCATGTGTGCCTTCTGCAAGTCCACATCTTTGTCTTTCTATAGGAGAGCATTGGAATTCTGTGCGCTCCTTTAAAAAAAAACAAAAAACCCACAACTGGTCAGTGGTTGAAGTATTCATTTATATGTATTCATTGATCTTGCTAACTAAAGCTGGATCCAGGCAGCAGCTTGCCCCAGCAAAGGATAAATGGGACGTTGAACCTGTCACGAGTTCTTGTGACAGGTGACCAGGCGAGTGGCTCATTACAAGCTACCTCCAGGCCACACCCCCTTACCCTGGCCACACCCCTTCCCCCCAACCACCAATTGACTGCTAGTTTCCCAGCTTTTGCCACTCCCACCTCCCCCCCCCACCATTCTAAAAGGCTGAAAGTTCTCTCTTAAGGCTTAATTACTGCCAGTAAGAGCTCTAAGCTAAAATAGGCTGGTATTTTGGTCCCATGCCCAGCGGAGGCGCTGGTGGCTCCAATGTCAGTGGGGCTGTGGATCCGCTCCGGATTTCACTCCGAACTTTTAAGGAGCTATCCATGGTGCTGAACCCTATCCCCGAAATAGGTTCGGCACCATGGATAGCAGCTTTAAAGTTTGGAGTAAAATCCGGAGCAAATCCACAGCCCCACTGACGTTGGAGCCACTGGCTTCTGCTGCCCATGCCTTTTCCCTTTGGAATCTCCCCCCCTTCTGCCTTCGGCCTCACCCATCACTGGAATGCAGCCTTGGGAGCATCTCCAAAATTGAATTTGGGCTGTCAGGCTGAAAGAGGCTTGACACCCCTGCTCCAGACTGAGAGCCAAACAGAGCTGCCACCGGATTCCATTACAGTGAACATTTGACATAGATCAGTGTTCTCCAACCTTGGGTCCCCAGATGTTTTTGGCCTACAACTCCCAGCATGCCCCAACCAGCTATGCTGGCTGGGGCATGCTGGGAGTTGTAGGCCAAAAACATCTGGGGACCCAAGGTTGGAGAACACTGACATAGATGTTCTGAGGGTATCAAAGGGAGGTTTCGCTAAGACCTGAGAAATACCTTGAGTGGCACTGGAGCCCATCCTCTCTAAATTGTTGGCAAGTTTCACCTACAAGTCTGGCAAAATGCTTGAAGAATTTTGAAGGAAGGGGGGGAAAAGAAGTGTTCACAACAGTTGTTTTTGTGTGTGTATCCACCTATTCCTAGCGTTCGTGGTGAGTGTGTGGAGTGGGGCGCAGAGGTTTGTGGGTGTCGTGCACATGGATTGAGAACACCTGACAGAACCCAGTCTTTCCAGAAGCACCTTTCTAGATTTCTTGTGGAAACCATCAGGGAGAAATCGCCTACCCCTTCACCTTTCAGTCGCCACATGCCTGTTGAAATTTGTTGCTAATCATGATTTTTCAAATGTGTTCTTATTCATAGATATTATTAATGAGCGTAATAAAGATGATAATCAGAGATCTATTTATCTTTGCAGGAGAGACGGTATCTTTATTGCATTTAAATTATTCTTGTAGGAATGCTGCATGACCAGTTCACATGGTACTGATCACATACATTTGTTACATGTGATGAAATCTTTCTCGCATACTATTTGCCAGGTGACAGCTATTTCAGGAAACCAAGGCAGGTCTTCATGTGAACAATGGCAACCCTTGCAGAACACATGATTGTGTAAATCTAACTATGGATGGGTCAAAACTTGAAAATCCAGCTTATTTTAGCTTGCCAGGGTTTTCTGTTTGCATCTGTTCCGCTTCACTGGAACCGGGCCAAGTCAGGTCATTTTGTGGGCTTCTGGCAGTAAGACGGACTGAGATTTGCGCAAGTTTTCCACGTGGTTGTTCACACAGCGGGTGAGATTTGCACAAATATCGCCATGCCACGTGCTTTTGGGGTGCCGTTTTGCACCAAAAATGGCACCCGAAAATAATGTGGCATGGCGAGGTCTGCGCAATTTTTGCGAGAGTTACACGTGTCTCGCAAGATTTGCGCAACCCTTGCAAGATTTGCACAAATCTTGCCCATTGCATAAAGCAACCACGTGGAAACATTGTGCAAATCTTGGTCCATCTTACTGCCAGAAGTCTGTGAGCTGGATGGGGTGAGACAGAGCCGGTGCAGGTGTTGTGAGCCGGAATCCATGGGGGCCGAACCGAGGAAATCTGATGGATTTCCACCTCCAAACGGATTCCTCACACATCCCTAAATCTAACCTAAGTGTACTTGGAAGATGTGGGCCATTTTTACCTACAGTCTTGAGTAATCATTTCTATCTTATTTATTTGCTTGTTTGTTTGGTCCCCCCCCCCCCCCCCCGGATAACCCAGCTTACAGTCAAATGATTCTCGAGGCAGCTTACAAGATGTAGCAATAATACATCCTGCACACAACCCAAAATAAACACATAACCCTACAGCCCCTTAGTCTTCTGGCTGATGGACGGGAACTGAGTGTGCTTCCCTTTAGGAAACTAGGAGTGGCTCCTTCTTTGGCCGTTGCATGGGGGTCAGGTGAATTTTCCTCTTGCCATGCCATTTTTGGGGGATGATGTTTCCCAGTGCCTATTGGTCTCCTAGCGGAGGCCAGAGTGTGCTTGCCTAAACCTGTAGATCCACAAGGCAGGCTAACAAGAAATATTTCATAGCACAATACATAAAAACAAAAGAAAACCACTTACGAAAGCACATTGCTAATGGCAAAATAGTGTGCTTTGCTTACCTGCTTTGCGATCTGCCCACCACCAGTCTGATCCAAATTGAAACACCTGGACATTTCCAGATCATGGGCAGTATCCAATAATGCCACTGCACTCCCACTGTTTCTGTTGTGCTAGTGGGACCTACTGCAAATGCAACAGGAGGAACTAATGCTTCCAATTTCAACCTTGGAATTGAGTAGAAACACTCGTATCCTGAACGGGGTGGGTCAACGAACCATTTTGGCTCATTTCCAATTGCCACAGGATCCATTAGTTTCCCACTGCATGGGAACAGCATTGGATATGCTGTTTGTGCTTCTCATGTGGCCTGATCAAGGTCCCCTAAATAATTTGGGGGAGATGGAATTTCATTTTGGACTGCTAAGCTTCTTGGTGGTTCTAGAACTATCCTCTTGGATGATGACACGAGTACACTGAATACCCATTTCACTTCCACAAGATGTAGTGATGGCCACCAATTTGGAGGGCTTTAAACGGGGATTGGACAAATTCATGGAGGAGGAGAAGGCTATCAGTGGCTACGAGTCCTGATGGCTATATGCTACCTCGAGTATCAGAGGCAGGATGCCTATGTACACCAGTTATTGGGGAACATGGGTGGGAGGGTGCTGTTGCACTCATGTCCTGCTTGTGGGGTCCCATGGGCAGCTGGTTGGCCACTGTGGGAACAGAATGCTGGACTAGATGGAGCCCTGGCCTGATCCAGTGGTGCTCTTCGTAGGTCCTTATGTTCTTAACAGCACTCATTTACATTTGCCTAGGTGTTTAGCCCTTACAGGAATCTCTTAGAAATGTCCTCATTGCTGTTAAATGCAATGATAAAGATTGTGGTTTGTAGGAATATAAGTGGGTCATTCCAGATGCAGCCACCCGACTCCCCAAATGCACAGACACAGCTATTTAAGGTCTTTTTGCAGTTTTGCTTGGCCATACGTCTAAATCAATTCATTTTTATTTATTTATTTATTTATTTATTTCTGGTTTTAGTGTTTGGATATTGGTGATGTGTTGTTTTGTTGTGCTATTTTTGTTTAATATTTTGATGGTGAGCTGCTTTGGGAGGGCTTTTAGTTTTGAAAAATGCCATGTAAATCCCTTAAACAAAATTAAATTAAATAATGTGGTTTCCATATATAATATATATATATATATATATATATGAACCAATGCATCTAATCATGATTTTGATGAAAATTGAGTTTGGATCAGTAGTTTCAAGCTTCCACTTTGCTTTGAGTTAAGGCTGCAGCGACGAGTGGGGTTTCCAAACCCTTTATGCTTTTTGCTACCGGCAATATTCTTTCAGCCCAACACTTTGTTTTGAACAGCATATGAAGCTTGTGGTTTTTTTCTTTCTTTCTCTTAGTTCCTTCTATTACTATTGAATTCCTCCTTGTATCCCACAGCATTTGAATACAGTCAAGCAGACAGCAGGGTTTTTCTACCTCTCGTTTCTTTTTGACTCTTCTTCTGCCTCTTGGGTCCCTATTAATGCTATCAAGATGTCAGAGCTCTTGCACGGAAAAGTCCAGAGAAGTGTCATTTGAGAATGTTTGCCTCCAGGGCTGGTAAAGATTTTGCTCCTCTTGTTTATTTAAATCTCCTTATTGGCTGTGCTTGGAGTCTGGTCGTAAGTCACATGGGGAGCTGCTTGAAAGCTGCTCTGCCTGCATCGAAGCAAAAGCAGGTCAGTTATTGACATGGCCTTTTTTTATGATTGGGACTCATGACACATTTAGAAAAAATAGCTGGAAAGGAGCAATAAAGGAGTTGCATGGGCTGGCGTCACCTAGGAGTTAGGACCCAGGATCAGGACCTGCCAAGGCAGGGGATGGGTGCACAATGTTTTCAGGCCCAAGGGGCAAATCCAGTGTTGGCTGGTGACTGCACATTCACATGCATGTGCAGACACACACACACACACACACACTTTCTCCCCCCGCACTACACCTCAGCATGCAGAGCTAGGTAGCTTTAAAGGTCCCCTCTCTGCCTGCTGTGATCTAGGGATCATTGGTGGGCTGGGAAGGTGGAGGGGAAAGCCCCTCTTATCCCCCATTTCTTGGTTACATTTCTATCCCGCTTTTCCAAGGCACTGTACATGAGCCTCCCTCCTCCTGTCCATTTTATCCTCACAACAACCCTGTGCGGTGGGTTTAGGCTGAGAGTCAGTGACTGGCCCCACGTCACACAGTGAGCTTCATGGCCAAGTGGGGGCTAGAACCCAGATCTCCCGAGTCCCAGTCCAATACTCTAGCTATGCTGGCTGGGGCATGCTGGGAGTTGTAGGCCAAAAACATCTGGGGACCCAAGGTTGGAGAACACTGCTCTAACCATTAAACCACAGAAATAGTCGTTTCTCCGCTGCTACTAGCAGTAGGGAAACAGTGATAATAGAAGCCAGGGAATAGCTGTTTTATTAAGCTGGGCTGCGTTCTTGTATGCGTGCATGCGTGCGTGCATGCGTCAGTGTGTGTGTGTGTGTGTGTGTGTTTTGATAGCCATTTGGAGAATATATAGAGAAAAATAGGTCAGAATGGACTGGGTTATTATGAGCCCTGGATCTAGAATGCTGGACTAGACAGGCTTTTGGTCTGATCCAGGAGGGCTCTTCTTAGGGATGTCAGAGAAATCTACAATGGGCACAAATGAATTTGGATTTCTGTGACTGCGACCCATGGATTCTGCAGCAGACTGGCTTTTCCTGAGTCACACAGATTCTGCAGTGTTGAAGACTGGTTTTGTTGTAGATAGATAGATAGATAGATAGATAGATTCATAGAAGGCCACCGAGTCCAACCCCCTGCTCAATGCAAGAAGCTAGAGGAGGGGTCTCCCATCCAGGTAATAACCAGGCCAGACCCTGCTTAGCTTTCCATGCTCAGACAAGCTGAGCCAGCATGAGACACAAATTTATTTATAGAAAAATAGAAAAAAGAAATAACACTGACTGAAAATGTGCATTTCCTCCCTTAGACTGAAGTGTGAAAATGTGCATGGGGGGATTTGTGCATTTTGGAAGTGTGAATTTGTGTAAATGCATACAAAGGCATTTGTGCAAAATCCTTTTCCGTCAATGAGGGGACAACAGAATTAAAGGTGCTTGAAAATCAGCAAAAGGCAAACAGAACAGATTTAACTGAGTCTATACATCCTTACTTTCGTTCTTTTGAAGTGTGAACCTAGGAAAAAGAAACCAAATGCACAGTTATACGATGGGGGATGCTTGGCTCAACAATGCTACAAGCAAGAAGGATCTTGGAATTGTTGTAGATCACAAGCTGAATATGAGCCAGCAATGTGAAGATGTAGCTAGGAAAAAAGGCAAATGCTATTTTGGGCTGCATTAATAGAAGCATAGCTTCTAAATCATGGGACGTACTAGTTCCCCTCTACTCAGCACTGGTTAGGCCTCATGTTGAGTACTGCATACAGTTCTGGGGCACCACACTTTAAGAAGGATGCAGACAAACTGGAAAAGCTTCACTGGAGGGCAACAAAGATGATCAGGGGACTAGAAACAAAGCCCTGTGAGGAGAGAAGTGAAGGAACTGGGCATGCTTAGCCTTCAGAAGAGAAGACTGAGGGGAGATATGATAGCGCTCTTCCAGTACTTGAAGGGTTGTCACACAGAGGAGGGCCAAGATCTCTTCTTGATCATCCCAGTTTGCAGGACACGGAATAATTGGCTCAAGTTACAGGAAGCCAGATTGCAGCTGAACATCAGGAAAAATTTACTGACTGTTAGCGCAATAAGACAATGGAACCAGCTACCTAGGGAGGTGGTGGGCTCTCCCACTCTGGAGGCATCCAAGGTGCAGCCTGGACAGCCATCTGTCAGGGATGCTTTGACCTGGATTCCTGCATTGAGCAGGGGGTTGGACTCGATGGCCTTGTAGGCCCCTTCCAACTCTACTTATTCTATGATGCTATGAACCAGTCTGAATATACATTGTAGTAATACAAATGCTCCATGCACATAGACCTATCCACAAAATGCCTACTCTGGCAGACCCCTCTTTATACCAGGAGGACTTCTCCATTAATATAGACTTTGGGGACTACAGTTCATGCTACTCAACTACATACCCTCCTGGCAATAGATCGATCAGATCGAACATAGCCATTAAAAAACAAAACAAACATAACTCGTGTTTATCTGCACTGCAACACGAAATCTTCAAGGAGTCATTAGAACTACTACTCCACACATCAGTGCAGGGGTAGACAACCTGGTGTCTTCCATATGTTTTGGACTGCAACTCCCATATACCCCAGCCAGCATGGCCAATGGTCAGGGGTTGTGGGAGTTGTAGTCCATATTATGGAGGATAATATGTTGCCTGCCATTGCACATTAGTGGATAAAAAGTTCATTTTTTTGCACAAGCAACACATCTGATAGCATTTCAGTACTTTTAAATGTTGTTGTTTTTAAATTCATAGTTGAAATACCTCCCGAGTCTACTTATTCTGTTGATCTCGTTTAATCTGCAGTGCAAGTGCTGTGAATATGCTGAGCTGAGCAATTTGTTCCAAAGCAGAATGCTTTGAACAACTTAATCCCTACCCCCAAATCTGTGAGAAGCAAAAATTACACTGCAGCATAACTTGATTTTGAAAAGTGATAAATGCAGAGGTGTTTGATTTAGGATGTGTTGTTACGTGTAGATGCTTTGTACATTACTTTTAATAGCAAAATAATGCCTAAAGGTAAATCCAAACATCTCTATGTGAGGAGAAGATGACCATACAGTCTCTTATACAGTATGTCTTTTCCAGGAACCTTAATTTTAATGCTTAGGCCTGTGCACATCACCATGTGCGGTCCCAAATGTGATTATGTGGCTATGATTAGTACTTGTTTTTAACATTCTCCTTTCGTTTTACTGATACTTGGAATGACTTGAAAAGGTTTCTAAATGCTTCATCCTCAGGAGTTCCGGGGCTCTGTTAGGTGTGGTCTTTTGTCAGGATAATATTTGATTAGAGAATTTGCAGGGAGTTCTTCTTGCCAGTATCCCCTGCAACAGCAGAAACATTTCCTTACATCCATCCAACATTTGCTTGAACCCACTGGTCTTGCCCCTTCCCTCAGAGTCTCTTGTACATTATTGCCCCCTTTAAGACAACATTTTAGAAGCTATCATCACTTTCTCCCTTAGAGTGGACGGGATGGTGCTGCACTGTGAACAGGAAGCGTAAGTGCCTTGTGCTTCCTGCCCTCTCCTCCAGATTGCAATCTTGCATCTTCCCTACATGGCAGACATGCACACTGACCATGCATTGGGGAATGTGCATCTCCAGGCATGGTGGTGGTAATATAAAATGTGTATTTCAGCTGAGACCAAAATACCGACTGAACAGACTTTGCTGATTTGGCACATGCAAAATGTCAGTCACTTTGTTGATTCCATAAAGTGAGACATAGGTTAGGGAAGATGATACCTTTACTGCAATGAACGTATGTTGAAGAAAGCATGTGGGCTTCCAAGTTTCATGGAGCTACTGTTGCTTCTTTTTTTTAATGCAATTTTAAAGCTATGTTTCTCATGTAGTTACATTAGCTAAAATAATGTTGGCTTCCTCCTTCCAGCATTCCCGCTGGCTGTGGAAAGCAGGCTGTCTTTTATTCTTGACAGCTGGCTCCCTTCTGGAATCCTTCCCACTGAAGGGAAAGCAAAGGAACCAGCAATTGTCATGATCCATTCTGCTGTCCCTTCCACCTTGCAGATATTGTGACAGATGCATGGAAGAAAAGACAGAACTGAATGGCTTCTATCAGTCTGGAAGGTGGCCAGCCATAATAGGAATACTTGCATGGGAATACTAGGGCAATATTGCTACAGCTTTCTTCACATTGCACATTTCCATCTCAGAGGGTTGGGATTTTTTTTTTTTTGCTGTCATCACAGTATGTTTGGGGAATAAACGCTGACAACCTGGGACATTGGCCAGTTGTATAATAATGATATTTTAATGCTGCTGGTTCCAGTTTTCCATCTGGAGTCAGATTGCCACTAATGGATTACTTCTAATGCACACATATCTGATCTTTTGACCCAAAGTGGGGGGGGGGATTTCTATGCTGTTTTAGCAAGATGCAAATAAATAAATAAATGCAAAGCAGTGCATGGAAAAAGTATAAAGATGGGACTCATCAGCCTGTTTCACCGCTGATGAAAGTCGGTAGTGCTCCATGAAAGTCCATGTGGCTGTTGGACTTGCTATGTCTTTTCCCCGGTCAGGTGCTACAAAAAAGAAAGGGAAAAAAGGCTTGTATGAATTAAGGTTGCCTCAAAATGAACCTGGTGGTATCCATTCTGAATTTGAAACCTAAGCTAAGTGTGGAAGAATGAAAGTATGTAAGAATGTGTGTGTGACAGCGTGCCTCACTTGTATTTCTGTTTGTGGCTCTGGAACACAGGTTCAAAAGCTCAGGCTCAGGGTCCCAAATCTGGCCTGCCAGGGTTCTCCAGAAGACCATGCCCCCTCCACCTGGACCCATCCCCTTTCCCCTGATTACTGATCGTTTGGTGGTTTCCTGGCTTTTGTGCAGTTTTTTCCCCATTCAGAAAGGTTGAAATGTCTCTCCTAAGGCTTATCTACGGGTTGGAACAGCTTTAACCTAAAATATGCTGGTGTTTGGTACCACTTCAGGCTGCACGTATAGGATACAGAGGCAGTGTTAGGGGGCGGCCCACTAGGGATGGAACCCCAAATCTTCATTTGGAGCCCCCAATCTCTGGGATGCCATCTGCCCCACCACCCTGCTGCCCGTGGCCACTTGCTGAAATAAAGATACAGGGGCCCTGATGATCTCTGTTGCATCTGATCCCCGTGGATGAGCTGGCTTTTTGCCCACGTGTGCTTCAACTCCTGCTGCCCCCCTTGAATCTTTCTGCCTGAGGTTTTTTTTTCTGAAATCAAATGCCCTCCTCTCCCCTTGTCCATGCATCCTTTTTACAAATAGGGGTGTCCTTAGGAGACAGGGTCCTTTAAAGACACACACACACACACACACACACACAGAGAGAGAGAGAGAGAGAGAGAGAGACTTTAGAACATATGTAAATTAGCATATGCAAATTTGTGCTTTTTGTGTGTCCTCTAGGCCTGAGCCCCAGATCTTTGAAGTTCCTAGCACCGCCCCTATAAGATACCATGTTTGAATGCTCACCTGCATAGAAAGTCCCTAGAAATAGAAAACTAGCACATCAGGAAGAAAGGGTCTATTTCAGTCATTTGCCTGCTTTGCTGTTTTCTGTTTGCAGGGATTGTTTAACAGAGGGGAGCATTAAAACTGTGTTCCCTCCACATTCTAAAGTGGAGCAGCCCCTCCTGCCATCTGGGCATTTGACCCCCTACCTGGCTTTAGAGCAGGGCTCTCCAACCTTGGGTCCCCAGATGTTTTATTTATTTATTTATTATATTTATACCCCGCCTTTTTTCCTGCAAGGAACCCAAGGCGGCTTACAGAATCCTCCTCCTCCTCTCCATTTTATCCTCACAACAACCCTGTGAGGTAGGTTAGGCTGAGAGTCAGTGACTGGCCCAAAGTCACCCAGTGAGTTTCATGGCCGAGCGGGGACTAGAACCCGGATCTCCCGAGTCCCAGTCCAACACTCTCACCACTACGCCACACTGGCTCTCTTGCCATTAGCCATGCAGGTGCATTGCTCTATCACAGGGCTCTCCAACCTTGGGTCCCCAGATGTTGCCAGACTACAGCTCCCAGAATCCCTTGCCATTAGCCATGCTGGCTGGGTATGCTGGGAGCTGTAGGCCAGCAACATCTGGGAACCCAAGAGGTTGGAGGAGCCCTGCTTTAGAGCAAGGTCAGGAGTGCAGAACTTCCCAGATGGGCAGCCAGGGCTCAAATCAGCTGCGATGCAAATCAGACCCCTCCCGCCAGGGTAAAGCTTAGTTTTGCTGGATTGCCACGACAGAGTTGACAAAAGCAGAAGCCCTTTGAGTTGAGTTGGCTGATCACAGCAACATTTGGGATTTTAGAGCGCTGTCGTTACTATGGGACTAGAACTGCCTGCTGTGCACTGAATTCTGCACCACTTTAATCAATGTTCCACTGTGAATCTGTAAAAAAAAGAAAGAAAAAAATATTATTATTAAAAACACACACACCCTAAGTTCACCCTAAGAATATTTACATGGGAGTAAACCCCACTGGATACAGCAGGGCTTGCTTTCAAATAAGCATGCACATGAATCTGATGTATGCCTTCCCCCAGGAGGAATCTGACCCTGGAAAAGCCTGCCCAGAACTTCCTACCATTTGGTCATGGGTGACAGAGGAGATCCAAAGTTCACTCCCTCCAATAGCAAACTCAGGTTGTAGGTGCCGATGGCTATGTAGCCAAAACAGGTCCACTGGGAATGCTGTGTTTTTGTTCGCGGGGGAAAGAAGAAAACTAGGTGCCGGAAGAGGGAATGGAACTTAGTATCCTGGAAACAGGTGTAGTTCACTGGTTGGCACCCTGAATAGGAATACTCCACGCTGCAACATTTTGTTGCATATCTCACTTTATCTATCTATCTATCTATCTATCTATCTATGTGAGAGCATTGACTCATCAATTTATCTCCTATTTCCTGTTAAGCTAGAAAGCTGAAATTTGGCATGCTAGTCGCCTATGAATCACTAATAAAAGCTATGTTGTGAAACCTTTCTTAAACCTTCATCCTGCATCTTGTGGTGTTGTTCTTGCCCCAAGCTCACATTCTGTGGTGTACACATAAGCAGACCTACAATCCTGTCCTGGTAGGACTTTACCTAAAATAGGGTAGTAAACAATATTCCCAAATTTCAGCCACCTGCCTTTTACAGTTTTCTTTCTAAAACCAAACATGCCTGGGACATAAAATGACCCCCAAAAATCTGCATAACAATGCTGTATCTGGGGGGCTTCCGTGTCCCCAGACAATGGGGGAACAATAGGAGCCATTCACAGGTCATTTCAGTATCTTTTTATTGCCAGGAAGAGCAGACAATACCTCCTTCAAAAAGAAAAGAAATCCATTGAGAGAAAGCATTGTTATGATGATTTAAAGTTTTATAGGCCTCAGGCTTTTCAACTGCTAATTGACTCTTAATAGCTGTGACTAAGTCTCACCTTTGTTATGCTGAGCAGGAGCACAGGAGAGAGGCTCCAGCTGTTTTTGGGACTGTGATAAAGTGAGCAGGCTCCCAGAGAGCGAGCGAACAGAGCAAGCGAACAGGGAGAGCAAACAGGAGTTTGGCAGTGGAGTTCGGCAGGGGATGTCAAGGGGAGGACCCTAAGAAATTTTCTAGAAAGGCAGAAACATAAAGGGAACAGAGCACTATGGAAGGAAAGGAATCTGCAGTGGTGGTGACCTGCAATGGGTGTGCAATGTTTGTTTTCCTGCCGGAGATCAACATGCCCTACACGTGCAACAAGTGCAAGCTGGTCACGCTGTTGGAAGAAAAGGTCGGAGGGCTGGAGCAGCAAGTGTCAACCTTCAGGAGTATAAGAGAAAGTGAGGAGTTCTTAGACAGAACGGTGGATCTACAGCACCAAAGCGTAGAACAGGAGCCAGAAGGGCAACGGCAGGATGAAGCGGAGTCGGAGACTGCTGAGGAAAGGGAAAATAATGTAGGGGGAACTCCCTGGAAAAGGTGACTGTTAGGAGCAGAAGAACTAGAAGACATTCTGCGCCTGTGGAAGCAGTGGAGCTATGGAACCGTTTCCAAGTTCTTGAGGACGAGAGCAGAGGACAGCCTGCAGAGGACGAATTACCGGGCACCCAACGTGACAGCGAGCAAGAGGCTGAAGGTCATTCAAGTGGAGGCAATCAAACCAAGGCCTACAGCAAGAGAAAGAGAAGAGTACTAGTTGTGGGAGACTCCCTCCTGCGGGGGATTGAAGCCAAAGTATGTCGCGAAGACCCATGGACTCGTCAGGTGTGCTGTCTCCCCGGGGCACGGATTAAAGATGTGACAGAGCAGCTGCCGAGGCTCATACAGCCCACCGACACATATCCCTTTCTTCTCTTCCATGTGGGTACAAATGATACTGCCAAGCGGAGTTACAAAGAAATCACGGCAGACTTTGAAGAGTTGGGAAGGAAACTCAAGAACTTTGGGGCCCAGATAGTTTTCTCATCCATCCTTCCAGTACTTGGAAGAGGCATAGAAAGGGAAAGAAAAATACTCCGAGTGAATGACTGGCTACGAAGGTGGTGCCGATGTGAGGGATTTGGATTCTGGGACCACAGGCTACACTTGCTGGAAGATGGACTGCTGTCAAAGGATGGGTTGCACCTCACAAGGACTGGGAAGAATGTGTTTGGCCACAGCAGGAGGAACTTAATCAAGAGTGCTTTAAACTGAATCCAACAGGGGAGGGAGACATAAACTCGGGGGTTCCAATGGAAGAAGGCCTCTGTGCCACAACGGAGAGAACAGCTCCAGCGGTGCCCAATGATAGTCTACCACAAAATGTAGGGGAAAAGTCAGAGTATAAAGCACATAGTCTTCGATGTCTCTATACTAATTCCCAGAGTATGGGCAACAAACAAGACGAACTTGAACTCTTGATACATGAGGGCAAGTACGACTTGATAGGGATAACTGAAACCTGGTGGGATAACTCCCATGACTGGAATACAGCAATTGAAGGGTATAACTTGTTCAAAAGAAACAGAAGCAACAGAAAGGGAGGTGGAGTTGCTCTGTATGTTAAAGATACGTATCTCTGCACAGAGATACAGGAAGAGGAGCTTGGCAGCCCCACTGAGAGCATCTGGGTTAAAATAAAGGAGGCAAAGAATAAAACAAACATGGTGGTTGGAGTCTACTACCGACCACCCAATCAAGGAGAAGACGAGGATGAAACTTTTGAAAAGCAAATTGCCATTGTTTCAAGGAGGCACAATGTGGTAGTAATGGGTGACTTCAATTTCCCTGATATCTGTTGAGAGACTTACAGTATTTTTCCATGTATAAGACTATACTTTTTCCTTAAATTGTTAGACTAAAAATTGAGGGTCGTCTTATACACGGAAGTAAGCCGAAGAGAGAACCGCACGGTTGCGAAACTGCCCAGTGGGGGGCGTCTTATACATGGGGGCGTCTTATAGACGGAAAAATACGGTATTCAGCCAAATATGGCCCCTCCAAGAAATTCCTGAGCTGTGCTGCTGATAACTTCCTCCTACAGAAAGTGGAGGAAGGAACTAGAGGATCAGCTATCCTTGACCTGATTCTAACCAACAGAGACAAGTTAGTGGATAATGTGGCCGTTTCGGGAACTCTGGGGGAAAGTGACCATGTTATACTTGAGTTCTTGATTCTAACGGAAGCAAAAGCTGAGTGTAGCCAAACACGTACCCTGGATTTTAGGAAAGCCAATTTTAACAAACTCAGAACAATGATTAGTAAGATCCCATGGCAAGCGACTCTCATGAGAAAAGGAGCCCAGGAGGGGTGGGAGTTTTTCAAAGAAGGAAATTTTAAAGGCACAATTGCAAACAATTCCCACAAGGAAAAAAGGCAGAGGGCAACAGAAGAAGCCAATGTGGCTTCACAATAAACTCAAAGATGACCTGAAAACAAAAAAGGACACGTATAGGAAGTGGAAGGAAGGACAGGCTACAAGGGAAGAGTACAGGCAGGTAGCACAGAACTGCAGGAATAGTGTCAGGAAGGCTAAAGCTGAGAATGAGCTAAGGTTAGCGAGGGATGCTAAAAACAACAAGAAAGCTTTCTTCAGATACATGCACAGTAAAAGACAGAGGAAAGAACTGGTGGTTCAACTATGCAATGAGGATGGCAAATTGATAACAGAAGACAAAAAAAAAGGCAGAAGTGTTCAATTCCTACTTTGGCTCGGTCTTCTCCCAAAAGAGGGTCTATGACCCCCCTGGCAAACCTGAAGCGCAGACTGAAGGGGCAGAATTGCAGCTTGAGATTGATAGGCGAATGGTCAAGGAGCACCTGATTACTCTGAACGAGTTTAAATCTCCAGGGCCTGATGAGCTGCATCCTAGAGTAATAAAGGAACTGGCAGAAGAACTCTCAGAACCACTGTCTATTATCTTTGAGAAATCATGGAGGACAGGTGAAGTGCCAGATGACTGGAAGAGGGCAAATGTTGTTCCCATCTTCAAAAAGGGCAAGAAGGAGGAACCTGGGAACTATAGGACAGTCAGTCTGACATCAATCCCTGGGAAAATTTTGGAGCAGATTATAAAGAAGTCAGTCTGGAAGCACCTTGAAAACAATGCAGTGATTACTAGAAGCCAGCATGGATTTGTCAAGAACAAATCCTGCCAGACTAATCTGATCTCATTTTTTGATCGGGTAACCTCCCTTGTGGACTGTGGGAATGCTGTGGACATCATATATCTGGACTTCAGCAAAGCTTTCGACAAAGTGCCTCATGATATCCTGATTAGCAAGCTAGCTAAAAGTGGGCTAGATGGAACAAGTATCAGGTGGATCCACAATTGGCTACAGAATCGGACTCAAAGAGTGCTTATCAATGGTTCCTTCTCAAACTGGGGAGAGGTAACGAGCGGGGTACCACAGGGCTCGGTCCTGGGCCCAGTGCTCTTCAACATTTTTATTAATGACTTGGATCAGAAGGTACAGGGAATGCTTATCAAATTTGCAGATGACACAAAGTTGGGTGGAACAGCTAATACTCTGGAAGACAGAAACAAAATTCAAAGTGACCTCGATAGGCTGGAGCACTGGGCCGAAAACAACAGAATGCAATTTAATAGGGATAAATGCCAAGTGCTGCACCTAGGGAGAGGAAACCAAATGCAGAGTTACAGAATGGGAGACACTTGGCTCAACAATACTACAAGTGAGAAGGATCTTGGAATTGTGGTACATCACAAACAGAATATGAGCCAGCAATGCGATGTGACTGCAAAGAAGGCAAATGCAATTTTGGGCTGCATTAATAGAAGTATAGCTTCCAAATCACGGGAAGTGATAATTCCCCTTTACTCAACACTGGTTAGGCCTCATCTTGAGTACTGCGTCCAGTTCTGGGCACCTCACTTTAAGAAGGACATAGACAAACTGGAGAGGGTTCAGAGGAGGGCAACAAGGATGATAAAGGGACTGGAAACAAGGCCCTATGAGGAGAGACTGAAAGAACTGGGCATGTTTTGCCTTCAGAAGAGGAGACTGAGGGGAGATATATAAGTACTCTTCCAGTACTTGAAGGGATGTCACACAGAGGAGGGCCAGGAACTCTTCTCGATCATCCCAGTTTGCAGGACACGGAATAATGAGCTCAAGTTACAGGAACCTAGATTCCACCTAAACATCAGGAAAAATTTCCTGACTGTCAGAGCAATAAGACAATGGAATCAACTACCTAGGGAGGTGATGGGCTCTCCCACTCTGGAGGCATTCAAGGTGCAGCTGGACAGCCATCTGTCAGGGATGCTTTGACTTGGATTCCTGCATTGTGCAGGAGGTGGGACTCAATGGCCTTGTAGGCCCCCTCCAACTCTACTTTTCTATGATTCTATGAATCTATGCAGATTTCTTGCATTTACATTGTTGAAGGAAAGATTAAGTCTGAATTTACCTTAAGTAGCTGAAACCTGAAATCCATTCTTTTATTCTGATCTTAACAGCCTGTGGGAAATATTCAGTCAGACAAAAGCCTTTTATATGCACAATTTGCCTTGCCTGATGCACTTTTCTCTGGGGTGACTTTGGCACCCCAGCTTCAACGTATGCGAAGTTGCATGTTTCCAGAAGATGAAGGTTAAAAATCTCTTAAGGGGGCAAAAAGGGGGGTTAGAAGTACTCAGAGTAAAGGGTAGAAAGTAATCAGTTCTTTAATCCATTTGAAGAACGGGTCCTTCAGCTATTGCACTATATATTTCTCTGTGTAAAATACACATTTATTTTAACTTGCCATTATTTGCTCCCTGCATCTACAGTGGGGCGGGACTTCATATGGAGAAGTCCCCAACAGGAAGGGAGCATACCTGCTTCAAATAATGTGGCCAGTTTTCAAGTAGGGGCTACCATTGTGATCAAGTCCTCATTTTCACCATTGCAGCTCTGTTCAATCTAAACTATCAAGCTCTACACTGGCATTGTGTGTGTGTGTGGCGTAGTGGTGAGAGTGTTGGACTGGGACTCAGGAGATCCGGGTTCTAGTCCCCACTTGGCCATGAAGCTCACTGGGTGACTTTGGGCCAATCACTGACTCTCAGCCTAACCTACCTCACAGGGTTGTTGTGTGAGGATAAAATGGATAGGAGGAGGATTATGTAAGCCGCCTTGGGTTCCTTGCAGGAAAAAAGGTGGGGTATAAATATAATAAATAAAATAAAATAAAAATTTATTAATTTCTGAATAGTTTGAAAAAGAAGCATGTTTTAATGTTATTATGTAGGGTAATTCACACGGCCATGTTTTAAACATACAGATTTATGTATCAACCAGTCTTATTTAAAATGAATATAATTAGAATTACCTGTTAGGAGCAATTATTATATATTGCAAACTTAGGTGGAACAATATCTATTACTTCTTCAAGGACTCTTTCTGCGGTTAGATAATTCATGGACTGAACGGAAATTTTAAGGCGTGTTTAATTATCTTTTATGATTGCATTTGTGCCTAGTTCCCCCCCCCAAGTCATCATAAATTAAATATCTACTTATATTAAAAAGAGAGTTCCATGCATGCAAAATGAGATGCAATTTCATTTATAAATTTTATTGTTTAAAAATTACATTGGCTAAAGCAATTAAATCATTCCATTGAAGAAATGTATCTTTCTGAATGCAAATGTGTGTTCTTGCTTAGGAACACCCTGTATATTTTTGGACTGTCTTCAATAGTTTTCATTTATTTTATTTTTTCTTTTGCACAGTGAGGCTAATAGCCAAGCAATTTTAAGACATTAATCTTCTGGTTTCAGAGTATCAAATATTTCTGCTGCGCAGCTGTCTATAGCTCTTGGTATGTTTGTTGTGTATGTTTTCTGGAGAAAGATGGCATTTGGAGGCCACATTAAAATTCAGAATTTGTTAAATATACAACTAATTTTGTTTGGGAGTCCCAGTGGTTTTCTTTCTAATAATTGAAAAAATGCAAATGAGTACAACCAATCTATGGATTGGCCAACTACCCTACCAAGCTCTCCATCTTAAATGAATTAAAAGTGCATCACGTCCAGTTAAGTAAATTTTAAATGTGATGAGGTTAAAAAAAAAAGGGGGGAGGAAGGGGGAAATTGGTTCATTTCCCCATTTTCTCAACTTAAAACCTTTGCATATCTTTGAGTCATGGCTATATTCCAAAATGAGTGATTTTATTTTGCTTCCCTGCTATAAGCTGTCACACTTTTTCCAGTGTATGTTTCTCTTCTAGTGTAGTGTAACGCAGGAGTGGGCCACTTGTGTCCCTCTGGCTCTTCCAGCCTACAACTCCCGTCATGCCTCAACATTGGCTGTGCTGGCTAGGAGTTGTATGCCAAACCATCCGGAGGGCCACGAATTGCCCACCATTGGTGTAATGGCTCAGGCCGAGTCTAAACATGCAGGAGAATGAAGTGGGGACGAGGTGGTAGCATCCTGAGATGTCAGAATGCTCCGTACCACTCCAGTCCGTGGGGGTTGTGGGAGGGTGGGATTTCATTTTTGAATGCACACACATCCATGAAATAATTCCTTGCAAGTAGAAAAATACTACAGCAGAAAGCAGGCAGAAAGTTTGCCCTGATGTGTTACGTTTATTACTTTCAGGTCTTTATTTTTAAGAGAGAGCACTCAAAAATGGTAAATTCCCCACCAGGTGGAATGGTCAATATTCTCTATCATCTTGGGATTTCTACCACATTCCGGAGCTATGGATAACGCCAGCCTAAGAAACTGAGGTGTGGTGGTGAATCACACTGAGAGCCAGTGTGGCGTAGTGGTTAGGGTGCTGGACTGGGACTTGGGGGATCTGGGTGTCAGTCCCCGCTCAGCCATGAAGCTCACTGGGTGACTTTGGGCCACCCACTGACTCTCAGCCTAACCAACCTCACAGGGTTGTTGTAAACGTTAAATGAAAAGGAGCAGGATCATGTAGGCCACCTTGGTTTCCTTAGAGGAAAAAAAGGTAGGTTTTAAATGTAAAAATAAATAAGTAAATAAATAAATAAATAAATAAAATCAGAATGCCCCCAGTTTGAATTGCACCTCTGCCATGAATTTGTGAGGGTGGCCTTATGCAAGCTATTATATCTGTCTCAGCTACTGAACTGTAGTATGGGAATAATAATACTAGCCTACCCTATCAGGTAGATGTAGGGCTGGTGAGGGCATTGTGTGGCCCTCCAGATGTCTTTGCCTACAAATCCCACCAGCGTTAGCCAGCCATGCCGATGGTGAGGCATAGAAGTTGGGGGGCCACAAGTTGTTCCTCCCTGGTGAAAGAATTCCCGAAATAGCATATGAAGCACTTAGTGTTCAAGGTGCTATTTTTTGGAGGGCATCTGCCCTGAAGGGCAGCCTGGAAATATTTTAAATGAATAATGTGACGTGTGCTGTAAGTTGACACGCTCAGCCCAGAACATCTCATGGAACTCATGTGTGGCCTATAGATGGTGGCTATGATGAGTACAGTATTTAAATTACAACAAGAAAATTAGGACATTGAAGAAGGACTCCAAACCACTCCTCCCCACCCCCGTTCAAACTTTTGGAACATATTCCTGCTCCAGGAGGAAAAAGTAGGGATAGGCGACCATGCATCGTTTGAGCTCATCAAGATTTTCTGTATTCCTCCTCGGAGTTTGGTTCACCTTGTCCACCTTCCCAATCAGGAAACATGCACGTTTTATATATATATATATATATATATATATATATATATAAGCACATTTCCCCCATAGGCTAAAGCATGAAAATGCAGATTTTTGCAGGAATTGGCATTTGTGCAAGTGCACATTTTTGAACACATGCACAAGTTTGGGAAATTGCAAAAAAATATATATCTGGGAATTGTGTTCCTGCTTGCGTTTGCATTCAGGGATGTGAAAGGGACATCCCTGCATGATTTGCAAACAGGAACAAAAGTCTTGTACATGCCTAGGAAAAAGCGGGTTGGGGTGTCTTTGATCAGCAGTGTGGACAAGAAATATGTACAAAACAAAATCCTTGAGCATCCCTACACTGACTTCATAATCAATGAAGTCCATGGAGGCTCAGGTGTCAGCTGTGAGATGGGTGGCGCCGGCGCTGTATCAGCTCCATCTGATGCGGCAGTTGCACCCCTACCTTCCTAAGCATCTGCTCCCATCAGTGGTTCATGCCTTGGTCTCCTCTCGCCTAGACTACTGTAATGCGCTCTACGTGGGGTTACCCTGGAAGACGGTTCGGAAGTTGCAGCTGGTACAGAATGCAGCCGCTCGCCTGATTAAAGGCTGCCGCCGGCGTGATCACATCACTCCGGTGCTCAAAGAGTTGCACTGGCTACCAGTTGTTTGCCGAGCCGAATTCAAGGTGTTGGCATTGACCTTTAAAACCCTGTATGGCTCCAGTCAAGTATATCTCAAGGAGCGCCTCCAGCAACATCAAGTAGGCCACTCAACAAGATCTGCCACGGACGGCCTTCTCCCTGTCCCATCAGCCAGAGAAACCAGGCTGGTGGGGACTAGGAGGAGGGCCTTTTCTGTGGCAGCCCCCAGTTTATGGAACTCTCTCCCCAGTGACCTCCGCCATGCCCCTTCCTTGATTAGCTTCCGCCATGCATTAAAAACGTGGCTTTTCAGTGGCCGGATGTCTGGCCAGATGGGCGATTTATAAACATAAATAAATAAATAAATAAATAAATAAAACAGTGGAGGCTAGTGGCTCCAATCTCAGTGGGGGAGTGTACCCCCCCAAAATTTCAGCACTACAGATAGCACCTTTAAAATTTAGACTGAAACCTGGAGTGGATAGACTGCCCCACTGACATTGGAGCCACCAGCCTCAGCTATTGGTTTTTTAAATTATTATTATGCACTCAGGGTAAGGATGCACAAGGATCTTGTTTTGTCCACATTTCGAAGCAAACAGACCAAAACAACAGGGCCTCTTGAACCGAAGTGCACCTTGGAATGCAGTTGTTCTTTGGCATTCTCTTTCCTTTGAATGTTGCAATGCAGTTCTCGGCTCCCAAAACGTTTGGGAAAACTCTCAGGATTTCTGAAATTCTGACAATTGGCCATGCTGGCTGGGAGTAGTAGTCCACCACATTTTGAAGGCACCGGGTTGGGAAGGACTGTTGAATTCCTTTCCGGGTCTGGTGGTAGCTGTTTGTAAATTTTTTAAAAAATCGCCGTATTTTCAAATGCAAGCCATTGTTTCTTTCTCATTACAGATGTCATAACAGGATAACAAAAAAAACTTCTGTTCCTTTCTGCTGTATGCAACTTTTCCCCCTCCTGCCTGGGAGCTGTGACCATAGCTTGTTTAAATGCAAGTCCTCCTGCTTTGTTGCAATCCCAGCCACGTCAGTGCGCTCCCAGAAGTCAATGCCATTGTTAAAATCCGAAACCTAAGCAGGGTTTTAATACAAATCGACCTGCAAAACCAGTACAGGTTTTGGAGGGCCCTTCAGCAAGACACCCTCAATGGTCCCCCTCTCTGTGTCAGTCTGCCTTCTTACCACCATTGTTACTAGCCGCTATAGTGTTACTATATTGTAACAATGTTACTATATTGTTACTAGCCGCCAGTGTGGCGTAGTGGTGAGTGTTGGACTGGGACTCGGGAGATCCGGGTTCTAGTCCCCGCTCAGCCATGAAACTCACTGGGTGACTTTGGGCCAGTCACTGCCCCCCAACCTAACCTACCTCACAGGGTTGTTGTGAGGATAAAATGGAGAGGAGGATGAGGATTATGTAAGCCTCCTTGGGTTCCTTGCAGGAAAAAAGGCAGGGGTATAAATATAAAAAATAAAATAATAAAATATAGCTCCTCCTCCTCCTCCTCTTTCGTATCATTGCTACCATGTGCTTGCTTGACAGGCAGAGAGGCAGGGAGCAAGCTTAGGCAGCAGCATCTGTGGCTCACACTGACTCAGCTTGTCTGAGCATGGAAAGCTAAGCAGGGTCAGGCCTGGTTATTACTTGGATGGGAGAGCCCTCCTCTAGTTTCCTGCATTGAGCAGGGGGTTGGACTCGATGGCCTTGTAGGCTCCTTCCAACTCTATGATCTATGAAATCTATGAAATCTGCTGCTCCTACTTACCACCACCGTTGTCTCAGCCAAGGTAAAAAGCAGGTGAACCAGTTAGATAGGAGGAGCAAGTCCAGGAGGCTGTTGTCAGTGGATCCCCGCTGGCGCGTGGGCCCTCGGCAGGTTGACCAGCCATGCCTACCCCTTGATGCTGGCCCTGTACTAGACAATAAAAATGAGTACCCCGAGGGCTAATTCACAGCTAACAGGCTTGTTTACCACCACATCCACATTGCTGTTCTAGGGGTGGGCACACAACCTCCTTGTGAGATTTTGCTCGTCACATCAAAAGTGTTTTGACTTTGCTTGAAAATCTTCCCAGTGTTACCCCTAAAGCAGGAATCCCCAAATCTGGTTCAGATTTCGCTTTGGGTGAAACTTTGGTGGAGCCCGCCTGAGTGTTCCCTGCAGGGAATGCATGAAAGAGACAGGCTCCCTAAATATGCGCTCTTACCGTTTTTTTAAGAGTCAGGTATCTCTCTCACCGGACTGAGGGACATGCGTTTAGGGAGCCTGTCTACTCTGTACTCGGGGACCCTTTCAGCCTGCATCAACTGCCTAGTTTTAAGCATCTTGACGGATGCATGCATCAAGCCCAGATCGAACCTATATGCCAGCCCCCCCCCCTGGACAGAGTCACGCCCCCTGTATTGATCAAGGCTTCATGCTCACCCTGTCGGCAACGTTTATCCTTATCTCATGCTACCCAAACCCAACAATCACTACACTACGCAGGGCGTTCATTTCACATTTCCCTTGCTGTAAGCTGTAACTTACAGCAAGGAAAATGTATTTTGGGAAGATCTTTAACTGATGTATATAATAGCCTTTGTTCAATTTGTGGCATTGACCACCTCCCTTGAAGGGCCTCTCCTGTGGACGTGTAGCTCAGTAGTAGAGCACATGCTTTGCATGCAGAAGGTCCCAGGATCAATCCCCAGCATCTCCCAGTAGGGATGTGTGAGAGGAATCTGCTCGTCGGGGTGAAAATCTGGCAGATCTTCTCAACTTGGCCTCATGGATTCCGTTCTGTCAACCCCTTGTGCTGGTGCAAACTCGATCTGATGTGAGTCAAACCAGCATGCAGACGTCTGTTCTTAAAATGGGGTGTGATTGGCGCGTGTGTGTTTTTTTAAGCTGGGGAAATCTGTGCAAAATTTGGGCCCCCACTTCGCAAATTTGCACAAATCACGCTAGGGATATGTAGTCCTTTGAACCAGATTTGTGCAAATATTTCAAGCAATTTGGGGGAAACCGAAAAAAGAACCCCTGACTCAGCCTGCTTCTGGCTATCGGGTCGGAATGTCTGTCAAGCTCAAATGGAATGAGTTTTCCAGTGTCGCACATCCCTGTCTCCAGGTAGGGCTAGGAAAGAATCCTAGGAAAGAACCCCGGAAAGCCATTGCCATTCAGTGTCAGCAATACCGGCCTAGATACCAATGGTATGACTCAGTATAAGGCAGCTTCCTATGTTCCTATGTGTGTATGTGTGTTAAGGAGCACTCCCTGCCACCTGTTAACCCCTTCGCCTAGGAAAAGGGGTTAGCAGGGGTGACTGATAAGAAGGGTGGGCTGCAAACTGCATTTTGAGTTGGGCACATCTTGAACCCACATTCAAAGTCTCACAGTATATCTGAAAGAAAGAAAGAAAGAAAGAAAGAAAGAAAGAAAGAAAAAGAAAGGTTAATCCATAATTCTTAGACCATTCACTCCTTCGTTGTTGCCTCAAGTGACTGCTTCGGTTGCCTTGAGCAATTGGGCTGACCTCAGAGGAATGTTTAAAGGCACACGTCTGCCTGCTTGCTCCCCACTCTGACATTTGATGCTTGTTGCGAAGGAGCCGTTCAGCAGCCTACAATGTTTGATGGCAGATCTCAGCGGTAATTTAAAATATCCTAATTTAATAGAGTATGATCGGCTA
The DNA here is from genome assembly GCA_021292165.1 of Shinisaurus crocodilurus. Classification (NCBI taxonomy): domain Eukaryota; kingdom Metazoa; phylum Chordata; class Lepidosauria; order Squamata; family Shinisauridae; genus Shinisaurus; species Shinisaurus crocodilurus. The sequence continues at coordinate 13,272,454 of CM037876.1, forward strand.
TTTGCCAACAAACACGCAAGTTGCGTCGTAAATCATGTTGCGGAATGGTACAAGACCATTATGCTGGACGATATATCACAGCTCTCTGTTGCGTTGGCATGTTGTTGCCATTATAATGTTACTATCCATCTTAAAACTTGTTTTTCTTTCGAAAGGGAAAGATGGAAAATAAGCATCTGTTTGTGTGGGCAGGGGGAAATGTTCTTGAATCTGGAGATTAAAAATTAATTACCAGTTTGAGGGGCGCATGACGATGAATCATTTTAACCAATTAACTAAAGTCCTCATAATTGTTGGCACTGTATGTGGGTTAAGTTTGCTCTCTCTCTTCCCCTTCCCCCCCCCTCACATATAACTATGAGCAATACTGGAACTGTACAGACTTTCAGAGAGTGTTAATATAGCCTGGGGGAACACCTCCGTACAGCATTGTTGAAGCTAGATGAATGTGGACAAGATCAGGATCAGGGCTGGAGACCATGAGAAGCTCCACGTGAGCCCCTGTGAACTTTCCAAGGAAGCAGAGCTGGCTCCAGGTTCAAAGGCTCCCTTGGCAAAAGGCCCTCCAGTAGGTCCCCTCTTACATCAGCGGGCCCTTGGTGGGCTTACCTTCTGGTGTGCTCCATTCGGTGCCATGCAGTGGCCATTTTCATTTACCAAAATGCCCTGGTGCAACACTACACTGGGGACATTGTGGTAACTTAGAATGGCAGCCACCTAGTACCAATTGGAAGTCCGGTCAGGGCAGGCATCAGTGGTGGGCCTGTTGGTGTCCATCTGTCCCCCGGCAGCTGCCCAAGGGTGTGGTGTGCTGGCACCAGGCCTGCAAGGAAGAGCAGGAGATAAATCTAATATGGAAAGAAAACATTATATTAACTGTACATTGAAAGCAGGGGAGGTTCCATCACTGCTGGTTCTGTCCTTTAATGCTGCACTGACTGCCAGGGTGGTGTAGAAGCTAGAATATTTGACTTGGCCCAGTGCAAGCTGGGTTCAAATTCCTAGTCAGCTACAAAGGTCCCTGGATGACCTTGATCCAGTTGCCATCTCTCAGACTTGCTAGGAGAGAGACAAACCAGAGTTCCAGGTAGGGATGCCATGCTAAAGAGCCCAGGGATGAAGTTGGCTCCTTTACGGTAACCCAGGGATAAAAACAAAACGTGGTTACCTTACATGCAAACCTGGTCAGTATATCTCAGTACCAGGGGCTGGAGACAAACAAGGTGGGTATCATTATTTTTGAGCCTTCCAGAATGAATTGGATCGCAATTTCTAGAGAGCTGGATGAGGTTGATCTTTCCTCCATAACTGGTTCTTATTAAGATGTATTAAGAACATTATGTTCTTACTATGTTACACTCTTTTTATTGCAAGCCACTTTGGATATTCTTTGAATAGCAAAGTGGGATACAAATAATAAAGAAATGAAAAATAAACACAACTAGTAATGAACAAGGGATTGACTTGTTCGTTCTGATGCATCTGAGACATCAGTCTGAATAGCTTGAGCCCATTGACCACACCAAATGTGCAATATGTTTTTATCCATTTCACAAGTTTACCATTCAACTCTGTGGGAATTTCCAAATGTCTGAAAATATCGTGTGGAGTCTTGAAAAATGCTGAGCGTTGTGGTCTTTATAAGCTTAGGTTGTCGGCACTGATGGCACTGCCTGTGGTCAGATCAACACAGTGGGGTGAGGGGATTTTCAGCCTTTCCCTTTAATTGGTTTGTTGTCACTGGCTTAGTAGTATAGTGTGTATACATTTGATTCACAGGTTGAATATCTGAGTCCCATACTTTGGAGTGGGGAAGGAAACATTATTTGGTGTCATGCTGTAATTCCCTGCTTCTTTTTCTTGGAGCTTAAATGGCAGCTGCAACACAGGAACTGATGCTTAGTATTGGAAAAGTAGTGTAAAATATGGCCTAAGAATGCCCTTGTGAAGGCTTCATTCCCTCCTGATAACAGTTGATGAGAAGTGGCCATAACAGCAATTACATCTTGTCTTTCTCTGTGTTTATCTTGAAGTATGTGGAGATGGCCTAAATGTATAAGCAGCCCAAGGTGTTGCCTGCTATTAGGCATGCCAATAAGAGCATCCTCCTAGGTATTTCAAGAGATCCAGGGCTATACCTTGTAGACCATGTGGCCAAGCAAAATGTCTTGGACCAGCTCATGTGCTGGGAAATGAGAGAAAATGGCCACCGTCTTTGCAGTTTTGGTGCAGTCATACATAAGTTTGATGCATGGAAGTTGTGGTCCATCTTCTTAGGATCATTTCCAGTTGTGCGTGTCAGAATTGCATCCAGCTGTTCTCATATTACCTAGACTCACAGTAGCTTTAAAGATATGAATAAGTAAAAGCATTGTTAGAACCCAGGTTAATAAAAGGTCGGCATGGCATCCAGGTGAGATTTGCTTTTAGCTTCAGAGTAAGCAAGATCAGGTTTTCTGTGTGTTGTGGGTACATACATAACCCTTTTTTTTCAGGTTAAATTAATCTGGAAAAGTCATTACTCTTCAGTACAGATCACAAATGCACAGTGAAATCACCATTCCATTGGTAATTGGAATCCGCCACGGATGGCTTTCTCCCTGTCCCATCAGCCAGAGAAACCAAGCTGGTGGGGACTAGGAGGAGGGCCTTTTCTGTGGCAGCCCCCAATTTATGGAACTCTCTCCCCAGTGACCTCTGCCCTGCCCCTTCCTTGATTAGCTTCCGCCGGGCTTTAAAAACGTGGCTTTTCAGGAGGGAATATGGGGTGGGTTAGGATTTTTAAGTTTTGTACTGTTTTTAATTGTGTTTTATACTGTGTGTGTGTGTGTGTGTGTGTGTGTGTCCCCTTGTATTTTATTGCATTGTTCATCGCTCAGAGTGGCCGGATGTCTGGCCAGATGGGCGATTCATAAATATAATAAATAAATAAATAATAAAAAAATTGAAAAGCTGGGAAACACCCATTATTCCAACTAAGTGAATGCACCCCCATGTCTATCATAGAGCGTCTTATAGCAGTCTGTGTGTCCTTTGTAGAGTGGTTATTTATGCACAAAGTTCTCTTCAGCAAGATGACCAGATCAGCTCCATAAGCATCACATCCCTCCAAGCCAGCCCTACAATAACCCTCTTATCACTTCCTTTTCTTTCATTTCTCTAGCTGGATAGTGCCACATCCCTCATCCAAGCAGCTAAAAACCTGATGAATGCTGTGGTCCTCACTGTAAAAGCTTCATATGTGGCCTCGACCAAATATCAAAAGGTCTATGGAACAGCAGCGGTCAACTCGCCTGTTGTGTCTTGGAAGATGAAGGCGCCGGAAAAGAAACCATTAGTCAAGCGAGAAAAACCGGAGGAATATCAGACGAGAGTGAGAAGAGGTTCTCAGAAGAAACACATTTCTCCAGTACAAGCTCTAAGTGAATTTAAAGCGATGGATTCCTTCTAATTCACTAGGCTTCACCACAAGGGATTTTCTATTTCCTTTCTTGTTTTTGTATGCGTACCTGCCGACTTGTATGCGTCTGGCATGGGGAAACAAAGATAATGCAGCAGTGTCAATTTGCATGCAACCTGAGACTTGATTAAAGTCATTAAGCAATCCACAATTTCCCTTCCCAAAAGACACAGGGTGTTTCTTACACTGACCTCTTTTCCCACAGTAGCAAAAAAATAAAAATAAAAATAAAAAAAAATCCCCCCCCTCAAAAAAATGTAGTGTAAGACCGGGGTGGGGGAAGGGGAGATAGTCAATTCTGAAGGATGGAAAGCAACTCCTTTATGCATGCAAGAAACATGAGGTTGGCAGGAATATTTATAGGGGGGAAACCTGGAAATTTCAATGGCAGACCATAACGGCTTGTATTGCTTTTGTTACAGTGCAATCATGTAACTAGCCAATATGCTTGAATGTGTGGCCCTGATAATGAGACAATTTAACTTTGAGTCATCTTCATTATGGTATGTGAATTTTTAACAAAGATGGTGATAAAAAAAATTAACAGTTTTAATCCACACTTTCTTCTTTGGTTTCTAGTAGTGTTATGACAATGCTTCTGTTTCAACAATTCCCACTTGACATGAACAAAGTTTCTCTCCCTCTCTCTCTCTCTCTCTCTCTATTGTTTAAAATTGTTTTCTTTTTGCCAATTGAATTTCTTCTGGTGGAGTATGAAGCACAACATGGTGGTTGACATTGCCTTTTGTATTATTATAATTATATTATTATTAATATTATTAGACATAGAAGAACCGGTGATGGAATGTGTAGAGACATGGGAACTGACACGTGTGAGAATTTAGAGGCAAATATGTAGGTGTAGCTTTGGATTACAAGGTATCTGATATACCGCCGTAACTGCTAACTCTCAATAAACTTATTTAACCTTGGAATTCTCAGTATGACTCATCATGTTTAACCATTCAGCAGTTTTACATACATATTTCCTCCCACCCAATTCTGTGATATTGCACTTAGATTGGACCACTGGGCTGTAGAATTCTTTATTTTGAGAATGACCGTGCCTACTGAAGTCTTAGAAAGAAAAGAAGGACATTGCATTCAAACCACAGTGCCCAGTCGTCTGGGCACTAATATCGGAGGACGTGTGTGCATGTGTGTGAGATGTCAGATCCCCCAAATGTGTTCTTCCACCCCACAAGGACCAGCAGGCCGGCAGAAAAGTATGCCTCTGCTACAGCTGTCCACTTGGCCCTGTCTCCCAATCTGCCATGTCCCTTCCATCACTTCTACACGACAATGACCAAAAGATCCAGTGCAGTGCCGTTTCCTCCTTATCTTTTTCTCGTGTTCTTGCCTAGCCCTTTGCCCTCCCATGTTCATGTGAAAATTTGTGCTGATGCAGTGAACAAGACCTCAGGTTCTATGAAAATGCACTTGTGCGACACTTGTGCAGATCTAGGGGGTCACAGAAGCCATGTTGGCATTTGTATTTTTCAAGACTTAAGGCACCGCTTCTGCTGCTAAGGCAACTATCCCATATAGCTAAGGTATCCAAAGTCCCTTAATAATGCTGGAGAAAGGCACGAGAAGTGGAGATGGCGTGCCTGTGCTACCTGGATGAGAGAGTGCTTGGGATTCATATATCAGGTGCTCTGAGCTCCCTACTGGAAAAGTGGGGTATCAGTGTAGCACACTGATGGGCAGGCTTCAGGCTTATGGAAACGACTTTGTTTCTAAATAACTGGAGCCAGAATCAAAACAGAGGCTCAGGAAGGTGGGCATTGAGCTGAGGGCAATCCTATGACCGCTAGAGTCTAGACAGCCATAGGAGAAGTCGCAGTCCCAGCTCCAACCTTGGAAACACTCTCCGAGGTCGGAGCGGGGACTCCGACTTCAGAGCGTCCTCTCTCCGTCCTCACAGCCAGCATGGAAAGAACTGCACTGGCTGCGGCTCTGAGGTCATAAGGCCACCCTCGGAGCCGGAGTTCTGTGGGTGTTCCGGAGGAGGGCGGTAGGGGGGGAGGAGTCAGTCTCCGCCTGCATACATAGTATCCTGGCGACACCTCATCCTCCCTTCCTCGTGCTCCAGGGCAAAAGACAGCCAAAATCAGCTGTCTTAAGTCTCCTGCAGGGTGGGAGAAGACAGAGGCAACCTTTGCCTCCATGCTCCTTGTGCCCATAATCCTCTGAGTTCGGGGGTGGTGGTTATGGACAGCCTCTTTGGATTGTGCTGTTATTCAATTTACATACATAATAAAAGCAAACATCAAACCAATGGTAAAAGCACATAATAAAACACATTAAAAGTATTGGGGTTTTTTTTTTTTTTTAAGGCAACAACAAAAACTCAGCATTCCAAAAGTAACTGAGCAGCTAAAAACATAGAGAAGATGATTTTTAAAATGCAGCATTAAACATATTTAAAGAATCAAGCGAAGTAGCAGTTAAAATACTGCTGGGAGAATAAAAAAGTTACTTGCCTGGTGCTGAAAAGTCAACCAATGAGGTGCCAGGTGGACTTCTCTAGGGAGGGCACTTCACAATTTGGGGGCCACTGCAGAAAAGGGCTACTCACAAGTAGCCATCTATTGAATCTCAGTGTGTGGGGACACTCAGGGCAGGGCCTCAGATAATGATCTCAGGGCACGGGCAGGAACATATGGGAAGAGGCCGTCCTTTAGACATACACTAACAATTAAGGAACAGAATGTCTCAGAGCACATGCTCAGCCCAGGAATTTGTCCTTGTGCCAAAACCAAGCTCGCAAGTCCTTTCACACAAAAATCCACTCCTGGTTTTCCCCCCAAGCATTCTTTTTCAGCAACATAATTTAGGGTGGAAAAGCTTTTTAGCTGTCGCTATTGTTAGACAACTGGGAGTAAGGAACCCTTGCCGATCTGCTGCAAATCGCTCAGAGAACTACGTGTAGATCCCGATCTGTCTTCTGTCCACGTATGATGTAACAGATGAATATAGTGCAGCATTGCAGAACATATGCTTGTAAAATGACTCTGTGTATGTTGTGGGTTGGGTCTTGGATCTGCATTCTGTGAACAGGAGGGCTCTGCTCATGGGAAGGTGCCTCTGCCCAATTTTGGGGGATCACCTACATCACAGTTCACCCCATTCAGCAGGGTCCCTCAGCCTCCTGTGTAGCAGACTTCCCCACCTCACCCTCCCCACAGCAACCCCCCCCCAGCCCCATGAAAATGCTACACAAGAGAGTGAGGGACCCTGCTGAATGGGGTGAGCAGTGATGTAGGTGATCCCCACAAATTGGGCAGAGGCACCTTCCATGAGCAGAGCCCTTCTGCTCACAGAATGCAGATCCTAGATCCAACCCACAACATATACAGAGTTGCATGCATGCATGCAAATTTGGATCTAACCCAGGAACTGTAGTGCAAATGAGTTAATGTAAACATGTAAGAAGCATCAAAAAGCTTATGGTGTCCAGTTGGGTGAAGAGCTGACAGCAGTAGAGGAAAATCGGTCTCCTTCCTGATGAGTGACTGGTCTGATATCCCATGTCAGTATTTGCTTAACATTATTCTCGAGTATCTGTGGGAAAGAAATAGACACCAACCACAAATGTGTGCCCCCATGACAAAAATCACTATCAGATGTGATAGCTGTAGCAGGTCCACAATGGACTCCTGGGCCTGTCTCTATTGTAAACTACAATTGGTACTTTAGCACCTAAAGGCACAATCCTATGCAGTTTTAGACAGAAAAAAGGCCTACATCTCCCTGCATGCCCCAGCCAGCCATTAGAATTGCACCCTAATGGTGTTTTGTGCTAGCTAAACATGATTGGATTTGGTTTTTCTTCTCTGTTTCTATTTTTTAAAAAAATAAATAAATAATGTTTTCATGGCTATGTTTTTATGTAGCAGTGACTTTCCCCCCCGATTGCTTTTATATTCTGATTTAGACTGTTGTTTTCTTACACTATAGACCACTTTGGGCACTAGAGCAGCAGAAAATGTGGGATAGAAGATTATTATTATTATTTATTTTTTTAAGTTAAAAAAAAAAAGAAGCACTTCAGTGAAGACTAAAACCAGGCTACCTTCACCTCAGGGAGTCGTACAATGAACAGGGTTACATTTGGAGAATTTCCTCTTTTTATAATTTTCTTTTTGTAATTTTTTTCCTGCAGGACAATCTTACTCGGTTACTACTACTACTACAGGCTGCCTTATAGACCAATTGAAGGTCATGGCTGAAGTAGACCCAAACCCCCGCTGTGGAGTAGTGCAGTTCCTCCATACCCACAGCAGGAACGCTGACGCCATGTCTAAAGAAGCTCACATCTGCTCGTGCTCCATGACCCATGTGCAGCAATGCCCCTCCCAGTGCCCATCACCCACCATTTGAACTGACACCCCTCCCATCTTCTTCTAGCTTCTAGTGTCAGGAAAATCGCAGATATATGAGCTAATTACTTGCCTCTGGGTTGAAGGAGCACCTGGCTGAGCTCATCCATGCATAACAACAGCTACTTCCCTTCCTCCCTTTCCAGGTCCAGATAGCCAGGTAGCGCTACTGAGTGATTTGGCCATGTGAGAGAAAACCTCCATAACATAAGAACATAAGAAGAGTCATGTTGGATCAGACCGAGGATCTATCTTGCCCAGCATTCTGTTCACACACTGGCCAACCAGCTGCCTATGAGGAACCCCCAAGTAGGACATGAGTGCAATAGCACCCTTCCAGTTGTGTCCCAGGCAACTGATGTACATAGGGCATATGGCCTCTTGATACTGGAGGTAGCATAGAACCATCAGGACTAGTAACCACTGATAGCCTTATCCTCCATTAATTTATCTAATCCCCTCTTTAAGACATTCAAATTGGTGGCCATCATTCTATCCTGTGGAAGTGAGTTCCTTAGTTTGCACAGTGTGAAGAAGTACTTCCTTTTACCTGTCCTGAATCTCCCGCTAATCAGCTTCATGGGAGGACCCCAGGTTCTAGTATTATGAAATCTCTCTAGGATCTTGGACAGAAACCCACACTCTGCATCTGCAGCAGAATTAGAAGAAAATGTTTATTAAAAGAGGAGTATCCAACGAGATGAAAGGGAAGCTAGGGATACTTAAAGGAAACAAAACAAAGCTGTACCATAAATCTATGTCACTTGTGCTTCCTCAAAGAAGTAGCTTACTCCCGTGTAGAGGTCACTGGAGAATGCAACACACACTTCCTCCACCTAATGGGAAGAGGTGCCATTATTCAGAGCATGGCATGTCGAAATCACAAAGGATCCCAAAAGAATAAGACCTCTATGCCCTTTTATCAGCTTTAGCCAGAGGGATTCACCCTCCCCCATGTGTCTCATCAATCAAGTGCTAAATCACATACACAGAAAGCACTCATATTCTCCTTGTTTGGCTGGGAGCCAGGTGTTAATTAAAGAAAGATACTTTGCCCAGTTCTGGCAAGCCTGTTATCTCAAAAAGAGGCTTCCGGTTTATATGTTTAGAACATGAGAAAGATGTGGGCTGGGAGATGTGCCTGTCTCCTAAAAAGCCATGGAGACAAGCAGCCTGGCCAAGAAAACCTGTACCAGGTAGAAGAAACTCTGCAAAGGGAGGGCAACCCCTTCTCCAGTCACAAAGATCGGCTGCATGTCAACATTCATTGGATCAGTAGAGGAGAGCCCAACACTCCCAACTGAACACCAAATGAGGAGAAGCTTCCTGTGAGGAACACATAATGAACATGGCTGCATTTTCGGCAGCTGCCAACTTTTTCATGAGAATGTAAGAAGGACCCTGCTGGACCAGACCCAAGGTCCAGGTAGTCCAGCTTCATGTTTTTGACAGAAGCTAGCCAGCTGCTTCTGAGAAACCCGTAAACAGGGGGCATGAATGCAAAAGCCCCTCTCATCTTGTTGGCCCCCTGGCCACTGGTCTTCAGAGGTTCCCTGCCTCTGAACACAAAGCTGGCAAGGCTAATAGCTTTGGATAGCTATCCATTAATCTCTTTTTAAAGTCATCTAATCCAGCCAGCATACCCTCCAATGGCCATGCTCGCTGGGGATTATGGGAGTTGCAGTCCAACACATGTGGAAGGCACCAGGTTGGGGAAGGCTGATCTAATCTAATGGCATCTTGTGGCAGTGAATCCAATTATCCATTCCACGAAGACTTATGGGATGGCTGGACACCCACAAAAATCAATTGTTGCTGCTCGAGGGTTCAAGCCAAACACCTACAAAACCTCTGTGGGCACCTGCACAGGAAAGAGAATGATTTGAGCTATCTAGTGTGCCTAGTACAATCTGGGTTCAATCCAGGATGATCCCCAGAGAGGCCTGCTATGCTGAAATAGCCATTAGCAAACTATATCTTCTTTAGGCACTCTGTTGCTCTCATGGCTGTCGCACCATGGGCCTAATAAATGTCTCAAAGCCACAACCCAAACACTATGGCAGCCAATCACATGGGCTAAGGGTGTAGTGTCCTTTCTCAACTGTGAGTACTCCTAGAACTCACACTGCACACATGTCTGGGTTTCAGCAAATGCTGGGCCTCCTCCAGACACTGTGAACTTTCTCTTGATAAATGGCTGAAAAGATGGTGTCGCTCATATACCAAGATGATGCAGAAAGGTTGGAAACCATCTAGAAGTTACTCTACTCCTGGTAATTCCTGGCCATGCCTTTATGCCACCTTCCCTTGCTCACTGGTTATTTTGAACAGGCTATAAATCTTTATTCCCAAGAATTTTCTTTTCTTGGCTAAGGGTAAACAAAATCAGCATGTCTGAATAAACGATTGCCTGCAAAAGTGACAGTAAGTCGGCAATCCAACAAGTTTGAAAACTGAAGGCAATGAACAATCACACATGGTAAATTATTCAGTTCATCAAGAAAATGGTCTTTTCTGAGCGACGGGCTCTGCTTTAATGGCACAATCTCTGTTCAGATGGGGGGAAAAAATCTTTACACTATATGAGACCATCCAATTAATGTGATGAAGGAATGTGCATTGTATAATTATAGACAAATAAGACTGCTGTAATCAAATACAAAGATTCAAAAGATATGTAAAAAACAAAACAAAGAACTATGGTTTTTAATCCTCACAAGATTATACCAGATTCGAAATGAGCTGGGCACCAGATATGTGCTGTGTACTCCGTATTCTATAGTTCATTAATTCTCAAAGCCATGTCAAGACATTAATGAGGTGCATATCTAATGTGTTTCCTATATTCTTACTTCCTGCACCCTACATCAGTGGACTTCTCATTTCAGTGTACAACTTTATCATGAAGTTGGAGTAAATATAAATTCTCTTCAAACTTATTTTCTCTTTCTTGGTGACGGCCACCGAATGACAATCTCTTCATACCATGAATACAGACCACAGAACACAGGGATTTGGTGTGTGTGTGTATGTGTGTGTGTGTGTGAAATGTTCCAAGCTTTCTTGCCCTGAAGCTTGAACATTGTTGCTCGTGCCATTTTGTTTTTGGTAGGTGAAAATACTACGGAGCTTTGGATGGAAGAACAGTATTTTCTTTTGGCTGCCTTCCTTAAGTAAGATCCTGTTTTCACTTTCAGTGGGCTTTCAAAGTCCTGGCATACATTCTCCACGAATGTGGCTGTTCGTTGCAGTTGGTTGGACAAGCGCCAGGATGTATCTCTCTTCCGTTGCAGAGGCTTTATTGACAGCCTGCAAAAAGGGTGGCTCGTATTCCACATCCATCAATGTTACTTTCATCTGAATCCTGCACTGAATAAATGTATTACACAGGAGAGAATTTTAAACAGATAATCCCCAACCTGCTCTCTGAGATGGCTGCACCGTCCAATTTTTTTTTCTGTGTGTAGTTCACTTCCTACAAAGCGCCCCACACGAGATGTTTTGCCTTTATAGATTCCACATGATAACTTTTACTGGAACAACTTAGGCTAGCGTAGGGATAGGCAAAGTTCAACGGACCCTCAACTGCATACATAGATTTATTTTTAAAACCTGGATACCTCTTTCCATCAATTTCTGCATGATATAATCCTTATGAAGACTATTATGCGGAGTGAGTGAATATATTGGGGTAGGGAGTGTGAGATCATGTTTGCCAGCCCTGGCTATGCCCTTAACTTCCATGTGTACAAACTGTATGCATATAGACTCTATCCAAGTGATCTGTACCCTGCAAAACGGGGGGAAAGGGTGGGAAGAGAACAAGTTCTCAGGATGCAAGTTCTTTATTATTTCTTTACCGGTGGAGGAGCCCGATGCATTTCGGCCTATGGTTTTTTTAAGGCCTTCCTCAGGGGGTTGTAAAAAGATGTCTGCAGAATTCTTCAACAACTAGAATGTCTTTCACGGTTTGTTAGTAGTCGCCACTACTGGATTACAGACATTTAGGGTGCAATCCTAAACATGTTCAGATGGGGAAAAAATCCTACAACTCCCAGCATCCCACAGCCAGCCAATGCTAGGAGTTGTAGGACTTTTTCCTGTCTAAACATGCATAGGATTGCACCCTTAAGGTTAAAGATTGAGCTCCAGTACTTCTCTTATTTAGAGTCCATCTGAAATGAGGAGAAAGAGTGCTGCTTTCAGCTACAGTGTGATTCAAATGGGCAAGATATAAACTTGTGAGCAAATTAAGCATGATGTGGGATGGAGCCATACTGTGCAAAATGCCAATGGGTCAGGCCCCTGCTGTGCTCTTAATGATAGATTGGTATCAGCCGGAAATGGATCAATCCCAGTCAATCCAACTGATTGGCAAGATGGTTCATTAGCTTCACCAAGGCTAAGAGTTATCCTATTACTTCCAGACTCTCTTTTTTAAGTTGCACGAGCCTTGCACCAAGAAGTTGGCCTCTCATGTGCCTGTTTGTGGGCATGTGTCACTGTTATGAACGTACATTTAAAGACCCATCTAAACACGAGGCTGCTTCTGAAAATCACTGTTGGAGTTTGAGTAGTTGGCCTATAGCCAGGGAGTATGAGGCCCAAATCCCCACTGGGTGATCTTGAGTCAGTCATACTCACTCAGCATAACCTACCTCACAGTTTGTTGTGAGGATAACATGAGGGGAGAACCTAGTATGCTGCCATCAGCTGCTTAGCAGAAGGGCTGGATAAATCAACACCATCATGATCACCACAGGATCTAGCACAATTCCTTCCATGTACTTGGATCTCCTATACTTAAAACCAGTCCTGACATAGGCATATTCTAGGATAGCCTTCTCCAACCTGTCTCTCTCCAGATGTTTTGGTCGACAACTCCCACCATTCCTGGCCATTGGCTATGCTGGCTTGGGCTAATGGCAGTTGTAGACCAAAGGCATCTGGAGGGACCCAGATAGGAGACAGCTGTTCTAGGAGATTCTACAACCTTCCTAGGTGGTTGTTGCCCTGTTTTAATTGCCCCGCACCATCTTGAACTGATTTCCTCCCAAGCCTAAATCTGATTCCTTCAATATTCCTCACTTTCTAGACCTTAGATCTTCTAAATTCATATCTGTCTTAGATCCTCTAAATTCATATCTGTCTGTCATTCTTCAGCAAGGCCAGGTGGGGATGATATCAGTTGTCTTCGGAAGAATCCTAAAACTATGAGACCATTCCATAGTGTGAAGGACAAGCATTCTTTCTAGAGACTGCATCAATTTGCTCATGCCAGTCAAAGTGCAGAGCTTAATTGCTAATGCCTCCGTGTGTCTTGCAACGAAAATGTAACCAGTCAAATAAAATGCAAGCAACTCTTTTTCTTCCTCCCGTCTCCCTTCCCCCTCCCCCATCTATGACATGCCAAATAATTAAATTGAAGAAATAACCATCAGTATCCTAGCACGGTTGGCCTTGGAAGCCACCAATAAAGGAAACAATTATGAGAAGATCACACATCACGGTTCCTTCCTTTGCCGAGACGACAAAACTAATGGTGTAAGCAGAGACCCTTTGCTCACTGCCACATCTTCTTTCCATTATCTTCCTCCTCAATAGTTTTCCTTTCTCTTCTCAGATAGTTCCATCTTAGTCTCACTCCACCCCACCCCTCTTCCCCTATTTCGCTTACAGATACCACCTAAACATTTAGCTGTCCAATTTGAAACAGCAGCACTGCAGATGCGAATATAAGTGTGGAAAGGATCTCTAAAAACAGGAAGAAAGAAAAAAAAGGGGGGGGAACCAGCTCAAGAGAATTACCAAGGCTGACCCAAGGGTTCTTCCTCAGGGGGTGAATCTGAAGTGTCATTCAGGGAGCAGGTTTTAGGGGAGAGGGTGTAGCTCACTAGTAGAGCACCTGTTTTGCTTGCAGAAGGTTGCAGGATGCCATGGCCGGTCCCGAGAAGGCCAGGGATGCTGAACCTCTTTCAGCCCGTGGGCCGAATTCCATTTGGGAGACGCTCCCGTGGGCCACATTCCAGTGGTAGGCATGGCTGAAGGCAAAAGGGGCGGGGTCAAAGGCAAAAGCAGTGGAGCTAAAAAATACCAGCGTGTTGTAGCTGAAGCCCTTATTACTGCCACTAACTACGCCTTGGGAGAGCCATGCCAACCTTTTAGAAAGGGGGGGGGGGAAACTGCACGAAAGCCAGGAAACTGCCAACCGATTAGTGGTTGGGGGAAAGGGGGTGGGCCAGAGGAAGGGGCGTGGCCCTCTGGGGAACCCTGCTGGGTCAGATTGGGGTCCCAGGAGCACCAATTGGGCCCTGGGTCTGTGGTTCTGCACCCCTGCAGTAGACAGGAGTAGATGGAGAAATACGCTGACCTGGTGTAAGGCAGCTTCCTGTATTCCCTGGGCCACCGTGAGCCCTTACCTGACTGGGGGAGGTCTTTCTGGGATACGGCAATGGTGATCATCACACACTGGTCAGCAGCAGCCCCTGCCCACCTGCATAGCTCCTGCCCACGAGGAAGAGGAAGGGAGGACTATGGACAGGGGAGGCTGGTGACTCCTAGGTCAGTGGGGCTCCTTGTCCATTGCAGATTTTATTCTGAGCTCTATAGGAGCTATCCATGATGGTCCATGATGACCGTGAACCTATTTTGGGGATGGAGTACAGCAGCACCATAGGTCGCTCCTATAATGCTCAGAATACATGCTTTTTATTCCTCTCGCAAGGAATCCGAGGCAGCTTACATGGTCCTCCTCCTCCTCTCCATTTTATCCTCCAACAATCGTTTGAGGTGGGTTAAGCTGAAAGTCATCCAGTGAGCTTCATGCCCAAGTGGGGACCAGAACCTTGACCTCCCACGTCCCAGTACAACACTCTAGCTACCACACCGACTGGGTTCAGACAAGTAGATAACACATACTCTCAAGGGTTGAGTGTGAGCTGTTGTTGAACTGTGGGTTATTGTGTTGTCTGTATACCCAGCCGAGAGAAGAAACCATGGTGAACAACCCACAATTCACAACCCAACAACAAACGATGGGTTCTCTTCATTGGTTGTTCGTGGTTAACAGGCCATGGCTTGTTAGCACAGCCGGGTTTCGGACAACAGGATAACCCACATTTTTTCAACAACCCACGGTTCAACGACAACCCACACTCAATCCATATTCAACCCTTGAATATGGGTTATCGTGTTGTCTGAACCCAGTCACTGGCTCTCTCTTTGAGTGGCAGAGCAAAGGTGAGGCTAAGCTAAAGGCTTCTACATGGTTGACACACAGTGTACAGTGGCCATGTGTCCTCTTTCACAGAGGACAGTTCTCTATTTGAAGGGCTGCCAAAGGACTGTCCTCTATTTTGAAAGAGTCCTTTATTTGAAGGACTGTCCAGTTTAAAGGAAAAGAGCCATCAGGCAGGATCGCTGGACCCTGAAGTTGCCCATCAACAGCACCTGGACAGCAGACTGAGCAAGCCACACAGCTCACCTGGCCACAGGTGAGATGTACCTGTATCGTGAGATGTATAGTACTTCTACTTGAATTAGAATAATTATTTCTAAATATGCATCTATACATATAAATGAATATATGCAAATTTTATGCAAATCGATGTCCTAATCTGTCCTATCTTTTTTGGCGATCCATGAGAGGCCATCCTATCTCAGTGCAGACAGTGGCTCATAAAACTTGGCCTTTAAACTTCTGCAATGTATTGCTTATCTGGTAGGGTCCAGTACTCCCCACCCAAATGACCGCAACTGCTATATAAAGCTCATTATTTTACCTTTAGGGAAAAAAAGAGAAAAAAGAAAGAGCACCTAATATGCTAACTATCAACTGCCCTAAGAATGTTTTGCTAATTCACCTTATCAGCACATGGAACATCCTTTAAGTTTTTCAGAGGGGCTAAGTAAGCACCAACGCTCTTAGCAGGTCCATTCTTGCCTGCTCCTATTTGAACTTTCAGGGGCTTTGTTAAAAGATAATTAGAAAATTGAGGGCATGGAAAGAACATTTACGAGAAAGTGGTTGAGCTGATGTGAGAATGCTTCAGAGGCTATCTGGTCCCTCTGCAGTGAAGTAAGAAAGTATTCCTACCCTTTCTCAATCCATCCACATCCCTTGATGAAAAAAAAAAAGAGAGAGAGAGAAAATGTCTTTGTTTAGAAGGCAAACCTCCTATTAAATTTAATTACTTCCCCTGTGGATTAAGTGGTGAAGGTGTGATTTCCAGATGAAAGGTGGCTTTGTCTTTAAAATGCCATGGCAAAAGGATGGCTACTGGCAGGGGAGACTCTAAAATAAAGTGCTTCTCGTCCTGCTACCTTTTTCTAAGACTAGGGAGAATACTCAAAGGTTTGAAATACTGAATATTAGAGGCCGCAGAGGTGCATAACATAAATATGCTCCTCAAAAAGGACAAGGGTTATGGAAGATTGGTAACCTCCCTTCTCAGCCTTCTGAGGGGGAAAATAATACATTAACCAAACTCTCTCATTCCACGTGTTCCTTTTATGATTGACTGTGAAAAGGTTGTTTGCCTGTTTCTCTTTCCTCAGTTCAACCAAGACGTTTCTCATTCAGTGTCTGTTTTTGTTGGCATGATTTATGGAGGTCAGGCTAAACCCAGAGCCGAGTGTGAGGATGATCACAGGGCATGCTCCTTTTAGGAGGAAGAATGGACTCTGACATTTTGTTGCAGGACCTAGGTACTTGTTTCTTGGAAGACGTGACGGCGATCGCAGGGTTGCTACCGAAAATGGAAATCCCATATTGAATTCTCCCTCCTCATCCCCTAACGTTGTAGTTAAAGAAATCGACAACGTGACATCATGTTACCCCCATCAGTAGCAGCCCTGGAAATGGCAGCCCTGGGTCGAGTTCCCACTCCTCCTTCCATAGGTGTGGTTGGCGAAACATGTGCGTCCTCATCCCTGCTCCACATGATTGGAGACTGCTGCTGATGGGGGTGACGTGATGGTCACATTATAGATTTAACTACAAAGTTAGGGGACAAAGAGGGAGAATTCCACATGGGATTTCCATTTTCAGTAGCAACCCTGTAATTTATTCATTCATTTAATATATTTATTAACCGCCCATGAGCCAAAAAGGCTCCCTGGGTGGTTTACAAAACAAAGCCACAAAGAAAAGCAATCATCCTAAAACAAAAGCATCAACAATAATAAGATAAAAAAATACAGACATATTAAAATATAACAGGATAAAACCAAGCAGCCAAAATAAATTCAATCCAGAGGTACAGTGGCAATAATAAAATGGATAAAATCAGCCATTAAAACGTTGGGCAAATAAAAAGGTCTTCACCTGGCGCCTGGAAAAAAATAGAGGGTAGGTGCCAGGCACACCTCTTTGGGGAACTGATGCCACAGATGGGGTGCCACAACTGAGAAGGCCCTTCCCCTAGTAGCCACCCTCCTAGCTTCTTTTGGAGGGGGCTTGCTGAGAAGGGCCTCCAAAGATCTCAGGGTTCCGGCAGGCACGTAATCACCAACAGATGATTCTGCAACAGAATGTCACAGTCTGCTCTTCCTCCTAAAAGGTGTGTGCCTGTTCAAGATCCCAGCAACCTACTCCTGTCAATTCCACTGCCACCCCACTGCCCATGTTTCATTTTTCTTTTCCAACTGTCACTCTATGCTCAGTCCTCATCTGGCTGGGGGTGTTGTTGCTGGGGTTTTTTTTGTGGTTGGGCAGGGAGCCTCCTTAGCTTTTTTTTTCTTTTCTTTTTTTTCAAGGCATTTTCAAAAGCTTTCTGCAAACCTTGGTGTTCCCCCCCCCCCCCAGGATGTTGAAACTTCCTTCCTGATTCCCAGTGATGCCCTTTTTGTCTATGTTAAGGTGACCACTTTCACATGGGCCAAAAAGAGGACACGCATCTCCAAAATAGCGGATGAAAAGTGGGTGCCAATGTGCATAAGATGTGCATATGCTACTTTGCATGTCTAGGCAGTAATTTAGATAGAACTGTTGAAATATAATACATCTCATCCTAGTGGGGAAGACTGTGGCCAGGTGAGCTGTGTGTCTCTCACTTAACATCAAAAAAACCAAAGTGCTTCATCAGCAAGTGCAAGCTAACCCTTTGGTGATGCCATCTATCCAGCTTGGCGGGACAATACTGGAAAATGTCGATCATTTTCTCTATCTTGGCAGCTATCTTTCTGTTACAGCTAACATCGACAGTGAAATCCAGCATCGTCTGAGCTCCGCAAGTGCCGCATTTTCTCGAATGAAACATAGAGTGTTCGAGGATCGGGATATTTGTAAGAAGACCAAAACACTGGTTTACGAAGCCATTGTATTACCAACTTTATTGTATGCCTGCGAAACATGGACTATCTATAAACGTCACTTCCACCTATAAGAGGTTTAAAGATGTTCATAAGGCAAATCTAAAAAAATGCAATATAAACATCGAAAAACTGGGAAGCTCTGGCCCATGAACGATCTAAATGGAGGTTGGCCTTTCACAAAGGTTCCATGGACTTTGAAGAAGCCCGAGTGCAAGGTGAAAGGGAGAAACGTGCTAAGCGAAAAGCACGTCAAATGAATCCTTTACAGGACCATCTTCTATCTGGTAACCTGTGTCCTCACTGTGGGAAGCTGTGTGGATCTAGAATTGGCCTCCACAGTCACTTACGGACCCATCGCTAGAGTCTACACAATCTTCTTTAGAATTTCCTCCTTTTATCCCAGAAGACAATCTTACTCGGTCACGAGTGATCGCCTGATGATGATGATGTGTCTGCACAGTCTGCTGTCTAAGGATGCAATCCTATGCACGTTTAGACGGAGGAAAAAATGAAAACAAAACCCTACAACAACATGCTGGCTGGGGAATGCTGGGAGTTGCAGGACGTTTTTTCTGCCTAAAGATGCATAGGATTCATTTCATTTCATTTCTTAGATTTCTATACCACCCAACAGCAGAAGCTCTCTGGGCGGTTAGGACTGGATTTGGATAGGACTGCACCCAAAGTGCTTCTAAGCGTTGATGGGCAAAGTCAAGGCCTCTGCTCTCTCCCATATTATGGTTCTTTATGTTTAAACCAGACTTGGATTGGACAGCCCTTCAAAGAGAGGACTGTATAAAGTAAACATGGCCAGCCTAGCTACAAACTGAGCGACACCCTGCATCTGAGTTTGCCATTAGAAGGAGAGGTATGTGTGGGGCCCTTTAAGTTTTAGTGTTGTCTCAGGCTCTCTCTCATTTTCCCTCTGGCGACAAAATGGTGGAGGAGCAGCCTTTTTTCTTATGTTGTCAAAGATCAATAGGAGGTATCCCTTTGGAATAAACGGGGCACTGAAAAGCTTTGGCTCGTGTTGGTAAACAAAGCAAAGGAAGAGCTCAAAGAAACTGTTCTACAGTCTCTTGGGCTCACAGGGTTCCATTGGGAGATCCTAGAAAGTTGGATTTTAATCCTTCTTGCTCTCAGGTGGGGAGCTCAGATTGAATCAGAATGTTTCGAACTAGGATTGAAAGCAGAGAATGGTTGCTACAGTGGGATTCCATCGCAAGTTTTATTTCTCATGATTCATCTTCACAAGTTCTGGCGCACATCGGCGTAAGCATATATGTGCTTCTGAATACATATTCTGTTAAAAGAAATATTTGCCTCTAAGCATTCTTTGAAGAGAGCCCCTGAGTATGCAGCTATTATTATTATTATTATTATTACTATTATTATTATTTCCCCCTCCCCCCACACCAAATTATGCTGCTGAAATGAAGAGAGCTTGTAATCATGATTTTTGTATGGCAAGACTGTGAGCTCAATTCAGTTTTGTCACCCCAAACAAATTCCCGGGCTCAGAATTCTTTTAATTCTATGGTGGGGGGGGGGGTACACTATGTTTCAATTGGTTGATCTTGGGGTTCTAGTAAAAAAACCCACCAGAGTAGATTCTGTAAGTTTGAAGTATGCCCACCCCTGCTTCAGGGCTTGGTCGAGTACTTCACATATCCAAAGCTGAGGAACTGTTGCCTGCAGCCTTCACAGCAGGAGTCTACTTCTCTCTCTCTCTCTCTCTCTCTTGATGGAAACTCCTACTTCAGTCCAAGGTAACTTTTGATGTGAGGAATGAAAGTCTCAAGCTCAGCCCCAAATCACACCATCATTTATCTGTGCTATCACACACAGTGCTTTGCATGCATCGAGCATCCTCAGATGATCCACATGTGGACCCTGTGGGTGGCTTTTGGCCTTGGGCAGCTGGCAGCTAAGCAGGCAAAGAGGAGAAGGCAGCAGGGCTGGAATTGGGGTCAGGATGGAGAGCTGCTCCAGAAGCCCTAGGCCAGGGGTGCAGAACCTCAGGCCTGGAGACAAAACCTGGCCCACCTGGAGCCTTAATCCAGCCCTGTGGGGTTCACCAGGGGGCCATGTACCTTCCCCTAGCTCTACCCCCTTTACCCTGACCCCTGCTCATTTGGTGGCTTACTGGCTTTTGTGCAGTCCCCCCCCCCATGCTAAAAGGTTGAAATGCTTCTCCTAAGGCATTGTTCCTACGCGGTAATAGTGTTAAACTAAAATATGCTGCTGTTTTGGCCCCACCCCTTTTGCTTTCAGCCTTGCCCCCTTTTGCCTTGCTCCTTCCACCATTTTGTCGCCAGAGGGAAAATGAGAGAGAGCCTGAGACAACACTAAAACTTAAAGGGCCCCACACATACCTCTCTTCTAATGGCAAACTCAGATGCAGGGTGTCGCTCAGTTTGTAGCTAGGTTGGCCATGTTTACTTTATACAGTCCTCTCTTTGAAGGGCTGTCCAATCCAAGTCTGGTTTAAACATAAAGAACCATAATATGGGAGAGAGCAGAGGCCTTGACTTTGCCCATCAATGCTTAGAAGCACTTTGGGTGCAGTCCTATCCAAATCCAGTCCTAACCGCCCAGAGAGCTTCTGCTGTTGGGTGGTATAGAAATCTAAGAAATGAAATGAAATGAATCCTATGCATCTTTAGGCAGAAAAAACGTTCTGGGAACCCACTCCGGGAACGTGGCCCCAGAGAGCTTCTCTGAAATAGCATTCGGCCCTTGGGATGAAAGAGGTTCTGCACCCCAGCCCTGGGCAGAGCCTGGGAATTATGACATCCATCCAGGGAGGTTGGTTCAGAGGAAGAGAGGACTGCAAGTTAAAAAGAAGGAAAAGAAAAGTCTGAGTTGTGGGGCCAGTCTGGAAACATACAGAAATAGTGAGGAGGGAAGCAGATGAGGAGGGTGGTGAGCGCGAGCAGGCAGGGGAGGGAGACCCAGGCAGCATCTAGGAAGCCACACACAGAAGATCAGAGTCTGCTTGTTGCCCAGGCAACAGTCAAGTCTAACTGAGATGCATCTGCAGATGGGCCAGGATGGGAGGGAACCAATGGGCTACCAGGGTCGGTGATGGAACCACGCCGGAAAACGGAAAGAAAAAGCTGCCCCTTCTTCCTCCACTCTGCTGCCTTGAGTGACTAGCCACAGGGGGGCACCAGTGCACAGACCTGCAGCTTCCTTGGTATGAATGGCTGCTGATCTAATGAAGTAGCTTCTAGGTCGTCCTTAAAGGGCTTCTCTCTATCTTTGCAAATTGTGCGCTGTTTCCTGGCTATGCATATCAAGAGGATACCAGGTTCTCTGCCTGGAATTGCCACAAGGATTCTCTGCTGCTAATTACGTTTGATTGGGCTTTTCTTAGAAAAACCACTCAAGCGTCATTTGATGTTCCTGCAACAGCCTTTGCAAATGGCAGGCCTTTGTTGTGTGAGCTGGCAGGAAAACATAATGTGAATCCCACTTATGCTGTATACATTGAATTGGTTAGCTTTTTTTTTTTAAAGCTTGCTCTTGGGTCTAAATGGTGTATAATTATATTGTCACATTGGCCCTGGAGCTATAAATTAAATTAGGTGATAAAGTGCTGACATCATGTTTGTGTGAATCATCAGCTCTGCTGCCAGGAGTGAGTTTGACCCAGCTCAGAAATGCGTTCCTGTGGATAATGCTTTCCATGCTTTATCAAAGGGTTTCTCTTTCTTTCCAGAGAGAAGCAGAAACTCATTATCAGGGTGAACATTGCTGGTCAAGGCTTCGATTGTCACCTTACTTTTGGCTCCTGTTCCTTTAAGGAACAGCCCAGCAGGTGAAAAATAAATAGGTGGAGGTTTTTTTCCTTGTCACTCTTCTCCTTACTAAGAAAAGTTTCATCTGCCCAGGGATCCGTGGAGGCTGGTGACTCCTGTGTCCGTGGGGCTCCTTATAGATTGCATCTTTTTGTTTGAGCTTTGTAGGAGCTCTCCATGGTGCTCCGTGGTGGTGAACCTATTTTGGAGGTGGAGTTCAGCACCATGGACCGCTCCTATAAGCTCAAACAAAAAGATGCAATGGATAAGGAGCCCCACTGACACAGGAAGCACCAGACTCCCCTGCCAAGGATTGGTGCCTTCATTTCATTTCATTTATTATATTTATACCCCGCCTTTTTTCCTGCAAGGAACCCCAGGAGGCTTACATAATCCTCCTCTCCAATTTATCCTCACAACAACCCTGTGAGGTAGGTTAGGCTGAGAGTCCGTGACTGGCCCAAAGTCACCCAGTGAAGTTTCATGGCCGAGCGGGGACTAGAACCCGGATCTCCCGAGTCCCAGTCCAACACTCTCACCACTACGCCACACTGGCCTTTGGTCAGCATGCCTAGGAAATCACACACACACACACACACACCCACACACACCATGAATAGTCACTGCATGTATAAAAACAGCAAGTTGACCAAAGGAATAGCTGGTTCAGATTAATAATCGCATGTGGTTAGAACATAGTGTGGAATATTTATTTTTTTAAACAGGGAAAATGTGCATTTTTGACCATGGAAAATGTACACTTTTCCGAGCACACACTCCAAATGTACACCCCCCCCCCATAAGCTAAAGTTTGAAAATGTGGGGAGGGTTGTGGGGGGGGGGATGCACATTTTTGGAAATGCATACTTGTGCAAGTGTGCACTTTTGAACACAAGTGCAAGCTCAGGAAATTATGAAAATTTCCCAAGAATTATGCTCCTGCTCACATTTGCATTTGGGGTTGTGAATGGGGCATGTTCACATGATTTGCAGGCAGGAACGAAATTCTCATACATCTAGCGTTAATATAGGTAGTTAGCTTCAGTTCAGGTGTAATACTAAACAAACAATTAGGGCAAACAAGGGAAGTGAGGGTGGATTTGATTCATGCCAGAGAGGAGAAGTGGAAAGGTGTCTATGTTCCCAACTCTGGTTCACAATTTGGAAATGATGGTTTAAGGGAGGGGCAGTATTACATCCATGCCAGACCATGATGGCTGAGCTTCAGGAGCCATTTCCTTAGATCAGGTGATGATTCTAACTTTCTCGCAAGAAACATGACTGCACTGCACATGAATGGTCCCCATTTGCCAGGGATAGCTTCTTCCCCACCTCGCTACGATAGATCACTATCCCTATTTCTGTCTTTTGGGTTCAAATTTTGTTTGTGTGACTTGCTCGTGTTGTCATCCTTTGAGGCTTAACTCTCCCCAGTAGTTAAATCTAGAGTCCATACATTTTGACTCCCCAGTAAACACTTGCGCACCCAGACACAGGCCCGGGTGCTCAGTTCCCTTTTTGTGTAGTTGGGCTGCCTGGTTTATGGAGCTCTTCTCCTTTAATTCAGAATTGCATCAATGCATTTAGCGATGTATGAGTATAATTCATTTCAGTTCCCCTTTCACTAGAATGTACTCAGTTCACACCTTCTGGAACTGAACACGGCCCAGAACGCAATTTGTGGTCAAAGTCCACGCATTTCTGAGCTTGTGATGCGCTTCGTAGAACGAAGGAAAATGCGTTTGAAAACGTGTGCTTCTGGAAAATGCACATTTTAAAAAAAACGCGTACTTCTGAACAACGTGCACAAACATGATTTAATTGATGGGAGAAAAATGCATACATTTAAACATGTGCACATTTGATTTGGGGAAAATGTGCACGGAAATATGCACAAATGTTCATGTAAAAAGAAAACTCACACACTGATACAGATACAGGTTGGAACGAGTTATGAGGTGGAATTCAGAGAACCTTGATGAGCTCGAGTGTTGCTGATTTGCACCTCCGAAAATTGCATGCACTTGAACCCTGAAGACACCCTTCAGTTCACAGCCTGACTTTACACCCATTGCAGCTGCCTTCGTATATTTTGAACATTTGCTAACCTATGGGAGGACAAAGAATGAACATCATAGATCATAGAGTTGGAAGGAGCCTACAAGGCTTTGACTCAGTGGTGGTGGAAGGGGACTAGTGCAGAGTAAATGAAATCTGCTCCTCCTTCCATAGGCTGTGTAACAGTGGAAGCTGCTGAGGCTTTCTCCCGAAGAGACCCTCTTGGTATGAGGACATGGGTGTTGCAAGCACTGCCCTGTTTTATCTGTGAAATGTTGGAATGTATGCAGGGCCGGTGCAAGGCCGTTTGGTGCCCTAGGCAAGATCAGATATTTAGCGCCCCCCTTTCCATTGAGCCCTCCCTCCCTCCAGCCCTATGCTCCATTATGAAATAAAAGTCAATTGGCAAAACCTAAAAAAAATATTATCATAAACATTGACAAACATACATAAAATACTGTTAAGATTTGTTTAAAAAGAAATATTGATGTCTCATATTTTTAAGAAAATGCTTTTTAAATTATTCCTATTCAGAAGCAGCAATAAAACCACTTCAAATAAATTAACTATTTCAGATAAAGTTAAGAACATGCCCTCAGGCTCTTAATACACCTTATTCCTAATGGCTACAGTAGACAATTGTGGTCGGTCCCTCAGAAGTGAGAGAAATGCACACTTGGCATGTGCTCAGAGGCACGCTTCCCACTGATACGGGTGTCATGTTGTCCAGGACTGAAGGCTGGCATTGTAAACAGGTTCTGGGGGGCTGCCCCTCCAGAAACTTTGGCTGGAGTTCAGCATCTTGTGCCTCTCCCCTTCTCTAGTGCCCGTGGAAAAGCCACACTACTCTGCCTTCCCCTCGCCTTTCAGACATATGTTGAGCCGCTCGTGTTAGCTCAGTGGGCATTCTGCACAGGCTCAGGGGCACTGTCTTCTTCAGCCTGACTCTACAGGGATTTCTATTCATCTCACCCCCCCCTCCCCACTTTGACCGACGCTTGCTGGCACACACAGAATTTCAAGTGCCCTTTCCCTCTTTGCTGACTCTGCGCGGGGTGGCTTTACCGGTTGGACTGGGGGCGCCAGCCTGTCCCGCGACTGCTTAAGAGTCAAGCCAGAAAGGGGTGGGGCTTCTCATAGAGACCCTCGAATGTAGCTCTGACGCGCGCGCCCCACCTTCTTCTCCCTATCCTCTGGCAGAAGAATCAACCCCACTGAACTGGACGAGGGACTTACTCCCGAGGAAACACTCCCAGGCTGGGGCTGGAAGGAAGAGAGGCGCGGTGGTTCTGGCTGGCCGGCATGGGCAGGAAGGCGTGCGGGGGGGGGAGCGGCTGGGTTGCACCTTCAACATCTATCCAGGCGCGCACCTCCTCCCGACCGTTTCCGGACCACCACCCCCTGGAGGGGAGGCGCCAGGCGCCTGACCTTTGCTGCCTCCTTGCCCAGCCTGCTTTTAAATGCGAGTCAGCCGGCGAGGTGAGAAGCAGCGCCGCGCTCAGACTCGGCAGTCGGCAGCAGCAGCAGCGAGAGGAGGAGACGGAGCGGAGGCACCCCTCCACCGGCGCCCTCCGCAGCAACTGCGGGGTGACGATCCAGGCCTGGCAGCGGCGTGTGTGCGGCCGCGGGGCCGCATCCGCCTCTCTCCTCCTTCTACATGCCTCGGTGGCGCCCCCTTTAGCCCTGCGCCCTAGGCAGCTGCCTAGTCCGCCTAATGGTCGCGCCGGCCCTGAATGTATGCAGGAATGGTTTGAAAAATAAGTCTGGCCCTAACCCAGCTCTTATGCACAAAGATAGATAAGAATCGATAGTGTCTAAAGCCCTAGCATTAGCAGACCAGCAGCAGCTGAAAGGGGGTGGGGGTGGAAAGGAGAAGAACAACACCTCTCTTTTCAAAGTTTCCAAGGTCTTGAAACCTCATTGAATGATGTTTGCTTCATGGGACCTCCCCACGAGTCCTAAATAATAGGCATTTTTCGAGCAAAGCTCCTGGAAGCATGGAAGTAGGTGTTGTTGTGTCAATAATTGAGAGCTCAGAGAGTTGTGTGTGAAGGGAAAGAGCTGCCTGCCTGGGGCCCATCCTTTAGGTTGCTGCTGTGACGGGGGATGCTGTTATTGTTCGAATGCTACAAGCAATTTATTCCCCCCCCTCTTTTTAAAGGAGCCACCTCTAGAATGTGTTCTTTCAGGCGCTTGAGTGTACAGACAAAGGACATCAGAAGAGCCCTGCTGGATCAGGCCAAGGGTCCATCTAGTCCAGCATTCTGTTCACACAGTGGCCAACCAGCTGCCGACAGGGATCCCACAAGCAGGACATGAGTGCAACGGCACCCTCCCTGCCCATGTTCCACAGCAACTGGTGTACACTGCCTCTGATACCGAGAAAAACAAATAGATGGCTGGCTTGAGACAAATATGCAGTGGAAACATCCACGTGGCCAAAGTCTGCATTCGGAGGTCTTGTGTTTACCACCTGTTCGGCTGGGCAGCTTATTCCAGTCTTTGGCTCGGTTCTGCTGTATGCTCTCTTGGCCCTGTGGCACCCACATCCCCGTCCTATGTGTGGAAGACCTGGCAGGTGTAACAGACTGGCTAGCGAGAAATGCCATTGCCAGCACTCTGATCATCAGCGTGGTGCAACTACTGAGCCCGAGAGCTGCCATTTTAATTTCGCTCTATGCCTTCCAATGGAGCAGTGTTCAGGGCATTGTGGGAAAACAAAATGGCAGCCCCAAGACTGGGGTCAGTAACATTTTTGCCCCAGGGCCAGCATCCCTCTTGCCCCACTCCCTCAAACACACACGCACGCACACACAAACACCCCCACACACACATATCAGCATGCATGGGTGGAGAGATTTAAACCTCTCCTCCCCATGCGCTGAGATCCCACCGCACATCCCCTTCTCCACTGCTTAGATGCTAAGTGTTGATTCTGGGCTTTCTTGGTGGGTCAATGAGGGGACCAGAATTTAATTTGCATCATGTGAGGAGGACCCACGGGGGAGCCGGTTAAGTTTTGGGCAAACATGCCACAACAATCTGAATTTCAGTGACATTTCAAACTCCAGGATCCATCGCTGGATCCGGGTTTGTGGATGTCTCTTTTTTCTTTTCCCCCTATCCATAAGAAACCAGACTGAATGTTAACCTGCTTGTTTTTCATTTTATCGATATTCCTGATGTGTGTTCATGAAATGACTGTAATAGAAAGAAGGCTCGCCACGGGGATTGCATGTGAGTGCATGTTTAAGCTGCAGAGATGATGTTGCTTAAATACAGCTCAAGATGAATGACTTATAATCTCCAATAGTCCGCCTCTGTTAAAGAGAAGCTAGAATCCTGCTTGTCTCATCAACAGATCAACTGGAGATAAGACAGAAGGAGGCGAGAGTCAATATTACTGTCATGGAAAATATTACTGAATGGAAAAGAGTTGAAAAGCATCAGCACCCTCCCATCCACGTTCCCCAGCAAATGGTGGACATAGGCATACTGCCTCTGATACTGGATGTAGCATATAACCACCAGGATGAACCATTATCCTCCATGAATTTGTCCAATTCCCTTTTAAAGCCATCCACATTGGTGGCCATCGCTACATCTCATGGAAGTCAATTCCATAGTTTAACTATGCACTGTGCAAAAAAATAATAATAATAAAAAATAAAAATCTTCCTTCAATCTGTCCTAAAACTCCCACCAATCAACTTCATGGGATGACCCTACATTCTAGTATTGTGAGAGAGGGAGAAAAATGTTTCCCTATCCACTTTCTCTGGACCATGCATAATTTTGTACACCTCTGTCTTGTCTCCCCTTACTTGCCTTTTTCTTAAGCTAAATAATCCCATCATCGTCATCATCATCATCATCATCATCATCATCATCATCATCATCATCATCCTTTCTTCATAGGGGAGTTGCTCCAGCCCCTTGATCATTTTAGTCGCCCTTTTCTGCACTTTTTCCAACTCTGCTGACCAGAACTGTATGCAGTATTCCAAGTGTGGTCGCACCATAGATTTGTATAAGGATATAGTATGGTCTTGGCAGTTTTATTTTCAATTCCTTTCTTAATTATGCCTAGCATGGAGTTTGCCTTTTTCACAGCAGCGGCACACCGGGTCGACATTTTCCACCGCAACCCCCAAATCTCTTTCTTAATCAGTCACTGTTAACTCAGATCCCATTAGCTTATACTTGAAGCTGGGTTTTTTTTGCCCCAACTTGCATCACTTTACCCTTGCTTACATTGAACCGCATTTGCCATTTTGATGCTCATTATCCCAGTTTGGAGAGATCCTTTTGGAGCTCCTTGAAATCCCTTTTTTGTTTTAACCACCCTAAATAATTTGGTGTGGGCAACAAGCTCGGCCACCTCACAATTCACTCGCTCCTAATTCCAGATCATTTAAGAATAAGTTGAAAAGCACCGGTCCCAATACAGATTCCTGTGGGACCCCACTGTTTGCAGCCCTCGATTGGGAGAATTCACCATTTATTCCTACTCTCTGCTAGGGAGTTACTGGCGAGCGGGGAGTTTACCTGCTCGGGGTGTGTGTGTGCTCCGGAGCACCCCCTGCCTGCTCTTGCTGCACTCTCGCCGTGCTCTCGTCGCTCGCAGTGCCAGGGAACCAGAAGTGGTGTGACGGCAAATCGTGGCTGTTTTAAGCTGTGTTGCCCTGGTTTTTACACTAAAAACGCAGAGCCAGGGAACCAGAAAAAGACATGTCGGGGACCTGAAGCTCCTTTCCCCAGCACGTCTTGGATCGAGCGGCGGCCAGGTAAGTTGTGAGAGTCTCGGGGGGGGCCGAGCGAGCCACTTTCAGCCTGCTTTCAGCCCCCCCGATACTCGTCGCAGTTACATCCTGCTTTCTGTTCTTTAACCAGTTACTGATCCATAAGAAGTCTTCTTTTCTTATTCCATGACTGCTATGTTTTCTCAGGAGTGTTTGGTGAGGGACTCTGTCAAAGTATTTATAGGGATGTCCACGTACCTGTGGGGGGGGGCACCCCGCCCTGCCTCGCCTCTCCGCGGCGGGGGGGCCTGCCACTCGATCCTCAGCAGCGCGGAGCGATTCTTAACAGCCCTGTTGCCCAGGTTTCTACGGAAAATATGTAGAACTGGGGTCCCGGCATGCCGGCACAGGGTCCTGGCACATCACTTCTGGCCAGCCGGAAGTGATGCGACGGGACCGGTGCAGGCGGCTCGCCACGGAGAGGCAAGCGGGCACCGGGACCTGGTAAGGCCTGCTCGCCTCTTGCGGGCGTGAGCGGGCCCGATTTCGGCCCGCTACGCCCGCTAGAGGCGAGCGGTTACATCCCTACTTTTGGAAGTTCAAGTAAACAATGTCTACTGGATCACCCCTGTCCACATGTTTATTGACACCCTCAAAGCGCTCTCAAAGGTTAGTGAGACCAATTCTGAGGGCTGTGGCCTTCATGCCCTATTAGTGGGCTTCCCAGAGGTATTTAGTTGGCCACTGTGGGAAGCAGGGTGCTGGACTAGTCAGCCTTTGATCTGATCCAGAAGGTCTCTTCTTACATTCTTAATGGAACTTTGGCCACTAATCACTGGAAATCTTAGTCAGCAATGTCCCTCTGGCTTCCAAGATATGACTTGGCATTCCTTGCACACTTCCAAGCCTAACTTTCTAGGCATACACACTACAGAGTTGTGTGTTTTTCTTCCTATGGACCTACTAAGGGGAACATAGTGCCATGTGGATTGTCATAGTTTCAAAACATGGCAGCATCCACCCAAATGATTACGTTAAGTATTAATAATGAAATTGTTACACATATATAATATTCATACTTCTACTAATAACATTAGTTGCGTTATGCGGACAATATTAGTATTATTATTTTTTTAAGTTAAATGGCTTTTGGTGATTGTGGGTGATAGATTATCTAATCAGCTTAAACACTTGATGGATTTGGCTTGGTTTTGTGTGTGGTGCTCCCCTACTGTGAAGTGCTCTATCAGAGTTACTAAGATGTAAATAATGAATAGTAATTGGAGGTTTCTGTAGGCAGCTGATCCATCTCAACAGCCGTGTATGATGAGGTGTGGAAATATGAAGGAAAAGGTGAATTCCCCAGGCCATACATGGTGCTCTGAACTTTTGATCAACTCCCCGTTTCAGTGATGAAATATGACATAAGGATGCTTCTGGTGCAGGTGCATTTTGCACCTGACTGCTAAGCATATGTTCCTAACGCAACCCAATCGGATTTGATTAAACTGTTAAGCAATCATCTTCCATGACATTTTTTTCAAAACAAGATATGGTAACACCCCCCCCCCCTAAATTTTTGGTCTTTCAATGTCTCTCCAAAAAGTGTACCTATCAAAAGAGATTAGGGAGAAAAAGCATAGAGAATTATGATTCTGCATAGGTCTGAAAACCACAGACGAAAGCACACCTGGTTTTGACAGGTCATTTCCTATTGTAGTTATGGTTCTCTAGCAGGTCTGATAAATCCAGGGGGTGGGCAGCATCTGACTTGACCAGTGCATGGTTTGCTGTGTGTGATAGAGAAAAGGAGAGAGCGAGAGTGAGAGGGAGTGCATGCATGCATGTTATTATTAGGACTACACCACATATCCACCAATTTCACGGCCTCTCCTGGACAGGGATAGCTTGGCCACAGTGGTACAGGCATTGGTAATCTCAGGACTGGATTACTGCAATGCACTCTATGTGGGGCTGCCCTTAAGGCTTCTCTGGAAGCTGGAGCTAGTGCAGAATGCAGCAGCTCAGCTGTTGTTGGGAGCTGCCCCTTTTCAGCATGCAACTCCTTTGCTGAAGGAACTGCACTGGCTGCCTATTTGCTACCAGGCCAGATTTAAGGTTTTGGTCCTAGTGTGCAAAGCCCTGAATAACTTGGGACCACCAGGATACCTGAGAGAGTGCCTGCCTTCTCCCTTACCAACCTGCCTGGTCACTGAGGTCATCAGTGACAGCACAATTAATGTGATGAGGTCAAAATGTCATACACATCATCATCATCATCATCATCATCATCATCATCATCATCATCATCATCATTGTTATTCTCCTGGTGGTTCCAAATGGACCTATGGCCCGACTGGAGTCCACCGGGAGAAGAGCCTTCAGTGTGGTGGCTCCACTTCTGAGGAACTCCCTGCCTCTGGAGGTCAGGCAGGCTTTGATACTGTGTTGTTTTCAGCGCTTGATGAAGACGTCTTTGTTTCGGGAGGTCTTCCTTGCTGACCAGCCACTGTTTTAATGTTATTTTGTTTTTAATGCATTGTTTTTATTCTTTTATCTGTTTTATCTTTTTATTGTTCACTGCTCCAGAATCTGTCTAGATATTGAGCGGTATGCAAATGCTGTAAATAAATAAAATAAATACATTTTCAATTTATGGGTCAAAATCCTCTTTTTTTGGCAGGGGGAGAGAAATTTTTGCTCAAATTTTTACCTTTTCAGCATCCTTGTTTCCCCTGGTTCCTGCTGCTTCTATGCCATATCTCCCCTTAACTGCTGCTTTCCCCCTTCACTCCTAGGTTAGTCACATCAGTGATTCCTTCCAATCAGGGACAGCACAATGAATGTGATGAGGTCAAAATGTCATACACATCATCATAATCATCATCATCATCATCATCATCATCATTGTTATTTTCATTTCTATACTGCCCAATAGCCGAAGCTCTCTCAGTTAGATTTGGTTGTGTGATGAAATCACAGAGGGAAAGTGAAGGCATGAGAAAGCAAATGAGGATAATGGGGAAAACAAACAAACAAACAGGCCAGGTGAGTGTTTTCATGATCACTACCAAACAGTCATTGAAAAAAGACAGACTGGTTGAACCTGTTTTCACACTGCTTCAAAATATGGGTAATTACAGCTCAGCCCTGTATAATATTAATTTTGTACATAGAGCAAAGTTGTGTCCATGCACTTCGAGACACCTTTCTTTTGTTTGCTGTTGCTATGTGTTGCTCCTTGTGGATCGTTATTTGTCTTAGACAGCAAGTATCACAAACCCCATACAAGAAAAAATTGAGGAGGCCAGAGGTTTAGCGGAGATCTTAATGCTCAGGTTCACCAATTCAAGACCCTTTATTTCCAAGCTACACTTGCACTTAGCTGTACATGCTAAATACATGTTGATGCATGAGGAACAGAATTCCCTTTCCTAAAGATGACCGTACATCTTGCTAGAATACACAAAGGAATATCTTTGCCTGCTGCACCTCCCAGTTCAGATGTGAATCTGCAATGGAATCCATGGGCTGCTTCTTCAAGATTGACCTTTTACCCTATCTTTCATAGGGCTGGGGAAATGATGAAGTAATACATCTTTGAGTCAAGTCTGGCTTATAGTGACGTACTGAACTTCTCTGCCTCCACCCCCAGATTGGTTATCTTTAGCAAAACTCTTTTTGCTTCCCTTAAAATTCCTCAGATATTTCTCCAAGCAGGAATGATCAAATCCTAAAGTCTTGCTTTACACAAAATTTGGTAGCAACACCAACCAAGGTCTTATTAACATTCCCCACTGCATGAAGAGTTTCTTCATCAGTTCCAAACTCCAACAGGGCATCCACTACTACTGAGAAGCAGGTGACACCCTCCACACAGCTTGTCTAACAATCTTCATATATTTTTTTTAAGATTGGAAAACTCAAGACTGGAAACATTCTTAAAGTCTGGGGTAAATCAAGCATAAGATTGGAAAAATGAATAAGGGAAGAAACCAGAATTCATAAATTCGTCCATCCCTACTTGGATCTGGAGTTCCTGCGATGCTCCCAGAGTGTCATGCCCATGATTCCACCAGCTCCTCATGGAAGCCACTTCTTGGTAGTCATCATACCCCTCCCTGGAAGACTGCCCCAGAATGATGCTACATTCTGGGGAACAAAATGGCGACCATCAGGAAGAGATGGATGTGAAGAGCTCTGCTACTGACTGTGGCAGAGACAAGAAAAAGAAATGAAGAAGTTGAAGTAAAACAAGCAATGAAGCTGAACACCCAAAATGGTAAGGAAGTTGCTCCCCCAAAATCTTTGGCAACTTTTGCAGACCTCTGAAATTGCTCTTCCCTCTCCGGTTTTGCTGCCCAACAGCCTAATTTTGAGCTGCCCAATTTGGAGCTAAATATTCTCTGAGGAGAATGTTCGCCTCACCTCTTCTCAGATAGGAACTATTTGGCCCACAGGTAAGTTTTACCAAGGGTTGTGGAAGCACAGAAACTTGATAAGAGGTTGCTGTTTTTGCCAGCATCCACATGTTCATCAGAATAAACTAAGTTATCCAAAAACATTTGCCATTGTCATTCATCTACTTCTGATTTATTACTCCAATTGGATATGCCATATTGTACTGTGTAAGGGACTGGACCTTCAATATTATAAGATGGGAGGATGGAAGGAAGAAATGCATACAGGGGGTGATGGTGCTCTGCTATTATACTGGATTACTTCTGGATCAGTGAAGCAAAGGCAAAATAAGAAGCCTGAGCTACTGGGAGGAAAATTCAAGCTATTTTGCACTACCAGATGGAATTAATTGGACACAATATGCACGGAAAACACTGAGAGGAAATCCTCACACCAGTGAGTGACATCCCGTAATAGTCATTAGTTTCATACATGCTCTCGGGAACCAGCCAAAAATGAAGTAGATTAAATAAATGTAAAATGGAGCTGGACGTTTGAGAAAATTGGACGAGAGTCACTCTGAGAATGAGCTTG
Organism: Shinisaurus crocodilurus; assembly: GCA_021292165.1. Taxonomy (NCBI): domain Eukaryota; kingdom Metazoa; phylum Chordata; class Lepidosauria; order Squamata; family Shinisauridae; genus Shinisaurus; species Shinisaurus crocodilurus. Next base: position 13,306,211 of record CM037876.1, read on the forward strand.
CTAAATAATGGGGAGTAGTAATATATTGAAGTCTACAGGCTAAATTAGAAGTCCATAGATGATATCTTCAGATATTTATGCACAGCCTTTTATCGTAATAGATCCCAAAGTGCTTGGCAAAGTACACCAAGCATGCAAAGAGATCTTTCTTACCTGCTGTTGAAATGGATCTGTGGAGTGGAACGTTTTATCTCTCTACAGTATTTTATAGGTCTTCCATTACTTAGATAGTGGGAAGCCTTGGAATGTATATTGAATTTATTGCAATAGTATGTAATAGAAATATATGTCTCCCAGTGTCACGCATGTGAAAAACGGAAATGTGTGTGTGTGTGTGTGGAAGACTATTAGCCACATCTGCAACACAGTGAACTATAAGATGCTTACACACAGCGCATCCTAATCATGCCCAACTAGAAGTCTAACTAAGGTCAATGGTAGCTTTTGTGTTTATTTTATTATCATCTATCTTTCTATCTATCTATCAATCAATCATCTATCTCATTTCAGTTCAGTTGATTTCATTTCTATACTGTCCATTAGCTGAAGTTCTCTGGGCAGTTCACAAAACAAACTTAAAACCATAGCATACTATAAAATAGTAAAACATAATATAAAGAACCATAAAACAGAATAAAACCCAAGTAAGAACCAAGATAAAAGCCAGCAGCAGGGTAAAGATCTCAAAACACATTAACAGAGTGATCCATGGCCCCCTAGACAGCAGTTCAGGGGCCATATGATTCTTTGGATTCCCAGCTCCAAGGTCGGAAAAGAGCTCTGACCTCGGAGCTGCGGAGCTGCGCTCGGATCCTTCCCCCCCCCCCCCCCGTAGCTGCCATGGAAAGAACTGTGCTAGCTGCTAGGGATGGGTGATCCGCCCATCACCCGACTCACGGCGCACTTGGTGAGCGCTGCCGCTGTGCCTGCCAATCCGGGCTGAAAGCGAGCGTTGGGGCGCTCGCTGGACTTCCAGGTTCCCGGTGCCACGTTTTTTATGTAGAAAATGGCGTAAGATACATTAAAAGCGGCCGCGATTTGCGTAACTTGCACAAATCATGGCCGTTTTTAACCTATCTTACACTATTTTCTACATAAAAAATGTAGCGCCGGAAACTCGGAAGTCACTTCCCTGGCTCGGCTCATGAGAACGCGAGTCAAGCCGGGGAAGCAGGTAGGCTGAGCAGAGCTCGGGGGGGTTGAGCCCACCCAGCGAGTTCATCGGACTTCCACCCCCCAATTGAGCTCTGCACTCATCCCTACAGTGGCTGCTCTCTGGGGTCGTAAGACTGATGTCAGCAAAGGGGTAAAGAGGGCATTCTAGGGGACGGGGAGTGGAGGAGACCAGGGCTACAAGGATACGACATATCCTGGTGGAACTCCAGCCTCCTTCCCTCCCCCTACGAAGCACCTCAGCTAGATGGCCAAAATCAGCTGTCGAGCTGACTTGCAGGGCAGGAGGAATGTGGAGGTGAAGATCACCTCCATACTCCTCCCACCCTGGATAGGATGCCCGTAATCCTCCAAGTTTGGAAGCCTATGGACATACCCATTGGATTGTGCTCTTACACCCGTTTTAAAATGGAAGGGCAAAACCCCTGGGAAAACAAAGAGCACAATGTGTAGGGATGTGTGAATCAGGAAAATTCGAGCCCGCTGAAGTTCTCCAAATCCATCTCCAAGCTCGTTCCAACTCGAGTCCATATCGGATTGTGTGAGCCTGGTGGTCTTTTTCCACATGAAAATCCATGCATATTCCCATGCGGATTTCCCCAAATGTACACATCAATTGTGCACATCTTTGAAATGTATGCCTTCTTCTCCGATTGATTAAAGCATATTTGGGTGCGTTTTTCAAAAGTATGCATTTTTCCATGCACATTTTTCAAATGTACGCATGCTGTCAAGCACATTTTTTTTTTTCATTCTGTAAATCACATTGCAGGCTTGGAAATGTATGGACTTTGCATCAAAGTGCATGTTCTATCTGGAGGGTGTGAATTGGTGTAACCCCACAATTGGGGGGGGGCGTAACCCCCCAATTCTGTTCCCTGGTGTATGTCTGCATTAGTATGTTTAGAGTGTTTAGAATGTTGAACTGAGTGGGTGTGGTTTGTGATGTCTTAGAAAGGGTGGGGGGAGGAGTATATAAGGAGTGTTTGAGTGATGTCAGAGTCAGTTAGGTTTAGTTAAGGCAGTTAGGTTTTATGTCATTGAGTCGAGTTATGGGAGTGTGGAGTTGGGTTAGAGAGTTTTAGGTGGTTGGAGTTAGTGTGATATGGGAGAGTGCTTGTAGTGTGTGGGGAGAGTTGGACGTTTGGGACTTAGGTTAGTTACAAAGTGTTTGGTGTGGGCAGGTTTATTTTCTGGAACTAAGATTTTGAGAATTAAAATAAACTTATTTTTATTTTGTTTGCTACCCAAATCCTACTTGTCAGCTTGGCGTTATTACCTGCTTCTTTACTTTTAAATCTACACATACACCTTTGTACCCACAGCATCATCAATTTAAAAATAGATCCTTCATAACCAGCATTAATCTTTTTCCTCATTAGTAGGGGAAAGGTTTCATTTGACCCTCCCCATAGGTTTTGAAGTGTTGATGCTTGGCCTGAGAAGGGTTTATGCGCCTGGTCCTAAAGTGAAAAGGGCTGTGTCGTCGCAGGTACATCAGGTGAGATTATCTGGGGAGGACATTCCACAACCGGGATGTCACCACTGAAAAGGCCCTCTCCGTAGCACCCACCTCACTTCATTCGTTGGGAGAACCCAGAGAAGGGCCTGTGAGGATGAACTTGTGGTCTTTTCTTACACACAAGCCTTGCTCACATGACGTATGTGTGGGTATGAATGTCTGTAAGGGAGGAGCAGGATCACACCCGCAGGCCCCATCCAAGGCCTCCACATTATCTGCAGGTATGAGTAAAGCCCATAAGCATTGCATAGGCTCTATTCACAGCTTCAGATGAATGTGCGATGGTCATGGGTGGGGCCATCCGGTGTTTCCTTGCTCCTACCCTCCACACAATCATATCCACAGGAGATATGTTTTGTGAACAGTGCTACAGACAACTTGCTGCCTTTAGTACATACCAGCTTCCTTTCCTGCCCTTGACAGCGATTGGCACAGACCCTACAGAATTTCTGTTAGCTGCTCTTTCCAAAGGCCCAACCAATTAGGGATCAAGAAGGACTTCCTGAGAGTCACTGTTTGGGGTCTAATCCCCATCTATCCTCCATTGTTAATATCAAACACTTCTTGAAAAAAGAGGGAACAGCGCAACTAGGGATGCTGGGAAATCTCGTTCAGTTGGCATTTTTATGCAAACCAACCCATGTTGCACTTCCTGGACTACTACACAGACTGGACTACTACTACTACTACACTACTACATAAAAATGTGTATTTTCAGGGGGAAATGTGTACAAAAATGCATATTTAATGGAAACATGTACACTTTGAATGTGAACGTTCATGCGCTTCAAAACAATTGCACAAAACAGAACAGAACAGACTTACGATTGAACACATGCGAAACTGACACAGACCAGAAAGGGACTGACCCGTTCATCTCTAGGTGCCACCACTGCTCACACAGAGGTCCATATTCACACTGGAATCTCACAGACCTTTGGATTGTGGCTATGTCTAAGGATGTGTGAGGATTTCGTTTGTGGGCGGAAGTCTGGCAAACTCGCTGGGCTCGATCCCCCCCCCCGAACTCTGTCCACCCTACCTGCTTCCCTGGCTCAACTCGCATTCTCCTGAGCCAAGCCAGGGAAGTGACTTCCGAGTTCCTGGCGGAGTGAATTTTACTTAGAAAATGGAGTAAGTTACGTTAAAAAATGGCTGCAATTTGCACAAATTATGCAAATTGTGGCCGCTTTTAACATAACATGCCATTTTCTAACTAAAGTGTGCCCCGCCGGGAACCTGGAAGTCCGCCGAGTGCCTCGGCTGGCGCTCGCTTTTGACCCGGTTTAGCGAGTGCAGCGGTAGAGCTCGCCAAGCATCCCGTGAGTCAGGTGGTGGGCGGATCACCCACCACTAGATGTCTAAAAGAACTCACAGAAATTCCTCTGCTATAGAGAAGTATAAAAGAAAAGGCATCTTAGGGGTGGGGGCAGCCTTAATTATTACTATGCACACCTAAATGGGACTGAAAGGAAATATTTTTAGTCCTTAACTTTAGCAGGCTTGTCAGCCAGAACAAGAACAGAGGCTTCAGAGTGAGCTTCATTGGGGATATAATTAGAATTATTTGTTCATCCAGAGAATTAGTAAAAGGACCCAGAGGTCAATGAAACACACCCTTGGAGTTGTGTTAACAATGAGAAATGAAGCAGAATCATTAAGGTAGATGGAGGCTTGGAGTGTTCAATGTTTTTGGCAGAGGTGGTTTCACAGGGTTCATTGGCTAAGCTGTTACACAGTATTCTTTCAGTAGATGTGTGACCCTAGATGTGTGGATCTAGAATTGGCCTCCACAGTCACTTACGGACCCATCGCTAGAGTCTACACAATCTTCTTTAGAATTTCCTCCTTTTATCCCGGAAGACAATCTTACTCGGTCACGAGTGATCGCCTGATGATGATGATGATGACCCTAGTTGGAGCACAAAATACGGTTGTGAGTCGTGGCATCGTCAAAGGCTCCAGGGTTTGAACTGTAGTCTGCCACGCCAATGAGCTACCTGAGCTATCCGTTCAGGCCTCAGAGTCTGCTTAGGCCGCAATCCTATTAACATACTAAGTCCTATTGAACTCAGTGAGACTTACTTCTGAGTAGACACGCACAGGATTGCTCTGTTAGACACAGAAGGGTCTGTATAACTAGGCCTGGCTGAACCGCTGTGATTAGCAGCAGCATAAAGCCTCTGGAGTATTTATTTATTACAAATTTTGAGCTATCGTAGTAATTTGCACAAGAACAAGATATCATGTGTGTTCCTCCAAGTTATGGGTTTTGAAATGTGTTTTAACTTGGCCTGTGAGCAAGTCCGTGCAATGCATACCGAGAAACAAGGATGTGGAAGAAGTTCATCCAAGCCAGGAGCAAAATTCAGGGGGCTCATCATGCCTGCTTTAAAATGAAGGTGAGCTTTAACAGGCACTCAAATTTTCCTCTGGGCAAGGGGCTGCAGAGTCGAATTCTGAGGGTGGGGAGATCAGCACCGATGAGTACCCTGTGGGACATAGACTCCACACCCTTGCCGTTTGCTTCTGTAGCTGCTTTCTATACCCCCTCCCACATAGGTCTGAATGGAGCCAAGCCATTGCATTTGGCCCTATGGGGGAGGGAAGCAGCTGGGGCAAATTCTATGAGTGGGATGCTGATCCTCAGTAGGGGATATTTATTTATTTATTTATTTTATGTATTTAATGCCTTCTCAGTGGTGCCCCCCCCCCCATTATAGAATGATCTCCCCAATGAGGCCTGCCTGGTTGCCAACATTGTTATCTTTTCGGTGCCAGGTTAAGACCGTCGTCTTCTCTCCGACATTTTGCAGCATATGATGAGGTTTTAATCAGGTCTTGAATTTTTCTTGTTGTTGCTTGTTTAGAATTGATTTAGAGAAAAGTGTGTCTGTCTCCGTGTTGCATATCTATATGTTTGAATGTATGTGGTTTTTAGAATGTATTTTTTAAGGTTTTAATCTAAACCTCCCAGAGAGCTTCAGCTATTGGGCAGTATAGAAATGTAATAAATGAAATGGGTGCATCTCATCACTGCCTTTCCAGACTGCAGTCTTCCCAAGGTGGGACATACAATTCGCTATCAATATAAGAAGTTCATAAAATCACCATCCCCCGCCATCCAATTTGACCCCTGCAAGGTTCCTAATTGCAAACTAATGGAGCAATTATCAGCTTGCATGGGGGTGTGGGGGGGGAGGACCCCTAGAGAGGCAAAATCAGAGGCATGTGGAGGAGGGAAGCACCCCACACTGAGGATCAGCCGTGATTGGGCCCCTGCCTTCCCATTTCACCCCTGCAGGTTTCCCCCAAACACACACATGCAAGCAAGCCAATGGAACAGTTGCTTTATAGGTTTGCATTGGGGACTGGAAGGGAAGACCGGGAAGGAAGTTTTCCCAAGCCTTCATTTTTCCCATATGGAGATATATGATAAATAAGCAATAACTAGGAGGTTGCTATCCTGCATAGCAAAGTGTTGCCCTCCAGCACAACTTCACCTGGGGTCAACAGAGTGGTTTCTTTGTTTCTCTGTTTTGGAGCTCAGCCAAAAACTCTGCCTCATACTTAGGTTCTTGGGCAAGTTGCTTTTCTTTTAGTCTCACCAGTTTGTTTGCCTTCTAGGAAATAAGTGTTTTGTGATCGGCCATGCCCACAATGGCAGCCATTTTATAAATGGGCAAAAAACCCCACCACACACGGCAGCCATTTTGTGAGAATGCCCATGACACTCTCTCAAAATTTCAACTGTGCCCACCAACCGAAAATGTTGGGGACCCCCACGCTGAGCGACTCCAGGTGGATGCCATGGTCAACGGTATCAAAAGATGATGAGAGCTTTGGTTCACATCTGGAACATTCAGTTTGATCCGAAAGTCACTGAAAAAAAGTTGTCTCCCTGGCAGGTGCCCACAGTTCCGAAACTCTTGCATCTGGTTCATTCAGTTTTTCCTTGTGCAGTCTCCATGCAACAGCCGCCCTGTCATCTCTGCCAACTTTAATATGGACCTCTGGTTATAAGTCTGCATATTCTGCAGCCTCCATATGGCTCTGCCCAGTCATTTAAGGCTCTTCCTTGTCCTGCAAATTTTGAGCAACCAAGAACAGGAGGGAGAGGTGCCCTCTCAGGTTGGCTGGTCCCAGGCCATTTGAGGCTTTGAAGATTACAAATAGCATCTTTTATTTCCTTTCTTTTTAAGCTTTGGAAGAAGTGGTAGTTTATCTAATTAAATCCTATCTATGCTGGGAAAGCACTTCATTTGTTTTTTTCTTTAAACAAACAAAAATAAACCCATATAAATAACAGAGCATGATTCCAATTATTATAACAGGATGTGGAAGGCTGACTAAATTTGGGAGTTAATTATTCACAAAATAATGGTGCCATTCTCCCTCGGATAAAATGAGGGGGTGAAATGTATTTTGTGGCTCAGAGCTTCGGCTAATACCAGCACAGTCTCTCTATTTACCGATGTGTAGCGCATGTAACAGTTAAATGAGTTCCAATCAATTCCTCTGCACAAGCTGCATGTACAAAATTTAACTAGCAAATTAGAGAGATGACATCTAATGCCTCCCAGTGGGAGAGCGGAAATCCCCTGCAGAAGATGATCAAATTATTCATTGCCAATTGTCTGAAGGAACGTTAAACTAATACCAGTGTGGGATCTTTTCTTCCCTCACTTGAGTATTCTGTATAGGAATTATTTCCCCCAAAGCTGAACATTAATTACAGAACAAATGCAACTATCAAACAGCCTGAATCTGTGGACCACATGATGCTGTTCTGTTATACTCTCCCATTCCTTATAGGAGGTTAGTATGTAACACTTGGATAGGGTTGAAGTTGGTACCCCTAATTACTAGTGCACCAACCCCATACTACCCCAAGAGGTGCGAGCATCTTTTGCTGGAGTCTAACGTGTATGGGCTGTAACTGCAGGTTCTCTGCTTATCTCTATACTAAAACAGACAGACACACTTAGAAGATACAAGGATACTTTTATTTCATGAAGGATAGAACAGATACAGAGTCTTTGCTACTAATTCACTTGCGTTTAAGTTACAATTAAGTAGCAAGGCAGCAACTATACGACTCGTGCACATCCACTCTTTCTATGTCTAAAAGAAAAGAAAAACCCTGTGCCTATAGAGAGCAATAGAGCATGGGGAGAGGGAAGAGCCTCAAGCCCCATTCTAACAAGGAGGAAAAGAAAGCGAAACCTATGAGCCATACCCATCTTGAATTGCTGCAGTTCCGATGCGGCTGATTCTTATGATGTCATGTTGATGGGGAGGGTGAGCTTCAAGAGAGAGCAAGCTTCCATTCAAAACTCCTCATTTTTTGTACAGTTTCTCTCTCATTCTGCCCTATGAAGAGGGGAGGGGATCCTTCTAGTGAGCAAGTAACTCTTGACCTATTTTGAACTAATCTTCCTGTTGTTTTATTGTGTTTCTTTTACTAGTCAGACATTTCTTCCCGTTTATCTTTTACTCTTTTTCTTAATCTGTAAACTTATCATCTCTTCCACTATTGACATAGTCTGTAGTCTGATTCCCTGCTGGGTGTGTACTGTACACAAGCTTCTTCTGACCAATATCTCCCATTTAAAGTACTTATTTACATGTTATTTCTATTTCAAAATCAGCATTCATCCATCCTCCTGTCACCTGTCTTTGCACTCTTAGTCCAGAGGATACTCTAGTTCATGCTTGACAATTTCCCAGAAACCAACATTCCAGGCCTGCATGAATTTTTATTACTCTTCCCACAACAGCGGTTATTATACCATTCATAACAAGTAAGGAGAGGGGGCAACATTTTGAGCAGGTGTTAGGGTGTGTGGTAGTAGCTGCTTTGTGTGCATGCAAAGTGGAGCAGTGTGGCTTCAGTAGTAAAGAACATGATTTGCATACAGAAGGTCCTAATTTCAATCCCTGGCATCTCCAGGTAGGGCTGGAAAAATTCCTGCCTGAAACCCTGGAGAGCTGTTGCCAGTTAGTGGGCTTTCCTACACAAGGCTGTTATTTTAAAATATTTTATTTACTTTTCAAAACAAAATATAACAAAATATAACAGAATACAAGAATATCACAAAAATATAACCTAACCAACATACAATAAATCATAAAGTGCACCCCCCACCCTCTAAGGGACCAATTAATATACTTCCGTCCTCTTGATCAAATGAATTCCAAATTCCAAAAATATAACATATCCTGACAAGGCATGCTCCCCTTCCCCTTTATTAATACGTAGTCTAGTAAATGATTCCATATATCCATAAAATTGTTCTTGTTTAGCAATCCTTTTTTGCATTTGATACTACTAGTTAGTTTATCGTTTAGGGCTATATCCCAGACTTCCTTATACCAGTCTGTTATTAGGAAAACATGTTGTACTTTCCATTTTCTCGCAATCATTAGCCTGGCCGCAGTTAACAAGTTTACAATTAACTCCTTCATATTTTGATCACAAACAAGCTTCTCTGTTATTGACAACAATGCTAATTTTGGACAGACCTCTAAATTAATACCAGTAATTTTCGATATTTCTGTAAAAACCTCTCGCCAAAACGCCAATACATTTTTACAACTCCACCACATATGAGCATATGTCCCTTTTTCCTGACATCCTCTCCAACAAAATGCAGAACAATTATTATCTATTCTGTTTAATCTTACTGGAGTTAAATACCATCTCAAATTAGTTTATAAAACATTTCCTTTATCCTAATTGACATCACTTTCACAATCCATCTATCCCATATATTGTTCCACCCCACCTTCGAGGTCACCTCTTCAAATTCATTATCCCATATTGCCTTAAGCTGATCCTCTTGTTCTTCTGCTTTTTGAATCAGTCTATATAAATCCCTTGTTATACCTCTTGTTGATGCATTACTTGGTAGGCCATCTCTAGACATAACCATCTTTTCAAATTTAGTTCAATCTCTCTCATACTCAGTTTTCCTTTTCCATTTCTTCGACCTACTGTTCTAACTGTAATAAATGTAACCACGACAATCTTCTTCTCCCAACAATTTCCATTATTTGGTCTCTAGTCCCCATCTTTCCCACCCAATCGGATAATCTAATAACCCTTTCTTCTCTTAGTTTACCCTCCAGATCTAATCTTAAATTTTCAGGGAAATTGTTTAGAGCCACCACCGGAGTTAATGGAGATATCCCTGGTATAAATATGCTCTTCATAGTACCCCAAATCACTAACAAACTTCTTAAAAATGGGTTGTCTATGTTTTTTTTTTTTTATCAATTTATTATTATTTTTTTGAAAAAAATATTCTCCAAAGTATTTCGTAATTCAGATGTTTCTAACTCCAACCACATTATTTCTTTAGGCCGTGCTATAATATCCACTATATGTCTTAATTGATTAGCTATATAATACCATTTTAAATTCGGAAGACCCAAACACCCTACTTTTTGTGCTTTATACCATCTTGTTTTGGTAATCCTAGACTTTCCCCCTCCATTACAATATGTGTTAATAATTGTTTGCCATTCTTTAAGTTCCTTATCTGATATCGCACTTGGTATCATCCGAAATAAAAAAAATATCTTTGGCAAAATCTTCATTCTAATCAAAGCAATTCTACCAAACCAGGAAAGTCCAATTTTTTTTATACTCCTCTATTTTATTCTTTACCTCATTCTTTAATTTCCTATAATTCTGGTCTCCCAATTTATCTATATCTTTTGGAATTACAATTCCTAAATATTTAATTACATTATTAATCTTATAATTATTTTTTTCCTCCACATTTCAATCTCTTCTCTTTTACTATAATTAAACAACAAAAATTTAGATTTGTCCCAATTAATCTGTAGCCCCGTTACTTCCCCGAACTCCTTTAAATGATTCTACACTCTATCCATATTTTCCATAGGATACACGAGGCTGTTAATCCACTGTATCTAGCAGGGGGTTGGACTCGATAGCCTTGTAGGCTCCTTCCAACTCTATGATCTATGAAATCTATGTTTGGTTTCCTCACAGAATTGAGATCTGAGCCCTACACAAACTGCTTCCTTTCCTGCTTCTCTGCTACATAACCTCTACGTGGCACTGTGGTATAGCGGGATAGTGCGTAATACACAAGTGGGGAAAGTGTTTCTTTGCTTTCACAAATAATACCATATTTTCCCAGGGGAGGAAGCTGTATATGAGCTATCCATGGTGCTGAACCCCATCCCCAAAATTGGTTCACCACCATGGAGCACCATGGATAGCTCCTATAAAGCTCCAAATAAAAGCTGCAATGGATTAGGAGCCCCACCGAAATAGAAGTCACCAGCTTCCACTGACTCCACCTGCTCTGCCACCTGAGGAAAAGAATTCACCCTGCCTCATGGGAAGGCCAACCTGTCCATGGAGGAGGTTCTGATTTGAATCTGAATCTCAGTTCGTAGGTCTTAGGAAGACGCGTGTTGTCATTCTTTCCCTGTCTTGTGGAATTCCTTACCCAGTGGTAACAACAGACATGTAATTGTGTTACATTTTTAGAATAAAAGTTAATATCTTCCTACATTAGTGCTCTCCCAGAAGTCAGGGGCAATCAAATAGAAGCTCAAAACTAATACACTTATGCAGAATTAAAGATCATGGTTCCTAGAAGACATTGTGGCATGCTGGCTTCATCTAGTGTATCTAGCCTGTTATCAAAAACATGCATTGTCTCCATGTCTCAATATCGCTGCCAGTTCATTGCAACATGTGAAGCTGCAAGAACGTTTCCACATGAGACAGGAAATGGCTTAATGAGCTCCATCCATATAAGAATTTGATCTCTCCTTCAGACTTCCTGCAGCACTGAAGAGGCTAAACTGATTACTTGAGCCGAACTACATAAATCAGGCACTGTATAAATAAATTTGCTATCAAACTCAATATCTCAGGATGCACAATGCAGCTCTCTGGGCTATATGGCATTATGGATTTCTAACCTTTTTGTGTGTGAAGGGTCTATGCATACTTAACAGACAAATGGATGCTTTCTTTCCTTAGAAAAGTTGTTTACTATGCAAGTAGAGTGTGCATTAGTCTGCTGAATCAATAAATGCTCAATTCATTAGCCATCGCATGAAGAATATGAGTCAAGGAGCATGTTTCTAAATTCATGCAGACTTGGCTCTTTCTGGCTAAAGTCTATGCATAGCGGCAACTAGGGACTGACTAATCTGTCAATTTTGGTTTCTCTCAGTTTCTCATTTTTCCAAGCTCAAGTTTGGTTCCTCCCAAACTTTGAGAACTTTTGTTTTAAGTTTGCATGGCAATTCATAAGCATTTTGTGCACATTTCTCCTAATAGATACATTGATTTTTGTACGCTTTTTTGCCCAATATACACACTTTTGCAATCACTTTTTCTAATATAATGCTTATTTCAACATTATTTTCTCTAATAAACAATTTTGTCCACATTTTTTGATTGGAGAACTCCACTGCAAAATTTGGAACAGCGAGAATTTAGAAGGATTACTGAGTTTCAGTCAGTCAGTCAGGCGATCACTCGTGACCGAGTAAGATTGTCTTCCAGGATAAAAATTTTTTTTTACAAAAAGGAGATTTTTAAAAGGAGGAAAATTCTAAAGAAAATTGTGTAGACTCTAAGCGATGGGTCCGTAAGTGACTGTGGAGGCCAATTCTAGATCCACACAGCTTCCCACAGTGAGGACACAGGTTACCAGATAGAAGATGGTCCTGTAAAGGATTCATTTGACGTGCTTTTCGCTTAGCACGTTTCTCCCTTTCACCTTGCACTCAGGCTTCTTCAAAGTCCATGGAACCTTTGTGAAAGGCCAACCTCCATTTAGATCGTTCATGGGCCAGAGCTTCCCAGTTTTCGATGTTTATATTGCATTTTTTTAGATTAGCCTTATGAACATCTTTAAACCTCTTATACTGACCACCGATATTCTGCTTTCCATCCTTGAGTTGGGAGTAAAGTAACTGCTTTGGGAGACGGCAGTCAGGCATTCGAACAACATGACCGGTCCACTGAATTGGCATTGAAGGATCATTTTTTCAATGCTAGTAGTCTTTGCTTCTTCCAGTACACTGACATTTGTTCGCCTATCTTCCCAAGTAATTCGCAGGATTTTCCGGAGGCAACGTTGATGAAACCTTTCAAGGAGGTGGAAGTGACGTTTATAGATAGTCCATGTTTCGCAGGCATACAATAAAGTTGGTAATACAATGGCTTCATAAACCAGTGTTTTGGTCTTCTTACAAATATCCCGATCCTCGAACACTCTATGTTTCATTCGAGAAAATGCGGCACTTGCGGAGCTCAGACGATGCTGGATTTCACTGTCGATGTTTGCTGTAACAGAAAGATAGCTGCCAAGATAGAGAAAATGATCGACATTTTCCAGTATTGTCCGCCAAGCTGGATAGATGGCATCACCAAAGGGTTAGCTTGCACTTGCTGATGAAGCACTTTGATTTTTTGGATGTTAAGTGAGAGACCAGGTTTTTCGTATGCTTCTGCAAAAGCATTTAGGATAGTTTGGAGATCATCCTCTGAATGTGCGGAGACCACATTATCATCAGCATACTGAAGTTCCACAATGGAGGTTGTAATTACCTTACTTTTTGCTTTCGCACGGGTTAGGCCTCATCTTGAGTACTGCGTCCAGTTCTGGGGCACCACACTTTAAGAAGGATGTAGACAAACTGGAAAGGGTTCAGAGGAGGGCAACAAAGATGATTAGGGGACTGGAAACAAGCCCTATGAGGAGAGACTGAAAGAACTGGGCATGTTTAGCCTTCAGAAGAGAAGACTGAGGGGAGATATGATAGCACTCCTCAAGCAAATGAGAGGTTGTCACACAGAGGAGGGCCAGGATCACTTCTCAATCATCCCAGATTGCAGGACACGGAGTAATGGGTTCAGGTTACAGGAAGCCAGATTCCATCTGGACATCAGGAAAAAAAATTCTGACTGTTAGAGCAATATGATAGTGGAACCAACTACCTAGGGAGGTATTGGGGTCTCCCACTCTGGAGGCATTCAAGGTGCGGCTGGAGAGCCATCTGTCAGGGATGCTTTGACATGGATTCCTGCATTGAGCAGGGGGTTGGACTCGATGTCCTTATAGGCCCCTTCCAATTCTACTATTCTATGATTCTTCACAGTTCTCCACCCCACATCCACCAACACTGCCATGATGCAGAAACATTGAGCTGTCTCTTTGTAGGCTTACCATTCTGGACACAGGACAGGACATGCCTTCTCAGTGCTTCAAACACACCAATGAGGAAGCAGAAAGCAATGCACAGGAAGTGGAAGTGGGAATGATCCTTTCCCTCGTGCAACACACAGTCCTTCCATGATGTGATACTTTCAGGTTGGGAGACAAAGGGAGCAGTGGTAGTGAGTTGCGTGGGGCGCAAGGGCCTTGGCAGATACACTAGGGGACCTTGGTGGGCACATATGTGCCCACGGGTGCCGTGCTGATGGCCCCTGGTGTAGCTGATTCTTTTTAATTTTGTTTACTTTAGTGTAAGCATGCAGGGCCCTGATCCAGATTGGGACCATTGTACACAGGTGTGTGTGTGTGCGCAGCATGCGTGCATGTGCAGGTGTGTTAAACCTTCCCACCCAGTCATTTTCTCTCATAAATACCCCCCATTGGGGGGGGGCTAAAGAAAGAAAGAATAAACTCCATTGGTGTGGTAGACAGTTCCCTCTGTCTCTCCTTTGAGACAAAATTTGACTCCCCCCCCTTCCAATTCAGTTCTGCCACAATATCTGGGCTTCAGGGATCCCTTGCCTTAACAAGGACAGCTAAAGGAAATCAGGGCACAATGGACTCTCCAGAAAGGTGTTTGCAGAAAGTCGCATACGCAGTTTGACTTGGGACGTGAGAGACCTGAATCATCCTAACAGTTTCTGATGTTCTGCCTTTCTCTAAGGTCAGAATACAGCTCCCCCCCCCGCCCCAAATGCAGGCTACCTCTTCCCAAAGCAGCAGAAATGAGGGCTGCCTTGTAGGTCCCCTATGCATAAGGAATATGAAGCAAAGAAGACCAATCTTTCCCCAGGGATGTAAATTCCATCAGAGGAAGCCATGCCGGGCTGCTTCAGAGCAATCAACTGGAGGGCACTCAAAGCTGGCTTTTCAATGGTGCCCCTAGTTGTAGCAACTCCATCACAATCCACCTACGGTTGCTACGGTGGTCCCTGGTGGGCAGGGCTTTTTTTCTGGTGGAACTCACCGGAACTGAGTTCCAGCACCTTTTCTTCTATTAATTGCATTACAATTTACCGGTAATCGCCATCTACTCCCGAGGAAATGTAATCCAAGAGTTCCGGTACCCTTTTCTCCAGAAAAAAAGCACTGCTGGTGGGCATGGCAGGGAAGAAGGGAGCAGGTTTAGGCTCCACTTTAACTGTCTTGGCAGGAGTCGCTTTGCTCCCTTCCCCCCTCCTTAGATGCCAATCCAATTCTTAGAAGTCAATTCCGTCTGTCATATTGACGAGCCCTTTGTTAGTAACTTTAATATTCAGCAGTGTCTGGAGCAGATGAAGACTTGAAAACATGGTGGTGCATAATTTGTCCTATTAATTTGGTAAGCTGTGCTGCTTTGCTCCCATTTTTTTTACTTTGTAAAGTGGTATTTAGCAGTTCTACATCATTCTAATCTCTTCTTGATTATTTCCCATTATTTGGACACCTTCATAAATTACTTGCCAATTTATGATGACGGTTTTACAACTTTTTCAGAGATTAGACAGTCAGATAGCTATCTCTTTTTTTAAGTAGATGGAGACGACAATTATGCTTGTACCTTGGGCTGGTGATTAAATCGTGTATTAGACAAGATGAAGCAACTGCGCCTAATTTAAGCCACGGATCAACCCTGGAACCCATTGCTGAGTGCCAGGGCTCATCCAGAGAACTTATGGTGATTAGAGTTTCTCTTAGCACATGCAGAGTGCATTTTGCAAACCACTGAATAATCACAGCTATTCGTGCATGTGTAATGGGAGGAATTATAGGTCACGACGTAAAATATTGAGTTCCAGCATAGCACCTCATTTCTTGAAAAAATATTGTTGCAAAGCAGAGATGGCTAAATTACAGTCCACTAGTTGGGTAATCTGGGACAATTTTGGGTACTATTGTAATATGATCATTTGTGAAGTACGCAGGGTATGCAATTTACTGTGCAGGCACTTGGTATCTTCATCAGATGTCTTCATGACTGAGGCAGGAGGAATGGACAGAATGTGCAGGCCAGTGCTGTGCTGAAAATTTTTTCTACATTTTTTCTACTATTCCCATTCAATTTGATAGAAAAGAAATTGCTTTCGAAAAGAAATTAAAAGGAGAAGAACATTTCGGAGGAATTCTCATAGATTGGGTTCAGGGTTCTTGTGTTTACCCTAATTATGAGGTGGCCAAGCAGCATGTGTGTGTGTGTGTGTGTGTGTGTGTGTGTGTGTGTGTGTGCCCTGTCTTTCATTCTACCATCATATCTCTGTCAGCCTGTAGCCTCCTTGGCTTCCCACACTTGAAGCCCAAGGAAAGACATCATGAGGAAATTCCTCCAACTGGGCTTTTTCAGCTCAGGAAGTGCAGGCAGCCTGGGGGCTGGGAGGCTGCAGAGCAATGGAGAGATGTGTAATAGAAAGAAAACATACACACACACACACACACACACACACAGCACCATCAGCCACCTCACAGTGATTTGATAAGGTCAGAAAACACTACCAAAAGGAATTCAAAATAAATAATATATTGCCCTGAGAATGAGGCCAAAAAAAGGAGGTCTTTTTCATGGGGGAAGAAAACTCTCAGGAGATTGGAGGACAGATTTTGGCTCAGCACGAGCTCCACATCTTCTTGGATCAGGACACAACGCTGCCCCTCTCACACCTGCATTGTGTGGAGGATACAACAACCCCCCACCCCAAAACCACAAATAACCCTTTATTTAAAAAAGAAAGAAAGAATCCCTGCCAAGGGTGAGCCCTACCTGTGAGAAACTATTGGAGAATTTCTCCTCCCCCTGGAGATATTTGATGAAATTGTCCCCCCCACACACACACACAACTTCTCTGCCCACAAATAGTGTGGAGAATTTCAAGAGGCCATTTACACATAGCTCTAGTGCAGACACATTTCAGCCATTCAGAGAGCAATCCTATGGCCCCTGGGTGAGCATTCCAGGGACCATAGGATTGTTCACATTCCCCCTTCCGAGGTTGGAGACAGCACTCCGACCTCGGAAGGGAGAGTCGGAGATCCAACCCGCTCCCCCAACCCCTCACAGCCTGAGTGGAAAGAACCGCACTGGTTACCCACCAAGGTTGGAAAAACAATCCTCAGAGGAGGAGGAAAGGGGGCGTTCAGGTGAGCAGGGAGGGAAGGAGACCAAAGAGGCCAGGACATGAGTTCTCCTGAGCCTCTTCCAGCCTCCATCACCCCCTGTCTGAAGCACCCTTGCTAGATGGCCTAAAAAGCCCATCCTGCAAAATCTGCATCGCAGAAGGATGGGAAGGTGAAGACTGCCTCCGCCGCTCCTCCTGCCCTGCGCTGGATGATCGGACACCTCTGAGTTTGGGAGCTTCCAATCACTGAGGGTGCAATCAATAGGGAATGTGCCCTCAGTGAACAACGTTGTCAGCATTTATAGGGATGTGATGGTGCTGGGAAGTCCGGCTCGTTTGAGCTTGACGGACTTCCTGCCTGCTTCCGATCCAATGACTGGAAGTGGCCAAGTCGGGGGGAGGTTCTCTGCAGACTTCTGTCTCTAAGTCAGGCCACGGTTTGTGCATTCTTTTAAAAAATGCTACGGAAATGTGCTCTAATCATGAAATTTATGTAAATTTGCACAAATGGCACATATTTATGCAAATTACGCACATCTCGTGATTTGCGCTCTTTGAGCACATTTGTTCTGGCACGATTTGCACAAATCATGCTAGAACTGCATAGTTTCCTGCTTCCAATTTGTGCCAATAGCACAAATAGCAGTGATTCACGCAAATTTCCGTAGTGTTTTAAAAAATGCGCAAACTGCAGTTAGAGATGGAAGTCTGTGAGCTGGCTCGACTCGCACAACAGTGAGTCGGCTCCAGTGAGGGGCTAATGAACCAGAATTAAGAACTGGAAAGCTTATTTGGAGGAGATCCCAGAAGGCAGGCATGGTGGTTTTAAAGGTGGCCAGGGTAGGCAGTGGAGAGAAATATAGAAACCCATGGAAGGGCCAGTGGAAGAGACAAAGGCTTGAGGCTTTAGGAACTAGTAAGCCAAGAAGGTGACAGATTGCCTTAAGAAGGCTGCTGTGTCTTTGAAGGTAACATAGAAAAGAGGATCCTTTTAGCCATGGCTTCTGCCGTGACTTCATAATTGTTACTTGGTAATCCTTAGGGACGCATGGCTTTTGTTAAATCCTTTCCATCTATGTTTCATGGATTGTCAGGCATCTTTTGCCCCGTCATCTGCTCATTGACAGAACCGGATTTTTTTTAGGGATTTCTTTCCACTTCCACATTTGCACTAATGTGAATTAGCACAAGGGTGAATTTGCACAAATTGCCCCCCAGTAAAAAAAAAAAAAACAGTCCGCAAGTCTGAATGACTTAGTAAAAGCTGGTTTGCTGTGGAATCCGCAGGCCAGATTCATAGAAATCTGAACTCATTTGAATCTATTGCAGAGTTCTCCAACATCCTTAGGAGGCAGTGAAGGTGAAGAGGCAGTGAGTGGTGAATATCGCAGCCTTTAACCTTTTTCCTCAGCATTTTCCAGTGTCACTTGTAACTGATAGTTGGGCTCAATCTGCATCCAGCCTGAAGAGGTTTACTTATCACTAACCCAGCAAATTGGGATCACATGGTGAATGGGATTATGTTACAACACTGTGCAGCAAACTAGATTTGCTGAAGTCATGAGGGGAATGAAGTCAGTTGAGAGCGAGGGCAATGCTTCCTGAATAGGCAAACATGTTTGGATTAATCAATCTCAGATTTCCAAAGTTGTCTGATGCCACTGCAAATGTGCATGAGAAAAAAACATCCTTTCTACCCAGACCTAACAGCTTTCTTTCTAAGTGTGTGTGTGTGTGAGAGAGAGAGAGAGAAGTCAAATATGGATATGCAAAGTGGGCAAAAGTATTCTCTGAAGGCTCATATTAGTTTGTTGAAATGAGCACCTGGGAGAGAAAGAGAAGAGCTATTGACATTGCTATAGGAAACCAAGCACTAGGGTGAATTTCCAAAGACAAGTGTGAATTGTAAGGGAGTTGGTGGCAGGGGAAGAGAATATCTGCAGATAAATATGACTTACAGTAAAGTTTAATTACAGGACCCAACTTGGATTGATAGCCTAGTGGTAACAAGGATGGGGTCATAAAGCGAAACTTAATGAAGCAATGCAGCATTCTTGGTATAAACCACTTGATTCAAGTTTAATAGCAATAATAGTTGCTACTGAGGTGATGATATTACAGCAATTTCTCTTAAAGCCCTTTAAAAACCTTAGCTCCATCAGCAATTCATATAGCATGTTGGCATATTATTTTCTGTTCCTGCATTTTAAGCTGTGCCAAAACGACATTTTCCAAGATATGGTAAATGGTGATCCTACCATGTGGGAGAAATGTTCAGAATACGGATGTATGAGGAACCTGATGGGGGGGGGGATCCGATGGATTTTCATGATTTGGGGGCCCCAGATTCCAGTTTGCCAGACCTGTACTAGTGCTGACTCACTATGGTGTAAGTCGAGCCAGCTCGTGAACTTCTGTCTCTAAGATGGGCCACAAATTGCACATTTTAAAAAATGCTAAGGAAATTTGCATAAATTTGTGCAATTTGTGCAAATCGGCACCACAACAAGCATGTGGATCTACCGTGCTTTCTGTAAAATTGGCTGATTTGCGCAAATCAGCTGATTTTACATAAACCACACTAGATCCGTGTGCTTTTCATTTGCCAATGTGCACAAATAGGCAAAGTTCTGTGATTCATGCAAATTGTGTAAATTGACACAAATTTGGTAAATCCCGGTATTTTGTGCGAATAGCACGATTTGTGCAAATTTCCTTAGCGTTTTTCCTAAAAATTGCACAAAATAACAAGGTTTATGAAATTTGCGTAAATTTGCACAACTTGCACACATCACAGTGTTTTGCTGGTTTGTGCAAATTGGCCTCTAAAAAGCACATGGATCTAGTAACATCCTGAGTGCATGGCTGGACAAAGGTAACTCAATGAGAGCTGTTGACCCAGCAGTGACCTGGGCACAGATTGAGGGCTTATAGACTAGCTGACCCTGATTCACCAGTTGCAGCTGGGTCTGCTTCTACATTGGCTACAGCAGGGTCTTCCTCCTCATGTGTAGACCCTCTTGCTCCCAAGTAGACCCTTCCTCCTGAGGACAGCCTGGCTTGAAAGGGCTTCTGGTGGCCATGCAAGAGAAAGGCAACAGAAAGCAATGTCAAGTGAAGGTGTTCCTCTTTCACTCCTCTTACCCTCCTTTCCTTACGCTTTAGAGAAAACCAGTTAGCACACACAGGGCAGAGGAAGCACAAGAATGCAACTTCTCTCAGACAAGCCAAAAGTAAAACCCGCTGATCAGCTAGGGTTCAAATCTTGCAGGAGTCAGAGCAACATGGCGTAGTCACTCTGTAGTCCAATCATAGTAGTTCATGGTTATCTTTTTCTTGCAAAAGGAAGAAAGACTGTATGAATGAAAAAGCTAGCAGAGGTTCCGGAGCCTCAAGCAGTGACTGAGTGTCCAGTACCAAGTAAGAAGGTGGTAGCTTCATATTCTCTGAATGCCAAGCTACCAACGGGGGGACTGTTATGAGGAGATATAGTTATAATCATCTGGTTGTGACTATGGCTCACAAGGAAGGCCACAGCAGACTCCAGTGGCAGTTGGGTAAGCTTGAGTTCATAGAATGATTAGCTAAGCCCTTCACTGAACTGGCCAGGTGAGAAAGGAGATGCAAATGAAGGTAGGGAATGTGCGCGGAGCTCAATTGGGGGGGGGGGTGGAAGTCCAGTGAACTCGCCAGCACTATGTCTACATAGAAAAGGGTCTAATTTGCGCACATTAGGCCGTAATTTGCACAAATTAGGCCACAATTTGCGCAAACTAGGCTGTTTTCTACGTAAATAGCATAGCGTCAGGGACCCGGAAGTCTGGCGAGCGCCTCAGCTGGCACTTGCACTCGGCTCAGCTTGTGTGGCAGGAGCGCTCAGCTCGTGCGCCGCGAGTTGATTGCTGGGCGGGTCACCCATCCTTACAAGGTTTGAACAGAGGGTGACTCAGACCAGGATGAATGAATAGGCCATGGCCGAGAGCCTTGCAATGCTCAGATAGCCCAAAGTCACAAGAGAACATCCCCTGAAAAGTATCCTAAAATATCCCTGAAAAGAAATGACTCCCCCCACCCCCAAGTAGGCAGATTCAACCAGAAGCTTAAACTCATTACATAGGGCAGACCAACAAATAGTTTTCCTTATGACACCTATCAAGGCCCCCAGCTTCACACAAAGGCAACCATTAGCACACACAAAACCCCCCAGTGATTAAAGAACATCAGGGAAACAAAGACAGGCCTTGCCCGTCCCTTGTAACCAGAGGTGCAGCAGAAAAAGTATCAAAATTCAAAATTAGCCTATAGAAGTCAGCAAGCAGGAGCCAATGCGGGACAAGACAGGCAGCTACGGATTCTTTCCTTATTCTTTCCCTTCCTTGACAGCATGGGGGGGGAGTCCTCCCCCCTCCTTGCAGTCTATAGGCTACTAGAACACAGGGATCTGTCTTCTCCAGAATTATAGAGTATGATTGGAGATGCAGTAGGTATATTTTGCTGCCTGAATTATTGTGTAAAACATTGTAGGCCCAGGAACTAAGACACTGTACCTGCTTTGTATCTCTTCTTAAATAAACAGTTCTTTCCTTCTCAACGCATTATGTCTCAAGTTCAGTATTAGTTTGTCAAGTCTATGTTTAGTGTTAAAGGGCGAAGCACATACTTCACCCAACTGCGTGTGTTTTTACTCCAGACAAAAATCCCAAACCTTTTGCAATAGGGTGGGGTTAGCCTCCCTTCTTGGAGGGAATCTAATACCCAGAACCAGATTATCTGTCACAACATCTGGATCAAGGGGTTTGCACCTGGAGGGAGTAGACTGAGACAGAGAGGCATTTGCGTAATATATACATTGTTCTGTAGCTCCTGGCATAGCTCTTTCAAAGACTTCAAGAAAAGCCATGCATCTCAAGCTGACTCTTCAATTTTATTCTCTGTCTTCTGCGTTATATTGCATGACCCCCAAAGGTGCTGACGTGTGCTCTCCTGAGCTGCTGCTTCCTCCCTCGTCGACCTGTTTCTCATTGGCAGTTTAAAACTTGGGGAATTGTTCAGATTTTTTAATCAGTACTTTCAGTCCAGACACAGACATATTAGAAGCTGAAGTTAATAGAATTACAATCTACGCTTACTGACCTCTGTCATGAAGGGTGATATATTTTTCCGTGGGGAAAACTGGGGGTAGGGAATGGAAGGAAATGCTGCCTGATCTAGCAAATGAATGAACTTACCTTCCCCTCTAGCAACTGTTGTTCAGAACACGCTCATGACGTGATTCAGGTTTTTATGCATTCAGATATCTGGTCCTGTATTTTAAAAAGGAAATGTTTAAAGAAAATTATGGTAACTCAGTTTAACTTGTTTGATGGAATCATCTCTGAAGACATGAATGGGGGGGGGGTGATCTTGCAGGAGTTGAGGAAACTTAGTCTGATATAATAGGACTTAAAAAATGTTTTTCTGTACAATGGTCCTGGGAGAATGTGGTGTAGTAGTTAGAGTGTTGGATTGGGACTCAGGAGATCCAGGTTCTAGTCCCCGCTCAGCCATGAAACTCACTGGGTGACTTTGGGCCAGTCACTGACTCTCAGCCTAACCTACCTCATAGGCTTGTTGCTAGGGAAGTTACATTAACCTGGGGGGGGGCTCGCGGCTCTCCGCGGCTTATCTCTCTGCGGCGGCAGCGGCCCCCTGTGCTCGATCTTCTGAGCGATGTGGAGCGTTCTCCGTGCTGCTCGAGCTGCTGGCGCCGGTCGAGCCGGTCGGTCCTCTGTCGCGTCACTTGCGGCGCGGCCAGCACGCTGGACCCCCGCACTATGTTTTTGGTGGGGGGAACCAGGGCAACAGGGCTTAAACAGCCCTGTTGCCCTGGTTTCCCCTGCCAAAAATATAGCGCAGGGGTCCAGCGCGCCGGAGCAGGGTCCCGTCGTGTCACTTCTGCCACGCCGGAAGTGACACAATGGGACCAGCGCGGGCAGCGAGCCGTGGCGAGCCATGGCAAGCCGAGCCGGCAAGCTGCAACCCGGTCTCAGGTAGGCTTGCACGGGCCACACGCGGGTGCAAGCCGGACCGAGTTGGGTCCCACTTGCGCCCATGCGAGCCAAAGGTAACATCCCTAGTTATTGTGAGGATAAAATGGAGAGGAGGAGGATTATGTAAGCTGCATTGGGTTCCTTTCAGGAAAAATGGCGGGTATAAATATAATAAATAAATAAATTACATTCTAGTCCAGTTCATAATGAATCTGGGGAAAATGGATTAACTACTAGGGTTCTGCAGGTTAGATGGGTGCTCCTAGCTAATCAGGGATCACATAATGTGCACCATGCAGCCCTTTTGCTTAGATTCTGACAAAGATGTTTGCAAAATTGGGCTCCATTTCAGCTTAGCCATATTAACTACCTGGATGCCTGGAAATTAATCAGGTTCTCCTAGATTAATTACAGATCTGGTCCATGGATGTAGGCCTTACAGTGAAGGGAAGGAACATGCATATGTAAACCAGCTCTAGTTTGCACTTTCATTCCAGGAAGCCTAGCCCTCAGACTATCTATCTATCTATCTATCTATCTATCTATCATCTATCTATCTATCATTAATGTAACTAATTCAATATGATTCCCTGCCCTGTTTAGTGCTGCCATTGCTGTTGAGATCCTAAGTGTATGGTGGTTGTGTGAGTGTCACAAACACTTACTGGATAGTGGCTGAGACAGCACTGAAGATGACTCACTTATTTTCCCCTTTCCGCCCCCAGCTATCCCTGTACAAATTGTCTTGTTCTTGAGCAGCATGTGCCTGAATGGAGTGTTTTGCCACTGTTGTATACCTGTTTGCTCATGTAGAATACAAGCAGAACTAGCCTCTCCTGTGAAGGAAGGTCCTTACAGTTAAATAATTTCTTCTTCTTTGCTTTTTCTTGTGAAAAATTATGTTTCTCACTACCTAACACAGGGGCAGGCAACTTGTGGCCCTCCAGCTGTTTTGGCCTACAACCACCATGATGCCTCACCATTACCTATGCTGGCTAGGAATGATGGGAGTTGTAGGCCAAAACAGCTGAAGGGAGACAAATTGCCCATCCTTGATCCAAAACACCGCTTCTTTGATTTTGTTTCTTAAAAAATATATATAATAACACAACATGGACAACTTTGTTTTACTGCTTCTTTTGGGCAGAACTAGATGTTATGGTTGACACAAGCTACCACCAAAAATGGCATCCCCTAATTTGCCGTCAGCCAGTATTCCACAGGGAACTCTTCCTGCCCTTCCCCCTCCCTCTTCAAACTTTCATTGCAAGCAAGCTCCCAGCAGTTGGCATATAAGAGTAGAAAAGCAGGGAGAGAAAACAACAACAGCAATGAGCAGACTGTGGAAGGAAAGGTGGTAGTGTCTCCTATAGTTTGATATCCTATAGCTTCTGTCTTCATACTACACCTCCTATTGGTCTGCCAGGGAGTGAATGCTAATGCCTTCTAGTCACTACAAAGCTGTGGAGCTCAGGGGGAGGAGTCAGGTTTGTATTAAGGCAGATGATGTCACTGAGCATCTCAAAAGATCCAGGGCATAGTTCAGAAGGTCCAGAGCACATGCCCAGTTGTGCCCTGTTAAACAATGCCCATGACTCGGTGAAACCAAAATTGACAGATCCATGCATTCCTAAATTCAGAGGCAGGGTTGTTAGGGTATACTGAATCTAAGGAAGTTGGAGAAATCTGCAACAGATTCAAAGGAGTTCATATTTCTATGAATCTGACCTGCGGATTTCTGTGAATCTGATTCTGCAATGCACCAGCTTTTTCTGAGTCATGTGGATTCCATGGACATGTGGACTGGGTTTTCACTTCTTTGGGGGAGGGGGATTTGCACTAATCTGCATTAGTTAATGCACATTAGTGCTAATGAGCATTAGTCTCAGCCTAACCT
Organism: Shinisaurus crocodilurus; assembly: GCA_021292165.1. Taxonomy (NCBI): domain Eukaryota; kingdom Metazoa; phylum Chordata; class Lepidosauria; order Squamata; family Shinisauridae; genus Shinisaurus; species Shinisaurus crocodilurus. Next base: position 13,331,200 of record CM037876.1, read on the forward strand.
ACCTCACAGGGTTGTTGTGAGGATAAAATGGAGAGGAGGAGGAGGAGGATTATGTAAGCCACCTTGGGTTCCTTGAAGGAAAAAAGGTGGGGTATAAATAATGATGATGATGATGATGATGATGATGATGATGATGCAAGTAGAATAAAATTCAGGGGGGGGGATCCAATTCTGTCAATGAGCGGATGTGGAAATGAAAGATACCTGACAACCCGTGAAACACAGATGGAACAGAATGGATTTAGCAAAATCTGTACATCCCTGACTGAAACTGCCCAAACTTTTAAATTTCACTGTCTTTTTCAATATAGGCCTTACCTATCAATTTTGCAGAAACACTTGCAATATTCCTGTAACAATACTGCAGCCAGGAGTGATTTTAAAGGTAAGTAAGTGATTAATTATGATAAGAACGAGGAAGAGCCATACAAACTCGGGAAGCAAAGGGTAATGCTTTGAAAACTGTCTGATGAGATCCTTAAGCTTCCTCAATATTGTCAGTTTAGTAGAGTAGCTACCTCCCCCACCGCCACCCACAAGATTGGGCCTCCAGCCCAAGCCTTGGTGACTCGACAAAAAGTATTAAGCTTACCTGGGATCAAAGTTTCAAACTCCCCTTATTCAGGCTTTTAAAACTCTCCTTGGAAAGACCCCATGCCAAAGCCGCCTTTCACCCAAGCCCTTGAGTCTGCATTTAGGTTCTTCAACCGTTCTATCCCAAAGGCAGCACTTCTGGGAAAGAGGAACAGCCACAGCAGAACAGGCTAATGGGAAATGGAGTTCCTGTCTCAGAGTTCGATTACAATCCCCTCCTGATCTTTAGAGACAATTATGCTCCCTCTCTCCAACAGAGAAAGTATGGATTTGAGAAGAATTTCTCTCAGGGAAGAGAAAATCCACAGGCAAAGAAGTGATTCACATTGCATGGTCAATTTCACCAGACATTAGTGTGTGTGTGTGTGTGTGTGTGTGTGTGTGTGTACTGTGCGCACGTGTTTGTGTGTGTGGAATGTGACACAGGGGGATGCCATTTTTGGTGGTTTCCAGTAACACCTAGTTCTGCATTTTAATAACACTCTGGCTTGCGGGACTTTAAAAGGTGATGTTTGTCCCGGCATACAAATAATCTGATGGGGAAAGTTTCATCTATTGAATTTCTGACTCCCAGGCTGCTATTAAATCACAGAAGCAGAGTCAATAAAAACAGATTGGCAATTTTAGGTAGATTGGCTGATCCACTATCTCAGGGCTGGCATCAAATCAGGGTAGGCATGGCCAGGCAACTGGCAAGGGCCCACACCCCATCAGGGGCACACTGACAATAACCTCTGAAAAAGTCCAAGCAAATTTCTTAGGACGCATACTGGGCGTCCCAAATTGTGTTGGATATGCAGCTATGTACCTGGAAACTGGAGTGGGCCGGGTGGAAACGAGAGCCTGGGTACAGACTATCAAATTTTGGCTGTGCCTTTATTTTTCATCTGAGCACCCCAGTTATGTACAATTTATGCTAATGGATTCTTATATTAGCAAATGGTCTCTTTTGGTTCAACGTAAAATTAACTCAATTGGTATTCCCCTCGACTCCTTATTTATGCTCAGCCATCAGCAAGCCTTCAGATTGGTGTCCCAGAGGCTGCACGACATTGAGAGACAGGAGCTATTTTCACTAGCAAATAGGACCTGCTCACCTACTGCAAACGGTGTGCTGCCAATATATGGAACTCCTGCTTCTTATTTGTCATCTTTCAGTACTCGGCAGGCTCGTAGAGCATTTATGTTAGCCAGATTTAACATCCTGCCCTCTGCATTACTTCAGGGAAGATTTTTGGGTATCCCTTACCAGCAGAGACTTTGTCCGTGCTTGGTCGGGGACCCTGAATCCTTGACCCACATTCTACTCTACTGTAGATTCTATGCAGAGCTCAGGGACGATCTAATTCTTCCCCTTTTGAGGATGTTTCAAGGCTTTCCGGATAGGTGGCTGGTTTCCTATTGTTTGTGTGACCAGAAACCAATTGTTACCACCCAAGTTGCTAAATTCCTTTTAGCTGCCATGCAAAGGAGGGCCTTTCTATTGGGTAATAATTGAGAACTGTTCCATCTCTATTTTTCTGAATGCTTTGCAAATGTTGTGGCTGGTTTTTATTTTTATTTGGGTCATAATAATTGAGAGCTGTTACTTCTCTATTTTTCTGTATGCTTTGCAAATGTTGTGGCTGGTTTTTATTTTATTTGGGTCATATGACCGTAATAAATCGAAATCGAATCGACAATAACCTCTGGAATTGCTTCTCCTCTTCACCATTGCATCCTGCTTGTTGACCACCCTCTCTGTCTGGTCCGGATAACGGTGCTGATGAGAAGAAGGAGCAGTAGATGCTACTGCTTGCTTGCTCACTGGCTCTCTACCTGTCAAGCAAGCAAGTGGAAGCAACAACGAGAAAGAGGATGAGGAGCAAGAGGAGCTGGTGGTGACCATGGTGGTGAGAAGGTAGACTCCAAAATCGGGAGCCAGCCTTGCACCGTCTATTACATTTGCACCGCTCTCATACTGCTAATACAGGATTTGGGCCAGAAGCAGTGCAGGGCTGTGGGCAAAGGTTCTGTTGTGCCTCCTCCTTTCACAAATTATCATATGCAGAAACCCCCAGTACAGACCATTGTAGTACATACTTGGCTGGTCAAAATATCACCATAATTACAATTTACAGGGATAGTTATAGGGATATGCAAATGGGCAAAACTTGAGATTGTTGAAGTTCCCAGAATTCCATCTCAAAGCTCATTCCAACTTGAGTCTGTATCAGTTTGCAAGCGTTGTGTTTTCCCCCCCTTTTTGCATGAGTCTGTGCGTGTTTTTGTGCATATTTCCCCAAATGCATGCATCAATTGTCCGCATCTTTGAAATGTATGCATTTCTTTCTCCCATTGATTAAAGCATAGTTGTGTGCATTTTTAATTTGAATTTTTCAAATGTTCGCATGTTGTCAAACATATTTTTTGGGGTCTGAGAATGACACTGCATGCTTGGAAATGTATGGACTTTGACCACAGATTATATCTCTGTTTGGTCCAGAAGGTGTGAACTGGGCAAATCCTGATCAAAAATGAACTGGAATGAATTTTTCATACATTCCTAGGTAAGTAGAATACTTTAGCATTTCCCCCCTTGCCATTGGGATAGGGTGGGCTATGTCCAAGTAAATAAATATAGATATGCTTTCCCCCATTCTGCTTGGGTAAGATCTGTGACTTCTTGAACTACTCATCACTCTGTTTAAAACTATTGTCCCCCAGCCCCTGGCGTGGCAATCTTTATTGTATTGTCATTTGTAGCAGTGACGCTTCTGGCACCAATTGGTTGAGCTGGTATGATGGCACAGAGTGTTCGCAAATGATCCTAATGCACACCACAGAAAGGGTATTTGCAGTCCAGGCTCAGGGAGAGAAGGACAAATTGTCAGTTTGGCTGGCATTAAAACCTCACTGAAGGCCCTATGGGCGGAACTAGTTGTGTAAGGGAGCCTGAGGGTCATAATTCTTAATCTCCAATATTTATAAATCTATTTTATTTATTTTAATATATCAATAAACAACCCCCGCAGCAAATATTAGTAATCCCTTATGTACAAAAATATCCCTTTAATAAATTACTTGTTTAATAGTTCATCTTGTCTCTAGTGTTGGTGCCCATCTCACACCTAAGCCTCTTATATAAGCTACTAGGAATTTTTAAAGTATTCTAACAGATTTGGTGGCAGTGGAAAAGGGTCAGCTTGTAGAACTCTGAGTTATAATGGCACAGAGTTCCTTAGGCCCTGAAATATAAGCATTTGCTATAAATTAGAAACTCCAATGGTGGGATTGCCCAGTGAAGGAGCAGTTCTTCCCCCACAGGTGGTGGCAGTGCTGTGGAGAGGAAATCCCCCATACCTCTGAACTGAAGTGGCTCTGGTCCAAGGTGAAGTGGGCTGGCCCTGATGCTTTGGACTCACTTCAGAGGGTAGTTTTTTTTGTAAGCCAAATTGTATACATTGTTGGACATCCCCCAGGCAAGCTCTACATAAAAGGAAAACTCCAGGCAGTGGGGAAAGAGAGGAGGGGGTGCAGTTGCATGACCGGCAGGTCAAGTTTCCAACCAGGGAATAACTTTATCAGGTCTCCCCTGGTTTTTTTTCAATCACAATCATTTTGGGAAAGACATAGAAGGGACTTATCTGACTTTTCACTCCTTTTTGTGACTGCAGAAGTCAGGACCAGCATCAAGGTTAGGCATGGTCGGGCACCTGCCTAGGGCCCACCCCTCAACAAGGACCCAATGACAACAGCCCTCTGGAGTTGCGCATCCTTCTCCCCATTGCAGCCTGCTTGTTTACCTGCCTCTCACTCTGACCCAGACAACAGTGGTGGTGAGAAGGAGGAGCAGTAGCTACTGCATGTTTGCTCATGGGCACTCTTTCTGTTAAGCAAGCGAGTGGTAACAATGACGAGAAAGAGGAGGACGGAGGAGCAACAGCAGCTGGTGACAATGGCAGTGAGAAGGTAAGGCTCACTGAGGGAGGGACCTGTTGAGGGCGTCTTCCCAAGGGCCCTCAAAAACTGTCAGCAGCACTTAGGGCTTTACAAGAATTCTTTGTGTGGTCACCACTTACTAGGAGATCTCTGGCGTCCTGCTGCTGCTGCCCATTCAGTGGGTGTGGCTTACATCAACTCCCCAATCAAGTATGTGGAGTTGCACCGAGTTCCCACAGCCTGGTGCAAGCTCCCCCAGCACCTTTTCCTTGACTACTAGTAACAGGGAAGGCCGGGCAACACCGTCCTGCTAAAGGTAGCACCTGGTCTGCTGGCAACTTATAATGTGAGGTAATGAACTCCAGGAAGCCAGGATAGGGTTATAAACATTCTTAAAGCTTTACGTCACTTCAAATGCAGAGCTTTTTCAATGGAGCCAGCTCACACATTCCGCTCTCCCTTTTCTCTCTCTCTGTTGTAGAAGATCTGTCGTCACTCAGAAGGGTGAGGGTTGCAGATCTTTCTGCTGGGAGAGAGATAGGGGGAGCTGCGGTTAGATTTCCCTCTCTGAGGTCAGAAAACTCTCTCTGACCTCAGACATCTTTCTTATGGCCTCTGGGATGCCATCTCAGGGACCGTAGGATTGCACCTTCTCAGTCCCAACACCATTGGAGGAATGTTTGTGGGAACATGTTAGAAGGCCTTCTCAGTGGCTGCACCCAGAGTCCAGAAGTCCCTGCTAAGGGAGGCAAGGTTAGCGCCATCTTTCTTGTTCTTCCATTGGCAGGCAAAGACATTTTATTCAGGCATGTATTTGGCTGGTAAGCGGTTTTGTTTGCCGAACCAGGTTTTAACTGGTGGCTGCTGTTTATTTTCTATTTCTTTTTAACTGATGCCTTTTAAATTGATGTGGTTATGTTTTAATGATGTTACATTTTGTGCATATTTTATTAGTAGTACAATTTATAATGGGAAGGTTGGTTATAACAACAACAACAACAACAGACATCTTAAAGAAGAAAATTTTATGGATATATGGAATCAATTATTAGACTATGTATTAATAAAGGGGAAGGGGAGTATGCCTTGTCAGGATATGTTATATTTTTGAAATTTGGAATTCATTTGATCAAGGGGACGGAATTGGTCCCTAGGAGGGTGGGGGGGTGCACTTTATGATTTATTGTATGTAGTTTACTTTAAATTGTTGTGTTATTATTGTATTTTGTTATATGTTGTTTTGAAAAGTAAATAAATAAATAAATAAAAACACAGACATCTTCCTGAAATTTGGCCGGCTTCATCTTCTCATAAAGGGCTATTATCCCTGCATAGTTCATCCAATTCTGCCACAACAGTTATTGAAAAGTAAGTATTGTTGTTCATATCTGAATGAAAGCACACCTGACCAAAGTGCCACCCTATCCAAGGTTCCAAATGCAGGTTCCAAACTGAATATTTTTGCTGTGTACACTCTTATCAGCTATTATAGCTAGTAGCCATGGATAGGCTAATATTCCATGAATTTCCCTCATCCCCTATTAAAGCCATGTAAGCCTACTGCATTTCTTTATTAAAAATGTCGCAGTTCTATAAAATAACCCAAGGTAACATACAACATTAAAAAATCCACTAGAAGACCAATAAAGATAGCAAGTAAATAAATAAATAAATAAATAAATACAAAGCAGTTGTAAAACAATCCTAGATAGCAGCAGATCACAACTTAAAAACCCCTTGAGAAGAAAAAAAATATCTCTTTGCCCAGTGGCAATGGATATAAGGAGATTTGGTATGCTCATTCTCCCAGGGGAGACTATTCCAAAAGATGTCTGAGGTCCCAGGTTCAGTCTGTGAATATTTCTTGCTGGAAAAGCCCTCTGTAGCGATTGGACAAAAGTCCTTGGCTTTTATATGAGACCCAGAGGAATACCACAAACAAAACAACTACAAACTTTGTTTAAGATGACATTACAATGTAAAATGCATAGAGCTCTTGTCAGCTTTATTTATTTGTTTGCTTGTTTATTTTAGATGTATCTACAACATCCTTCAAAAACATTCCCAGGAGAGCTTACCAACCCGCTCCCTGAAAATGAACTGAATAAAAACAGTTGAAACATATGAACAACATACTAAAAGCAGACACAGTGTAAAAGAGCAGCATAAAACCATGAAGAGAGATAAAATATATTACAAGCCTATGGTCCTCAGGGCAGCATCACACGGTTTTTTTTTTTATTTTTAAGGAAAGATCAGATCTCCCCCTCGGAGGTTGGAGAGAGAGCTGACCTTGGAGAGGGAGATCCAACCTTGGATCTCCTATCCCTGTCCCCGAAGGGGGATCTATGATCTTTATCTTTCTGACATTTGAGAGGGCTGAAAGGGACATAGCATCGGGGAGTGGACCCAAAGGCTCCAAAGCCCTCCCAGCCTCCAACCGTGCCCCCAACAGAAGGGTTTCTTTATATCAGGGGTGTTGACCCTCAGGCCTGCGGGCCAAATCCTGCCTGCCTGGGATCCCAATCCATTGCTCTGGGGTTTCCCAGATGGCCACACCCTTTCCCCCAGACCACCGCTCAGTTGGTGGTTTCCTGGCTCTTACATAGTTCCACTTCCACTAAAAGGTTGAAATGCTTCTCCTACGAGTCAAACGACACATTGATGGGGTTCACACAACACGATAAGCCATGGTGACGTATAAACCATGTTTGTTTCAGAGTGGCTTGTCATGTTGTCTGAACCCAGCCAAAGTGGCTTGTGCGCGGTTAACAAACCATGCTGCTGGTAGGGATGTGTGTGGTGCTCGATTGGGGGTGGGGGGTTAGAAATCCGGTGAACTCACCAGACTCAACCCCCCGAGCTCCGCTTGGCCTACCTGCTTCTGCAGCTCGACTTGCGTTCTCACGAGCTGAGCCAGGGAAGTGACTTCCGGGTTCCTGGCGCTACATTTTTAGTGCCAGGAACCCGGAAGTCCGGTGAGTGCCTCGGCTGATGCTCACTTTCGGCCCGGCTTGGCAGTTGCGGCGGCAGTGCTCACCGAGCGCCAAGCGAGTCAGGTGGTGGGCGGAATGCCTGCCCCAGTTGCTGGGTTCAGACAACACATCAAGCCACTCTGAAACAAACATGGCTCACAAACCATGCTGGCTCATTGTGTTGTGTGTGTGAACCCATTGATGGTGTTAATTGCATAGCTTGTAGCTGATCATATTCCTCCTCCTCCTCCTCCACCACCACCACCACTCGAGAGTAACTGTGCATGATGCCAATTCAGATCAGGACCGACCAGCACACACCACGTTGGGAGGTTTAAACCCCCTGCCCCAGCTCTTTGCTTCTCAAAATTCCTGCTTTGCAGGGATTAAAAACAGAACAAAATCTCCATTGGCTTCATGACATCACCATGCTTTCTGCCCTCACTGTGGAGGCTGGTGGGCAAGCAGAAATGGCACTCAGCACCAGCTGAGACTCCCTGGAGTCTGATTACCCATCAGCCAGGAGGTTTGCCCCCATACTTTGTGCTGTTTTGCAACCCTGGCCCTAAAATCACCAAAATGTCTCACAAGAACATAAGAAGAGTCATGCTGGATCAGACCAGTCCAGCATTCTGTTCACGCAGTGGCCAACCAGCTGCCCACGGGATCCCACAAGCAGGACAGGAGTGCAACAGCACCCTCCCGCCCATGTTCCCCAGCAACTGGTGTGCATAGGCATTTTGCCTCTGATACTGGAGGTAGCATATAGCCATCAGGACTAGTAGCCATTGATAGCCTGCTCCTCCATGAATTTGTCCAGCCACCTTTTAAAGCCCTCCAAATTGTTGTCCATCACTACATCTTGTGGAAGTGAATTCCATCATTTAACCATGTGCTGGGAGAAGTACTTCCTTTTATCTGCCCTGAACCTCCCACCAGTCAGCTTCATGGCATGCCCCCAGGTTCTAGTATTGTGAGAGAGGGAGAAAAATGTCTCCCTGTCCACTTTCTCCACACCATGCATAATTTTGTACGCCTCTATCATGTCTCCCCTCACTCACCATTTTTCTAAGCTAAACAATCCCAGCTGCTGTGACCTTTCCTCATAGGGGAGTTGCTCCAGCCCCTTGATCATTTTAGTTCCCCTTTTCTGCACTTTTCCCAGTTCTACAATATCCTTTTAGGTGCGATGACCAGGACTGTACACTCTGAACAAAGTCTCCCTGCACTTTGTAGCCTGTGGACATGGGGGCAAACTTTGGGGGAAAGGTATTTTGGCTTGACATTGATTCAATCACTGTGCAAAAAGGAATCTTGAGATGCAAATTCTGCTTTGCCCGTCATTTAAACAATGCGTGTGTGCACTGGTGCGTATTCAGTACTTTGTATGAAAAAAGGTGCAGACTGGAAAACAGCAAACTTCGCTCGCGCTCCTTCTGAAATCAGTTGTAGAAGTTCTCCCGGTTAAAGCGGAGGATATAGGCAGAGTGGAATGCAAGGCGGAAGAATCCCACAGAGAAGGAACAGAATGGAATGGATGAAATGTGTTCACCCTTGCATCTTAGCATGCCCAACCAAAATATCAGCTTAGAAAACCCCTGATATCATTCAATGTGGTGCTTTTTGTCACCTCGGTGGCTGTCCTTCTATTTGTTCTCCATCTTTCCATTTTTTTATTTTTTTTATTTTGGCATCGGAAAGTCCAGATTGCTTCCTGCCGGTCTGCGAGATCTCGCTCCCTTAATGATACAGAGGAAGATAAAGTGCTTATAATGCCGATGGAGGTAAAGGTGCTAGAATAAGAAGTACTTCCCTCAGGCACCAGAGTGATATACTGTTATAGGGAGTAAACTCAGCAGAGATTCATATACCATGTTGCAGGTTAGTCAGTCAGCAGCACCCTTGGTCATTATCTCCTGGACCACAAATCTCTGAAGAAGCTTCAAGGTCAGTTTGGAGTCTATGGATCAGATAAGGTTACAATTGATTGGCAGCACTCTTAGCTCTGCCAACATATATTAAATTTGAACATTTAGGAGTTTTCATGGCGTTGGGTTGCTACAGATAGAGAAGCTGGTACATCAGGACCAACGTGAGAGCCAGTGTGGCGTAGTGGTGAGAGTGTTGGACTGGGACTTGGGAGATCGGGGTTCTAGTCCCCACTCGGCCATGAAGCTCACTGGGTGACTCTGGGCCAGTCACTGACTCTCAGCCTAACCTACCTCACAGGGTTGTTGTGAGGATAAAATGGAGAGGAGGAGGAGGATTATGTAAGCCACCTTGGGTTCCTTGCAAGAAAAAAAGGGGGGTATAAATATAACAAATAAATAAATAAATGCAAATTCAGTTCAGACACACCACTGCACACCACAGGCATTGAACCTCGTTCAGCCCGAGGACTGAATTCCATTTTGGACAAGCTCTTGGGGGCTGCATTCCAGTGGTGGGCAGGGCCAGATGCAAAATGGGCAGGGCCAAAGATACCAGCAGCATATTTTAGCTTAACGCTCTTACAACCAGCAACTAAACCTCAGGAGCAGTGGAGGCTGGTGACGTCTATTTTGGTGGCGCTCCCAATCCATTACAGGCTTTATCTGGAGCTTCATAGGAGCTATCCATGGTGCTGAGCTCCATCCCCAAAATAGGCTCAGCACCACCATGGAGCACCATGGATAGCTCACATAAAGCTCTAAGTAAAACCTGCAATGGATTAGAAGCCCCACTGAAATAGGAGACGCATTTCAACCATTTAGCATTGGGGGGGGGGGAACTGCACTAAAGCCAGGGAAACCAGCAAAAGGCCAGGGGAAGGGGGCATGACCAACTGGGGATACCTAGGGGGTCATATTTGGCCCCCAGTACCTCTGCGCTACGCCATGCAGATGGGAGTTTGCCTCTGCTTCTTTGGGATTCTGCAGAGAGAAGGGAGGTAAAGGTGGCTGCTGCTGCAGCAGCAAATACATGATATCTGAAAATGAAAGGCTGATATGGGGTGGGGATGGTTGCCCCCCCTCCTCTCCCTCTCCCTCTCCAAAGGCAGCAGTGAACAGCCACACACACACACACACGCACACACACACACAACACGTGCCTTTGGGTATTGCTTCCCCGCCGACATATGTGGGCTGCCCCCTCCAAGCAACAGCTTGGATTGGAGGATGTCCCAGGCTGTGATGGACGTGGGAATCCTCTCAGTTGCTAATGACAGAGGGAGCCTGGGACGGCCTTCCTTTCACACAGCAGGTAGATTCTGAGAACACAAGAAAAGCTCTGCTGGATCCGATTCAAACGTAAATCTAATCCAGCATTTGGCATTCCCTCAGTGGCCAAAGAGCTGTCTGGGGAAAGCCTTCAAGCAAGAACCTCTCCCACTGTTCCCCAGCCAGTAGCATTCTGTCTTTGGATATATAGGTTCTATTGAATTATTATAGCTAAAGACTGTTGATGGACTTATCCATTAATTTGCCTGAGATTCCATATAGACATTAATAATAGGTAATCACTAAGAAATAACATAGGATGATAGAATATCCTTGAATGTGTTTAGCCCATGATGGGGTGCTTCTTGAACCTGAAGGAACCTATATTGGTCCAAATTATTATTATTGTGTGTGTTTTTAATATTTAGAGACCAGCCTCTCTGAGGGCATCTCTGTATGGGTCCTCCCTGTGTTCCTAGTTTGGTGCATTTGTGCCCAATCAGAAGGCAAAAAGCAGCTTGTTTAAACATAGGGTATGGTTATAGAGATCTGTGTGTGGAGCTCAATTGGGTGGTGGTGGTGGAAGTCCTGTGAACCCGCTGGGCTAGACCCCCCAAGCCCCATTCACCGTAATGCTTCCCCGACATGACTCGTGTTCTCCCGAGATGAGCTGGGGAAGTGACTTCTGGGGACTTCCTGTTCCTGGCACAACGTTGTTTACCTAGAAAATGGTGTAAGATATGTTAAAAACAGCCGCGATTTGCACAAGTTAGACAAATCACAGCCACTTTTAATGTATCTTACGCCATTTTCTACGTAAACAATGTAGTGCCGGGAACCCAGAAGACTGGCGAGCACCTTGGCTGGCGCTTGCTTTCGGCCCAGCTTAGCAGGTGTGGCGGCAGCAGCACTCACCGTGTGCACCGTGAGTTGGGTGATGGGCGGATTGCCCACCCCTAGTATGGCAATAGAGCTCAGCAATTTGCACCTGTGGTTTTCTTGAATGGGAAGGCATGGTAAGGAAGGCTGAGGGAACATCAGGGCCTGCTCCAGTTGGACTGCCCCCCCCCCCGCCACAGGGCTGACATCTACAGCCCTGTGGGGAAGAGGAAGGAGCGAAGGAGGCAGGAGCAGGCTGAGGGAACATCAGGGCCTGCTCCAATTGGACTGCCCCACCCAGGGCTAACTTCTTGAGACTTCTACACAGAGAATTACTGCCAGAAGTAGTAATTAATATTCCCCCTTCTTCCTTCCCCATTCCCTTTTCCTTGTGTGTCGTGTCTTTTTAGATTGTAAGCCTGCGGGCAGGGACTGTCTTGTTAATTGCTGTAAACTGCCCAGAGAGCTTCGGCTATTGGGCGGTATGAAAATGAAATAAATAAATAATCAAGGAGGGGATCAGGATCAGATTATAGGCCATTTAGGCAAGTTCTGAACTCTTACTCTTGTTTAGGAGAGGGATCTATTTCCTACCTCTATTGTTCCTCCCACCAGCAAAACTACTTCTGTATTAAATCTTACAAATACTTTCTGTCATGACTCCTGGCCCTCGGACCTTTCAGTGCATGGTGGAAGACTCTGAGGAAAACAGCACTTAATCTACTTCCTCAGGGGAAGGACAGTGAGTAGTTAATTCAGGGCTTCCGAAAGGACACAGCCCTGCCACCCTCCTCAGAGGATGAGTCCCCAGCAGAACCTCCATCTTCCCAGCCTTGCATAAGATTCAGACTGGATAATCAGGTGAGGGCCCTTTAATAGTCCAGTCAGCTCCTCCAAGAGTGTGGAGCAAACAGCAGTCACAGGCCTTGTCAACCTATATAAGGCTTCAATTGGCTATAGCTCCCTGCTGAAACAACATCCTCCTATAGCTGTCCTAATAGGAAAGAATTTCAGCAACCAAGACTCTCTTGGAGCAAGGTGCTGTTTTCATCCTCTGCATAAGAGGCCTTTTGCCTTGACTTTACCTGCCTTGATTTCACTTACCTTGTGTGGACTTTACCAACCTTGATTTGACTCCATCAGATACTACCTGCTTCTGTAGGGATGTGTGAGGAATCTTGTTGGGTGGGGGGTCAAAATCCAGTGGATTGTCCCAGCTCAGCCCCCTGGATTCTGGCTCATCAACTCAGCACTGGTGCTGACTTGCTCTGACATAAGTTGAGCCAGCACATGGCCTTCCACTTTTAAAACAGGCTGATATTTGCATTTTGTTTTAAAGCTAGGACAATTTGCATAAATTCTAGCCACAATTTGTGCAAACTGCAGCCAGAATGTATGTAAATTGTGCAAATTGTGGCCAGAATTTACACAATTTATGGTCAGAATTTACACAAATTGTGGCGGGAATTTATGCAATTTCCCCTGGCTTTAAAAAAAAGACTTGCAAATTGTGACCCGCTTTAAAAGCAGAAGCTGTGACACACACACCCCCAGCGACTTGGCCCACTTTTGGCTCTTGAGTCAATGAGATGCCAAAAGTTCGCCGAGCAGAAGCAGGTCGAGTTCCTCAGTGTCACCCATCCCTATCAGACTTCCCCTGTGAGCCTCAAGTTGCCCACAGAATGGGACACCATTTTAAATCATGCAACTAATAATGTCAACTGTGAATTGGATTAACATTTATGGAATAATGGGCTCAAGTTACAGGAAGCTAGATTCGGACTGGACATCAGGAAAAATATCCTGACTGTTAGAGCAATATGGCAATGGAACGAATGACCTAGGGAGATTGTGGGCTCTCCCACTCTGGAGGCATTCCAGATGCAGATGGACAGCCATCTGTCTGGGATGCTTTGACTTGGATGCTGCATTGTGTAGGGGGTTGGACTAGATAGCCTTACAGGACCCTTCCAACTCTGCTATTCTATGATTCTATGTACAGGGGCCACTCAGCAAAGTGCCTTCTTTGTCTCCCTTTTATGCCAGTGGGGCCCCTGTCACACTTATCTGGTGGCAGTGGCAGGCGGCAGCAGCTGCTCTCTGAAAACCAGCTGGTTGGGTCTGAGAGATACCACCATTTTAATTTCCCACAACTATAAGGACTTCTGGACTGCTTGTTCAGAAGTACATAACTCCAGGACCATCAGTTCCTGTGATGGCAAAAATGGAACACTGTCCCCTTAATTCCAGTCAGGCCTGTTTTTCAGAAGCTGAGTAAATGTGGGAAAAAAAAAATATTCATGGCACTGAACTTTCCATCTTGTTCTAAAACCTTGATCAATGTCACTACAGGGACATCAAATTCAGCAGCCCAATGTTAATCAAGGGCAGTGACTTTTTATTTGAAGTGAATAAGGGTCATGTCAGGGAAGATGTATCCCTTGGATTGTTTATGGTCACCTTTGCTTGACAGTGTGTAAAATCATCGCTCATCTGTTAAAGGTGCTTTAAGAAGAGGACGGCCCATACCAAGTAATAGTTAGACAATTATCCACCATTCTTTTTAGGCTGGATTTGCCCAGAAGTGGCATTAACCACCAAGGATGTGGACACACAGCCCGGGCCATGCTGCCAAAGAAGCCCAATGACCCCGCTTAAAGATCGTATTAAGAGTGTGCCTACTGTAGTGTTCTCCAACCTTGGGTCCCCAGATGCTTTTGGCCTACAACTCCCAGCTCTGCTGGCTGGGGCATGCTGGGAGTTGTAGGCCAAAAACATCTGGGGACCCAAGGTTGGAGAACACTGGGGCTACTGGATGAGGGCACAGAAAACACAATCCTGGCATTCAAGAATAGCTCCCCAATTCCTAGATGGCAGAAATGACTGTAATGCCCAGTCCATAATGAAGACCTACAATCTGGCCCCAGCTACCTATCAAGAAATCTCTCCCCAACACCCCAAGTCAAGGTACATAGTAGCCAAGAGTAAAGTTATTTTGAATCTGAGGCAGAGAATCCCGCAAGTGCCTCTCCCCCTGTACAGAAATATGTACAATAATAATACATTAAATAACTAACAATTTGCTGTCCTTTCATGACACCCAGATCAGCTGCCCGAGGTGGCTGCCTCTCTCTCTGCCTAATGGTAGAGCTGGCCCTGCTTCCTATTGGAGAAGATTGCACAGGACGGCGGTGGATGATCTGTGGCCAATAGCCTCATCTCATGTGGCTTGGAGTCTCCGGATGCTGTGGTCCAGCTCTTTGCTCTCAAACTTCAGTTAAGAGCCTTGCACATCTGTAAGAGGAAGAGCTGTGAGGCAAAACGAGCATAGGAAGAAGCAGAGCTGAATTGAGAGTTTGCAAAGTGAGAAGGAGAAAGATGCTGAGGTTACGGTGGCCTGGGTGGTTCATGCAGTTCCTGCACATTTCGGTGTTTGTGAATGCCAGCTGTGCAGTGGAGGCTCTGGGGGAGAGAGGAAGATGGCAACGTCCTCGATGGAGAAGAAACTGTCCCACTTGGGAGGGTGTGTATGCAAAGAGGGAAGGTTTGTGTATGTGAGAAGCTATTCAGTCAATTGTCTTGAATCTGAGCGTGAGCAGGAAGTGGTGGCAATGGTGAGAGAGACTCTCACCATTTCCCCTGCATCCCCGCAAAATCCTTGCTCAGGGCACTTCTGCACAAGCTCAGCTATGAGAGAGAGAGAAGAGTGTGTGTGGAAGAAAGACACACACACACTCGCTCGGAAGGTTCACCCCCCACCCTCAACTAATGTGAGGGATTGCAGCTAAGCTCAGAATGAGCAGGGAATTCTGAGTCGAGGGTGGTGTCAGCATCCCTGCTAATAAAATAATGCTGGTGCTGCATCCCTGAGGGCCCTGCCTCCACTACCCCATCGGAGACAGAAACAGTGGTTCAGTGGCCACTCAGAGAGTGGCAGTGGCAATGGGGCACTAACAAACAGGCCCGCTGTCAGCACCTGGGCCCAAAACAGGCATGCCAGAGCCCCCAGGCCTGACACTGCTTGCCGCATCAGTGTTTCTTATTTTTTTGGGGGGGGGATAGAGTTGCGGGCAGCTGGCTCGGTATGTACAGAGTTGGAAGATGCCCATTTTATTATTGTTACTTTAGTAAAAATGGTGCTTATTCCCAAGTTAATCTTTTAAGCAGCAAGCAGCAGAAGCAAACTCCATTTCCCCCCCCAGTGGTCACGGTGGTGCTGTGATTTAAATACATTTAAAATGCGGAACTGCACATGCTTAGAGAGTAGTTTTTTAAAATCAAGGCTGGCGAACAGTTTTTTGGGCTGTTGCTGGTGCATATCAGGAATGCGGAAGCAGTTGTGAAGCATGGAATGGTGGCGGGGGCAAGAGAAGAGAGATATTAGCTGTGTGCTTCACAACATGATTATAGAAGTGTACAGAATTATGCATGGTGTGGAGAAAGTGGACAGGGAGACATTTTTCTCCCTCTCTCATAATACTAGAACCCAAAGGGGTCATCCCATGAAGCTGATTGGTGGGAGATTCAGGACAGATCAAAGGAAAGACTTCTTCACACAGCGCATAGTTAAACTATGGAACTCACTTCCGCAAGCTGTAGTGACGGCCACCAATTTGGACAGCTTTAAAAGGGGGTTGGACAAATTCCTGGAGGAGAAGGCTATCCATGGCTACGAATCCTGATTGGCTATATGCAACCTCCAGTAGCAGAGGCAGCATGCCTATGTACACAAGTTGCTGGGGAACATGGGTGGGAGGATTCCGTTGCACTCATGTCCTGCTTACGGGTTTCCTATGGGCAGCTGGCTGGCCACTGTGTGAACAAAATGCTGGACTAGATGGACCCTTGGCCTGATCCAGCAGGGCTCTTCTTATATTTTTAACTGAAGTAATACACATGGCAGTATAAAGCCCCCTCCCACCCCAAATGCCTCCCTCCCCCTCCCTTCCCAAGACCATTAAGTCCAGGTTTTTTTTAATTACCTAGCTGTCCTACTGGACAGGAAAGTGGTTTGAGGTGGAGCATTTGTTTGATCCAATATGGCAGCTCTCACGAAGGCATGGTTTTCTTCATACACTGGATGCTGTTTGTCTTCTGTGGATGATATGGTGTACAAAAACTCGGAAAGCACGTGGTCCTGGTTGAAGGACCCTTTTCTGTTTTGTACCATGAATATGAAAGATTGCAATTCAGAAGTAGTTTACCCGTACTGTAACAATTCCTTCTCTTGTATTGCCAAGGTCAGTAAGCTGCAAAGTTATTTTGATGCATATGTTTCAGTTATGGAAATGGGTATACATGTTTCAGAAAATTGCCAATTTTCTCCTGCTATCAAAGGCAGCTCCCCCCGCCCCCCGTGTGATGATTTGACTCTCTATCTCTTTTCCAATCTTATCTCACAGTCACTCGTCTCTTCAACTCATAACTCACTCTCCAGTAACGCAGTCATATCTCGCCTTGTTGCTTTCTTATTTATGTATTTTTAATGTTCCTATCATTACATTTCCGGAGTACAAACAATTTTAAGGAAGCCTCCATGTCCAGCCATTTACTACTAAGATTTTTCAATCTGTGGTAGGCCCATGCTTGATATTCTGGTCAGGCCAAGGAGCAGCAAAATGTTGTGCAAAGTTTGGAACAGATTCTGAAAGTGGTTATGTACGAAGATAATTGGTACAGTATTTTTTAAGCTAAATAGTTTCCTTTTCAGACATATGTAACCTGGGTTGTTTTTGTTTTTTTTAATGCTGAGATAAGCCAGTGCAGACAGCTATGATTAGTGATGCTTTGAGGAATTCAATCTTTGTGAATTCTGTTACAAATTGGCCTGACCTGCACCTCCTGGAACAATATGTAGAAAAGTGTGGTCCACCAGCTTTTGCACTGCCTGAATGTTCCTTCCAATGCAGTCCTTGGCTTTAAAAGGGGTAGCAAAATGCCTTTAAAACTTCATCATTTGCAAAAAAAAAACATATTTAGAAATGCTCTATTTTAAGGAAAACATGTATTCAGAGTACTCATTTAAATAGATATTTAAATACATTTTTTTCCCTGACCAGATTGTTTAAAATAAAGACAGATTAATGTGGAAATGGGATTTAGGGCACAATCCTATGGCCACTAGATATAGAATCTACACGGCCATAGGAGAGGTCAGAGTCCCAGCTCTGACTGACTCTGCTAACACGCTCTGCCCTCACAGCCAGCACAGAAAGAACCGTGCCAGCTGCAACTCCAAGGTTGAAAGACTGACTGGAGTACATGAGTAGCCTTTCCTCCTCGTGCTCCAGGGTAAAAGACTTTAATGGCCAAAATCAACTAAGTCTTTTGCAGGAGCACAGAGGCGACCTTTGCCTTTGGGCTCCTTCCACCCTACATTGGATGCCCGTCATCTTCCGAGTTTGGAGGGTTACAGGCAGTCACATTGGATTGCATTGCCTATAGACTAGTGACTAGTGAGTGAGTGTTTGTGAAAGTGATGCAAACTGGAAATGGACTGATTTGTCTGTCCTTCTTTATGATGCTTATAAAGGAACATGCTATGGCAGATTGGGATCATGCTTGCTGGCTGAGCCCTTCCTCTACATCTGTATTAAAGGTCTGGTTTAAACAAGAAGGTATACACGTTACGTACACCAGGAAACATATAATTTCTAGGGATATGTGTGCATTCGTTCAAAAATGAAAACTAAATATGAATGCTTTAACAGGGTTCCAAATCCCAATAGTGCAAAGGGTTCAATTTGCAAAGAGTTCAACTTAAGCAGAGGGATGCCTGATCATCCCAGTTTGCAGGACACGGAATAATGGGCTCAAGTTACGGGAACCTAGATTCCACCTAAACATCAGTAAAAAATTCCTGACTGTCAGAGCAATAAGACAATGGAATCAACTACCTAGGGAGGTGGTGGGCTCTCCCACTCTGGAGGCATCCAAGGTGCAGCTGGACAGCCATCTGTCAGGGATGCTTTGACCTGGATTCCTGCATTGAGCAGGGGGTTGGACTCGATGGCCTTGTAGGCCCCTTCCAACCCTACTTTTCTATGATTCTATGGTTGAGAAATTTGCTTTGTCAAGATTTTTTTTTTAAAAAATTATTATTATTATTAATGGCTTTACCCAATTCAAGACTCCCAGAACCAAACACGGATCTGAATACAATTTGTGTCAGAAATCTGGTTATTTCCAAGCTTGCAATGAATTCTGCAAAAAAGAAAGAAAGAGGGGGTGTGTCTACTAACATATGCGCAAAGAAAGCTATGTACATTTCTAAAGAGTGCACAAATATGCTTTAGTCAATGGGTGCATGTATACAAAAATGCATACATTTGAAAAAACATGTACACAAAATCTGTACACATTTCCGGGGGGGGGAGAGAAAACCCATACGGAACCAGGATGGAACAAACTTAGTGGTGGAGAACAGAGATCCTTGATAGGATCAAGCTTTACAGATCTGCCCATCCCTACGTCATGAATAGAAGCACCCTGCAGACCTCCCTGCTCAACATGGGGACCTCAGGGATATAGAGGGCACTCAGGGCAGGACTGGTATCAGAGGCAGTATACCCATGTACACCAGTTGTTGGGGAACATGGGTTGGTGGGTGCTTTAGCACTCATGTCTTGCTTGTGGGATCCTGTGCGTAGCTCGTTGGCCACTGTGTGAACAGAATGCTGGACTAGATGGACCCATGGTCTGAGCCAGCAGGGCTCTTCTGATGTTCTTATGGTGCATAAGAGGACATTGTGGGCAGGGCAGGGCAGGGCTCCATGCCTCTTCATGTACTCTTCATGTCCCCAATGTTGTTCAGCATCTATATGAAGCCTCTGGGAATGGTCATTAGGGGATTTGGAACCAAGTGCCATCAGTGCACAGATATCACACAGCTCTATCTCCCTGTGACAACTGAATCAGGAGGAGAGGCTGTGCAAGTTCTGGATCAGTGCCTGGACTCAGTGATGGGCTGGATGAGGACCAATAAACTGAGGCTGAATCCTGGCAAGATAGAAGCCCTGTGAGTGAGTTGTTCCTGAGTCTGGGGGATAGGCTCATTGCCTGTCCTGGATGGGGTTGCACTCCCTTTGAAAGATCAGGTTCGTAGTCTGGGAGTACTCCTAGATCCATCATTGTTGCTGGAGTCCCAAGTGACTGTGGCGGCTCAGATTGCCTTTGACCATCTTCAGTTGGTTCACCAACTGCGGCCTCTCCTGGGAAGGAATAGGTTGGCCTCAGTGATACAGGTGCTAGTACCCTCAAGATGTGATTACTGCAATGCACTCTATGTGGGGCTGCCCTTGAGGCTGCTCCAGAAGCTGGGGCTAGTGCAGAATGCAACAGCTCGGCTGTTGTTTGGAGCTGTCTCATTTTTAGCATGCAACTCCTTTGCTGAAGGAACTGCATTGGTGACCTATTCACTACTGGGTCAGATTTAAGGTTCTGGTACTTGTGCACAAAGCCCAAAACAACCTGGGACCAGGATACCTGAGAGAGTGCCTTCTCCTTTACCAACCTTCTTGGTCACTGAGGTCATCGGAGGATATTCTCCTGGTGGTCCTGCATGGATCTATGGCCCAATTGGAGTCCACCAGGAGAAGAGCCTTCCCTGTGGAAGCTCCATTTCTATGGAACTTCCCTGCCTCTGGAGGTCAGGCAGGCTCCAACATTGTATAGCTTTTGGTGCCTGCTGAAGTCATCCGTGTTCCGGGAAGCCTTCCTTACTGACCAGCGACACTTTTCATGATATCCTGTTTTCTATACATTGTCTTTATTATTTATTTATTTTTTATCATTTAATTGTTCACTGCTCTGAAATCTGCTTAGATATGGAATGGTATACAAATACTGTAAAAAACAAAACAAACAAACACTGTCCACACACTAGATGGACCCATGATTTCACTCAGAATGATGCAACTTCCTTTGTTCCTTCCTGCATAGGTTTGGTTTTAGACATGTGGTGGATTAACTATTTAGGAAGAAAAGATGATGGGGATCATTGGGGAGGAGACTGGGGGGAGATATGATCGCACTCTTCCAGTACTTGAAGGGATGTCACAAAGAGGAGGGCCAGGATCTCTTCTCGATCATCCCAGTTTGCAGGACACAGAATAATGGGCTCAAGTTACAGGAAGCCAGATTCTGCCTTGACATCAGGAAAAATTTCCTGACTGTCAGAGCAATAAGACAATGGAACCAACTACCTAGGGAGGTGGTGGGATCTCCCACTCTGGAGGCATTCAAGGTGCAGCTGGACAGCCATCTGTCGGGGATGCTCTGACTTGGGTTCCTGCATTGAGCAGGGGGTTGGACTCGATGGCCTTATAGGCCCCTTCCAACCCTACTTTTCTATGATTCTATGATTCTATGTTTGTTACATCTGTTTTCAGAGACATCACTGAGATGTCAGATGTTAATCTTGGGTATAAAAGCTTAACTAAAGAGAAGGTAATGAGAGAGAAACAAGAAAGGCTTGAATGGTTATGCCATGGTGTGCTTCTAAGATCTTTAATTTAGTCGACAAGGAGTGGGGGAGAGATTTCCACTATAAATGCTGTGGAGGTCTCAGAGTTTTCAAACCACACATCTCTGCTTTTCTTCTTGAACCAAAAATGTTTAATTAGCAGTGACGAAAATTTCTGTCCAAAGTGCAGACAGATTAAAGAAAGTGTTGCCTAATTGAATCACTCCAATTCAAACATGGTTTATTAAACACCTCCACTTCTCTGGCATGATTAGACAAGCACGAAAGGAGAGAGATGCGGATTAAAACGGGAAAATGTCCAGCGGCTTTGTGCACAGGCTTAGGCCAGAAAGCTTGGCAAAGCTCATTTAGCCCAGGTCTTAAAATCCATACGCTTGTTAACAAGAAATGGTCTACTTCCCAACATGAAAAATGGAGTTTACGTTGCATGTCCCGTGTTTGTAAACTGGTAATTTATATTGATCCACATCTAATTTGCTGGCTTCATTAAGTTCCAAAAGGTAAGCAGAAGTTAAGTAGGGCCAAACATGAAATTAAGGAAATTAAATTCATTTATTAAGTGATATACAGGTCTTGGGCAGTGTAATCCAATGTGGCTGCCCATAACCCCCTCGAACTCAGAGGATCACGGGCACCCAATGGAGGGAGGGAAGAGCACAGGGGCAAGCATTGTCTCTGTGCTTCCCTCACCCTCCAAAACATCTAGATGGCCAATTTTGGCCATCTAAGTGCTTTGCACCTGCTCATGAGGCAAGGAGCTGGAGGCACCACCAGGATTCCTCATAGGACGGCAGTGCCTCACTCGTCCCCTGCCTGCCCCCTGGAATGCCCCCACAGTACCGGCTGCAAAGTTGGTCTTCCATCTTCGGAGCAGCAGCGGGAGCAGTTTTTTCCATGCCGACCCGGCGGGTGGAGGGAGGGCACTCCAAAGTCAAAGTCCCAGCTCTGACTTTGGAGTACTTTTCCAAGGTCAGAGCTGGGACTCTGACTTTTCCTGTGGCCGCCTAGAGTATGCCCAGTGGCCATAGGATTTCATCCTTCATGGATTGCACTGGTTCAAATTACTGGTACCTGGTGTATTTATGGAAATGCCTAGTTTGCTCTTCTTCTCATTCCTCTCCTGCTGGAGGTTGGACATCATCTTGGCTAAACAGTCTTTAGATATGGCCTCTCTAAACAATGATGTTTTATTGCCCCCAAACCACTCTTTAAGGTTTTTCAGTGAAGACCTTTTTCTTCTTCCTACACTTCTTTTCCCATTTGTTTTCCCTTGTATGATCAGCTGCAACAGTCTATATTTTTCATTTCTCATTATATTACCAAAATATTCTAGTTCCTTACGTTTTACATGTTTTATAATTTCTTGCTCTTTATACATTCTCTTTAATACTTCTTTGTGGGACACCCTCTCAGTCCATGAAGTTCATAACATCCTGCAATAAATCCACATTTGAAATTCTTCTATCTTTTTTATGGTAGTCTGTGTTAAAGTCCACAATTCCAAGCCATACATTAGAGCTGGAAATACATAACACCGTACAATGCACATTCTCAAGGCTAATTTTAAGTTTTTGTTACACAATACATTTTTCATCTTAAAAAAGCTACTCCAGGCCATCTCTATTCTAACTTTTATTGCATTATTAGGATCCCACTGCTTCATTCGACCAAATTCCAAGATATTTATATTCATCAACCCGCTCCACATTTTCATTTTGATTTTTTAACTGTTTTTCTTAGACTACTTGCTTTTTACTAATTACCGTGCACCTGTTTTTCTTAACATTCATTTTTAGACCATGATAGTCTGCTGTATCCCTAATTAATAATAATTTAAAAAATATGTAGGTAAAACATTTAAAGTCCAAATAAAAGAAATAATATTTTAGGCTGCAAGTTTTGAAGCTCAATCCTATACATGTTTACTTTGAAGGAAGGAAGAAGTCCTGCTTTGTTCAGTGGGGCTACTGCTCAGGCAAGGACAGCCCAATATACTTTTGCTGGCTGAAGCAAAGCAGCAAATGGTATGTAGTACCCAACAGCTGTCAAGGTATTTTGGCACCCAAAGTAGAAAATCCCACAAGCCCCTCTCACCCTCCCTGGCAGTAAACATACGATGATAAATCAAATTCCTAATGATTTGCTGCCCTTTCATGACACCCCAAATCAGCTGCCTCGAGAAGCTGCCTCGCTGTCCGCCTAATGGTGGAGGCAGGGATGGGGACTCGGACTCGACGACTCGACTTGCGAGTCCGACTGAGTCCCCCCTTTGACTCGAGTCCCACTCGAGTCCCAATTTTTTCAATGGGACTCGAGACTCGACTCAGGACTCGAGCCCAAGGACTCCGCCACCGCTGCCACTCACGTCACCGTCGTCGCTGTCTCCATCGCCGCCACCCGCTCGCAGCTACCGCCGCCGCCATCGCATGCCATGCCGCCATCACGCCGCTGCCGCCATCGCACGCCACGCCGCCATCACGCCGCCACGCCGCCATCACGCTGCCGCCGCCGCCATCACGCCGCCGCCATCACGCCGCCGCCGCCATCGCACGCAGCCGCCCGCGCCGGTCCCGTCATCACTTCCGGCGCGGCAGAAGTGACGCGCCGGGACCCTGCTCCGGCGCGCTTGGCCGCCGCCGCTTTAAACAGAGCGGTGGCAGCCAAGCGCGCCGGAGCAGGGTCCCGGCGCATCACTTCCGCCGCGCCGGAAGTTGTGACGGGACCGGCGTGGGCGGCTGCATGCGATGGCGGCCGCGGCGTGATGGCGGCGTGGCATGTGATGGCGGCTGCTGTGAGCAGTGGCGTGGCGTGCGATGGCGGCTGCTGCGAGCGGCGGCGAGGGAGATGGCGACGGCGGTGAGCGGGTGGCGGCGAGGCAGCGAGGCGGCGGTGGCGAGGCGGCGGCAGCGGCAACTCGAGCAGCATGGAGAACACTCTCCGCGCCTCTCAGAAGAGCGAGATCGGGCCGCGCCGCCACGGAGAACTACAAACCCAGGGAGGGCTCGTAATGCGTCCCTGGTGCGGCAGCGGCGGCGGCAGGAGCAGGGACGAGGGAAGGACTCGCCTATGGTAAGTGGGGGCGGCGGCGGCGGTGGCCCATGGAGGGAGCGGGAGGTTCTCCGTGGGAGGAAGGGCAGCTCTTCTTTCTCTCGCGGAGACCCTCCTGCTCCCTCCATGGGCCGCCGCTTTGGGAGTGACTCGGGACTCGGGACTCGAGACTCGAGTCACCATTTTGGACCTTGGACTCGTGACTCGACTCGAGACTCGGGTCCAAAGACTCGTGACTCGACTCGTGACTCGAGGCCAAGGACTCTTCAACATCCCTGGGTGGAGGTGATATGAAGGTTATGGTGCTACCGATGTAGCTGTCACTCTTAATAGGGATGCAGGAGAAATTCATTCAGTTCACATTTCCAATGTGAACTTACCTGAGAGCCAGTGTGGCGTAGTTGTTAGAGGGTTGGACTGGGACTCGGGAGATCCGGGTTCTAGTCCCCGCTCGGCCATGAAACTCACTGGGTGACTGTTCTGGGCCAGACACTGACTCTCAGCCTAACCTACCTCACAGGGTTGTTGTGAGGATAAAATGGAGAGGAGGAAGAAGAGGATTATGTAAGCCACCTTGGGTTCCTTGCAGGAAAAAAGGTGCGGTATAAATAAAATAAATAAATAAATAAATAAATAAAAAATCCTAATTTCTCACTTTCGAACCACTATGTGAACCGAACCTCAGCTATCTTTTGAAATTCACACTTCTCTGAATTTTGTAATGGAGTTCTCCACTGAAAGGGTGTTACTCCTACATCGAGTAGGCCCACTGAAATGAATGGGACTTAAATTAGTTGTGACCAACTTAAGACTCATTCATTTTAATGGATCTACTCTAAGAAGGGCTAACATTGGATACTAATTGAAATATTCATACAACAATATGTATGCTAGGGGTGATAACGGTCAGAAATGCATTATGTTAGGAAAATTGGTTGCCAAAAGGTGTATCTTAGGCAGAATGCATCCAAAATGCATTTATTCGGAGAAATGTGCCCAAAAATTCTTATGAATTTTCACGCAAACTTTAAAAGAACGCACAAAATTTGCGAGGAACCGAACGTAAGACTGGAGAAATTCTCAAAGCTTGAGCCAGAACATGCAGGAGCCAGGATGTTGCCTAGGCAAAGTCCTGACCTAAGCAGGAAGCCTTCTTTGCCCACCCTGTTAAGGACAGCCAATGATCAGCCTGGGAGTTTGGTAGCCAGTCCGGGACCTGAACATCATTTGTTACCCAGGCAGAAGTTCCAAACTTGTAATGGGGGACTCATTAACACATGGGACAATTTTGCACAGAGCTGTAGGTCCCCAGTTCTGGTCTTGACAGATTCTGACATAGTCATTGCATGATGAACATACATGTGCTTTAAAAAAAAGATTCTATTAATTTTCCAGATACAAAGACAAATATATATATATATATATAAAGGGGGGGGGTTACATCAAGTTTAAATTTAGTTGTTGATGGCAGATAGTATGTTTAACATTTACCTTTACTTACAGGCAAAAATTTAAGACAGAATCCATTGGCTGCCCGGAGATTTTCTTTATGATTCTCCATAATAGGAAAATTATATTAATGGTGCAATCCTATGGCTGGTAGATGCTGTCTGCAGGCCAGCAGGATAGGTTGGAGTCCCTGCTCCAACCTCGGAAATGCCTTCTGAGGCTGCAGCGGGGACTCCGCCTTCAGAGGAAAGCACCACCCTGCTTTCCATGGGCACTTGCTGAAATGAAGGTTCAGAGGCTCTGATGATCTTTGTTTTTATTTATTTATTCACCTCACACCTGGTGAAGTTCTTTCCATGCTGGCTGCAGATTCTAAGACGGAGCCTGCATGGGGGTGGGGAAGGGAGGAACGAGGCACTGCCGTCCTCTGATGAACCCAGGCGGTGCCTCAGCCTCCCCATGAGGGAGGGGAGGGAAGCATTTAGACGGCTGAATTTCAGCATCTAAATGTTTCGGAGGGCGAGGGGAGCGCAGAAGCAACCCTTGCCTCTGTGCTCCTCCCGCCTTCCATTGGGTGCCCGTGATCCTCTGAGTTCGAGGGGGTTATGGGCAGCCACATTGGATTACACTGCCCCAGACTTGTATATCACTTGATAAATGAATTTAATTTCCTTACTTTCATGTTTGGCCCTACTTAACTTCTGCTTACCTTTTGGAACTTAATGAAGTCAGCAAATTAGATGTGGATCAATATAAATTACCAGTTTACAAACACGGGACATGCAACGTAAACTCCATTTTTCATGTTGGGAAGTAGACCATTTCTTGCCCCAAGTTTGGAGGGTTATGGTCAGCCAAATTGGATGGCACCCACTGTCTATTTTTCTTAATTGGAGGAAAGGCTTTGATAGCTGTTTCTGCATTTGTCCCTGATTTGTATATGAAATGAAATCACACTATATTGTGTTTGTTTGTGTTTTTTTTTTTTTTAAAAAACCTAGATAGTTTAAACTTGCCTTTAGCTATTTTAAGTTGATAATGCCATTTTTTCAACAATGACTATTGGCCACACCTCCGTGTATCCAGACTTCAATGATAAAAGTTCTGCAGTTTACCAACTTTTAGGTGTTCCCTATATATGCTGCCGGCCAGATGGGCGATTAATAAATATAAGAAATAAATAAAATCAGCATGAACATAATTAATTCCTTAGATGTCACTTTTGCATGTTGTTGTTGTTGTTGTTGTCACATTATTAATAAAGCCAATGTTGGTGTAACATATATGAACATATATGCGTGATCTAGCTTTTTGTCTTCCCAATTGCAAAGTATTCCAAAAGAGCTTATCCTTAATGTGCCTGCATTTTATATGCATATTTTACTTGAATATGTATTGATATGACTAAGTTCTGATTTCTGCTCCATATACATATCTCCGTTTTAGCAAATCAAGATGCAAAGCTTTGTGTTGAAGTTTTCTTTACCTTCCATTCTCTTCTACTTGACACTGTACTGTCGGTGTGAAGTTATCGAAGTGTGAAGTTAAACTGGTGATTCAATCATAATGCCAGGAGAGACAGAGAGTTAATCAGCCATACGTTCTCAGGAAACGTGGTTTCGCTTTTGTACATCTCACCTTTCACACTTATCTGGATAATCCTTCCTTTGGGGTAATCACCATTTTGAATCTAGAGAAGAAACCATGCTTTAGTTTATTTCATAGTGGTATAAAATCATGGAGAGAAAGAATAAAGGAAAAACATACTTCTAGCATACCTACAGACAGTCTGTGGCATCATGTTTGGAGCTCCAAATGAAAGATTTGGGGTCAGAGGTGGTGTTAGGGGGCAGCTCTAGATCTCTGGGAGGCCATCTGCCCCACCACCCTGCTTTCCATGGGCACTTGCTGAAATGAAGGTTCAGAGGCTCTGATGATCTTTGTTGCATCTGATCGCCCTGGCTTAGCTGGCTTTTTGCCCACATGTGCTTCACCTCCTGCTGCCCCGCCTTGAATCTTTCTGCCTGAGTTTTTTTCCCCCTGAAATCAAATGCCCTCCTCTCCCCTGTCCATACATCCTTTTTTTTTTTTTTTTTTTTACAAATAGGGGTGTCCTTAGGAGACAGGGTCCTTTAAAGGCATACACACAGAGAAGGAATTTAAAAAGAAGACAAAGTCTTAAGATGTTCAGCCAAAGGTAAAGGAAGCCTACAACAGGTTTTCTCCCACTTAAGGATATTGACTTGATGTTCTTATGCTGCGATATCTCTGGGAAGTGATTGTGTGAAGAACTTCAAGAGTGGGAGATTCAGTGCAACACACAAAACATCAGGCACGCACACCATCCATTCAAAAGAGATGATAGCCATGCTTTTCTCATTGGGATGAATTTGCCAGATTGCATGGTTGAATGCTGTGTCTAGTTTACATAAGGGATTGGCTTGGGTTCAAAATGGGTAATAACATGAGTACTAAGTAGTGGTCTCTAAAGCATCTTAGAACTTGAGTACATTTGGATGAAGTGTTTCAATCATCAAATATAGAGCTTTTCCCCTATAAGTCAAGGACTCTTAGCAATTACTAATCATTTTCCCAGGAAATAGAAGGGTCACAAACTAAATGTCCATCAAAGGCAGCTGAAATAATCAACAATCTCCCTCAGCCATAAACCTGAAGGACTGGAAGATAACATGGCACTCATCGGGTCCAGCTTCTTGACTGAAGGTCACACCTTCCATTACTACATAAATCATCAGTATGCTGCGGACAGAGAGCACAAACGAAATATAATTTGCGGCTGTAATCCTATACACATGTACCTGAACTCAATGGAACTTTCTTCTGAGTAGACACAGATGAGATTTCACTGCTAGCCACACTGATGTGTCTCAGATGAAGAAGTTAAGCTAGGGAGAAGAAGAAAAAATCCCCTTCTCAGAGATAATCTAACATTTATCTAATCTAGCATAACCAAACAATTAGCTAATCTAACATTGTGTGTGTGTGTGTGTGTGTGTGTGTGTTCACATCGACATATATGGAGATCTGCTGAAGCAAATCCACAGGCAGCGCGATCCAATGTGTGGCTGCCTATAACCCTCCGAACTCAGAGGATTATGGGTATCCTATCAAGGGTGGGAAGAATGTGGAGGTGAAGGTTGCGTCTTTGCTTTTCCTGCCTTGCAAAAGACTTAGCTGGCTGAAACCAGCCAGCTTAGTCTTTTGCTCCTGCTCACGAGGAGGACAGGCTGAGGTGCCACCAGGATACATCGTATCCTGGCAGAGCCAGTCTCCTCCCCTCTCTGTACCCTGGAATGCCCACTACACACCAGCTCTGAGGTTGCTCTTGCGACCTTGGAGCCACAGCTGGTGTGGGTTTTTTTTCCTGCACCAGCTGTGAGGGTGGTGGGAGGGCACTCTGAATGCAGAGTCCCAGCTCCGACCTCAGAGTGCATTTCCAAGGTTAGAGCTGGGACTCTGAATTTTCCTGTGGCCATGTAGACCCTGTCTCGCAGTCATAGGTTTGCACTGTAAGGGAGCAATCCTATGCACGTTTAGACAGCAAAGATGCCCTATAACTCCTAGCATACCCCAGCCAATCATGTTGCCTAGGGAATGCTGGGAGTTGTAGGACATTTTGTGCCTAAGCACACATACGATTGCACCCTAAATAGGTTACTCTCAAAGAAAAAGAAAAGTATTGTCTTGTGAGAAATGGCAGAAATAATGTATGTGCAAAGCACATCAGAGCTTCACTAGGGACTATTGGTTGTCCTCCCCTCAAAAAACGTGTTCGGAATCGGAAGATACAGAACAAAAACATAGACTGGGGCAATCTAAAACAACCAAACTTGCTCCCGAGTCCTTTAGATGGTGATGTGGCAACTAAGTACCATCTGAAAGCAGTGTGTGTATTAACTGAATTCAAACTCCACAGAACTTTGGTAAAACTGCTTGAACTCAGTAACTCTTCCATGAAACATTCCATCATAAAGCATTACTGCTGAAAAACACAAAAAGGCACAATATTCCTCCATTGTAGACTGAATAATCAGTCTTCCAGTTAAGTCAAACTTTCCCCCTGTAGTCTCACCATAGTACTTGACTCAGCAGTAGCAGGATATGATCGTCCATCTGTTCACTTGGAAAAGCAAATGAACATATGTACCTGCCCGGACACTAAGATCTGCATCAGCGGTCCTTCTTCGAGAGCCCCTGCCAAAGGAAGTGAGGCAGGTGGCTACCAGGAGGAGGGCCTTTTCTGTTGTGACACCCCGGTTGTGGAATGAGCTCCCCAAAGTGGTACGCCTGGCACCTACTTTGTACTCTTTCTGGCACCAGGTGAAGACCTTTCTATTTTCCGAGGCATTTTAATCATTTTAATCATTTTAATCATCTTAATTATTTTAATCTTGTAGCTGTTTTTAACTCTGCTGCTAGCTCTGCTGTTTGTTTTTAATACGTAGTTTTAAGTTTTATATTTATCTCATATTGTATTTTATGGTTTTAACTGTTGTAAACCGCCCAGAGAGCTTCGGCTATTGGGCGGTAGAAAAATGTATTAAATAAATTAATAAATAAATCTGTATTGTGTTATGTTACTGTGGAGGTGAATTTGCATTGATGGACATCTTGGATGAGCCCATGTTTGATGTTGGTGGGCAAGTGTAGCACATCCACTCAACCTCTTACTATATATTAAAGACGAGGTTTTATGACTGATCCATATACTACCATAGTGGTGTGAGAACCACTTTTTTTTCTTCATACCAATCTGGGAATGTGTAATTGGGGGTTATATGAATTTTGACTGGGAGAATGACCTTCATTTGTGAAGGAACAATACTATTGGGCCCACCTATGTAACCTTGCTGAAACTGAGCAGGCCTGGATCTGGTTAGTACCTAGATGGGAGACTGCCTAGGAACCCTTTTAGCTCCATGGATAAAAGTCTGGATATAAATGTAATAAACAAACAAACTGGTAGACTGAGTACAGCTAGATGACTCAGTCCTACTGAATATTTTCAAGTATCCACATTCAGTCAAAGCAATTTAGTTTTAGCTCTTGGCTATTACAGGCCAATTCCAGATGTCATAAAATATGTTCAATGTACAATGTTAAAATATACACATTGAAAAACCCAACAATAAAACCATAAGATTTAAAATATGCTACATATTATGTTCAAGGGAGATGTGATCTTATTTGCCAAGATAGCTGGCACAAAAATTATTTTGATATTTTTATTACCTAATAAAAATGCTACCTTACTAGCAGGAAGCATATATGAAAAAAATATGTACACAAATTGGAATGCAGCAAGGCTCCAGCTCTTCCTTTAAAAAATAAATAAATAAATAAATAAATCTGAAGCTACAGTTAAAGAGAGGATGTGGCAAAAATTCTACAATTCCAGAAGGGCATGAAGAGAGGAAATTACAATCTAACAATACCTCCATACCTAAGGGTACCTTATGGAGGGTAAGGCTATCAATGGCTAATAGTCCAGATGGCCATATGCTTCCTCCAGTATCAGAGGCAGTAATATGTATAGTTGACTGGGAACATGAGTGGAAGGGTGCTGTTGCAGTCATATCCTACTTGTGGGTTTCCTATAGGCAGCTAGTTGGCCACTGTGTGAGCAGAATGCTGGACTAGATGGACCCTTGGTCTGATCCAGCAGGGCTCTTCTTATGTTCTCCATGTATCGATAAGGAAATGAGGATGTATTTTTAAGTAAAGCAGCAAACATGCATGTGAGGACTGATTCACACATGTCTTGATTACTCATCACTAGCAGGGGAATTTCTAAACTGGCAGCATGAACCTTGAAATAAATGCCACATGCCTGGATTACTTATCACTGGCAAATGAGTGCCATTAAATCTGCAATCATATACACACTTACCTAGGAATAACTATGGGTGTTACTTCTGAGTAGACTGGTATATGATTGCCAGTCATATTTTGTTTGGGGTGATGTGAAATGATATAGAAGTTCTCTCAGTGTTGTTAGGTCTGCAATGGTCCATTCTCAAACAAAAACCATAGTACCAAATCAAATGTTCTCAGGTTCCATGTTTTCCTTGAAAGTCAAGATTTCAGGGGAGACACCACGAGGCTGTTCATCATACCTATTTGTGGATCTGTTCCTAGCTTTTATTCCCTGATAGTTTCTCCTTTTTCTCACTGTCTATTGCTCCTTCAGCAGCCCAAGTACCATCAGGATGAGTCCTTCCTCCAACATGCCCCTGTTGCTCAGAGAGGTGGTGCACAGCCTGTCACCCAGGCCAAAGTGAGCCCACTCTGTGGTTGAGGAAGATCACACTTTTGCTCAGTGAAGAATGCTGCCATGGCCGGTGCCAAGGGTCAGCATAGTTGGGCACCTGATGAGGGCCCAGACCCCAGCAGGGGACCTACTGACAATGGCCCCCTGGACTTGTTCCGCCGCCTCTTCACCATATCAACCAGCTTGTTCACCCTCCTCTTGCTTTGGCCAAGACAACAGTGATGGTGTCAAGGAGGAGCAGTAGATGCCACTGCCTATTTCAGTGTTCTCCAACCTAGTGTAGCTGGCTGGGGCATGCTGGGAGTTGTAGGCCAAAAACATCTGGGGACCCAAGGTTGGAGAACACTGGCCTATTTGCTCATTGGCTCTCTGCTTGGCAAGCAAACAGGTGATAGTAATGATGATGATGATGATGATGAGGAGGAGGAGGAGGAGCAGCAGCAGCTAGTGACAATGCTGTTAAGAAGTAGACAGAAGGGGCCCCACTGAGGGTGGCATGCCCAAGGGCCCTCCTAAACCTGGAGCCAGTACTGAATGCTGTGCCCACAGATCCACACTGACATGAGGCTGGACTCTGTGGCTTAAACAAAGGGATTAACCATGAGCAAATGTGAGACTTATAGCAGGGGTAGGCAGTCTGCCTATGTACTCCAGTTGCTGGGGAACATGGGCGGGAAGGTGCTGTTGTACTCATGTCCTGCTTGTGGGGGTCCCATGGGCAGCTGGTTGGCCACTGTGTGATCAGAATGCTGGACTAGTACAGTAATACCTTGGATTGCAAGTAACTTGGTTTGAGAGCGTTTTGCAAGACAAGCAAATTTCTAAATATTTATTTAATTTTTTTTTACTTGATGTACAAGAGACGCCTTGCAATACAAGTACTGTAGTACGGCTTAAATTAAAAATCTCTGTACAATTTTTTTTGGGGGATTTCGTTTTGATATAAGAGTGTTTTGGATTACAAGCACGTTTCCGGAACGAATTATGCTCTCAATCCAAGGCATGACTGTAGATGGACCCTTGGTCTGATCCAGCAAGGCTCTTCTTACATTCTTAACTTTATGGGGTTGGTGTGCATTACCCCCCCGGAACATCCCTCCCCACTGCCAGAAGTGGCCGCTGCCTCCAGAAGTGTCATTCCCCCTCGCCCCACAAAACCCCAGTGAGCTTGTTGGGAAATAAGACCTTGTCTCCCAGCAGGATGGGAGAGCCCTTCAAAAAAACAGTTGGGTGGACTATTGGGATACCCATTCTGCAGAGAAACATGGTGCACAAAGGGAGGCCATCTCCATGCACTCTTTTTCTCTGCAAAATCAGCATGAGGCACGGACCTGGTTTCCAGCAGAATTGGGCTCTTTGGCAGGCTGTTCAGAGTGAGATTCTGCTCAGTGTAAACACTCCACAGCCCACTAACCAGTGAGAGAAAGTCCTGTCTGCCTTCTTTCTGTCACTCTTGCTGCCCCTTTTCTTCTTAGACTCACCAATCCCCACCTTGGTTTCAGCTGCTCTACCAAAAGGGGATTCTGCCTCCCCACACCAGCATCCTGTGCAATGTCACCCTGGGACCCCAATAAGCAAGGATCCAGACTTTTGCAGTGGACCCATTGCAGATCGGTATAATGGTAACAATTGCTGCTTCCATTTTTCCTCCCTGAAATGAAATGTGCATCTATGTTTTATTTTGTCTTCTAGATGAACCATAAAATGGCAGCAAATTGTTAATGTGAATTAAACATCCCACTACCACGCAGGTTTCTGCTGATAGTTCCTTCAGTGGTGCCAACAAATCCCGCTTGGTCCTTGAAGCTTGTTAATTTGGAATTGCTACAACTTGCTTAATAACTCAGCCTCATTGATCCGATAGTCATCTGGGACAGGCAAGGAACCAACGGCAGGAACAGATGACACGTTTCCAGTGAGCTTTATATACTGTTCAGTGCAAAGATTTCTCTTAAAGGGGGCTTACTCATAATCTCTTACGGTGGTTATACCTTTCCCAGCTACCCCTGTTCTATACTGTATTAAAAACTGAGGTTGCAATTGCACATCTGTTTGTATACCCTTTATTTATTTATTTATTTATGCTAAATACCGCCAGTCATTCAATCTGATTCCCCCCCCCTTTGTACATTCAACAAATTGCTCTCTGTAAACTTTCTCATGATCTTCTATTGCCTCAAAAGCAGAGGCTTGCTTTCTGTTTGCATTCCATTGAATTACCCACTTTTGCCAATGTTAATAAATAGCTTCTTCTTGAGTCCTTTTTCTATTGCAGGTTTTTGGGAGGTTGCATTTGTCTCGGTTCCTCTCCAGTCATGTTGATAATTCTTTCTGAGTTTTTATTCATGATACATGAGTGTGTCCCTCAAGGTACTATCTTAGGCTGTCTTATGTACTCCCTTCAATCTGCCCCCACTTCTCTGTCTTTCTTTCTCTGTCTCTGTCTCTCACTCACACAAACGGTTTCTCTGTGGTGTATGTGTGTGTCAATTCCAGAACTTTCTTTCCCACTCTGCCATTGCCATCCCTCAAACCAAGTGAGTGAGAAAGCCCTATGCCATAGTCCTTGGGCTCTGCAGTATATGGGATTGCATCATGGGGAAAGCGACCATCATGCAGAAGTGGCAACAAGGAGGAGGGCCTTCTCAGTGGTAGCTCCCCCAATTATGGAATAAGCTCCCCACTGAGGCCCGCCTGGAGCCAACCTTACTGCCTTTTCA
Source organism: Shinisaurus crocodilurus (assembly GCA_021292165.1). Lineage (NCBI taxonomy): Eukaryota > Metazoa > Chordata > Lepidosauria > Squamata > Shinisauridae > Shinisaurus > Shinisaurus crocodilurus. The sequence goes on from CM037876.1 coordinate 13,365,762, forward strand.
GCACCAGGTGAAGACTTCCCTCTATGCCATGACATCCAATAGTTAAGAGCTCAAAATAGCACATGGGGTGGGGTGGGGGGAATTGTCACCTGTAGGCTTAGTTCTATTAACTTTTTACATCATCATTTCAAACTGTACTTTTAAATTTGGTTTTTAATCTTTTTAACTATATTGTATGTTTTTATTGTTGGTTTTTAATGTATAAATTGTTGTGAACCGCCCAGAGAGCTTCGGCTGTGGGGCGGTATAGAAATTAAAGAAATGAAATGAAGTGTGTATGTGTGTGTGTGTGCATGCGCATGCGCATGTGTGTAAAAGGGGGCTCTGTGTCTTGATAATCTCAGCTCCCCATTTGGCTTTCATTATTGCCTGTAGTCATTGGTCCAAGCAAGGGAGAGTCACACTTAAGCAGTTAGTAATGGGTGAGCTCCCTCCCAACCCAGTTCAGAGTACTAGCATGAAGAATAGGATTAACTCAGAAGAATGAATATGAGCGTAATTCCACACTGAGCCCAAATGGACTCATCTTAACTCAAGCCAAGTCTGCTTTGGGCCTTATTGCCACAAACCAAGACTACCAGCCCAACTTTCCTTGGTGGTGGGGCAAGGTAGTAGGGATGGGCTATGTCAACCCTAGGATTCCATGATAAAAGGCCTCATATTGTTGATATGTGCAGCAGCATAATTGGTGCAGTTTTAGTTCTCCTACTTCAGGGATGCAGAACCTCAGGCCCAGGGGCCACCTGCAGCCCACCCTGGGGTCCCTATCTCCAGATGGCCACCTCCCCCTTTCCTGGCCACACCTCCTTTCCCGCAACCACCCATTGCTTGATGGTCTCCCAGCTTTTGTGCAGTTTCCCCCCATTCTAAAAGGTACTGATGTTTCTCCTAAGGCCTCGCTATGGGCAACAAGAGCTTTAAGCTAAAATATGCTGGTATTTTTGGTATCTTTGGCCTCACCCCTTTTAGTCCCACTTACAACTGGAATGCGACCCCCTAGGGCAGTGTTCTCCAACCTTGATGCTGGCTGGAGCATGCTGGGAGTTGTAGGCCAAAAACATCTGGGGACCCAAGGTTGAAGAACACTGCCCTAGAGCTTCTCTGAAATGGAATGTGGCCCATGGGTTGCGAGAGGTTGTGCACCCCACCCCTACCCTTCTTAGCATCAGTGGTCACCATCATGAACATACAGAACTTGACTACCAAACGGCTCCACTGTTTTAAGGTGGCTCGGCTCATCTGATTCCTGTGGGCTTCTAAAAGTCATCTTTATCCATTTTGCTAGCACCTCCCCTTTGGCATTCTCATCTCAGTGCATTTAAAAGTACCCTGAATTAATCACCCCTGAAAGTAATTTTCTTCTTATTACCCAATTATTTTATTTGATATTGACAGTTAAAAATACGTAATGCACTTCAATTATGGTTAGTAGGGAAAATCAAGTCAATGAATGCTTGACTTAAATAATCATTTATGAATTAATCTGTCACTTGACATTTGGAGACCGAGCTATTTGCGCATCACTAATAGCATTGTTATTTTGAACCTACTGGATGCATCTGTCTTTGCCAGAGGTTTTCAGTACTATAAATCTGCTCCAGTTTATTTTCTCCAACTTGCTATTATCATATTTGATTGATTTGAGGATTATATTCTAATCATTTTAGTTTTTCAAATTGAATGGGTTTATATACATGTAGTGTATGTTCCTGTATGTATTATGCATTCATATATATATATATATATATAAAGTAACAGGGCCAGATTGTACCATTGATCTAATCAATGGCCAGTGAAGAATATGTTGCAAAACTGCACTTTGGTTTTCCCAAACACTTAGAACACTTATGTCTTAGATTAGATCCCAGGTCCTGTCTTGCTGAGACTTGAAGGACATTAGCAGTTGCAAGCTAAGATGCAGCTGGATCAATATACCGTATGTCAGAGAGCTCAGTCTTAGGTAGCTCTCAGAGGAGAGATAGAAACTAGGAGGCAGGAGTTGAGTGAGGGAGTCAGAGTAGTTGAACAACCAAGCCAGGAGGAGGAGTCAAGGACTATACAGGAATTCGCCAAAGTTAGGAAGACTTTGTTGCTCATAACAGGAGGGCTATATTCTGGTGTTTACTTGCAACATGAGTATATCAGAAGTGGGGAAAGGAAGGATGCAGGCAAGCAGGCTGGCAAGCCCTACCCCCAAACATACTCACAGACCCAGCTGAGCTGAATAGGGGCTTGTAAGTGTGTTCAGCAGATAAGACTTTTACAAGCTCCTGTTCAGATCTTTGCATTCAATGTATGAAGATCTTTAACACAGCTGGGGACATGAGGACCTTTCCAGGTGGGGCTCACATGCTTGCCCATGTCTCATCCCCACTGTTCTTGTGTAGCAGGTAAATGCTTGCATAGGGTTATGGTCCTATATAGCATTTTATAGCTGTTTCTGTCCAGAGCCCAATGGCCAATGACCCAATGGCCAGCTTGGGTAAGTGGAGCCAGTCTAGAGCCTGAGACTGAGTACTTAAGTGCAGGAAAGTCTTCCAACCTGCAGTTCTGATGGCTCACCCCACACAGGATGGCTGTAAACAGAACCTGAAGGTTCCTGGTTCTAGACCTGACAATATAGCAGTGGTGGCCAGCTGTTTCCTGTGCACCAAATCTTAATTCCCCTCAGTAATTTTATTCGGCCTTTGCAAAGTTCAGCTACGCCTGGGATTTCCATTGTCGTGCCCATGGACACCTCCCCTGGCACCTGCCAGGCTCCCTGGCCCGGCCATATTTTTTAAAGTGGGAGACTGGCAAAAAGTGATGAAAAGTGAAGTTCTGCCCTCTAGAGCCATCTTTATTTTGGTTCAAAAGAGTGTTTTTGTGTTTTGGAGCTCAGCCCCCATCATCTCTGCCTTGTACTTAGGTTCTAGGGACAGTTACTTTTCTTTTAGTCTTACCAGTCGCTTTCTGTTATTCAAGTGTTTTTTGTGATTGACCGTGGCTACCGTGGCAGCCATTTTGTGAGCACCCATGACACTCCTTCAAAATTCCAAATGTGCCCAGTGACCCAAAGAGGTTGTGGACTCCTGAACTGAGCTTGGTAAATATGCACCTATAAAATAACATTGTTTTCAACATAGAACATAGTGCCTGTGTAATGAAAGTGACGGGTTTTAGTCATTAATGTTATATTTCTTTGAGTCTGATATAAGAACACATGAAGAGGCCTGCTGGATCAGACCAAAGTTCTATCTAGTCCAGCATTTTGTTTTCAACAGTGGGCAGGCAGATGATACAATGGCTTTACTATTAGGTGTGGTGCTGACTGTATTATAGAATCTAACCACCTATGAGGCCATTGGATTGTTCAGCAAAATACAATTCCAACTGATATGGAGAAAAGAGCAGCTTCCTAGTATTTGATTAGAGGAAAATTGGGGTCAATGAACCTGTGGAGTTGGCTATTTCAAGCTCTGACAATTCTTTGACCCACATCCCTACCCCACACCCAGTCCCCTTAAGCACCCTCTGGCTTGACTTTTACATGAGCGAACATTCTTGATCTCGGCTGGCAGATTGCCAGAGACCAAAGTTTCCGGCTCATATTAGCAATCAATAGAGCACTTAGCTCTGCAACAACATTATTAACATACATTTAATAAACGAAGTCAACATTCATCGGACATTTATGGCTTTTTATTGAAGCACCATTCTTCTTCCTGCTGGGCTGTACTTATATGGAAGGCATCATTTCCAACATCGCATTATTATTATATAGGGCATATACCTCCTTTCCATGCATGCCTCATAAAGACATAAAAGTAAGATGAGCTAATACAGTGCTTTTCAAAATGTCACCCTCAGGGAAACTGATGGCTCCCATGGAACTCTGCCATGTGCTGAGGCCTACTATGGTTTTGCAGGAAGCAGGGCAAGTCTGTTGGGTCCTGTCATTACCTAATGTGGACTAAGGAAGATCTAACTTCACACTCAGGTGCACCGCTGGATCCAAGTTTGTGAGGGCCTTTGACAAGACACCCTCAATGGGCTTCCCCGCTCAACAAGTCTACATTCTCACCACCATTGCTGCCAGCATCTGTTGCTCATCATCCTGTGGCTTACGCTGGCTCAGCTTGTCTGAGTGTGGAAAGCTAAGCAGGGTCAGGCCTGGTTATTACTTGGATGGGAGACCCCTCCTCTAGTTTCCTGCATTGAGCAGCGGGTTGGACTCGATGGCCTTGTAGGCCTCTTCCAACTCTATGATCTATGAGATCTATGAAATCCTCTTTCTCATCAGTCCTACCACTTGCTTGCTTGATATAGGCAGAGATCCAGTGAACAAGTAGGCAATGGCATCTACTGCTCTTCCTTCAAACCACTACCATACCCTCCAACATTTCACAGATGAAAATAGGGACACACATGTGACTTTGTAAGAGGTATGGTTAAGCAACACGAAGGTGTGATCAAGAGGGCGTGGCCAGGCAACATGAGGGCATGGCCAAGGGTATGGCCAGGAAACCAATGGGCATGGTCAAGTACAAAAGTTATTAGAGGAAACACACAATCTTATATTATAATTATAATGTAATTATTACATTATTACATTATATATTATTTTATAATATTTTATTAGTGGCTTTTGTAATTTTTTTTTTAACCTTACTTAAACCCTTAATTGTTGATATCTGGTGTTTTTCATGGGGGGGTGTCAGTGCTTGCAGGGCAATCTCTTTCTTTTTGTTTCAAAATTGTCAGGATTGGTCCCGGCATTTTCAGGGCAGTTGGAGGAGGAGAAGAAAAGAAGGAGATGCGGAGGAGGGGGAGCTTTTGGGTCAGGGAAAATACAAAAGGACACATTGGGGGTTTGAGCCCCTTCAGCGTTTTGCTCCAACACCTCTACAGCTCTGGTTTTTAAGCACAAGGAGTAACTTTGAGGGGCTGAACAGCTTTGTTGTTGTTTGTTATTGTGGAAAGTCCCCAGTTTAAAGCACATTTTGTGTTCTAGTCACACAATTTAGATTTAAAGAAACACTTAAACTGGAAGAATCTTACAGAGTTTAACTGACTTGAATTAAGTTAAAACAAACAGTGCAATCCTACGCACAGTTACTGGGGAATAAGTACAAATGTCTTCAATGGGTCTTACTTACTTACCAGGGGGCCTGGTCAGAGGCAGCAGGTAGAGCACACACACACACACACACACACACACACACACACACACACACCCTCGGTCTGTTCCCTTCCTGCTTAAAGGGTCCATGGGCAAAATTGCAGCTAAGCTAAATAGCTTGCGGGAGGAGGCAGGGAAATTCTGGGATCTGCAGAATTTCTTCACAGGGAGGAGAAAATTATGCAGGATTGCCATCTTTCTTTGGCAGGTGTGTGTGAAAAAACACTCTGATACATTCTTTTTTTTTTTCAGAAACAAAAATGTCTTCTGAGAAATGTTGGCTCAGCTCTCTAGCAGCAGTAGATAGGTCTTTTCAGGGAAGTGTGTCTGAGCTATTCCCACTGAGTAACACCTGATTACCGTCTGAGGAGAAGCAGGGTTTCCCGGAGCACGCTTTGAAAACCACAGAGCTAAAAGAACAAGTCAGATGAGTCAAAGCTCCGTTTTCTTCACTATGAAGAAAAGTTACATCTGTGGGACTGTTTAGCTTAGAGAAAAGGTGACAATGTGGAGACATGCTAGAGGTGTACAAAATTATGCATAGAAAGATTATGCAGAGAAAGTGCATAGGAAGACATTTTTCTCATGAAACTGATTGGTGGGAGATTCAGGGCAGGTAAAAGGAAGTACTTCTTCACACAATGCATAGTTAAATTATGGAATCCGCTACCACAAGTTGTAGTGATGGCCACCAATTTTGATGGATTTAAAAGGGGATTAGACAAATTCATGGAGGAGAAGGCTATCAGTGGCTACTAGTCCTGACTGGCTATATGCTACCTCTAGTGTCAAAGGCAGTATGTCTGTGTACACCAGTTGCTGGGGAACATGGGCGGGAGGGTGCTCTTGCATTCATGTCCTGCTTGTGGGTTTCCCATGGGCAGCTGGTTGGCCATTGTGTGAACAGAATGCTATACTAGATCGACCTTGGTGTGATCCAGCACATGACACATCTTATGTTCTTATCAGATCTATTTTCAATGGGGAAAAATTGCAGAAGACTCTTAAGAAATTTATGTGCCTCTCGTGTGCCCAAGAGAAACACACAGCTCATCATTTTTATCAGGATATTTCAAGATAAAGATTTCAAGATTCAACTACCTAGGGAGGTGGTGGGCTCTCCCACTCTGGAGGCATTCAAGGTGAAGCTGGACGGCCATCTGTCAGGGATGCTTTGACCTGGATTCCTGCATTGAGCAGGGGGTTGGGCTCGATGGTCTTGTAGGCCCCTTCCAACTCTACTTTTCTATGATTCTATGATTCTAAGATGCAACAATACTGAATAATAGTGTGTATGTGGGGGGGGGGATGTAGACAGGAAGAGAGCTACAAGTAGCCATACAATGAATCATGAGTTGAAATATCTGAAGTGAGAACATTTGACTTGAAACTGGGATGGGGGGAATTGGGGGTCACTAGCAGCCACCATTCCCCCCCCCCCCAGAATGACATAAATTTCATAGATCATAGAGTTGGAAGGGGCCTACAAGGCCATCATCGAGTCCAACCCCCTGCTCAATGCAGGAAGCTAGAGGAGGGGTCTTCCACCAAGTAATAACCAGGCCAGACCCTGCTTAACTTTCCACGCTCAGACAAGCTGAGCCAGCACGCTTCGATTCGGACAACTCCTGAAATTGTCCAAATCAGCCTGATTTGGCTCGGGATTCGGGATTTGGGTGACTCCATGCCCTCATCTCCTACACATACTGCATGGGGAGGAGGTAGTTGAGAGAGAATGGCTTGCCTTAGATCATCAAATGCAGCCTTCCCCTGTCTGGTGCCCTTCATATGTTTTGGATTAAAACTCCCATCAGCCTCAGCCAACATGATAAATGGTAATGGATGATAGAGGTTGTAGTTAAAGACATATGGAGGGCACCAAGTTTGGGAAAGGCTGACTTAGGGAGTTCATGACTGAATTGAAATTTCAGTGAGGGACTTCCCACTTCATACTCACAGCCACTGATGTCACGCCAGTTCTGAAGAATATTTGTCAATGTGAATTCATGAGGTTCACAGCTATTTCATGGTCACACACGTCATAAAAATTTGGGAGATCCTGTTTCCAGGATATAATTAAGATTGGTGGCAGAAGTGCAAGATAAATTGGAAAGCAATGAAGTGAGATCCAATTAATGTGTCAGGCAGATTTATGCTCTGTTGCAAAAGTAGACTCCAGTATGTATTCCAAAATTAACAAGGTATCAATTTATTAATCAAAGCTTGATCACTTTGATTTAACCAAATTCATCCCCTATATTTCTATGATTATGTATCTTTTCTGGGACAATGGGAGTTGAAGGATCATGACAAGAGAAGTCAAGATTGAGGAATGGCTTAGGCTTCCATTCACAATTTACCCTTTAGCTTGAGTAATTACATCTGTTTTTTGTTTGCTAAGACATATCCATCTATGCCAGGGTACTGTAGAGGCAGCTGGATTCCTACATTGTTAATGGTGAGCCACTTTTTCAGGTCCTCATGTTTTATTTTAGTTTGGATGGAAGTAAAACAAATCCATCTAAGTACATCTTTTAGATTAAATATTCACATCCATGAGGAATAGTACCTTACTTAAAAACAAACAGACAAACAAACAAACAAACAAAAAACTGTAGGAAGAGACTTGCAGGATTCCATGCAAGTTGCCAAATGCTGCCCCCGTGTGTGGCGATGCACAGAAGAACAGCAGTGCTAGATGTAAGAGTGCATAGAATATTCTCTGGATTAGTCATGTGTTTTTTAAAGATTTGTCTTCATACAGCAATATACCCCATCTTAATTCAAGAGGCTTCAGGATGAAGATGTATACATATTTTATGAACCTCTAGGTTTCCCCCTGATGTATTCCTCCCCCTTGATTTGGTCCAGATGTTGTTATTCAAATGAGATTGAACATTTCAAAACTTCCCTGTTTCATTATAGCAACAGTTAGCACAAGTGTTAGGATTAAAATTGGAGAAGATGAATGACAAATCCAATGGCTAGGGAGTATGGTACACGGCTAAGAACACAAATATTTTAGTGTTCTTAAAACACTGAATCGCAAAACTACATAAAACTTAATGGACCTAATGAATATGAATTCTCCACTACGGTATCTGTATTGTTTTGTAGCTGTGGCACTGAAGCTTACGACTTTGATGGCCAGAGCTGGAGCAAAGGCTTGGAACACTCAGTTGCTCAGGGAACTAAGCAATTTGCAATCCACCTTCTCTGAGGGAAGGGGGAGTTGCCAGTTTTGCTGTTGCTGAAAACTTCCCCCGAAAAATGGGAAGAATTCCTGAGACATAGGGACTCTGAATCCAGAGGCTGCAGGAAAAGTGGTGCGGTGAGCATTTGATTCAACTGTGTGAGCACCGCTGGTTAAATGGCTGTGAGCAAAACTGAGCTGAGCGCACTGCACTTTGAGCAGGCATATGCCTCGATTCTGAATTCACCCAATTAGCCGTCCTCCTCCTGCTACCTCCCCCCCCCCCCCAGTCACAAGGACAAAAAATTCTCACCTTAGGGAAAGGGGAATGAGTAACAGGCAGTAGAGAGACTGTGTGTCCTAATTTACAGTCCTCTTTTTGAAGCGCTGCCCAGTCCAAGTCTTGTTGAAGGATAAGGAACATTAAAAAGGAAAAGCAGGGGCCGAGAGGTTGCCTATCAACCATTAACATGTGGATAGCAGGCACACAGATCACCTGGTCACAGTCTTCCTCACTAAACTGAGATATATTGTATTTCTATTTCAATTCTATGGATGATTTCTAAATGTGCATATATGCATAAAAATTAACATGTGCACTTTTTTAAAAAAAACAAACAAATCTGTGTTCTCCTTTGTCCTCTATTTTGGCAATTTGTAAGTGGCAACCCTAGGAGGCAGAGGGTTCCAGAGAGAAGGGGAGATGCCCACCCGGTATACTTCGCAGAGCAGAAAATGATGCTCTCTTGAAGTCCATCCTTATCAAGCCCTGGGGTAAAAGGTGCTCAAATAGTGCCATTTTTGTTGGTCTTGTTGATATGGTTCCTCTGTTATCTTTGGTGACTTCCTCTGCCCCCAATCCACTCCTGCAAGGGGAGTCTTTTTTTTGTATTTGGAAGAAGGAGAAAGATATTGCAGGTAGAGGAGGATTTTCATTGCACCATTGGAGCATTAAGTTGAATGCTTAGGGAATGCCGCCTGAAGCTAACTGCAGAATGGGGCTTGAGGGACAGTTCAGGGAATTGAGGCAAGAAGAATCTAAACTATGGGTGGGGCAACCTTTTTGGCCTTGATGCAGTGCTGGGTGCTGGGTTGAGGGATGCACAAATATGCACACATACATGCATGCATGTGTATGAACACACACACACATATAAATAAGCATCCTTCCCACCCCCACACACATACATCTCACTGTGGCTGGCACTTTGGTTGGGGATCCAGCGTTATCTGTCTTGTGACTTTCCCTATGGGGGAGGTTGCAGGGGGACAAAACCACCCCAGCTGAGGCATGGGGTGGAGGAGTGCTCCTCCACCTGGCACTTTGGTCAGGGTGGCTTTGCCTGTCGGTTGTCTGCCCCCATTGAGGAGGCGTGGGGTGGGAAAAGCTCTTAATGCAGCACTCATCCTTCCTGAAAGGGCAGGACTTGTGGAAGGGTGGAGCTTGTGGAGGGGAGGGGCCTTGGACAGTGGGCCGGCCTGGAGACAGGAAGAGGTAGGCATTCCTGGCAGGAAGGGAGTGGACAGGCGTGGAAAGTCTAGCATTCTAGACCCTGACCAGGGCGTTCTGCAGCCATAGCTTCTACTGGCATTGCAGCAGCGTGATCTGGCAACATGAAGGGTGGGGTCTGAGGGATAAGGGGCACAGCAAATAGGAGAAGCTCTTCAGCCAAGCCCAAATTAGCCTGTGCCCTTGATTCTGCCCCTTCACTCTGAGATGTTACTCCTTCCTATGGGAGTTTAAAAACCTGAGATTGCAGGCCAAACCCAAGTCCCTAGACAAGTCTCTGAATTTTATTATTCTGCAGCTCCTTATGATACCTGGTCATACTGGAACTGCAGGAATGGCTATGTATACCTAATAAAGCGAGCAAAAGCAAACCTCATTTTAAAGGTATTTACTTGTCATTTGCATTCTCCTCTTTCCACGGATGAGCTCTTGGTAAAAGCGCAGCTCTGTAATTTACTGCTGCCTGCCCTTGGCTAGCTCTGAGTTATGTGGTGTTCCTACATTGCTAGCACACCCACATCATCACAAAGGAACACAATCTGTTAAACATGGATACTTCTCTTGATTTCCTGTGTTGCACTGAGATGAACCATTCTGATAAATGCACTACCCGCCAGCATGTGCACTGCAGAACTCATCCGGACCATACTGAGGTGGCTGGGTGTGTCTTTTGATGCGCATCCCACCTGCACCACTAGTTGTTGTATGTGTGACTAGGGCTGGATTGGGCCAATATATTGTGTGACTCCCTGACTTAAATTGCATCCAAAGCCAAGATCGTAAAGGTATGAAGCAAGCAACCCTCAGTATCCCCTATTGTGATAGTTGTAGCCAAGTCATACATTCCATCCTTGAATATGTCAGTGTCCACAAAACCATTCTCCCCGTTATTCAGGTGCAGAGAGCAGGGAGAACTTCCCTGTGCAATTTAGAACTCTATAATTTATCTGCACTAATACTATCCAATGTCCATGGATTTTCTGATACACAGAAATAAAGTACTATATATAAACTATATATACTACAACTATAAACTATTCTATATAAACTATAACATAGTTTGTCAAACTACTGAAGAGAGAGGATGAGATTGAGAGGTGATGGAGAATTAATACAGGCGGGAATATGGGGTGGGCAAAGATTTTAAAATTTTTATACTGTTTTAAATGTGTTTTACTCTGTATTTTATCATGTTGTACATCACCCAGAGTGGCCAGTTTGCCGGCCAGAAGGGCGATCCATAAATGCAACAAATAAATAAATAAATAAATAAATAAATAAATAAACATTTTACACTAAACTAAGCCATATTTACTATATCTTTTTGTACTCATAACATGTTTGACTTTGGACTTGTTTGGTAGATACTGGAGCCGTAACTACCAAGAACATGTCCCCAAAGCTATTGGGAACAATTCAGCAAACATTAATCGTGATTATACCCATTGAAATCAATGGGATTCCCAGTCTTATATTGTGCATGTTTACTTGCAACTCCCCTATTCATAGATAAATGTTCATATAAGAGTGCAACCTTAGGATATGTTATATTTTTAGAATGTGGAACTTAATTGATCAAGGGGATGGAAGTTTATTAGTTGGGCCCCGGACGGGTGGGGGGTGCACCTTATGATTTATTGTAGTTGTACGTTTTTGTTTTATATAGTTTTGTATGTAGTTTATAATAACTAAATAAAATTTATTTTTTTAAAAAAAAAGAGTGCAACCTTAAGCATGTAATTTAGGCTTACGTAGTACTTAAGCCATTGTGTCACTGATTTCATCTAAGTTTTAACTATTTTTTTCTGGATTGTGCCCAGTGCCCATGCAGTAGAAAGTGTTGTATTTAAGGTATCCTATAAAATACATATTGTAACATTTTGGGCAGTATCCAACAACGGGGCCATTGCGCAAGCGGCTTCTCCCACCAATACCATTGCACAAGTGGGACCCACCATTTATACAATGGAGATGTGATGCTTCCTATAGGAAGCCCTGAAATGAGTGGAAATGCTCATTTCTGGATTGGGAGAGGTTGGCGGGGCTCCCTTATGTGAGCTCTGCTGACCTGCCCTGTTCCAGAAATGAGTGTTTCTGCTCATTTCTGATTGCTCCCGGAAATGCTAAATCTCCATCGCACAAGCAGTGGGTCTCGCTTGCAGAATGGAATCAGTGGGAGTGCAACACCCCAATTTTACTTTCATGGTCCTTCCCCCCCTCCCCCCAAATTGACATAATCAAGATGCCTTGAGAATATCAGCAGAGAAACAGGAGACTTATGAAGACAGCAAGAGACCCAGTGTGGCATAGTGGTGAGAGTGTTGGACTGGAACTCGGGAGACCCAGGTTCCAATCCCCATTTGGCCATGAAGCTCACTGCATAACTTTAGGTCAGTCACTGACTCTCAGCCTAACCTACCTCACAGGGTTGTTGTGAGGATAAAATGGAGAGGAGGAGGAGGAGGATTATGTAAGCTGCCTTGGGTTCCTTGCAGGAAGAAAGGTAGGATATAAATATCATACATACATACATACATACAAACCAAGGAGTCTTGTGGCACCTTAAAGACTAACATATTTATTGTGGCATATGCTTTAATGGGCTAGATCCCACTTCATCAGATTTATGAATTGCCATGCATCCTCAGCGGGCAGATATGTATCTGTACATACACATATGGGAATGAGGAAATGCAAACAGTGGGGTAAAGAAAGGCCACAAAATGCAAGAAGTACATTTCCTACAAAGCTCCCATGTATACAAAATAAGCAGTGTATCAGTTGTACACATTCCCAGAAGGGGAGGGTAGGCAAGCAAGTGTGTAGCTGTACAAGGGGCTGGTGCTCCTTCACCAATCACTTGCCCACTTTCTTCTTCTGGACCAAAGGGAGATGGTAGGGGAAGTGGGCAGGAGCAGCAAGGAAAAGGAACAAGAGGGCCAGGGGACTCCAGAAGTTGGTGATGAGCACTCTACTGGGGCCTTGGCTGGTGCTCAAGGGTGCTGCTCTCTGATGCCCATGAAGGAATAAATTACATGTATATCCCACCTTTTTTCCTCTGGTGCTGTTCAGATGTTTTGGACCACAACTCCCAGCATTAATGACCATTGACCATGCCGGCTGGGACTAACAGGAGTTGAAGTCCCAAACATCTGAAGGGCAACCAGGTTGGGGAAGGCTGACATAACCTATGGGTTGTATTCAGTGTTAGTTCTTCTTAGAGAAAACCCATTTAAATGAATGGGACTTAAGTTAGACTAACATTGGATACTACCCTGTGCTTCCACACTAAATGAAGAGGTAATGCCGTGGTCTTGACATATGCTGGAGTTTTCTCTCTCTCTCCTTTTCATCATCATCATCATCATCATCATCATCATCATCATCATCATCATCATCATTCTATGATCATTCTTTTTACTGAGTTTATCAATAGGATACAAAGGTAAAATTAATACGCCCCAATCCATCAACATAAATTTGCTAAGAGAACATGTCCAGTTTTGACACAAAAACATATAGAAACAAAAGCTACCATGTAAGTTAACCAATAAGGCAGAAGAAGCACATTTTTTTTTTAACCAAATGCAGCTTTTTAATGGGCTAAAGGGGAGCTCAGGTAGAGATGGGTCATTGTTAATATATGATACAGAGCAGGGGTCTACTTTATGTTTGTGGGATCCATGTTTTTGTTTGTTTGTTCATTTTTACTAGAACCCCACCAGAACCTGCTGCTGCAAAATTGAAGAATTCTGAGCCCAGGAATTTGTTTTGAGTAACAGAGGTGAACGGAGCTCAGAGTTGTTCCACACAAATATCCAGTCCTGGTTACCCAAACTCCCTTCATTTCAGCAGTCTAATTCAGGGTTGGGAAGGGGAGTCGGGGGTTTTTTGTTTGTTTTTTTGCTGCTACTGTTAAATATTTGGGAATCAGAAATCCTTGCCGATCTACTGCATATCACCCAGGGATCTATCTTCTGCCCATCACTGATATAAAAGAATATACCAAAGAGTATAGAAGGTATCAAACCTCTGATGAGCCAGGTCTGATGAGTCAATTTCAGTAGGGGATCTATTTTATTTATTTATTTAATAGATTTATTCACCGCCCATCAACCAAAAGGCTCCCTAGGTGCCATATACAAATATACCAGTCATGTAGCTGATACAGATCAATTACCTTCCAGTGCTATGAAAACACCATTGATGCTGCTGCTAAGTAGCATGAAAATGTATGACACGATGCTTGGTCACATGGTGAGTATCCCTAAATATTATAGGGGAGAACTCTGTATTCGGTTGCTTCTAAAACTGTTCCAGCCAGGAGAGCACATAGTAATCTGGCCATTGTATCATTGGGAACAGATAGGATCTGTCTCTTATCTCCATTCAGAATTTTTGAAAGTCCACCCTTTCTTTGGCTTCCCACCTGAGGCTTCCTTTTTATCTCACTAAGGTTTTAAACTTTCTGGAGGGAGAACTTTAGAAGCTCCGGCAAAGTTCCTGTGAGATGCTACGAGTGTGATCTCCCAAACACTTTGATCGACAAGCCAGAGGACCGCGCTGGAGCAGATCTGTCAGTGAAAATGAAACCACAAGCAAGGAGATGCTCTTTGCACATAAAGGTGAGCTATATGCCCAGTGACATTTGAGCCTGAAGTGCGACTGTGGAATAATAATTAGAATGCCTGCTTTGTTTCAAATAAGGGTCATCCAAGTGACATTTCAAATCAACGGCAGTCTCTTGGAGACAATGGGAAATTCCAGGAATGGAAGAGCTAAGCTACACGTAGGAGTCAAAGGGAATTGAATTGAACTGTTGGATACTAAGTCTATGGTCATTCCTTCCATCCTCCCCCCCCTGAAGAATCTGATATATCCACACTCCAAGCCTTCCCCTCTCCCGGTGGTAAATCTTCTGCTCATGAAGATTCTTGAGAGGAAGAAAGGGAGGGGGAAGGGGGAGAAGCACAAAATGGCTGCAGCCAGCCACAGAAACAGATCACGACTCTGAGCTGCTCTCCTTGCATCCCCCACCCTCACCCCAAATCTCCGGCTTGTATAAGGAATAGATAAATAAGTCCACAAAAGTTATGAGCCTGCAATAATAATGATGATGACGACGACGACGATGATTATAATTGCTAGCCTCCTGGATTCTTACTATCTATTAATTGCACAACAGATTGTAAAAGAAAATAACTACATACATGTTGCAATCAAGAACTTTCTAGCTTGAACCTCTGATCTGCCATACCCTTCTTCGTTCCATCAAATCAGATGAAAATGCCAGCATTCTCTTTTAAGCTCTAAATATATTTGGAATCCCAGCTCACCTTTCAACATCCTGTTTTCTACAGTACTACCGAGGTGAACAAGTGATGTTTAATTCTTAAAGGGGGGGGGGGAAGAGATTCACAATAGTCAATTAAGATGTGTGTGTGTGTGTGTGTGTGTGTTTAAAATCATGTTCTCCTGAACAGCCATCTGCAGTGAAGGCATTCAGCATCTGTACTTAAAAGTAGCCACCTGTTAACTGCCTGGCGATCCTCACTGGACATTGATTGAGATTCTGAACATTGTTGTGATTTTGCTTCCATAGTTTTAGAAGTCGTGTGACAGCGCAAACAATACTTTGATGTAATTTGTGGCAAGGGTTTGTTTGTTTATTTATTGATTTAGAAAACTTATACCGCCACCCTTCCAAGGTAGTTGCATTGCTTGGGGCAGCTTACAAGAATGAAGAACAAAACCATCCCATACAAGAAATCAAACGACAGAATGAAAAGAAAAACTGGCTCAGCAGATAAAAGCACTTTTATTGTATTGATTTAAATTGCTTTTGGGCACACCTTTTAGAGTCTAAAACTAGGGCTCGCCACATATAATCCATCTGCCCAGCAAGCAAAATGCCTGCTGGAACAGGGACATTTTAACCAGTCAGTGAAAATCCGTAAGGGAGGGGACCAAACAGATCTCATGGGGAAAGGCATATCCCACAATCTGGGAAGGCCCGCCCACCCTTTCATCCTGACCAATTGTGCTTCAGCCACAGATAGGGATGTGTGTGAATCAGCAGAATTCAAGCTTGCCAAAGTTCTCTGAATTCCATCTCGACGTTCATTCTGACTTGAGTTTGTATCAGATTGCGAGCTTTGGTTCCCCCCCCCCTTTTCACTTGAAAATCCATGTGTATTTTTGTGCGTATTTCCCCAAATGTATGCACCAGTTGTGTGCATCTTTGAAATGTATGCATCCTTCTCCCATTGATTAAAGCAGTGTTCTCCAACCTTGGGTCCCCAGATGTTTTTGGCCTACAAGTCCCAGCATGCCCCAGCCAGCATAGCTGGCTGGGGCATGCTGGGAGTTGTAGGTCAAAAACATCTGGGGACCCAAGGTTGGAGAACACTGGATTAAAGCATATTGTGTGTGCACATTATGTCAAAAGTATACATTTTTATGCACATCTTTCAAATGTTGAACACATTTTTGGGAGTCCGCGAATGACACTACAAGCTCAGAAATGTACGGACTGCAACTGCAGATTGCGTCCAAATCCGTGTTCGGCCTGGATGGAAGATGCTGATTTAAAAAAATGAACTGAAACAAATTTCTCATACATCCCTAGCCACAGCTGGGACATGGAAAATAGTTCACAAACCTTCCACTGGGGAGAGTCAATAGCTCAGTGCTAGGGCATATATTTTGCATGCATAAGAAACCTCTAAGAACAATAACCTGTATGAGCATCCCCAAAGGCAATTGGTAATTCTTGCCAGGAAGGACCATAGCGTGAGCCAGTGGCCACAGCCTGGGAAATTTATCATGGTGGAATTATTTTCCATGAAACTAACAGGTAAGATGGATTGTGGATCCTTCGCACAGTAGACTACAGTAGACTCAACATGGACTATGTTGAGAACTTGTGCAGCATGCTTTGCAAGAACTGCTAAATCAGCCCAAGCTGGCATCATCCAGATGTTTTGGACCAGCATTCCTCATCATTGGCCGTGTTGGCTGGGGTGGATGGTGGGAATGAAGGACCAAAACATCTCTAGGGCACCAGGTTGGGGAAGGCTGTGCTGAACTATCTGATCAGCATCCTCTACAGCAAATAGGAAAGGATTAAGAATGAACTCTCAGGCCTGGAACCTCACATAAAGAACTTCCACATGTGCCGTCCGATGAAGTGGAGTCTTGCCCACAAAAGCTTATGGCATAATAAATATGTTAGCCTTAAAGGAGCCACAAGACTCTTTGTTGTTTTTCTGCTGCAGTGAAGGCAGAAGGGCCATTTAAGTTTTATCGTGCTGCAAAAGATATAAAGTTCAAAAGCAGACTCCCCAAACTCTCTTTAAAATCTCCATTTACTGGAAAAAATTAAGATCAGCAATGCACCATGAAATGGATCTTCGGGGCTTCTTTAAAAAGAAAAAAAAATCATATGGATCAAACTAGTGAATCATTATTTTCAGACTATGTCTCATTTCTTCGCACAAGTGGCATCTTGTGGGTCTTAATTCAGGCTTTTAATTAACTTCAAAGTAAAAGGTTTCCGAAGATGGTGTACATCAGCTATAAAACACAGGAGTTGAGACTCGGGCTCAGTCAAATATTTAATTACTTCTTTGCCTTCTACTGATGGGTCAGAAACGCTACGTGTCTATTTTTATATTATCTCATGAATTGAGGGTTGGCAGAATCCAGTTCTGCTGCTACCCATTCAGACATAGACCAAACTCTAATTGGATTGTAGAAATTACTATGGACACAACACATGTTTAAAATAATGTTGGTAGTAGGAGGAGCGGCCTTTACCACGACTGGGTGGCCCCTCTCTCCTCTTAATCTGAATTCCCATCTTGATATTGTGCCCCATCCATTAAAAAACAATGTGAAAAGTTGGGATGAGCAGAACCACTTGATTCTGCTCCAAAAATGTTTGGGCAGAGGGGATTGTGGGGTATGGAAGGAATTCAGCAATGCACTCCAGACCAGTGGCATAGTGGAGCCAGGGCTCACAGGGACACAACACCAGCACTTTTTTTTTTTAATTAGCAGGGTCTCTGACATCATCTGCCATGCTAGATGTGGCCCTCATCAAAACCCACCTTTTCTCCATGTCCTTTTGCTCATCTTCTTAATTCTCATTCTCAATTGTAAGCAAACTTTAAGTAAGCATAACAGCATTTGCCCACATTATACCCCCGTATTCTGCCCGCCTGCCACTCCACCCCTTTCTTGTTTTCCTACAGTCCCCCATCCATATTCATTTATTTATTCGATTTGTGCTTTTCCCACCAAGAAAATGGTGGACGGGGCAGCAAACAATCATAGGAACTTTAAAAACAGATAGATGAGAGCTTGGTTAAAAACAATAATTACATTAAAGCCCAGATAAAACATGTACAAATTACAAAATAAAAACTGCATCCAACCCGACAGAGCAGCGTACGTGCTGAAGGTTTGGCGTTACTGTTGGTTCTTCTTAACTCCTCTCCTCCACTTAAAATTCAACTCAAGATACTTGGATTGCAAGATCTTTGGGACTGGGACCTGTCTTGGCAGAGAACCTCTGTGCTGATGGACCAGTATAAAATAATAGGGATAAAAAGCTTTCTGGACCCTGATTATAGAAACCCACAAACGGGGGTGACCTGAAGTAATCCTGTATGAACACATTGTGTATTCTTTCTCTTCAAGAAGCTGCCCTGCATGTCAGCTTGGGGTTTTGAAACTATCCGTGTGGCAAAGCCTTCCCGTAATATTAGCATATATCATGTGGGTTTTGCTATTAACATATGTTGGGGAGAGATGTAATTAATTAGTTTAGAGTGAGATCAGAGTAGCAGGTTTACACAGCTGCTGCCAACATATGCTACGATCCTTTGACATTGATCCTGAATTGACTGGAAATCAGATGCATCTCCAGTTAACGTACCCAAGTGCACTTGCCACAATATAAGGCAAAGATCTTTGTGTAAGTAACAGCAACCACAACAGGTTCCATTCGAATGTTGTCAGCTGGGATGTCGCAAACCAGATTACATTTTCTATAACGGGAAAGTGCAAAGAAGAAAATTTAAAGAATTAAGGTGGGATAAAGCACTTTTTTTTTTCAGTTGCCTCTTCTTGGCAGCTCAGGAAACAAATTATGAATTTTCTTACCATGGATGAAAGTCAACGGTAAGTTTTCTTGAACATTACCATCCACCTTCCAATTGATGCGCAGGGGGGTATGTCTGCCAAAGATAGGCTGGAAAATTGGAAAGCATTGGGACTATATGGAAAACACCCTAAACTTTGGGGGGAAATTCAAGGAACCAATTAAATCTAAGCTATGTTTACCACTTTAAGTATAAGAAATGCATCATATATACATCAGTTAGAAGGTAGCACATCAAATA
Organism: Shinisaurus crocodilurus; assembly: GCA_021292165.1. Lineage (NCBI taxonomy): Eukaryota > Metazoa > Chordata > Lepidosauria > Squamata > Shinisauridae > Shinisaurus > Shinisaurus crocodilurus. The sequence goes on from CM037876.1 coordinate 13,385,033, forward strand.
GTGCATCTATCTGCCTAGGACTTGTTTCTGTCTAAATATGAATAGGATAGGATTGCGCCCTAAATCCAGTTCTCAGCTCCACTTTCTGAACAGCTAATTGGTAGAATTTCAGGCTTCTAAAGAAGGCTATGTATGCTTGGTTGGATTGGGAATTGTTCCAGCAGCACCCATTTTCACAAGTAATTCACCACCTAGCATATAACCCCTAGGGCAGGGCTCTCCAACCTTGGATCCCCAGATGTTGCTGGGCTACAGCTCCCAGAATCCCATGCCATTAGCCATGCTGACTGGGTATGCTGACGAAGAGCAAGTGAAGGAATGCATGATAAAATGGGCTCAAAATTTTGGCTATAATATATTAATGACACAATGGGAAAATATGAGGTTAAAAGGTTTGAAATTTACATTATGTTCTAGTCTTAAAGATAATTTTTATAAGATGATGTATCGTTCGTATTTGTCTCTGGAGAAATTGGCTAGAATGTATAACGGTGCATCAGATATACGTTCGAAACGTGAACAACGGGAAGGAACCTTTTATCATATGTGGTGGACATGTAAGAAAGCTAAAAAAAATTGGGTAGAAATTCATTTCTTAATGCAAAAGATTTTAAAGATCACTTTTCAATTGAAACCAGAGGCTTTTCTACTGGGAATAATGGACAGTCAGCTAGAAGGAAGGTATGGAACTTTATTTTTATACATGACAATGGCAGTGAGACTACTATATGCACGGAAATGGAAAGGTCCAGCAGTGCCTACGACAGAAGAATGGTTGGTCAAGATGCTGGAGCTGGGAGAGATGGCCAAACTCACATCATTAATCAGAGGAAGGACAACATCCACGTTTATTGTTGAGTGGAAACCTCTAATTGACTTTTTGCAGAGACTGGAAAATAATGATTTGCTTGTTTGTGGGTTCATAGAATGATAAGTGAATTTGGGACAACGGGAAGAAAGAGATTTCTCATTCTGATTATCGAGTAAGAAAAATTATTGTTGCCTATATTTGCTGTAGAAGAAAATCGGAAGTCTATTTTGTTTTGTTAATTGTTATATGTTTGATATTATGTGTTTGTTTCACATAGAAATTTTTTTTTTTTAAAAGAACCATGCCGGATCAGACCAAGGGTCCATCTAGTCCAGCATTCTGTTCACACAGTGGCCATCCAGCTGCCCACGGGAAACCCACAAGCAGGACATGAGTGCGACAGCACCTTCCCACCCATGTTCCCCAGCAACTGGTGTACATAGGCACACTGTCTCTGATACTGGAGGGAGCTCAGACTGCAATCCATAATTGCTCTGAAAATAAGGCATTCAGTGAGTATTCTTAATTCTGGGTCACCCTGCTCCAGCAATTGGTTCTGAAACGTCACACTGAAAAGAACCACTGAAGAGCTTCTTAATCTCATTAACTAAAAGAGGGAAATGACATGTAATTCTTAGGCTCTGGAGGTGGGAGCTCCATTCAGTCCTGCTGGCAGGCTGTTGTACAGGCCTAAGAACTGGAATCTATTATAATCCACTTATCTCTGGAGAATTTAATTTCCATATGGAATTATTATTATTTTTTTAAGGAAAAAAAAAGAAGAAAGGAAAGAGCTCTAAACGTATCAATGGCTTCCACATTCTGAATCTTTCACTATAACTGATTCTCAATTTATATAGGATCAGTGTGGGTGGCATTCTCTATAGCCCCATTCAGACATTCACCCCCCATGCAATTAGAGTTGTGTGTGTGGAGAGGAGCAGGTACAAGCTCATTGGCCTCCTTCCCCCCCCCCCCTCAAATCCTTGTTGACTTTACTGCGGCCACCATGAGTTGGAGGGACAACTTCTGCAGCAGGGAACCTGCAATGCAGAACCCTCATTTTCTCTACACAAGAAATTTTCTGCTGCACACATTCGTCCCCCAGCACACATCAAGGTACGGCCAACTTTCTCTTCTTTTTTTTAACCGTGTCCTGATTGTGTGCCTTGAACAGCGGCGCTATCAAGAGATGTTAGGATGTGCAGATAAAGCTCATCTCCACTCCATGCTATGAAAAGTGTCACCAGTTAATTTCTGCCAGTCAAGCCACAGTTAAAGACACAAAAGCAGGCCAAACCTCATTTGTTCTGTTTAGCTGGCCAATCTAAGCTGAACTCAGGATTTCGGGAGAAATCCACAGCAGACCGGCTTTCTCCAAGTCACATGGTTTCCGTGGACTCATTTTTCTTTTGGGGGTGGGAGGGGATTTGCACTAATCCACATTAGTTAATTGAAATTAGCATGGGCAGTGTGATCCAATGAGGATGCCCGTAACCCTCGGAACTCAGAGGATTACGGGTATCCTATTGAGGGTGGGGGGAGAGCGGCGGATAGGATACCCAGTGCACACCCTTCACTCCCAAAAACAAATCGATTGTCTACAGGTATTCTCTCTCCTTGCGATGAGGAGAGGCTGAGGCAGACACCGCCTGGCTTGCTTGATATCTGGCGGTGCCTAGCTCCTCCCCCCATGGGGGAACTGAACACAGTCTTCTGTGGTCGGTTGCTGGCTGGCATGGAAAGAACTGCACTGGCTACAAGGTTGGGGGGCAGCTGCTTTGCAGCGCTGTGACCTCGGAAGAGATTTCTGAGGTAGCAGGGGCTTCCATGCCCAATCCTATGGCCCCCCCAGACAAGGTCGGAGGGACATAGGATTGCGCCCTAACACACATTAAGTAATGAAGATTAGCACATTTGCAGAAGTGCGCATTAACGCTAATGCGAATTAGTGCAAGTAGAACAAAATTCTGGTACAAAAAAAAAAATCAGATTCCAAAAAAATCCAACTCCTGCATTGAGCAGGGGGTTGGACTCGGTGGCCTTATAGGCCCCTTCCTACTCTACTATTATATGATTCTATGATTGATTCCATCAAGGAGCGGATGACAGATCGAAAGATGCCTGACACTCCACTTTAACAAAATCCAGACATCCGTAATCTGAACTCAATGCAACTTTCAAGGAGGCTGAAGGGGGGTTGAGGGGGGTTGGTCAAGGACATGAGGAAGAGTGATCCCAAGAAGTGATCCCATGACTTCAGCACATTGTAATGTCAACTTACCTATCATGGGGTCTTTTTTCGTCATGGCTTTGGAGAGTGGATGTGGATGTTATGAGTTGTTATTTGTGAAAAACCTTTGAAAACCATTTTTTTTAAAAAAAATCATTAAAGATAAACAAAGTGTCCTCAATTTATCTGTGGGCATGTTCAGCAGCTGGGTCTGTGTGTACATATCCATGGTCAATTCATTGGCACCAAATACCTCTTTTAGGGGACTGGGGATTATCATATTTTAGCTGGACTGTAGAGTGCTCATGTATCCTAGTTTACAGAAGACAGTCCTGTATTTGAAGGGCTGCCAGATATCAACACATTGTGTGGTGGCTGTTAAATTACATTGGTGGTTGAAGAGCAGAGAAGTATGCCTATGTACACCAGTTGCACGGGCAGGAGGGTGCTGTTGCACTCATGTCCTGTTTGTGGGTCTCCTGTGGGCAGTTTGTTGGCTGTTCTTATGTTCTTATGAGAGTCCTTTATTTGAAGATGTACCCCATTGAAGGATTGTGTCCAGACCATTATTTATTTATTTATTATTTGCATTTATTTATCGCCCATCTGGCTGGCAAACAGGCCACCCTGGGCGATGTACAGAAGATAAAACAGAATAGAATTCATTAAAACATTTTTCTCCATTAAAATACATTAAAACAGTATAAAGTTTTAAAATCTTAGCCCACCCCATATTCCCGCCTGAATAACCAAGTTTTTAATGAGCGGCGGAAGCTCAGCAGAGAGGGGGCATGGCGGCGGTCACTTGGGAGAGAGTTCCATAGTACGGGGGCTGCCACAGAGAAGGCCCTCTTCCTCGTCCCGACCAGTCTAGCTGCTCTGATTGAAGGGACAAGGAGAAGGCCATCTGTGGCAGATCTTGTTGAGCAGCCCACTTGGTGTTGCTGGAGACGCTCCTTGAGATAGACTGGACCAGAGCCGTATAGGGTTTTAAAGGTCAAAACCAACACCTTGAATTCGGCTCGGCAAGCAACTGGTAGCCAGTGTAGCTCCTTGAGCACTAGAGTGATGTGATCCCGCTGCCAGCTGCCTTTAACCAGGCGAGCCACCGCGTTCTGTACCAGCTGTAGCTTCCGAACCGTCTTCCAGGGTAACCCCACGTAGAGCGCATTACAGTAGTCTAGGCGAGAGGAGACCAAGGCATGAACCACTGAAGGGAGCAGATGATTAGGAAGGTAGGGACCATGTGTAGCTTAAACCATGTGTAGCTTGAATTATCCTATCTACAGCACATGGGCAGCTGACTGAGCAGGCAAACAGGTTACCTAGTGACCATGTTCACCACTATGGTGAGATGAGATATATTGTATTTCTATTTACATTATGATAATTATTTATACATTTGCATCTATACCTATAAATTAGCAATACAACTAATGTTTGGGTGTGGTGTCATCAGTATGCGGATGACACACAGCTCTACCTCTCTTTCAAGTCCTCACCAAGGTTGGCCATTGAGACCCTGTCCAAGTGCCTGGAGTCAGTGGGTGGCTGGATGGAAAGGAACATGCTGAAGGCTGAAGCTGAACCCCGACAAGACTGAGGTACTTCTGGTGGGGGACAAGCGACAAGGGGAGGTTAGGGGATGTTGACCTGGTGCTGAATGGGGTACATATACCCCTGAAGGACCAGGTCCACAGCTTGGAAGTCATTCTAGACTCCCAGCTGTCCATGGAGGCTCAGGTGTCAGCTGTGAGCCAGGCAGGCGCTGTATCAACTCCATCTGATATGGCAGCTGCACCCCTACCTTCCTAATCATCTGCTCCCATCAGTGGTTCATGCCTTGGTCTCCTCTCGCCTAGACTACTGTAATGCGCTCTACGTGGGGTTACCCTGGAAGACGGTTCGGAAGCTACAGCTGGTACAGAACGCGGTGGCTCGCCTGGTTAAAGGCAGCTGGCGGCGGGATCACATCACTCTAGTGCTCAAGGAGCTGCACTGGCTACCAGTTGCTTGCCGAGCCGAATTCAAGGTGTTGGTTTTGACCTTTAAAACCCTATACGGCTCCGGTCCAGTTTATCTCAAGGAGCATCTCCAGCAACACCAAGTAGGCCGCTCAGCAAGATCTGCCACAGACGGCCTTCTCCTGGTCCCTTCAGCCAGAGCAGCTAGACTGGTGGGGACTAGGAAGAGGGCCTTTTCTGTGGCGGCCCCCATACTGTGGAACTCTCTCCTGAGTGACCTCCGCCATGCCCCCTCTCTGCTGAGCTTCCGCCGCTCACTAAAAACATGGCTATTGAGGCGGGAATATGGGGTGGGTTAAGATTTTAAAATTTTATACTGTTTTAAATGTATTTTATATTTTATCATGTTGTTGTACACCGCCCAGAGTGGCCGGTTTGCCGACCAGATGGGCGATTCATAAATACAACAAATAAATAAATAAATACAACTAGAATGGCTACTGGGGAAAATATTAGCATTTTCCTGCTCTTAGAAAAATCTATGCCCCCAAAAGAGAGCCCACATTATTTTTGGATGGTTAAAAAATGAAAAGAAAAATGGGGACCAGAAAAGCAGATCTTAATGCACATTTGTGCATCACATCCATCACATAATTTGAATTAAATAGCTTCATTTCTATGGTCTATTCAGCTTTGAAATGGCTGTTTCTCACATAACATGCCACATTAAGTGTATTCAGAAGTTGGGGTTTTTTTTTTTTTTAATGCGCTAGATTGGAGGGGGGGGGGAGAGAGGCCCTTTTAGCATCACTTATGAAAGAACACCAAGATCTGAACCCAGTTTTATGCCTAGTTGAGCACCCTTCGCTGCTCTTGTGCCCTCATTGGCTGCCCGCTCCAACAGCAGTGTCTGATTGGCGCAGACTGCTGCTACTTAAGATGTAGTAGAAAAATAAAGTTTTGCTTTCAAAAGGAGTGCTGCTGCGGGCCCTGTAGGCTTGTCCGGCTGGCTGCTGCAGTGCTTACTTTTGCCAGTGGGGCCAGCCAGGTGATGAGGAGGAGTTGGACGAGGAGCCAGAGGAACTGCCACAGCAGCAGTGGCCTGGCCCTGGCAGCAGCTGCAGCAGTGTCACGGCTGAGCTGGGCTGGGCTAGGCAGCGCCCTTTTGATCCTTTGGGGCGTAGGCAGCTGTCCGTCCATTCCAATCCCTGATGCTGGGCCTGGGCAGTAGAATCTACTGTTTCCCCTTCTCCAGGGATGTTGAAGAGTCCTTGGTCTCGAGTCACGAGTCGAGTCACGAGTCTTTGGACCTGAGTCTCGAGTCCGAGTCCTTGGTCCAAAATGGTGACTCACGAGTCACGAGTCACGAGTCACTCCCAAAGCTGACTCCACGAGTCCCTATTAAAATCAATGGGGTTTTTCCCCAACAAAATAAGGCTACTTCAGATGTGTGGTTTAAATAAATTCTAGGCACAAGTGTGCCTTTTTATTTCAAAACTCTGCAACTGATTTTGGCAAGAACAGACCAGGCAGAAAAACCCAAAATAACCAGGCAGGCAGAGGAGGCAGGGAACCCCAAAGCAGGCAGGCAGAGGCAGCCAAACCCAAAATGTCTGAAAGGTTGCATTTTAGAAAAATGATTTTAAAAAATAAACTTGCTGTACTTCCTAAAACTTATCCATGTTGCATTTGAGGAACATGATTTTTTCTAAATGTTTGGCCCCCATTCTGGAACTGTGAGATCTCATCACAATTCCACCTTCACTGAACACCCGCTCCACTGGTGATGAACTTGCTGGAACCAGAAACACAGAGCAGCCACACAGAGTAATCTCAGGTCCTTCTTCTGCCTCTCCCAAGTACACAACACATAAATCAAAATAAATCTTGACACACTGTTGGGGCTGCACTCCTGGTAGCCATCCATAGTGGCCGAGCAGCGGCACACCTCGCTTCCATGCGCTCTTCGCCAGCAATCACGCTCCTCTCCACTCCTTCTGGCACAGCCCAGGGATGTTGAAGAGTCCTTGGTCTCGAGTTCCGAGTCGAGTCTCGAGTCCCATTAAAAATATTGGGACTCGAGTCCGAGTCGAGTCAGAGGGGGGACTCAGTCCGACTCACGAGTCGAGTCCTCGAGTCCGAGTCTCCATCCCTGTCCTTCTCACCACCACCATTGTCTGGGCCAGAGTGAGAGGAAGGTGAAGAAGCAGGCTGCAACAATGAAAAGGAGAAGCAAGTCCAAGAGGCTCTTCTCAGTGGGCCGTTGCTGGGGTGTGGACCCTTGTCAGAGGTGCCCACCCATGTTTACTCTTAATGCCAGCCCTGTTCTCCTGTCTTACTCAAACTATTTTGGCTTGCCTGATTCAATTCAGAATTTGGCTTTATTTGAAACATTGATTCTATTCGGCTGACGAGGTCCTCAGTAATATACAGCTTAACGCAGCAATGGGCGCAGTAATTCAGTCTCTCAAGGTCAATAGGACATTTCTGAACTAAGGCTTTTTTTGGTGTCTGAAACTGAGATTTGTCATATATTTTGAAAGCTTACATTGGGAAGTGCTCCTAACAGCAGTGAATTATTACTTTTAACACAGAGTTCCTATTTATTTTCGCTTCTGCTTCTCTTAGTTTCCATAATGGCAACATTTCTTCATTTTTTTTGACAGTTCTAGTCCCATCCTATAAGATTTAATATTTACCTAACCAAGATAAGAATTTATATCTCTCATTAGGAGCATACATACCACCAGTAATTTAGGCATAAACAATGACGTAGAAAGGAACTCAGTTACAAAATAATACAATTTTCTTGCTTAAACCCAGATATATGGGAGCAGCAGATCCACAAGTCTGAAACTCATTTTTTAAAAATGGCCTTACTCATCGAGATCCTTTGACCTTCAGTTTCCCTCTTTTCTTCCTCCTCTCCCCCTCCTTTATTATGCGTCTGTATTTTTTAACAAAGACTTTAGCACAACCCCCTAATCCAGCCTTCCCCAATGTGGCACCCTCCAGATGTGCTGAATTGCAACTCCCATAATAATCAGCCAGGCATTATGGGAGTTGTAGTCTAACACATCTGGAAGGCATCATGCTGGAGAAGGCTTCCCTAGTCCAATGGACTGCATGTTCCCAATGCCCTATTGTAACCAATAATCTCTACATGCAACTGGAACAATCACATCCACCTGTCTGCCCTTGCCTCAATTTCCCTTCCCTTCCTACGCTGTCTCTCTTGGGTCTCTTTCTAGATTGCAAGCCACTTGGGGCAGGGACTGGCTTAAGAGCCTTCAGCTCCAGGCATAGAGTGCTGAATCAGTAGTCTACTATGCACCAGCTCCAAGATGCCTGCCTTTCCCTGCTAACATTGCTCTTCTCTGGACCTTGGGCTACCCTTGCCTTTGGAACTGAACCTAGTTAAATCTCTGGAGATCTGTCCCCATGTCACTGCAAACAGGACATCTCAGCTCATTGGGTGCCTGCACTTTCCACCCTTTACATTTTTGTCAGCAAAAAATTATCACTGCCCTAAAGGATTCCCCCCACCCTCACCTCTGTAAATGGATGAAGCTCATGTGTTGTGAGTTTTGTTGTGTGTGCTATTTAGAGCAACATTCATTTTCAAGGGCACACCTTTTCTTGCAAGTAGAAGAATGCTGCTCTCTGAAATTTCTGCCTGGGCCCTGGGGCCATTTTGTTCCTCTCCCATTAGGGCTGTCATGAAGACACATGGTGATGAGGAACATGTTGGCATAGCTACTCTAGAACCTTCAGCCAATGGGATGGTGGAATGCACACCTTTATAAGGTGCTGCTGCCTCCCACCCTATTTAATTTGAACCACTGTGGTATCTCACCCACCCTTCCTTGTGCAACAGTAAGGAACTCAGTAGCTGCTCTTTCAGGGGCCAAGTAGGATTTTTTGGGATGCCCTTTGTTGGCAGTTGGGGCACCATTTTTGTCTACTCCTTACTGTTTGTCACCAAGACAGTGGTATTAATATTGGTTGGTCTGATTGGCTCTTGCAGTGTAACTTGATAGAACTGGTAAGTATTGCATGCACCCAAGAAGCTGAGATGTCCTGTTCGTAGTGGTATGGGGAAGAGATCTCCAGAGATTTAGCCAGGTTGAGTTCCAAAGGCAAGAGTAGCCCAAGGTCCAAGCACGTGGAGGTCCAGAGAAGAGCAATATTAGTAGGGAAAAGGCAGGGAGCTGGTGCATAGACATTGAGCCAGCACTCTATGCCTAGAGCTGAAGGCTTTTAAGCTGGAGCCTTCAGAGTCCCACCGAGAGCACAGCTGCAGGCCATCAGTGCCACCTGCGGGATTACCTACTTGGGGAGTAGAACCTTGTTTATGAGTATACTCTTACTCACGAAGAGCCCTTATTCCTCTGGTGGGCATTCCTGCATCTAGTAGCCAGTTGAGCCTGCACCTTCAGGCACTTGTGCTACCCGGTGCTACATGGATGTTCAGCATCTGCCTCTGAGTCCAGGAGGGGGCAAACTGCATCTTGAGGTGAAGGGTCAAGGGCTATCTCCCATGAGGGTCTAGGATCCCCCCCCCCAATCTGTCTCAATGTCCCTCAGCCCAGGTAACTCCCCTGTGATGTTTGGCTCAGGGGACTCCAACTTATCATCCGAAGAGGAGTCCTCTAGAAGGACATGCCACGAGATAGGATACCTTGAGGAAACTGGAGGATGAAGGGACATTTACCCAACCTACTTCTCACTGATGGCTGGCTCAAGGAGACAGAGAGGGAGGGAGTGGGCCTTAGTTCCTGGAGGCCTTACCCCATTGAATGTTGACCAGCAGGGATGGGATAAAACAGTTAGGCACCCTCAGCTCTCCTTTATAGCGGGCAGGTGATGAAAGGCACAGATCGGCAAGTTAATGCCCATGTGGTATTGCCCAGTGGGAGGCTGTGGGTGGCTCTCCTAATAGTATCCTTGATCCTTAGAGCGCCCACATTTCTTATGCCCATTGAAGATCCTAAGTGTTATAGTTAATTATAGATATACTTAAGGAGAGCCAGTGTGGAACAGTGGTGAGAGTGTTGGACTGGGACTCAGGAGATCCAGGATCTAGTCCCCACTTGGCCATGAAGTTCCCTGAGTGACTTTCCAGTCACTGACTCTCAGCCTAACCTACCTCACAGGATTGTTGTGAGGATAAATGGAGAGGAGGATTATGTAAGCTGTCTTGGGTTCCTTGCAGGAGGAAAAAAGGCAGAATGCAAGTGTAATAAATAAATAAAGTTGTGACTCTTTTCCTAAATATGGTCTTATGTCTTCGTGTCTGTGAATGGGAGGCATTTGCATTTCAGTAAGACTAGTTTCTTGTAAGTGATGATCACATTTCAGATGCAATTGTGTGTGTGGGAAGTTATTTGTGGCAAGGGAAATTCTGCTGAAGTGCAGATGGAATGCACAAAGGGAAGTGGACAGCAAGTGTATGACACTAATGCAAATAATAGATGGCAAACAGAATGTCCTGTCTAGGATGCTGGGTGAATAAAGTGGCTTTCTGTGTCGCCAGAGGCTTCTGTCACATTTGTTGGATATGATGTTGAGTTTGAAGTCATGAATGCACAAAGCACTGGTGACTGCACAATTGGTTTATTACAAGGCCTAATCTTGAACGGAGACCTGTGCCTGTATTCATCTGGAAATAACTCCTCTACCCAGACTGAGGGAGTCCAGGAAGGAATAGGCTCCCAGATCATGATAAGTATCTAATCAAATAAGATTGATCTATATGACAATGCCTGGAAGCCAATATATCTTGTTCTAACTTAGTGATGAGGCACTCCCCACCCTTGTTAGAGGTTTGTAAGTGGACTTGGAAAACCAAACTATTTCCCCTCAGAACTCAGAAAACAGCTCAGTGTGTTCAGAGCCAAGATGGACCCTGCTGTGCTTCTGATGATGTCATCAGGAGAGTGCTGAGGTTGGATTCCTTCAGGAAAACCGGAGGGCAACACAGTTCCAGACCAACAACAACAAAAACAACCCAATGTGGTGCATCTCACAAGGTGCTGAAGGAAACGGCAATTTATTTACAAAAGCACTCCAATTTTCAGTTATTATACCTAATGCATTTAGAGTGTGACAGCTCTTCATCAGAGGCAACTAAAAACAGATTCAGGAAATATGCAGCCAACATAACATAAAAATGATGACATAAAAAATATATTCAAACACATCATGTCATTGAAAAAAACATTTGGTACGTTTGTTTGTTTGTTTTGGAAGTTGCACTGTTTTCTTCAGCACCTCTTATAGTTTGCCTTTGGGTGTCTTCTGTTTTTCCCCAGATCTTTTCCGCAAGCCATCTTGGCCAACCTCCTCCCCTCGCTCCACCAGCCTCCTTCCCCCTCTCACCTACCTGCAATCTCCTAATCGTCCTCCCATTCACCTGGCTGCTGGTTCCAGGAGCAATGGCGACAGTAAGAGGTCTTTCTCCCACCCTGCCCCTCAGCATGGCATCCTACTAGAACAGTGTTCTCCAACCTTGGGTCCCCAGATGTTTTCGGCCTACTCCCAGCATGCCCCATTGCCCCAGCCAGCATAGCTGGCTGGGGCATGCTGGGAGTTGTAGGCTGAAAACATCTGGGGACCCAAGGTTGGAGAACACTGTACTAGACAGTGTGTCAGGCTCAGGTACACCCATGCATATGTATTATAAATGGACAACGGGCTTCAAAACATGCTTGTATTTTGTATTCTGGTGCTGGATCTGAGGAGAAAATGTCTGGTATGAGGCAGCCTTTGAATCCCCACAGAACGTCTGAGTAGATCTTGGAGATTTTTGCTTCTGATGGGCATACTCACTGGCTCTCAGCAGTGACCTTCTCAAAAAAAGATAAAATCTTGGGTGATAATCAACTTGCAGTCTACAATTAAACAGATACTTTCCCTCACAATCGGAACATGTCATTCAGGGGTGCCGAACCTCTTTCAGCATGAGGGCCAAATTCAGTTTCAGAGATGCTCTCAGGGGCTTTTCAGTGGTGAGCCTGGTGGGACCAAAATACCCTAAACACTAAAATTACCAGATGATGATGATGATGATGATTTTTCTATACCGCCCAATAGCTGAAGCATATGTTAGCTTAATGCTCTTACTGACTGTAACTAAGCCTTAGGGGAGGCATTTCAGAATTGTATTTATTTATTTATTTATTATATTTATACCCCGCCTTTTTCCTGCAAGGAACCCAAGGTGGCTTACATAGTCCTCCTCCTCTCCATTTTATCCTCACAACAACCCTGTGAGGTAGGTTAGGCTGAGAGTCAGTGACTGGCCCAAAGTCACCCAGTGAGTTTCATGGCTGAGCGGGGACTAGATCCTGGATCTCCTGAGTCCCAGTCCAACACTCTCACCACTACGCTGAGAATCAGCAAACATGCAAAAACTGGAAACTCCCCCCACCCCCAACAATGTTTGAGGGTGGATATTAGTCTCAAATCAGATATATCATAATTACATCCACCCCAGGGCCCAGGCCAGGACCAAACAGAAGCCTCCCCATATGGCAGAGTCATATAATATATCAAGCTGGTTTTGGTCTATGACCATAAATAAGCAATCTATATCAAGCTTTGCAACTTTGAGGAGAATCTAAGTTCAGGGAAACTAAGCAAAAGAATTTCAAGAATTTCCATTTCTCCCCCCTGCAAAAAAACAACAACACCCCTCATCCAGGGAGCTCCCAATTGATAACGATGCTATTTTTTTTTAACAGTACATATAAGACCAATGCTGAGGATATTAATTTCGAGCTTTCGGAAGCTAAAGAGATGTGGCCTTTTAAATTTGAGAGGTGCAAACATAGATATATCCCCCAGCACTAAATCTGGAAATGGGATGGTCACAGAATAACCTTGTTATGCTTCATAAAGAAAGAAGAAGCAAGCATACTATTCCTGCCATATAAATAATGTTCTCTGCGCTTCCCATTTCCCGATCCTACATTTCGGATGTGAATAATTTAGAAGAAGAAAATGTGAGATAACACCGGGGCTGTGTGGGAAGGGAGATAAATTTAGGTCCATAATGAGGGACAGCTCAGTTACATGCCAATGAATACCAGTTGTTAAAACACATTCCCCGCTACTGAAAAAATGACATATCTTGCAAAATGTTCTGCTACCCTCATTGTTCACTGCCCTCCTTTTTAAAGGGGGGGGGAAAGCCCAACAAAAACCTAGTATGTTCAGAAAAGAAAAGAAAGTTACTTTTTAAACTTTGCATAATATATCTTTTGCTTTTTAAAAGCAAAAGCTATATTATGCAAATAGCACATGGGTGCCATTTCAGTAGTTTCCAAAACTGGGATTCTGTGGGCTATAATACAGGTAGAGTGAAACTCAACTCCTCCGCTTCGACTTCAGTTATCTTTCCCTATAAGAGAAGGGTGGGGAATCGTTTCTCTGTTGAGGGATGCATTCCTCTGGAGGTAATCTGTTGGAGGCCACGGGTAGGTGGAGAGATGAAGCCAGCATTGGTAGAAATGTGAGTGGGACCACCCCTTTTCACTTGCTCTTTCAGCCACCACTTCCCCCCGCCCCCTGTTCTTCCTCTCTCCCCCACCTCTCTGCCCACTGGGCTGCTGGATTGTTCTCGCCAGTGGTCTGCACTGATCACTTGCAGAGGGCTTTTGAAATAAGGCTGAGGGATGCATGAAATTGGGCCAAGGGGCACTTGTGGCCCTAGGACCACAGATGGCCAATCTCTGTTATAAGGGAAAAAAGCTTTTTAGTTCAGGAGGAGGAGGAGGAGGAGGAGGAGATAGATAACTTGAGAGAGGGCAGGATGATTAGTCTCAGGTATAATCCATGGGAGGTCATATGGAACTGCCATGTCCTGCCACCTTCTTGTCAAGATCAGCCCATGATCCAGAACCAGACCCTCTTAGAGGAAGAGCACTCTAACGCCAGCACCAGCATGCATGGATGGGGACCAAGGGGAGTCAGCAGACACTGGACAAACACTCTGAGACTACCCTCCTGGAAGACTGCCCATCTGGGAAGTCCAGCAAGTCGTGGGACATGATCCACCCCAACTGGCCATACACCCCTGCTCCAGAGCCTCCACATTCACCTCTGGGACCCCGGGAAGAGGGACAGTAATGGGTCAGAGCTGAAGCCTGGGTGATTTAGCAGAATATCTCACAGAATATTCTTCAAGGCCTCAGACAGGGGTATTTCCCATCCCTGCTACCTAAGACCTTTTAAGATGCCAGAAAGATATGAAGCTTTCTTGTACTGAGACATACCACAGATCCATGCAGACCTACACTGTCTACTTCAATTTTTTGTCTTTCTTGTCACCTGCTACTTGGCCTTTGAACTGGAGATGCCAGGGATTGAACATGGGACCTTCAGCACAAAAGGTATGTTCTACTATTGAGCTATGGCTCCTCCTAGCGTTCATCCCCCTAACTCTTTGGTTTGTTTTCTAAAAGTCTACAAGACTAGAGATGGGTGAACTTACCCTGTATGAATTTATTTCCTCAGATAATAGTGAATTCACCCATGGAAGCTCGGATGAGAGCTCTCAGTCGAAATGAACTCTCATTCCATGTAAATGAGCTTTTGCACATGTGTAATATCAAGGTGCATCTTGCATGCTGTAGTTTGGAAACTGCATAGTGCATCATGATGTCATGTGTCACCACATTATGTATCCCCTTTCTCATGGGTTGTAACTTTTCGCATGGCCTCTCACAGAAACACTCCACCCACCACCAGCAGTAAGTAAAGTACAGATTAGGAACAACAATGACCCAAGTCCAATCTGAGGAGAATAAGAGAGATCCGACTTCATCACAGTTTACCATAAGCCAAAAGAAGGGTTAATCCAATCAACTCAGCACACACATGGAAATAGCATTGTTTAGATGCAGACTGCACATGCTCAGAAGCTCGTGATCAATTCTAAATTATTGGGGAATTCATCAAACGATGGTACAGGCTCTTTAAAAATGTGAGCATTATGAACAGGTGAAGTTCTACCAGCAAGCTGACTAATTACGGAATTCAGTGGCATCACTACAAGAAACTAGTCCTGTGTACTTCCTGATCTTTCTCAACTTCCTCATCTTTTTTTTTTTAATCCTGTATAAGTTTTTGCAGTCTTATCGATGACCATGCATGTGTCAATCAGCTCTGAGTTCTATCATATGAAATTTTGGGTTATGTGTTAGATACTATTGCTAGTTTGAATTGGTTGCATGATTACTGTTTTATTTTGAAATTTGCTTTGGATTGATATAAAAAACAGGATAGCACAGAGAAATGGGAGACTATAAGGGATTCAAATTCAAATTATTGCTCAATCCTGAATCTTGCTTGGGCGAATAGATCACCTTGGATGTTGTTAGGTGCCATAGAAAAGAAGGCGAAAATAAATTTTATGCAGCATGCTGTTAAGATGAGATATAGTTCTGATCATTTGGTTATGGCTACACTTCCAAAAGGAAGTCCACAGCCCTCATAAGAAGCGTTGGGTAAGCAAGGGTTCAAGAGAAAAGAAGCAGCCTGCCCACCTCCCCAGCAGGGCAGAAGGCGAAAGGTCATGACTGAAGGCTTGAATGGAAGAGTGAGTGAAGCCTAGAGGTATGCATAGGCAAATGAGTGGCAGGCTTGCATTGATTAAGACCTGAATATTGCATATCGCCTAAAACACAGGAGGATTTCTCCTGAAAAGATATGGCTCCCCCCCCCCCACTGGGCGAATACCACCAGAAGCTTACTCCAAAAACAGTCCCATCAGCAAGAAGACCCAAACCTTTGTACACCCATCAAGAGCTATCAAAATACAAAGAGTAAGGTCGTTAGCAGGGTTAGAAGACATGGGTGGGGCAAAGACCACCCCCACTGCTCTCATTCCCTCCAAAAAGGCGGGAAAGAGACTATAAGAACTAAGAGGTTTTAGCAAGGTGGGTTGGGAGAAGGAGCTGAAGGGGTCACCTTGGAACGCGAACTGCAGGGCTACAGCTGGAACCTCATCACAGCAGACAGGTAGTAGCTGGGACTTTGCTTTTCTATCCTTCTAGGCGGAAGGATCTCTCTCCCCCCCCCCCTTTTCTTATTCAGGCTTGACAGGGAAAAAGGGACTCTTTCTCCTCTCCAGAATACAGGGTCTGTTTGAACCATAGTGTAAAGATATTTTGCTGCCTGACATCACTAGGTTTGCTTTACCAACAAGTAAGACGCTGTACCTACTCTGTATTCTTCTTCAATAAAACCACCCTTTTGTTTCTAGAGTCTATGTGTGTGTGTGTAGGTTTGTTTAAGTATAAAAGGAGCAAAGCGCACACTTTCCACTCCAGCAGCGCAGGTTTTACCCCAGCCAAAGATCCTAAACCTTTCGTAAGAGTGTGGGGTTAGAGGGAATCTAGCACCCAGAATTATCTGTCGTAACAATGTCCTGTCTGAAAGCCTTTATCATACTAAGGTAAAAAAAACACAAACCCCCCCAAAGGATTAGAAAACAAAACTTGGCTCATGTTGAAAAGAGAAATTAAACTGATGGTCAAAAATGAAACAAGGGAAGTTTGGCATATCTCAATATTTATAGATTTGGGTAAAAGCCTTTTGAATGGCAGATGATCTTCACACACATATCTTGCTAATGGATATTGGTGCCTCATACTCAATCTTTTCCTCTAGGCAACCAGCCATTGTCTGTTATTGATTTCCACCACCCTGCTATTTCAAGAGAATTAGGAAAAACATCTCACAACAACCTGCCAGTTGCTAGGTATTCATTACCAAATGGAACAGTGCTCTGAAATCCTGTGTCCAAGCATGGAGGTTTAATCTTTTTCTTCTGGCTCACAGGGAAGATGTACAAGCACTGCCATATCTCTTTAAGCCAGGAAGCTGCTGTATTCTTAGGGTCCATTCTCATTTCCAGACTTTCACAGGTGGTCAAGCTCTGTAATAAAGTTGGCACCATGGCTTAGCATTAAGGGCTTTATATTTATGGAGGTAAGTTTGGGATCTACTGCCAGATCTCTGGCTGTACTAAATAAGCAAGAGTTTCTGACTTCCAATAGTTTAACTATTCCCATACTTTAAGTCTTTAACTATTGAGGGAGGGAGGCAGGTGAAGAAGATATCAGAGCCTGTTTCAGCTGGACTATGTGACCACCACCACCACCACCACCACTGGGTCATCTGCCACATTCTGCCCTATGAGAAGGAACAAGAGATTGAGGGAGGTGAAGCTAACATCAAAGGCCTGTTTCTCCTCCAGCTGGACTGTTCCCCCTTCTCACAGGACAACTAACACTAACTGCCCCTTGGGAGGAATCCCAATGGGTTTTAATATTGCGTCATGGTGATTTTATTGACATGTTTTTATTTTGTAGGCCACCTTGGAAGGATTTGCATCCTTCCTTAAGGGTGGGATATATAAATAGCATAAATAAATAAATAAATAAATAAGAACATAAGAAGGACTGTGCTGGAGCATACCTATCCAGTCCAGCGGCCAATTTGGACTAGATAGGTAGTGGAGCCCACAAGCAGGACCAAATATTACTTATGATCATCATTAAGTATTAAATGAAAAGTTCACCTCCGCTCTGGAGTGAGGCCAGTGCTTTTGTACACAAGATGTGGAATATATTTGCTTCTTAACAACCATTGACAACCAACTTCCCCTTGTAAGGGAAGGGGAAGGCAAATGGTTTACGTCAGGGTTATCTTGTAGGGCAGTGATGGCGAACCTCTGGCACGCGTGCCACAGCTGGCACGCAGGGGGACCTCTCTGTGGGCACTCGAGCCATTGGTCGCCAGATCGCAAAAAGACCGTCCCCTTCTGCATTCAGCGTCGGGTTTCCATAGTAACTCCTCTCCACTGATTCCTCGCTGGCCTCCACAGGCAGGCACACTCCAACATCTCCACCCCCAGAAGCGGACTGCGCAGTCGCCCAGCCCTCCTTCTAACTGAACAGACAGCTCAGAAGCACAGCGCGCGTGCACCCGAATCTTTGTGTGCCCGGTGAAGAGCCATGCCCTGAGACAGAGCGGGGCGTGATTAGCTAGTGCCCCCCTCCTCCTTCCTGCCAAATTTAAGGCACTTTGAAATAAATAAGTTGGTTTTGTGTTGCAGTTTGGGCACTCGGGCTCAAAAAGGTTCGCCATCATTGTTGTAGGGTGACTTGGTTTCAGATAAAATGGCTTTGCAGTCCTGAGTTGGCCTATGAGCCACTCTGGTCAGTCATCCCTGCCTTAAACCATTCATTCCAAGGCTGGTCAGAGTCAACTCACATACAATCATGTTAGCAACTCCAGGCTCACACTCATATTGAGGCGGTCCCAAGCATATGCATTTGTACATGTCACACTTCACACTGGTGTTGAATGCACAGCTGCTGGGATGGGTGGGTAGGTGGAAGGATGCACATCTGTGTCAGTGGTGCAGCTAGCATGCATTTTCCTGGACATTTTCAATATGTGATAGAGATGTATGAAAAATTCATTACAATTCATTGTTGATCAGGATTTACCAAGTTAGCACCTTCCATATTGAACACGGACTTGGACGCAATCTGCGGTCAAAGTCTGTACATGTCCAAGCTTGCAATGTGATCCCCCCCCCCGCTGCCAATGCGTTGGACAGCATGCCTACATTTGAAAAATATGCATGAAAAAAATGCCTGCTTTTGAAAAGTGTACACAACTATGCTTTAATCAATGGGAGAAGAATGTGTACATTTCAAAGATTTGTACAATGGATGCGTACATTTGAATAGATATGCATGAAAATACTCATGGATTTTCATGCAAAATGGAAAAAAAACAAAGCTCACAATCTATATATATAAAAGAAAGTGTCCTGACTGACTGACTCATAAACGCCCAGCTCAAACTGTTTAATCTAGGAACGTGAAATTTTGAAGGAACATTGCTTTGATGACGTAGAGCCCCACTAAGGAAGGATTTTTGGAAATTCCATCCCTAAGGGGGTGAAAAAAGGGGGCAAAATCGCCCCACACTCATATCTCCTATGGGCAAAACAACAGGGCAGCAGTTATGCAAATCGGGCTCACCTCAGAATTCCTGCAGGGGCCAATAGGGCTGGGTATGCAAATCTCCCCTTGGCCATTTAGAATGTTCTCTGAGGGGGTGAAAAGGGAGGGAAACTTTTTAAATGACTGAATGACTGCTGTGTGCGGGGCGTCGTCGCATAGGCTCTATCACATTTTGACGGATCCACCCCAAACTTGGCACACATACTCTCCATCACCCAAGGACAAAGACTGGTGGGTTCAAATCTCCGAAAAACCCTCACTGCGCCTGTACGGCCCAAAATAGATGAGAGCCAAGGG
The DNA here is from genome assembly GCA_021292165.1 of Shinisaurus crocodilurus. Classification (NCBI taxonomy): domain Eukaryota; kingdom Metazoa; phylum Chordata; class Lepidosauria; order Squamata; family Shinisauridae; genus Shinisaurus; species Shinisaurus crocodilurus. The sequence goes on from CM037876.1 coordinate 13,404,386, forward strand.
CGAAGACACTTGGAATGTTCGCAGGGGCCATTCAGGAGTGGTTATGCAAATCGCTCCAATGACATATAGAATGTTCATATGAACTGCCACAGGGGCCAATCAGGAGCGGATATGCAAATCTCTCCTGCATCAAAACAGAATGTTCATATGAACCATAGCCGGGGCGGAGCTGGGATTTCATTGTGTAGTCCTGGGGGAGCAGGGATTTCATTGTGCAGTTCCGGGGGAGGAACATGGATTTCACTGTGTAGTTCTGGGGGAGCTGGGATTTCATTGTGTAGTCCTGGGGGGCCAGGGATTTCATTGTGTAGTCCCAGGGGGGGGGGAAAGCAGGAATTTCATTGTGTAGTCCCGGGGTAGCAGGTAGTCCTGGGGGAGCTAGGATTCCATTATGTAGTCCCGGGGGACCTTTCCTATGGAGCGATTCAAAACAGCGGTCAGCGACCTTAAGGAATTTCGAACAAATAGTGTTGTGCCTCCAGTAGGTCAGACAGAGACCAGCCGTGCCGGAGTGTGTTTGGGGTGGGGTCAGGCTAACTGCAGCCTGACCCAGCTGGGCAGCCTTACCAATCAGCACCTGCTCAAAAGGCAGGTCCCAAACACACTCAGATGCTGGAAGCAATTGTTTGTTACAGCTATCACCAGACACTCTTGATATTCCTGACCTCGGACCCCTGTACCTTTGATCTTCGGAACGACCCTGACTACGCTTGTGCCTGACCCCTAACTGGTTTACGTTTGCTCGGTTTTGGACTAATATATCTTGGCTTGGACACTCGGACTGTTATAATGAGGACGGCTTATCTTGACACTGGGCGGATTTACGACAAATAGTGCCTATAGGAAAATGACGACCCGTGCAAACTTGGCACAGCCACTCTTCATCACGCGGGCAAAGCACGGGCAAAAGCTAGTAGGATATAAACTTGAGTCAGAACGAGCTTCAAGATGGAATTCAGAGAACTTCGGTAACTTAGATTTTGCTGATTCGCAAATCCCTTGGTGAGGGCTCTCTTTTGAAGAGCCCTACTGTGTCACAGCATTGGTCCATTTTTAGCCCAATATTATTCATTCATTCATTCATTTCATTTCATTTCTGTACTGCCCAATAGCTAAAGGCCTCTGGGCGGTTCATAGCAATTAACAAAATACAAAACACAGCTACAATAAAATACAACATAAAATACAGATACCATAAAATAAAGCTTAAAATTTCATTAGACAAAATTTAAAGCAGTTCACACAGCTGAAACTATTTCATTATTATTATTATTATTATTATTATTATTATTATTATTATTATTATTATTATTATTGACCTGTTAAAACAGCTGACATGTCCCATCATATGACATTAAATGCCTGGGAGTAGAGGGCAATCTTAACCTGGCGCCAAAAAGATGGCAGAGTTGGTGCTAGGCAGGCTTCAGTGGGGAGATCATTCCAGAATCAGGGGGCCACCACTAAGAAGGCTCTCTTCCTTGTTGCCACCCTCTGAGCCTCCCTTGGAGGTGGCACTTGGAGGAAGGCCACAGATGTAGATTGTAGTGTCCAAGTAGATCCAGGTCGGGAGAGGCATTCCGTCAGGTACCATGTCAGGTATTGTGGTCCCAAGCCATGTAGGGCTTTATAGGTTAAAACCAGCACCTTGAATCGGGCTTGGAAGCATACAGGCAGCCAGTGCAAGTGGACCAGAATTGGTCTTATATGTTCAGACCTTCTAGCCCCAGTTATGAATCTGGCTGCCGCATTTTGCACAAGCTGCAGCTTCTGAACAGACTTCATGGGCAGCCCCATGTAGCATGTATTGCAGAGTAGTCCAACTTGGAGTTTACCAGAGCATAGATTACTGAAACCAGTATTTATCTATTCTGACTTGCAGTGGCTCTCTAGGACAGCCAGGCCCCAGCCTGGTGTCCCTGTCCCCAGATGATTTGGACTACAATTCCGAACCATTGACCATGCTGGCTGGGACTGATGAACACATCTGGTTCCCCAGTTGGGGAAGGCTGCTCTAGGATCTGAGGCTGCTCTAGATCTTTCCCAGACCTGAAACCTTAGATCTTCTTCAAGTGGAGATACCAAGGATTTGGCATCTTGGAGAAACCTGGGACCTTCTGCATGCAAAGCAGGCACGTTCTATCACAGAGTGTGTGCATCATTCTGCATTGTAATTCAGGAAATGGTGCTGCATGTGTGCAGTCCTGGGATGTTCAGGTGGGGAGCTGAGTGGGGGGTTCCTTCCTCCCGTTCCCTCTTCCACACCAAGAAGTTGATTGTCACAACTGCAGCTTCTTTTATAAGGCTCCCTCTGCACAGCCCTAGCTGCTGCCAGCATGGACTGCTGCATTGGGGCCAATACATTTATGCAGCACAGGAGCGGCTTGACAGTATATTAGTTTGAAGAAATAAAATTCTCCACTTTGTGTTATTTTGTTCTTTGTGACTAAATTATGAAATATGAAATATATTCATGATTAGAAGTGAGGAAATTATTGCTTTCTGAAGAGTTATACTTCTGATTTATTTATTTATTTATTTATTATATTTATGAATCGCCCATCTGGCCAGACATCCGGCCACTCTGAGCGATGTACGGTCTAATAAAATACAGGGGACACACACACACACACACACACACAGTATAAAAAACAATTAAAAACAGTACAAAACTTAAAAATCCTAACCCACCCCATATTCCCACCCGAAAAGGCACGTTTTTAATGCCCTGCAGAAGCTAATCAAGGAAGGGGCATGGCGGACATGACATGAACCTTACATTGAAGCATTATGAAGATTTTATAAGGATTGCATGAAAAGTGATATAGCAGAGAGTTTGTGTGCGTGCTTGTGAATGGTCAGTTGTGTGATATCTGGATATCATATGAAGTTTTGTATGTATAACTGAATTGAAGGACAGAAGACCCCCTAAATAACTCCAGCTGGAATCAAGCACATTTCAGTTTCAGTGGAAGATATCAGCATGTGCTTAGCTGTCTCCTACTGAACTATTGAGAGATATTCAGTGATCCACCCAAAGTCAACAAAGTCCCATTTATTTCAGCACGTGCTTATTGTCTTCCATTAAAATCAATGGGACTGTCGACTGTGACAGGTGCAGGGGACAATGGTATATCTTCCATTTCCCATTGCTTCCATGACTGAAACAATACATTCTTCTTTTTTGCTGAATCCTGACCTGTCCCCTTTTTTTGGGGGGGGGGCACAGTTCTTAAGTGGCCACCCTAAAGTCTGCTGCTGCTATCAGATATTAGGCTCTTGCCTTTGCCATTTTAGGTGCTGTTTCTGTTTCTATTTTTTCTACCTTTTCTCATATGCTCAGTGAGCAAACCTCTTCAGCTACGTTTTCAGTATCTGTTGATGATGGTAATGCTAGATAAAGGTGCAAACTGCCTTTCTTAGGATGTCTTTTCTTCACCTAACAACACAATTTAATTAGTGTGTGTGTGTGTGTGTGTGTGTGTGTGTGTCCTTTCCTCCTTTATAGCAGCATCCGGACTACAGAAAGATCAGCAGGATCTGAAGTCATATACAAGACTTAGTTTTTAGTGGGTCTCCGGGGAATAGCATTAAATCTCTGCATGAGAAGACAGACACAACAGGGGAAAGCTATTTTCCACAGGGCCTGTGCACACCCTTCATTCCCTGTTCTAAAGATTAATCTGCCCCCCCCCCCATTTCTAGCATATTCTTCCAGTCCTATTATCTTTGTCATTCTGCAGGGAACAGCACCTGGAAGGTGGGCACCACAACAGTCCTAATCAAATCATTTGAAAATGCCTAGGAAAGATGCCAGTTAGAAGGAGAGGCACAGACTCTTGGAAGAAATACACTAACTGTCCTGCCCCCTGCTCTGACACGTGGTGCCCCAGAGCATCAGAAGACTTCTTCCCCCTCACCCCACCACCTGGAAGGCAGCAGAAGTCATAGATTTCATAGATTCCATAGATCATAGAGTTGGAAGGAGCCTACTACAAGGCTATCGAGTCCAACCCCCTGCTCAATGCAGGAAACTAGAGGAGGGGCTCTCCCATCCAAGTAATCACCAGGCCTGACCCTGCTTAGCTTTTCACGCTCAGACAAGCTGAGCCAGCATAAGCCACAGGCCTGTATTACCATTGACTGTACTCTTTATAGTGGGCACTGGTTGTTATTTGTTTGGTTTTACTCCTCTTGTTTTTCTGCTTTGGTGTGAGCAGAACTGCTTATCCAGAAGGCCACAGTTCACACTGAATGCATTTTAGGGTGCCCACTTACACATCACCAAAAAAGAGGAAACACAGCACCCAAAAAAGAGGACAAAAGAAGACTCAGATTTGCATAAAATGTGTGTATACTGATGTATATGTATAGGGGCAACATTAGAAATAATTACTATAATGTAAGTAGGAAAACAATAAATCTCATCCTACTGGGGGAGGGTGTGACTGGGTGACCTGTGTATGCCTGTCCAGTCTGCTTTACGGGTGCTAACTGTTGGTGAGCAACTGCTAGGGCCCCGGGCTTTCCCTTCTTATGGTTCTTTATCTTTAAACAGGCTTTGGACATGAGAACGCTTCAAATACAGGACACTTTTGAATACAGACCTGTCCTCTCACAGCCCTTCAAATAGAGGACTCTCCTCTACACAGCAGGACACATGGGCACCCTAATGTGGCTCGATGTAGTGAGAAGCCTCTGGGTGCCTGTAGTGGTGAGGGGTCTAACAGCTGCTACCATCGCCTGTAGAGGACTCCCTTCCAGCACAGTGCTGCCCATGTGCCCATTTGCTCAGCAGCTTGGTGAATTCGCCCTACCCTACAGCGCCATGGTGTTGAACCTATTTTGGGGATGGAATACAGCACCGTGGATAGCTCCAATAAAGCTCAGAATGAAAGCTGCCACGGATAAGGAGCCCCACTGACATAGGGGTTACCAGCCTCCCCTGCTTTTGAACCCATCCCCAGAAGCTCCAAGAAATGCCTAACTCACGCAGGTTTCCAATCTAAAGCTTATTGTGTAGGAAGGGTGGATTTGTTTTGTAGCCAGGAGCTTAACTGAGAAACGGTGGTGATCAGAACCAAACATTTAACTCTCCCCCCTCCCTTATTAGCACACTGCTTTCCAAAATTATTATCAGGGGCAGCAATAATTGTTATTAATCAGTCCATTAAAGGTAATGGTGTGTGGTACCCATAACTTTAATAATGATCCTGAGTCTGTCTATGCTGTCTCTTTCATGCATCGGACACCACATGGCTTGGAAATGAATTCCTTTGCAAGAGGCTGAGCTTTGTGTGAGATATGACTACATTAATCCCTGATTTATTTGAATAAATAGAAGGAGCAATTGCTCAGAATTAACTACTTCTTGTTGCTACTACAAGAAGAATTAAATTACTGGGCTGAGCTAGTCATTATGGAGAATACTACTTCATTTTTTTTAATGTAACTTTATGTATTTATTTGGAGCATAGACCCAAATGCACCAAGCTTATGTTGCCATGAGTGTTGTTCCATGAGTGTTGCCGTACCTTGGAAGCGAAGTCTGCAATCTTACATACATACCTTAGGGTAGGTCCCCTTATATTCAGTGGGACTAACTTCATAGTGAACATGCATAAAATTGGCCTGCAGTACCATATACTTGTGTCATCAGTTCAGCATGGGACAATTCATATTTTACTCAAGTCATACTGCATCAAGGTTTTTGTAGTCTTAAGATTTCATAAGCGCGCAGATTGTGCCTGAATCATAATGCAACTAAATTTAAAATGAGTCAATGTGGGCTCCAGTTGAATCAAGCCCAAATTTAACTCAGGCCATTATGAACTATACTGGAGTAGGGGCTGCCCATTGCAAGCGTCTCTCACAAGACTGAAGACGATTTGACGCAGAAAGAGTTACAATAACACAACAATACCCAAACATGTTTGGAACACAAAAGTGTTGGACACACAGGCTGGAGATGAACGGAGTTCAGCATATGTGGAGGCTACCAGATTATAGAAGTCACCCTTAGACCAGAGGTGCAGAACCCCAGCCCACAGGCCTACTCCAACCTACCAGGCTCCCCAATCCAGCCTGTGGAGGCTCTTCAGGATCCTCCAGGGGGCAGGGCTTGGCCATCATGCTGGCTCAGCTTGTCTGAGCGTGGAAAGCTAAGCAGGGTCAGGCCTGGTTAGTACTTGAATGGGAGACCCCCTCCTCTAGTTTCCTTCATTGAGCAGGGGGTTGGACTCGATGGCCTTGTAGGCCCCTTCCGACTCTATGATCTATGAAATGTATGAATCATCTCTCCAGCAGCCTGCAGCCTCCTTGGCTTCCCACACTTCAATTAAAGCCCCAGGGAAGATATCATGAGGTAATTTCTCCCGTACGGCTTTTTTTTCCTGATCAGGAAGTGCAGGCAGACTGGGAGACTGCAGAGCAATGGAGAGATGTCTAATAGAAAGAAAACGCATGCACAGCACCCTCGGCCACTTCGCAAAGATTAGATGAGCTCAAAAATAAATTATAAAACACCCTGAGAATGAGGCAGGACAATGGAAGCCTTTTTCATGGGGGAAGAAAACTTCCGGGAAATTGGAGGACAGATTTTTGCACAGCATTAGCTCCACCTCTTCCCTGGAGCTGGACACAACACTGCCCCCCTCACACCTGCATTATGGTGGATGCAAAAATGGTGGCCAGCCTGCCAACACTTGCAGTGACAGCACACATAAAAGCCAAAAGCCCTGAGGAAAAAAGAAAGAGGCTGTGCTATAATCCCTGCCAATGGTGAGCCTTACCTGTGAGAAACTGTTGAGAATTACTCCTCCTACTGGAGAAATTTGGTGAACGTGTCCCGTTCCCCCCAGTTTCTCTGCCCACAAATAGGGTGGAGAATTTGGGAGGCCATTTGCACACAGCTCTACCTGATGCTCTCCAGATATTTTGGACTACAATGCCCATAAACCCAGCCAGCATGGGCAATGATCAGGGATTATGGGGGCTGAAGTGCAAAACATCTGGAGGGCACCAGGAATGCAGATCATGAGCTGGATAGGTCTTGAGAGATCAACATCTTCTGAGCTTTTCTATGGGGTAGGTGTTAATGGTGGGAACACCACGCACTGATCCGTGCTAATACTGTTCAATAGATTAGGACAATCATGGAGCCATTTTTACCCTAATCAATCTCGTCCAGTAAGCTCAGATGCTATGTGAGTTCAGAACTGAACAGAAACTGGATACAGGCCTGTGGCTCACGCTGGCTCAGCTTGTCTGAGCATGGAAAGCTAAGCAGGGTCAAGCCTGGTTATTACTTGGATGGGAGACCCCTCCTCTAGTTTCCTGCATTGAGCAGGGGGTTGGACTCGATAGCCTTGTAGGCTCCTTCCAACTCTATGATCTATGAAATCTATGGATATTTGCTTCTGGTTCAACCCCAGTTTAAGATGAGCCATACATTTTTACTTCTCCTCACTGTTCTCTCATGCTGTGTATCTTGAAGTTGCCTTATGCCAGTGATGGCGAACCTTTTTGAGCCCGAGTGCCCAAACTGCAACACAAAACCAACTTATTTATTTCAAAGTGCCAACACTGCAATTAAACCTGAATACCGAGGTTTTAGTTTTAGAAAAACAACTCACAGTTGTCCGAACTAATTAACATCTTTTGTCTTTAAAGAAAAACACAATAACAGAGCTTTCAATGATACAAACAGTTTTTTGTTGAAAAAAAATCAACTCAAAAAATTATTATAGTACTACATTGTACACATAGCCTGAAGGGAATTTATACAAACTTTTTAAATAATTAGGCACATGTATTTTTGGATAAGGGATTCTCAACTTGTAATATGATTATATGCCAGACTGAAATTGTATGGGGCAAGCTTTACTCCGGGTCCTTTCCCTGCTTCTACAGGTGTCGGATTAGTAAAAGTAAAAGTCAACCTGTACTAGGATGAGCAAGATAAACAAGAAAACTAAACGTGCTTAACACATTTTAAACACTTTATGTCTTGGGCTGCAAACACTGCATTAGGTAAAAGTTTGCATTGGGCATGCTTTTGCACAATTAATGTGATTTTTGCTATTGCATGCATGCTGATAATTTGTCAAACCTTGGCTCATACTCCGTTAGTTTGAGAGCAACACATGCAGCACTCAGGTCAACTGTTAGGGCTTTACATCCAAGTCATGCTCTGTGCATCATTCTTCAAAATCTTTTAAATGTGATAACAATGTAGAAAAGAATTTTGTAACAGGAATTCTAGAATAAAATCATTCTGTTCCACACTGTGAGAAAGAACAAGATCATTAGTGTTTTGCAGAAGGCGACGGTCTTTTCGCGATCTGGTGACCAATGGCTCACGTGCCCACAGAGAGGTCCCTGCGTGCCAGCTGTGGCACCCGTGCCATAGGTTCGCCATCACTGCCTTATGCTGACCATTACACTGTCTAGTCCACCCTTTGTCATTTTGCAATACATCAGGACTCGGGTTTGGCCGTCCCTTCTACCTGAGGTTCTTTAACTGCAGAATGCCAGAGATTGAACCCAGAACCTCATTTCATTTCATTTCATTTCAGTTATTACATTTCTATACTGCCCAATAGCCGAAGCTCTCTGGGTCTAAAACCTTAAAAAATACACTATGAAAACCATATACATACAAACATATAAACATATAACACAGAGAGAGAGAGACACACACACATATATCTAAAAACAATTTTAAACAATGAAGAACAACGAAGATTCGAGGCCTGATTAAAAACCTCATCATATGCTGCCAATTGCCTGAGAGAAGAAGGTCTTAACCTGGCACTGAAAAGATAACAGCGCTGGCACCAGCGCAAACGTATGCATGCAAAGCATGTGCTCCAGCACTGAATTATGGTTCCTCCCATTGGCAAGTTTCCTGTTGATCTTTTCTTGTTTCTTTGGGAAGCACGTGCCTATTTCATCAAGTGCCGCACAACTTCACAGAAGCCAAAATAATAATAATAATAAAATAAAAATATAAAAAATAAAAGTGCTACCCCTGAAAATCTTTATTTTATGTTTGAGCTGTGGCAAGAAATGAAAAAGCAGGAAACCAATGGAGCTTACAGTTCAGACATCAGCTGTTTCTTCCCCCCCCTTACCTGTGTGAAATCTATTGACTATTTATTGATTAACTCATGCTTTTGTGTTGTTCCTCCCCTTTGTTAGACATAAAATATATATTCCGTATACACCAGGCATTCCATTGCACATCATTTTTCACTTTCACTTGTCTTAAAACAAAGTTTGCCCAGAGCTCTATTCTCTTTTCGCTTCTTGCAAAGTGAGGTCTTCAGAAGAAAAGCCAGATATGTATTTGTGGAGTAGAAATCATTTTATACAAGCCTGGCAGGTTCTGCATGTTAGAAAAATCAAATGCTAGAGCTACACATGTACATGCATGTACACAGAGAGGGAGAAGGGGGGTACCCCAGAGGGTTACGCCCCCTTCCTGCAACCACTGATATTTTCCTGGCTTTTGTACAGTTCTTTCCCCATTCCCAAAGGTTGAAATGCCTCTCCTAGGGTTTAGTGAGTGGCAGTTAGAACTTTAAGCTAAAACATGCTGGGAGTTTGGGAATTTCTGCACCTGTTCCTTTTGCCTTTGGCTCTGCCTACCATTGGAATGTAGCCCCTGAAAGCTTCTCAAAAATGGAATTCAGCCCTTGGGCTGAAAGAGGTTCTGCACCCCTAGAGGAATGCCATCTTGTAGTTCCATTTTTGGATCTTGAATGCTAGGCTTCCAGGTACCTGGCCGGCCATTTCAAATTTCTCTGGGTTCTGCTTGTGTGTCTGATTCTCACTTTCAGTTGACTCGATGGCCTTGCAGGCCCCTTCCAACTCTATGATCTATGAATCTATGAATCTATGAATCAGGAATCCTCCCTGGAGGAGAAACTGCTCTTCCTGGCACTGGCCAAGTTGCTTCACATGGGTGCCATGTGAAGCCAGGGATCTGCCCATACTGCTCTGCTGACCGCTGGCTGAGTTTCTTTCTCCATGGTGAGAGAGGCTCGGAACTCCTCATCAGTAGGGGCAGCCACCTTTATCATCCATCTCCCCCACCCAAATATACTTTTGCACACCTGCCTTACACTTTATTTATTTATTTATTATATTTATACCCCGCCTTTTTTCCTGCAAGGAACCCAAGGTGGCTTACATCATTGGAAGCAGGTAGGTGGACACCACTCTTCTGTGCATAAGCGGGCACAGGAGGCCTGCCCTTTCTGTACTGTCAAAGCATTGTCAAGTTGCTGAAGGTGTGAACTCATGCGCGACATGAGTCATTTGCCCTTTATTATAAATGAGAAAGGTGGTGTCATTTTGCTTCATCATTTCTGTGGGAGTAATTGGAAGAGTGCTTTATCAGTGTGGGAAGCAAGCATACATTCCATATGAAGTCTGGCACACACTTGTTACTGATACTATAACCAACCACATTTGTGAACATCAAGGTATAGCAGCAGAGGCGGGTCTGGGCATAACGTTCAGGGGTTTTTTCGTGTTTGGTGTGTGCATGTGTGTTTCATTCTACCATCTGATACTTGCTACGGATAATGGGTTGGATCATCTAGGATTTGACTTACATGGACAGAAGAGCTCTGCTCACTCAAGGTGCCTCCATCTGAGTTTTGGAGACCCCAACCCATCCTGCAGCATAGCTCTCCTCATTCAGCAGGGTCCCCGAACCCTCTGTGTAGCACTTTCAGGGGGCTGGAAGGGCCACCATATGGCGAAGGGGCAGCGAAGTCTGTTTCCGCCAGCCTAATTGCACGTGCCTAAATCTGGATCCAACCCATAGTGTATATCTTTTTTTTTTAAATTAAATTATTTTATTTCCATCTGCACCTTACACCAAAAAATATATTTCCATACTTATCTACTTATAATAGGAGTCCCAGTACACGATGAAGAAATCGTTTTCCAACCAAAGTTGATGAAACCATCTCCTTGACCCAGATGGATGTTTAAAAGATAACTTTCCATCGTTGGCTCACCAAGCAATTGTTGGGGAGTCGGTAGACCCGCAACAATATGTGGTTGCTTCAAGTTGTAAGAAGTACTTTCGTTTGTCTGTGTAAATCTACTACCAATTAATTTAAGAGGGTGACCTGTCTTCTAGTACTATCAGACAGGGAGAACATCTATCCCCTCTATCCACTTTCTCCAAACCATGCATAATTTTATAAACCTCTCTCCCTAACCCACCCACCCACCCTGCTTTATCATTTTTTAAACCAAAAAGCTCCAATTCCTGTAGCATTTCATCACAGGGAAGGTGTTCCACCCCCTGCCTTGGCATTCTGCATACAAAGTTGCACTTTTTAACGGTCTCTTAAGTCTCAGACAATGGAACTCCCTCTTTCTTTTTTTGATAATGCTATTGTCAGCTATATAATCTTGCAGTAAAAAAGAATGATCACATTTGTGGCTTCATAGTAACAACCTTCCTAAATGTGCCCTTGAGATTCCTGCCATGCATTTTCCATCAATAATTACAGGCATTGCTGAAAATTGTTCAGAATTGTAGTTTTTGGTTTTCAAACTATCTCAAGCCCACATTCCGCCCGACAAACACCTACGGAGAAAATTAAGCGTGGGTAAAAGAGAAATGAAACAAAAGGTAGTTGTCTGAGCTTCTGCTGATGTCAACATTCTCCTACCTTAAGTGGTCTAAGAACAAAGCGCAGGGACTGTACCACTTTCAAGTGCATGTGAGGGATGACATGACTGGATGCTTTGCTCATATCAACTTGTCTGAGTGTGGAAAGCTAAGCAGGGTCAGGCCTGGTTGTGACTTGGATGGGAGACCCCTCCTCTAGTTTCCTGCATTGAGCAGGTGGGTTGGACTCGATGGCCTTGCAGGCCCCTTCTAACTCTATGATCTATGAAACTCTTGTAGAAGATGGGTACAGGAGGTTGCTGACAATTGCTGTGTAGAAGTGGAACTTAAAAAGTCCTGATTCAGGAAAAAAGAAATGCCCCCCACCTCAGATTTTAGAATCATAGCATAGTAGAGTTGGAAGGTGCCTATAAGGCCATCGAGTCCACCCCCTGATCAATGCAGGAGAACAGATGTGGGCAGCCCAGGCAGTCACCCATCCAAGCACTGACCTGACTCATACCTGCTTCGCTTCAGCATGCGGTCTATATTATGTGCTCTTGCGACCCCCAGGAGGCTTGTTTTTTTGTGTTCTCACTGAAATATTTGCTCACATCTTGATCTGATTCTGGTATTATTCTTATTGTTATTATTAGTGGAGTGGGAAGAAATCTAATATTAAAAAGACTGCAGAGGTTATTTTTTTTTTTAATGTATTGCTGATTAAAACAGCGAAAAATCATTTTGCACTTTCTTTCAGAGATAAGGGTGCTTGAGGAATTTGATCTTTGTGAAGTGGATCAGGAAGAGAAGGCCACACAGAGGATGCAGCGAAACCACCACCACGTTGATAAATAGAGCTGGTTGAGAACAGGCCATTCAACATGCTGCTGGAGGCAAAGCTGAACAGGAAATGGGAGCACACTGCCTGAGAGCTGACTCAGGTTGGTACCTCCTGGCATAGCAAGCCAGGAGGACATTGCAAATTCTGATACAAACTGACCTAACCAGCACCTCCCCGACTAATGTGTGGGTTGGAACATAGTTATCTACCGGCTTTTGCACTTCCTCAATGTTCCAGCACAGTTCAAACAAATATCAAAATACAGTCAGTCTACAATCCTATTATTTAATGTCATTTAAATTATTTATTTGATTGGCAATGCATTCCTATGGCCACTAGACTCAAAAATAAGTCCCATTGAATTAGATAAGACTAAATAAATAATTCATTTAGGGCACAATCCTATGGGGATGCCCATAACCCTCCAAACTCAGAGGATTACGGGTATCCCATGGAGGGCAGGAGAAGCGCGGAGGCGAAGGTTGCCTCCATGCTCCTCTGGCTCCGCAAAGCACCTCTAGATGGCTGGGAGGGAAGGAGGTTGAGGTGCCGCCAGGATACGTCGTGTCTTGGCGGCGCCAGTCTCCCCAGCCCCTGGAATGCCTTCAAAGCCCTTCTCCAAAGTTGCGTTTGTGACCTCGGAAAAGCAGCTGGCATGATTCTTTCCACACCAGCTGTGGAGGGGGGGTGCTAGTGGTATCCGAGCACAGCCATAAGGTTTTTTTGGATTCCCACCTACGAGGTCGGAAAATGGCTCCAACATAGTTGGGGATCCATGCTCGAATCCCCCTAACGCCCCCCACACAGCTGGCACGGAAAGAATCATGCCAGCTGCTTCTCTGAGGTTGCCTTGGAGAAGGGCTTTTGAGGGCATTCTAGGGGCCGGGGAGGAGAAGAGACTGGCGCCGCCAAGATATGTCGTATCCTGGTGGTGCCTCAGCCTCCTTCCCTCCTGGTACAAAATGCCATGCCTAGATGGCCGAAATTGGCCATCTAGGTGCTTTGCAGAGCAAGAGGAGCACAGAGGCAACCTTCGCCTCTGCGCTACTCACACTTCCTCCATAGGATGCCTGTAATCCTCTGAGTTTGGAGGGTTACGGGCATCCCCATAGGACTGCGCCTTAAATAAAGTATTTATTTAGTCTTATTTAATTCAATGGGACTTATGTTTGAGTAGACATGCCTAGGATTGTGTTGTTCGGCTGCAATCTTATGCTCACTTATTTGGGTGTAAGGCCCATTGAATGCAGTGGGACAAACATCTGAGCAAACAGTCACAGGGCTGCACAAAATGCATATTTTGAGAAAGAATACAATTCAAAAAGTGTATCTTAAGAGGAGAGATGTTTAGAAATATGTATTTAAAAGTGTGCAGATATTTTTTTTTAAATTGCAGATTAATTCCTTACAGGACAGAACAGACTTAGGAATCATGAACGTGTACAAAAGTGATACAGACTGGAACAGGCAGATTCTCCTGTCCTAATTCTGAGTCATTCTGTGCATTTGAAAACTGTCAGCATATTCTTCCTTAATCTTCTTTCCTCTATACTAAACATATCCATATTCTTGTAAGATTTTTCTCACAAATGCTTCATTGAACTGGCAGCTCTCCCTGAATTCATTCCAACCTGCTAACATCCTTGCTGAATTGGGGTCCCCAGAGCTGCACTCAGAACTACAGAGAAGGGTCGTGTCCTTTGTCTCTTGAATCATGTGTAGCTGCTTGAGCAATCCAGACATATGCTGTCAGTAGAGCTTTGCATGCAGATTCCAGTGGCTGCCCCAAAATGGGTGCACTTGACAGAAAAATATTCACAGAATCATAGAATCATAGAAAAGTAGAGTTGGAAGGGGCCTACAAGGCCATCGAGTCCAAGTTCCAACCCCCTGCTCAATGCAGGAATCCAGGTCAAAGCATCCCTGACAGATGGCCGTCCAGCTTCACCTTGAATGCCTCCAGAAGAGTGGGAGAGCCCACCAACTCCCTAGGTAATTGGTTCCATTGTCTTATTGCTCTAACAGTAAGGAAATTTTTCCTAATGTTCAGGTGGAATCTGGGTTCCTGTAACTTGAACCCATTATTCTGTGTCCTGCAAACTGGGATGATCGAGAAGAGATCCTGGTCCTCCTCTGTGTGACAACCCTTCAAGTACTGGAAGAGTGCTATCATATCTCCCCTCAGTCTCCTCTTCTGAAGGCTAAACATGCCCAGTTCTTTCAGTCTCTCCTATCATCATTTTATACCTGATTTCAAGATCCACTTGAAAATTTACTACTTTAGACTACCAGCAAAAACAGACCAATAGATGTTCCACTCACATAATGGTTGCATTTGCAGGTAACACTAAGCCATGGCTTATATTAATCATGGTTTGTTGCTTTAGCCATGAATTCCCTTGCAAAGAAGCAAACAATCCACGGTTTGTTCCCTCTGTTTCTTGTTTGGTTTTCTTCCACCCACATTGCCTGCCTTCAGACCTGTTTCGTTTTCAGGTTCCTCTTGCCGGTGCCCCTGTTTCAGAGCGGACAGCAGTGTAAATAAACCAGGGGATAAGGCATGGGTCTGGGTTAAGACATCACAACAAGCCATGCTTTAAACAAGCCAGACTTTGTAAGCCAACAGTAAACCATGGTTTGTTTGTGGGGATGTGTTCAGACACAACGACGACAAGCCAGATTTCAACCAACCACACGATGGCTTAGCATTATGTGTGACCCAGGATGATATCTGTTTTGCTAGGCTGGGCCATTTCGTATAATCTTTGGCCAGATATGCTAGCTTAGTGTTTTTGTAATGGCGGAAGGTCAATCAAACATTTGATCTCCCACCTGTATGCCAAAGGTCTTAGTTTCAATCGCCAGCATCTCCAAAATGGACCTCTAGTAGCAAGTGCTGCTACCAGTCAAAAGAGACAATACTAAAAGTACAGCTGGGCAACAGATGTGTGATGAAAAGCTCCCGTCTGTGAGAGCTGGACTGACTCGGGTTCAAAAGTTTAGCTAGCCAGTGACTCCCAGTCCCAGTCACGCAGATGGAAGGAGGAGATAACAAAGATTAAAGAGTTTATTTGTAAGACCCAATTACATGGGATTAAGGCAAGCAATGCAGGCTTCTCTCTTACGCAGAAGAGATGTCTCTGTCTGACTACATCATTGCAGATAGAAGTCCAAGTGAGAAGTGGCAAGGCTGAGATGAAGTGAAGTGACTGAACTGAAGAAGCTCTCCCAAATCAACAAGTGTCTTACTTATATAGCAAGGCCCTGGACCTATAAATAGGATATTACTCACCAGTTATATAACCTATTCTTCACAACAAGTTGACACCAATTTGCCCCATGATTCTGACTCATTTCACCTTGACATTATGTCTGGTGTCTATCAGGAGACTCTGTGTACTTCACCTCAGGAGACATCCTCCATGTCAGGTGACAATCTCGTTCTGCCCATGCAAAACCTAACACCGTCTACTGTTTTAAGCCTTTGTGCCTCCCTCCATTGCTTTCAATGGAATTTGAAGTCCTCTCTCCACACTCACAAAGCAGGACACCTAGCGAAAGTGTCTGGACTATACCACTTCAGACTACTGGAAGGATTTTTCATGACTGAATATTTACCTATGGCAGGGGGAATCCCAACAAACAGCACCACATCAAAGAGATGGCTAGTCTCTTCTTGGGGCCACTGTAGTGATTACTGGTCATTTTCCTCTCTGCAAGATCACAGGCAAGATGTCGGTAAGCCAGGTCTCAAAGCCTCTCTTGCCCCAGGAAACTTTTCTGGATGTCAGAATAAAATAAATAATAAAATAAAATAACAGAAAGGAAGAAAGAAAGAAAGAAAGAAAGAAAGAAGGGAGCTCCCCCACCCTCAGTATTCCAGACAGCCAGATGATGGTCCCCACCCACACATTCAAGGGAAGGTGTGAACTCTACAGCTGCCAATATCCAAGCAACTAAGAAAATGCATCTTTCTAATTTGCTCATCTTCTTTCCACTCTGTGCAGTTTTCTGTGGCTCGTGCTTAGTTAGAAATAAGATGATAGGCATACGTCAATTCTAAAGCAAAGTACATATGATAATCTTCACTTTGCTTTATATCAATGTCTTGATTACTTCTGTTTTTTTCCTCACCTTGTCTGGGTCATTCCTGAAGCTGAAATGTAGGGATGTGTAATTAGTAGCACCTGAGCATTTAACACCTTGTTTCAAAGTAAATCAACTATTTGATCTATCATTTCTGCTTTTGCCTTACGACATGATTATAAGGCAGCCAATTATTATCTCCAGAGCGGGAGCACATCACACCTGCAGTGTGGAAATTACCTTCCTTTCCTTTTAAGTATGTACCCAGCCTTTTCAGAAGGGCAGGTAACAACCTAATTATTAACCACTCACGAGATGAAAACACAGTGGTTATTTTTAATTTTCTTAAAAAATTAAACGTACATTAAAAATATGCTGCTAGAATAAATTATTAATTTCCTGCCTACTGATTCTCAATTCCAATATGCTTATTAAAACATCCCTAGGCTGGCTCAGCTTGCTGCTTGTCTGAGTTTGGAAAGCTAAGCAGGGTCAGGCCTGGTTATTACTTGGATGGGAGATCCCTCCTCTAGTTTCCTGAATTGAGCAGGGGGTTGGACTCGATGGCCTTGTAGGCCCCTTCCGACTCTATGATCTATGAAATGTATGAATCATCTCTCCAGCAGCCTGCAGCCTCCTTGGCTTCCCACACTTCAATTAAAGCCCCAGGGAAGATATCATGAGGTAATTTCTCCCGTACGGCTTTTTTTTCCTGATCAGGAAGTGCAGGCAGACTGGGAGACTGCAGAGCAATGGAGAGATGTCTAATAGAAAGAAAACGCATGCACAGCACCCTCGGCCACTTCGCAAAGATTAGATGAGCTCAAAAATAAATTATAAAACACCCTGAGAATGAGGCAGGACAATGGGGGAAGAATACTTCCGGGAAATTGGAGGACAGATTTTTGCACAGCATTAGCTCCACCTCTTCCCTGGAGCTGGACACAACACTGCCCCCCTCACACCTGCATTATGGTGGATGCAAAAATGGTGGCCAGCCTACCAACACTTGCAGTGACAGCACACATAAAAGCCAAAAGCCCTGAGGGAAAAAAGAAAGAGGCTGTGCTATAATCCCTGCCAATGGTGAGCCTTACCTGTGAGAAACTGTTGAGAATTACTCCTCCTACTGGAGAAATTTGGTGAACGTGTCCCGTCCCCCCCAGTTTCTCTGCCCACAAATAGGGTGGAGAATTTGGGAGGCCATTTGCACACAGCTCTACCTGGTACTCTCCAGATATTTTGGACTACAATGCCCATAAACCCAGCCAGCATGGGCAATGATCAGGGATTATGGGGGCTGAAGTGCAAAACATCTGGAGGGCACCAGGAATGCAGATCATGAGCTGGATAGGTCTTGAGAGATCAACATCTTCTGAGCTTTTCTATGGGGTAGGTGTTAATGGTGGGAACACCATGCACTGATCCGTGCTAATACTGTTTAATAGATTAGGACAATCATGGAGCCATTTTTACCCTAATCAATCTCGTCCAGTAAGCTCAGATGCTATGTGAGTTCAGAACTGAACAGAAACTGGATATTTGCTTCTGGTTCAACCCCAGTTTAAGATGAGCCATACATTTTTACTTCTCCTCACTGTTCTCTCATGCTGTGTATCTTGAAGTTGCCTTATGCTGACCATTACCCTGTCTAGTCCACCCTTTGTCATTTTGCAATACATCAGGACTCGGGTTTGGCCGTCCCTTCCACCTGAGGTTCTTTAACTGCAGAATGCCAGAGATTGAACCCAGAACCTCATTTCATTTCATTTCATTTCAGTTATTACATTTCTATACTGCCCAATAGCCGAAGCTCTCTGGGTCTAAAACCTTAAAAAATACTCTATGAAAACCATATACATACAAACATATAAACATATAACACAGAGAGAGACACACACACACATATATCTAAAAACAATTTTAAACAATCAAGAACAACGAAAATTCGAGGCCTGATTAAAAACCTCATCATTTGCTGCCAATTGCCTGAGAGAAGAAGGTCTTAACCTGGCACTGAAAAGATAACAGCGCTGGCACCAGCGCAAACGTATGCATGCAAAGCATGTGCTCCAGCACTGAATTATGGTTCCTCCCATTGGCAAGTTTCCTGTTGATCTTTTCTTGTTTCTTTGGGAAGCACGTGCCTATTTCATCAAGTGCCGCACAACTTCACAGAAGCCAAAATAATAATAAAAATAAAATAAAAATATAAAAAATAAAAGTGCTACCCCTGAAAATCTTTATTTTATGTTTGAGCTGTGGCAAGAAATGAAAAAGCAGGAAACCAATGGAGCTGACAGTTCAGACATCAGCTGTTTCTTCCCCCCCTTACCTGTGTGAAATCTATTGACTATTTATTGATTAACTCATGCTTTTGTGTTGTTCCTCCCCTTTGTTAGACATAAAATATATATTCCGTATACAGCAGGCATTCCATTGCACATCATTTTTCACTTTCACTTGTCTTAAAACAAAGTTTGCCCAGAGCTCTATTCTCTTTTCGCTTCTTGCAAAGTGAGGTCTTCAGAAGAAAAGCCAGATATGTATTTGTGGAGTAGAAATCATTTTATACAAGCCTGGCAGGTTCTGCATGTTAGCAAAATCAAATGCTAGAGCTACACATGTACATGCATGTACACAGAGAGGGAGAAGGGGGGTACCCCAGATGGTTATGCCCCCTTCCTGCAACCACTGATCTTTTAGTGGTATTCTGGCTTTTGCACAGTTCTTTCCCCATTCCCAAAGGTTGAAATGCCTCTCCTAGGGTTTAGTGAGTGGCAGTTAGAACTTTAAGCTAAAACATGCTGGGAGTTTGGGAATTTCTGCACCTGTTCCTTTTGCCTTTGGCTCTGCCTACCATTGGAATGTAGCCCCTGAAAGCTTCTCAAAAATGGAATTCAGCCCTTGGGCTGAAAGAGGTTCTTCACCCCTAGAGGAATGCCATCTTGTAGTTCCATTTTTGGATCTTGAATGCTAGGCTTCCAGGTACCTGGCCTGCCATTTCAAATTTCTCTGGGTTCTGCTTGTGTGTCTGATTCTCACTTTCAGTTGACTCGATGGCCTTGCAGGCCCCTTCCAACTCTATGATCTATGAATCTATGAATCAGGAATCCTCCCTGGAGGAGAAACTGCTCTTCCTGGCACTGGCCAAGTTGCTTCACATGGGTGCCATGTGAAGCCAGGGATCTGCCCATACTGCTCTGCTGACCGCTGGCTGAGTTTCTTTCTCCATGGTGAGAGAGGCTCGGAACTCCTCATCAGTAGGGGCAGCCACCTTTATCATCCATCTCCCCCACCCAAATATACTTTTGCACACCTGCCTTACACTTTATTTATTTATTTATTATATTTATACCCCGCCTTTTTTCCTGCAAGGAACCCAAGGTGGCTTACATCATTGGAAGCAGGTAGGTGGACACCACTCTTCTGTGCATAAGCGGGCACAGGAGGCCTGCCCTTTCTGTACTGTCAAAGCATTGTCAAGTTGCTGAAGGTGTGAACTCATGCGCGACATGAGTCATTTGCCCTTTATTATAAATGAGAAAGGTGGTGTCATTTTGCTTCATCATTTCTGTGGGAGTAATTGGAAGAGTGCTTTATCAGTGTGGGAAGCAAGCATACATTCCATATGAAGTCTGGCACACACTTGTTACTGATACTATAACCAACCACATTTGTGAACATCAAGGTATAGCAGCAGAGGCGGGTCTGGGCATAACGTTCAGGGGTTTTTTCGTGTTTGGTGTGTGCATGTGTGTTTCATTCTACCATCTGATACTTGCTACGGATAATGGGTTGGATCATCTAGGATTTGACTTACATGGACAGAAGAGCTCTGCTCACTCAAGGTGCCTCCATCTGAGTTTTGGAGACCCCAACCCATCCTGCAGCATAGCTCTCCTCATTCAGCAGGGTCCCCGAACCCTCTGTGTAGCACTTTCAGGGGGCTGGAAGGGTCACCATATGGCGAAGAGGCAGCGAAGTCTGTTTCCGCCAGCCTAATTGCACGTGCCTAAATCTGGATCCAACCCATAGTGTATATCTTTTTTTTTTAATTAAATTATTTTATTTCCATCTGCACCTTACACCAAAAAATATATTTCCATACTTATGTACTTATAATAGGAGTCCCAGTACACGATGAAGAAATCGTTTTCCAACCAAAGTTGATGAAACCATCTCCTTGACCCAGATGGATGTTTAAAAGATAACTTTCCATCGTTGGCTCACCAAGCAATTGTTGGGGAGTCGGTAGACCCGCAACAATATGTGGTTGCTTCAAGTTGTAAGAAGTACTTTCGTTTGTCTGTGTAAATCTACTACCAATTAATTTAAGAGGGTGACCTGTCTTCTAGTACTATCAGACAGGGAGAACATTTTTCCCCTCTATCCACTTTCTCCAAACCATGCATAATTTTATAAACCTCTCTCCCTAACCCACCCACCCACCCACCCTGCTTTATCATTTTTTAAACCAAAAAGCTCCAATTCCTGTAGCATTTCATCACAGGGAAGGTGTTCCACCCCCTGCCTTGGCATTCTGCATACAAAGTTGCACTTTTTAACGGTCTCTTAAGTCTCAGACAATGGAACTCCCTCTTTCTTTTTTTGATAATGCTATTGTCAGCTATATAATCTTGCAGTAAAAAAGAATGATCACATTTGTGGCTTCATAGTAACAACCTTCCTAAATGTGCCCTTGAGATTCCTGCCATGCATTTTCCATCAATAATTACAGGCATTGCTGAAATTGTTCAGAATTGTAGTTTTTGGTTTTCAAACTATCTCAAGCCCACATTCCGCCCGACAAACACCTACGGAGAAAATTAAGCGTGGGAAAAAGAGAAATGAAACAAAAGGTAGTTGTCTGAGCTTCTGCTGATGTCAACATTCTCCTACCTTAAGTGGTCTAAGAACAAAGCGCAGGGACTGTACCACTTTCAAGTGCATGTGAGGGATGACATGACTGGATGCTTTGCTCATATCAACTTGTCTGAGTGTGGAAAGCTAAGCAGGGTCAGGCCTGGTTGTGACTTGGATGGGAGACCCCTCCTCTAGTTTCCTGCATTGAGCAGGTGGGTTGGACTCGATGGCCTTGCAGGCCCCTTCTAACTCTATGATCTATGAAACTCTTGTAGAAGATGGGTACAGGAGGTTGCTGACAATTGCTGTGTAGAAGTGGAACTTAAAAAGTCCTGATTCAGGAAAAAAGAAATGCCCCCCACCTCAGATTTTAGAATCATAGGTAGAGTTGGAAGGTGCCTATAAGGCCATCGAGTCCACCCCCTGATCAATGCAGGAGAACAGATGTGGGCAGCCCAGGCAGTCACCCATCCAAGCACTGACCTGACTCATACCTGCTTCGCTTCAGCATGCGGTCTATATTATGTGCTCTTGCGACCCCCAGGAGGCTTGTTTTTTTGTGTTCTCACTGAAATATTTGCTCACATCTTGATCTGATTCTGGTATTATTCTTATTGTTATTATTAGTGGAGTGGGAAGAAATCTAATATTAAAAAGACTGCAGAAGTAATTTTTTTTTTTTAATGTATTGCTGATTAAAACAGCGAAAAATCATTTTGCACTTTCTTTCAGAGATAAGGGTGCTTGAGGAATTTGATCTTTGTGAAGTGGATCAGGAAGAGAAGGCCACACAGAGGATGCAGCGAAACCACCACCACGTTGATAAATAGAGCTGGTTGAGAACAGGCCATTCAACATGCTGCTGGAGGCAAAGCTGAACAGGAAATGGGAGCGCACTGCCTGAGAGCTGACTCAGGTTGGTACCTCCTGGCATAGCAAGCCAGGAGGACATTGCAAATTCTGATACAAACTGACCTAACCAGCACCTCCCCGACTAATGTGTGGGTTGGAACATAGTTATCTACCGGCTTTTGCACTTCCTCAATGTTCCAGCACAGTTCAAACAAATATCAAAATACAGTCAGTCTACAATCCTATTATTTAATGTCATTTAAATTATTTATTTGATTGGCAATGCATTCCTATGGCCACTAGACTCAAAAATAAGTCCCATTGAATTAGATAAGACTAAATAAATAATTCATTTAGGGCAAAATCCTATGGGGATGCCCATAACCCTCCAAACTCAGAGGATTACGGGTATCCCATGGAGGGCAGGAGAAGCGCGGAGGCGAAGGTTGCCTCCATGCTCCTCTGGCTCCGCAAAGCACCTCTAGATGGCTGGGAGGGAAGGAGGTTGAGGAGGTGCCGCCAGGATACGTCATGTCTTGGCGGCGCCAGTCTCCCCAGCCCCTGGAATGCCCTCAAAGCCCTTCTCCAAAGTTGCGTTTGTGACCTCGGAGAAGCAGTTGGCATGATTCTTTCCACACCAGCTGTGGAGGGGGGGTGCTAGTGGTATCCGAGCACAGCCATAAGGTTTTTTGGATTCCCACCGACGAGGTCGGAAAATGGCTCCAACCAGGGCTGGTGCTACCATTAGGCCAACTAGGCAGCTGCCTAGGGCGCAGGGCTAAAGGGGGCGCCAGAAACGCCTTGAAAAAAAATACAGCACTCTCAAGTGGGAAGGGGGGGCACTAAATATCTGATCTTGCCTAGGGCACCAAACTGCCTTGCACCGGTCCTGGCTCCAACATAGTTGGGGATCCATGCTCGAATCCCCCTAACGCCCCCCGCACAGCTGGCACGGAAAGAATCATGCCAGCTGCTTCTCTGAGGTTGCCTTGGAGGAGGGCTTTTGAGGGCATTCTAGGGACCGGGGAGAAGAGACTGGCGCCGCCAAGATATGTCGTATCCTGGTGGTGCCTCAGCCTCCTTCCCTCCTGGTACAAAATGCCATGCCTAGATGGCCGAAATTGGCCATCTAGGTGCTTTGCAGAGCAAGAGGAGCACAGAGGCAACCTTCGCCTCTGCGCTACTCACACACCTTCCATAGGATGCCCGTAATCCTCTGAGTTTGGAGGGTTACGGGCATCCCCATAGGACTGCGCCTTAAATAAAGTATTTATTTAGTCTTATTTAATTCAATGGGACTTATGTTTGAGTAGACATGCCTAGGACTGTGTTGTTCGGCTGCAATCTTATGCTCACTTATTTGGGTGTAAGGCCCATTGAATGCAGTGGGACATACATCTGAGCAAACAGTCACAGGGCTGCACAAAATGCATATTTTGAGAAAGAATACAATTCAAAAAGTGTATCTTAAGAGGAGAGATGTTTAGAAATATGTATTTAAAAGTGTGCAGATTTTTTTTTAAATTGCAGATTAATTCCTTACAGGACAGAACAGACTTAGGAATCATGAACGTGTACAAAAGTGATACAGACTGGAACAGGCAGATTCTCCTGTCCTAATTCTGAGTCATTCTGTGCATTTGAAAACTGTCAGCATATTCTTCCTTAATCTTCTTTCCTCTATACTAAACATATCCATATTCTTGTAAGATTTTTCTCACAAATGCTTCATTGAACTGGCAGCTCTCCCTGAATTCATTCCAACCTGCTAACATCCTTGCTGAATTGGGGTCCCCAGAGCTGCACTCAGAACTACAGAGAAGGGTCGTGTCCTTTGTCTCTTGAATCATGTGTAGCTGCTTGAGCAATCCAGACATATGCTGTCAGTAGAGCTTTGCATGCAGATTCCAGTGGCTGCCCCAAAATGGGTGCACTTGACAGAAAAATATTCACAGAATCATAGAATCATAGAAAAGTAGAGTTGGAAGGGGCCTACAAGGCCATCGAGTCCAAGTTCCAACCCCCTGCTCAATGCAGGAATTCAGGTCAAAGCATCCCTGACAGATGGCCGTCCAGCTTCACCTTGAATGCCTCCAGAAGAGTGGGAGAGCCCACCAACTCCCTAGGTAATTGGTTCCATTGTCTTATTGCTCTAACAGTAAGGAATTTTTTCCTAATGTTCAGGTGGAATCTGGGTTCCTGTAACTTGAACCCATTATTCTGTGTCCTGCAAACTGGGATGATCGAGAAGAGATCCTGGTCCTCCTCTGTGTGACAACCCTTCAAGTACTGGAAGAGTGCTATCATATCTCCCCTCAGTCTCCTCTTCTGAAGGCTAAACATGCCCAGTTCTTTCAGTCTCTCCTATCATCATTTTATACCTGATTTCAAGATCCACTTGAAAATTTACTACTTTAGACTACCAGCAAAAACAGACCAATAGATGTTCCACTCACATAATGGTTGCATTTGCAGGTAACACTAAGCCATGGCTTATATTAATCATGGTTTGTTGCTTTAGCCATGAATTCCCTTGCAAAGAAGCAAACAATCCACGGTTTGTTCCCCCTGTTTCTTGTTTGGTTTTCTTCCACCCACATTGCCTGCCTTCAGACCTGTTTCGTTTTCAGGTTCCTCTTGCCGGTGCCCCTGTTTCAGAGCGGACAGCAGTGTAAATAAACCAGGGGATAAGGCATGGGTCTGGGTTAAGACATCACAACAAGCCATGCTTTAAACAAGCCAGACTTTGTAAGCCAACAGTAAACCATGGTTTGTTTGTGGGGATGTGTTCAGACACAACGACGACAAGCCAGATTTCAACCAACCACACGATGGCTTAGCATTATGTGTGACCCAGGATGATATCTGTTTTGCTAGGCTGGGCCATTTCGTATAATCTTTGGCCAGATATGCTAGCTTAGTGTTTTTGTAATGGCGGAAGGTCAATCAAACATTTGATCTCCCACCTGTATGCCAAAGGTCTTAGTTTCAATCGCCAGCATCTCCAAAATGGACCTCTAGTAGCAAGTGCTGCTACCAGTCAAAAGAGACAATTCTAAAAGTACAGCTGGGCAACAGATGTGTGATGAAAAGCTCCCGTCTGTGAGAGCTGGACTGACTCGGGTTCAAAAGTTTAGCTAGCTAGTGACTCCCAGTCCCAGTCACGCAGATGGAAGGAGGAGATAACAAAGATTAAAGAGTTTATTTGTAAGACCCAATTACATGGGATTAAGGCAAGCAATGCAGGCTTCTCTCTTACGCAGAAGAGATGTCTCTGTCTGACTACATCATTGCAGATAGAAGTCCAAGTGAGAAGTGGCAAGGCTGAGATGAAGTGAAGTGACTGAACTGAAGAAGCTCTCCCAAATCAACAAGTGTCTTACTTATATAGCAAGGCCCTGGACCTATAAATAGGATATTACTCACCAGTTATATAACCTATTCTTCACAACAAGTTGACACCAATTTGCCCCATGATTCTGACTCATTTCACCTTGACATTATGTCTGGTGTCTATCAGGAGACTCTGTGTACTTCACCTCAGGAGACATCCTCCATGTCAGGTGACAATCTCGTTCTGCCCATGCAAAACCTAACACTGTCTACTGTTTTAAGCCTTTGTGCCCCCCTCCATTGCTTTCAATGGAATTTGAAGTCCTCTCTCCACACTCACAAAGCAGGACACCTAGCGAAAGTGTCTGGACTATACCACTTCAGACTGCTGGAAGGATTTTTCATGACTGAATATTTACCTATGGCAGGGGGAATCCCAACAAACAGCACCACATCAAAGAGATGGCTAGTCTCTTCTTGGGGCCACTGTAGTGATTACTGGTCATTTTCCTCTCTGCAAGATCACAGGCAAGATGTCGGTAAGCCAGGTCTCAAAGCCTCTCTTGCCCCAGGAAACTTTTCTGGATGTCAGAATAAAATAAATAATAAAATAAAATGACAGAAAGGAAGAAAGAAAGAAAGAAAGAAAGAAAGAAGGGAGCTCCCCCACCCTCAGTATTCCAGACAGCCAGATGATGGTCCCCACCCACACATTCAAGGGAAGGTGTGAACTCTACAGCTGCCAATATCCAAGCAACTAAGAAAATGCATCTTTCTAATCTGCTCATCTTCTTTCCACCCTGTGCAGTTTTCTGTGGCTCGTGCTTAGTTATAAATAAGATGATAGACATACGTCAATTCTAAAGCAAAGTACATATAATAATCTTCACTTTGCTTTATATCAATGTCTTGATTACTTCTGGGTTTTTCCTCACCTTGTCTGGGTCATTCCTGAAGCTGAAATGCAGGGATGTGTAATTAGTAGCACCTCAGCATTTAACACCTTGTTTCAAAGTAAATCAACTATTTGATCTATCATTTCTGCTTTTGCCTTACGACATGATTATAAGGCAGCCAATTATTATCTCCAGAGCGGGAGCACATCACACCTGCAGTGTGGAAATTATCTTCCTTTCCTTTTAAGTATGTACCCAGCCTTTTCAGAAGGGCAGGTAACAACCTAATTATTAACCACTCACGTGATGAAAACACAGTGGTTATTTTTAATTTTCTTAAAAAATTAAACGTACATTAAAAATATGCTGCTAGAATAAATTATTAATTTCCTGCCTACTGATTCTCAATTCCAATATGCTTATTAAAACATCCCTAGGCTGGCTCAGCTTGCTGCTTGTCTGAGTTTGGAAAGCTAAGCAGGGTCAGGCCTGGTTATTACTTGGATGGGAGATCCCTCCTCTAGTTTCCTGAATTGAGCAGGGGGTTGGACTCGATAGCCTTGTAGGCCCCTTCTGACTCTATGATCTATGAAATGTATGAATCATCTCTCCAGCAGCCTGCAGCCTCCTTGGCTTCCCACACTTCAATTAAAGCCCCAGGGAAGACATCATGAGGTAATTTCTCCCGTATGGCTTTTTTTTCCTGATCAGGAAGTGCAGGCAGACTGGGAGACTGCAGAGCAATGGAGAGATGTGTAATAGAAAGAAAACGCATGCACAGTACCCTCGGCCACTTCGCAAAGATTAGATGAGCTCAAAAATAAATTATAAAACACCCTGAGAATGAGGCAGGACAATGGAAACCTTTTTCATGGGGGAAGAAAACTTCCGGGAAATTGGAAGACAGACTTTTGCACAGCATTAGCTCCACCTCTTCCCTGGAGCTGGACACAACACTGCCCCCCTCACACCTGCATTATGGTGGATGCAAAAATGGTGGCCAGCCTGCCAACTCTTGCAGTGACAGCACACATAAAGGCCAAAAGCCCTGAGGAAAAAAAGAAAGAGGCTGTGCTATAATCCCTGCCAATGGTGAGCCTTACCTGTGAGAAACTGTTGAGAATTACTCCTCCTACTGGAGTAATTTGGTGAACGTGTCCCATCCCCCCCAGTTTCTCTGCCCACAAATAGGGTGGAGAATTTGGGAGGCCATTTGCACACAGCTCTACCTGATGCTCTCCAGATATTTTGGACTACAATGCCCATAAACCCAGCCAGCATGGGCAATGATCAGGGATTATGGGGGCTGAAGTGCAAAACATCTGGAGGGCACCAGGAATGCAGATCATGAGCTGGATAGGTCTTGAGAGATCAACATCTTCTGAGCTTTTCTATGGGGTAGGTGTTAATGGTGGGAACACCATGCACTGATCCGTGCTAATACTGTTCAATAGATTAGGACAATCATGGAGCCATTTTTACCCTAATCAATCTCGTCCAGTAAGCTCAGATGCTATGTGAGTTCAGAACTGAACAGAAACTGGATATTTGCTTCTGGTTCAACCCCAGTTTAAGATGAGCCATACATTTTTACTTCTCCTCACTGTTCTCTCATGCTGTGTATCTTGAAGTTGCCTTATGCTGACCATTACCCTGTCTAGTCCACCCTTTGTCATTTTGCAATACATCAGGACTCGGGTTTGGCCGTCCCTTCTACCTGAGGTTCTTTAACTGCAGAATGCCAGAAATTGAACCCAGAACCTCATTTCATTTCATTTCATTTCAGTTATTACATTTCTATACTGCCCAATAGCTGAAGCTCTCTGGGTCTAAAACCTTAAAAAATACACTATGAAAACCATATACATACAAACATATAAACATATAACACAGGGAGACACACACACACACACATATATCTAAAAACAATTTTAAACAATCAAGAACAACAAAAATTCGAGGCCTGATTAAAAACCTCATCATATGCTGCCAATTTCCTGAGAGAAGAAGGTCTTAACCTGGCACTGAAAAGATAACAGCGCTGGCACCAGCGCAAACGTATGCATGCAAAGCATGTGCTCCAGCACTGAATTATGGTTCCTCCCATTGGCAAGTTTCCTGTTGATCTTTTCTTGTTTCTTTGGGAAGCACGTGCCTATTTCATCAAGTGCCGCACAACTTCACAGAAGCCAAAATAATAATAATAAAATAAAAATATAAAAAATAAAAGTGCTACCCCTGAAAATCTTTATTTTATGTTTGAGCTGTGGCAAGAAATGAAAAAGCAGGAAACC
The DNA here is from genome assembly GCA_021292165.1 of Shinisaurus crocodilurus. NCBI lineage: Eukaryota > Metazoa > Chordata > Lepidosauria > Squamata > Shinisauridae > Shinisaurus > Shinisaurus crocodilurus. The sequence continues at coordinate 13,433,195 of CM037876.1, forward strand.
AATGGAGCTTACAGTTCAGACATCAGCTGTTTCTTCCCCCCCCCTTACCTGTGTGAAATCTATTGACTATTTATTGATTAACTCATGCTTTTGTGTTGTTCCTCCCCTTTGTTAGACATAAAATATATATTCCGTATACAGCAGGCATTCCATTGCACATCGTTTTTCACTTTCACTTGTCTTAAAACAAAGTTTGCCCAGAGCTCTATTCTCTTTTCGCTTCTTGCAAAGTGAGGTCTTCAGAAGAAAAGCCAGATACTGTATTTGTGGAGTAGAAATCATTTTATACAAGCCTGGCAGGTTCTGCATGTTAGCAAAATCAAATGCTAGAGCTACACATGTACATGCATGTACACAGAGAGGGAGAAGGGGGGTACCCCAGATGGTTACACCCCCTTCCTGCAACCACTGATCTTTTACTGGTATCCTGGCTTTTGTACAGTTCTTTCCCCATTCCCAAAGGTTGAAATGCCTCTCCTAGGGTTTAGTGAGTGGCAGTTAGAACTTTAAGCTAAAACATGCTGGGAGTTTGGGAATTTCTGCACCTGTTCCTTTTGCCTTTGGCTCTGCCTACCATTGGAATGTAGCCCCTGAAAGCTTCTCAAAAATGGAATTCAGCCCTTGGGCTGAAAGAGGTTCTGCACCCCTAGAGGATGGCCTTGTAGGCCCCTTGCAGTTCCATTTTTGGATCTTGAATGCTAGGCTTCCAGGTACCTGGCCTGCCATTTCAAATTTCTCTGGGTTCTGCTTGTGTGTCTGATTCTCACTTTCAGTAAAGGCCCGAGCAGCATTCACTCATGGTCAAGGCTGGGTTCAGGAGCTGTGACACTCTTGGCTGTCCCACGGACCTGTGGCTCAAGCTTCCTGGACATAAGAACATAAGAGGAGTCCTGCTAGATCAGACCAAAGGCCTATCTAGTCCAGCATCTTGCTTCCCACTAGGGCTCGGCCCCCTGAGCTCCGCTTGCCCTATCTTTTCCCTGGCTTGACTCACATTCTTGTGAGCCGACTTCCGGGTTCCGGCACTAGGTTGTTTATGTAGAAAACAACCTAATTTGTGCAAAGTATGGGCCAAATTTGCACAAATTAGGCCATTTTTTACATAAACAACATACAGCCAAGGGACCTGGAAGTCCAGCAAGCACCTCAGCTTGCACTCACTGGAAGCTCGGCCTGGCTCGCGTGGCAGAAGCACTCGCGGAGCGCCCCACAATTCGGGAGCTGGGCTGGGTGTCCATCCCTACGTTCCCACCATGGCCAACCAGATGCCTACTAGAAGCCCACTAACAGGACATGGGGATAATAGCACAGTCCTGCATCCTGCTTGTGTTCCTGAGCAACTGATAACCAGAGGCATAGTGCCTCTGATTCTAGTCGAAATATATAGCCATTATATGTAGGTAATATATAGCCAAACCATTTAGAGATAACTTTGATACAGTAAGCGGTATATAAATTGAAGAAGAAGAAGAAGAAGAAGAAGAAGAAGAAGAAGAAGAAGAAGAAGAAGAAGAAGAAGAAGAAGAAGAAGAAGAAGAAGAAGAAGAAGTTGAATAGCTTTATACTCCATGAATTTGTCTAATTCCTGTTCAAAGCCATCCAAGTTGGTAGCCATTGTTACATCTTGTGGAAGTGAGTTCCATAGTTTACCTGTGTGCTGTGTGAAGAAGTCCTTGTTATGAATGTTTGCACTGCCAGGCTGGCATGGGCCTGGCACCACAGGTGCTGCCATGCTAAGCATATGAATGCCATTGTGGATAAAAGGCACTGTCCAGTCAGGTAACCTCCACCAACCTCTTGCACAAAAGAAGGAAGGGAATGGAACAGACATCAGAAAGTGAAACTGAGCTGTGCAATACTAAAAGAAACCTTGTCAATTATGAGGTGTGCTCCTTTCCCCCAGGCCATGTCAATGAGCAAGTGCTCTGAGTATTAGCAGAAATGACTGAATACAGAAGATTCATTCAATGAATCCAGGGCTTGGCAAATTTTACTGAGTCGTAAACAGACTCAGTCCCCTGGCTAAGCAGAAGAGCAACTCAGGCCAAGCTTCTAACAGAATGAAACCACTACTACTACAGAACATAGTGAATATGCTAGTCTTTTTTTATATATATATATAAACACACAAATAAACAGGCTAAAGGGAAACTTATTTAGCTCAATCTGGATGCTAGGTAACATCCCCCCCCCCCTTGTGACCTCTGCACCCAAGGATCTCTGATGCATCCAGAGCTTTTAATTAGCTCTGCACCATGAGCGCCCCCATCACTGTACCGACTAATTACTTTTAAAAGCTTAAGAATGAATTAACCCTTAGTTTGCATCTTTTTGGGTCGTGATCCCCTGCCACTGCAATTCCAACACTATTCACCTAACCAGCAATAGCCAAGGGATCAGGGCTGTGTTCTCTGAGTCAGAGGCACCACCAGATTTGGGAAGGCTTTCTGCCCCCTCCATCTCTTCATCTCCATCTCCCCTCCCAGCCAGCCCTGCATTTATTTATTTATTTAATTAATTAATTACTTACTTACTTACCCACCCAGGCAAGGGATAATCAGGCAGTGGTACCAGTGGTGGCTTCTCCTCATCTTTCTTGCCATGCCACTGTCGGGCTCAGTGGGCCACCAACAAAGGAAAGGAATGCTGCAGCCCCATGCCTTTTTAAACTGAAGTATCTGCCAGGGCCGGCGCTACTGCTAGGCAGACCCAGGCGGCTGCCTAGGGCGCGTGGCGGAAGAGGGCGCAGAAACGCTGCGCTCCTTCCTCTCCGCCGGCGCGCTCCTGCCCCGCCTGCCGCCTCCGTCACGCCTCCCCGCCCGCCCGCCGCTGCCGCTGCCGCCACCACCGCCGCCGCTGCACCTCGCCCCGCGCACGCGCACACACGCCCGCCACCTACCTACCTTCGCGTCGTTTCCGGAGCCCCGCCGGCGTTGTTTTGGCGGGAGGAACCAGGGCAACAGGGCTTAAACAGCCCTGTTGCCCTGGTTTCCCCGGCAAAAAAAAAAAGCGTGGGGGTCCCGTTGCGTCGGAGGCGGCGGCGGCGGCAGCAGCAGCAGCAGCAGCAGCAGCCAGCAGCCAGCAGTGGGGGGGGAAGGTAGGTGGCGGTGGCGGCGGCGGCATGGGGGGGGGTTGCAGAGCAGGGCTGCTTTGCTCCGGAGCCCCCCCCACGGCACGAGAGGGGGGGGCGCTAAATATAATTTGGCCTAGGGCGCCAAACAGCCCTGCACCGGTCCTGGTATCTGCCAGTAACTGCCTTTCGGGGTATGTGTTGCCAGTGAGGGAACTGGAGCAATGAGGGGGTGGTCTTCTCACCGCCCCAGTGCCCTCACTGGCATCCCCAAAAGGCAGTGGCCAATTGGTCCAGTTTGCTGCCTGCTACTCACAGTTAGGGAAATGCTTCAGTTAAAAGTTCTGGGGCTCTGCAGCCTTAGCCAGTCACCATTGCTGCCTGGGCCATTTATGGGCTAGCCTGCCAGCAGGCTATCTGTAGCACCGCCATGACTTTGGGCATCGTGTCCCTCTCATCTTCTCAATGTAGTTTGTGGGGATTCCAGTAGGTTTCTAATAGGTGATTACCCTTTTGAGAATTCTGTTCAAGTGCCTTGTTCGGTGCCAGCCGAAAATAATCTCTTTCACAAGGCAAAACAGGTATCTGATGAATAGGGGAGAGAGCGTTCCAGGGACACACAGACTGCCTTCTCATAGGGTGATTGAGAATCCTATTGGAAGTGATGGATAGATAGATCTCTTCCCATTAGCATTCTTACACTTCCTCTCCTGGCTCATGCAATCAGATTGAGTAATAACTTTGACAGAGTGCCCCACAAGTCTTTGAATATCCAAATGTAGGCCCCGGCCTGTTCTTCTTAGTGGGACCACCTTGGGCATCTGTTTTTTCCTCAGGCATTTACAGTTAATGAACAAATGGCTCAGAGAATAACAACATTACAAGGAAACACACATTTCATATTTTACTGCCTCATCCCTCTGGCTGGTTGAGCAATAAATAAGAAGCTTAGGAACTAGTAAGGAACATCGCTCAAGCAAATATAGAAGTGGCACAGCCTGTTCCAGTCAAGTGGGTTTAGCTGAGGACTTGTGTTACACAGTGCGAAGGATTCTTTGCTTGGCAAGGCACTCAGAGCTGAGCTCCCTGGCTTCATCTAAGGAAAGGGTGCTTCAAATATTTCCATTTCTGAAGTGAAAATGGTATATTTGTTGTTGCAGAGAAGTCCTGAGCACTCAGCTAGGCATAGGGTTACACTGGCTTCATGGAGATGACTGGGGCTGCCATTTTCAAGGCTACCACATGGTTAAGAGCATCCCTCCGTGATTCCAGTGTCAGTGGGGCTGTATATCCACTCCAGATTTTATTCTGAACTTTAAAGGAGCTATCCATGGCGATGAACCCTAGCTCCAAAATAGGTTCAGAACCATGGATAGCTCCTTAAAAGTTTGGCATGAAATCCAGGAGCAGATATGCAGCCCAACGGCCATTGAAGTCACCAGCCTCCACTGGTTTTGAGTCTACTGCATGTTTCCCTCATATTTCTAACCTACCAGTATCTGAAGTAGTTCTGACCCAGGTTTTACTTGGGATTCAAGCTCTCACTGCACAGGCAAAACCTGGTCAGGCAGCCATGAACAATTCTGGTAGGCCTCAATTTAAGTACTTGGTTAATACCAACATTGTTGTAAGAAAACCATACTCCGCGCAGACCACCTGTCTGCATTTCCTTGGGTTCCTGAAGAATTGTGTTTCCTATCCTTGCAGCTGCAGTGTCCAAGACTACTAGTAGAGCCATGTTGAAAATATCACCACCCCATTTGTCCTGATGAAAGTGGGGGGGGGGCGGTTTTTTATTTATTTTATTTATTACATTTATCAATCGCCCATCTGGCCGGTCACCCGGCCACCCTGGGCGATGTACAATTAAAATACAATAAAACACAATAAAATATAATAATTAAAACAATATAAAAAATTCTCATTAAAGGTTCTCAGTCTTTGAGGGGGCAATCAAATTCTAAATACCTTTCACAGGGCGGGGGTGTCTTCCTGAATTTCAAATAAAATACAAGGTGTTGCAGGCTTTCCCCCCTACATTTCTCCAATTTTTTAAACATGTGTAACATGCTGAGCCACATCTACACACAGCAAAGGCAGAGCACTTCCTCAACAGAATGTCCTGTGGGAATGGTGATGTTTTGCATTTTTGCAATGCGGCAGCAGCTGGTTTGTTTTTTTTAAATAAATTAAATTTAAAAAATGAAGGACTTCATATTTTATTTGACATTAAAACAATAATTTCAAATAAATTTCCATTTGAAATATTTATAGTAGTAGTGTTCTCCAACCTTGGGTCCCCAGATGTTTTTGGCCTACAACTCCCAGCATGCCCCAGCAGTAGCTGGCTGGGGCATGCTGGGAGTTGTAGGCCAAAAACATCTGGGGACCCAAGGTTGGAGAACACCGATTTATAGAATCCCCCTCTACAAATCTTCAGGGGGATTTTCACACCCACACCCATGAAGTGTTAAAAAAAAAGCTGAGCCAAATTGTTCAGCACAGCGTTCAATAGTACATCAGCTATGATTTTTTTTTTTTTTTGCTGGCCAACTCTGGGGATGGGGAGCTTGTACATTTTCTAATTCTGGACTTCCCAGTCCTGCTTTGAACATTCATATTCATCGTGCGCAAAGATGTTTCCATCCCCGTCACATCTGCATCAACAAGCAGTACTACGGTCACATCTGAACATGTACATGACACATGACATGACGTAGGGATGATGGAGAAATTCATTTAGTTCACATTTCAATGTGAACTTACCTAATTTCACACTTTTGAACCAACACATCAACCAAAACTTAGTTGTCCTTCCAACTTCACGCTTTGATTAATTTTGCAATGGGGTTCACCAATCAAAAATGCATACAAAAATGCGCGTGTTAGGGAAAATATCATGCAAAATGCTGTATATCAGGAAAACTGCTTTTAAAAAGTGCATATTAGGCAAAAAATGCATGTACTATTGGGAGACATGTGCGCAAAAATGCTTATGAATGTTCATGTGAACTTTAAAGGAAAAAAAATCTCAATGTCTAGGAAGAACCAAACATAATAATGAAGAAATTCCCTAAGTTAGCTGAACTTAAAATTGGAAAAATGAGAAATTGAGGGACCCCCAAAACTGACAGATTTGTCCCCCTCTAACCATGGGTCATCTCTTTGTCAGAGGGAGAGTGTGAAGATGGGACTTGCAGTGAAAGCCATGCTAAGTTTCCCTCCCCCCATTGCTGTTCAATTAGAGGATTTTTACTTTAGTCTTCTGTCTCTCTCTTGGAATGCGTTGGGAGTCATGGGTAGAGCGGGGTGGTTGGTAGCACCTGGAAGATAACAACTGTCTGCAGAGCTGAACAACAAGGTCAGACGTTAATTGGGATGAAATCATGGGAAAGTATCCGCAGCTGGGAAAGGGCACCCCCCCCTCCTTCGGAAGGCAGGAAGATAGGATTGGTGGAGGTTGGGCGGGAAAATAGACCCTAGTTCTGGATAAAGGAGCTGGGTGGGAAAGGTACGGGGTTCTTCCTCAGGGGTCCCTGTGCTGCGGAAGTTCCATCTGGGCAGGTATGCCAATCTTGCAGGATGGCTAGGGAAGCTAGGCCTGGTTTGACTCAATTGTTCTTTGCAGACTTTGGGGGTTTGTTTTGATATCCTTTTAGAGTCCCTTTTTATTCCCATTCCCCTTTCCTCACAGCAACCTACCTCACCCCCTTTCCCCTTACCTTCTTTTTAGCCCTTTCTTATAAGGGATTATTTTTATATGTATTGGAATATTGGAGACCCTACACTGACTAATTCTTACTTTTTGTTTTAATAAAGTCTCCATCTTAAATTGGTGTGTGTTCCTTTCGTCTGTAAGGTTGGGGCTGCTACACCTATTTGGTGTAAGGAACCTTTGGGAGGTGGGTGGCAGTCCGGGAAACATTAGGACTGTGGCTTACCCTGCAGGGCGGGAGTAATCCCGTTCCTTCACAGAGGGAATCAAGGATGACTCTTGGTGGATCTCCTTGGGTAGTATATTCCATGAGGTAGGTGTCACACACACACACACACCCCACAGGGACCTCATGCTTGCCCTTCTTTTTGGAACTATGGGCGCGCTTACATAAGGTTGGGGGTTTCTCTCTCTAACCCTTACCCTGACCCCTCTCACACTGACCTCGGGATTTCTATTATCCCTACCTTATACTTCTTTGACCAAATATAAAGCACAGCTCCCACACAGGCTGCTTCAATAAACAAAATAAAGTTTATTTAAAATGCAACAGTTTCATGAAGTAAGTTTCAGTCCATATTAATTAATTTACTATCCTATTCCATTTCCAATCCACCGTCACCAACTGTTCCCCCCCAAAATACTACTCCCTGCACTCACTAACTAATCTCCTAACAAACCTAATCCAGTCTCTCAACCGTCTCCCCCTAAACAATCTCTCCACAATCTCTAGCACTCTCACAACAAACTCTAGTTGCCCCCGCAGGACCCCCCACCCCCGCCACCATCCTACCTGGTCCCCTGCATGCCACCGCCACCGGAGCTGCTCCGTCGCGTCCAGCCTGGACCCCCGCGGCTCCGCCCGCGCTCAGTTTTGGCTGGGGAGACCAGCGCAACAGGACTTAAACAGCCCTGTTGCCCTGGTTTCCCCCACCAAAAACAGAGCGTGGGGGTCCAGCGCGACGGGGCAGGGTCTCGTCGCGTCACTTCCGCCGCGCCGGAAGTGACGCGACGGGACCAGTGGGTAAAGCCCGCACGGGAGGCTGAGAGCCCGTGCGGACACGAGCAGGCCCAGTTCGGGCCTCACTCGTGTCCGCGCCTGCACTCGGCTACATCCCTACAGTGTGCAAATTGCAGCCAGTTTTTAATGTACCTTAGGCCATTTTCTACATAAACAACATAGCGCCAGGGACTTGGAAGTCCAGCGAGCACCTCAGCTGGCACTTGCGCTTGGCTCGGCTCACATGCTGCGAGTCGAGTGCTGGGCAGATCACCCACCCCTTTAGGGGTGTGCCCACTTGCCTCAAGGTGGGCGTAGCAGGCCGAAATCGGGCCTGCTCATGCCCGCCTTGAGGCTCACGGGGCCTTACCAGGTCCAGCACTCCTTCAGCTCGCCACCTTGAGCCCTGCTGCGCCAGCCGCACTGGGCCCATCGCATCACTTCTGGCTGGCCGGAACTGACGTGATGAGACCCTGCGCTGGCGCGCTGGGCCCCTGCACTGTGTATTTTGCGGAGAAACCAGGGCAACAGGGCTTAAACAGCAAAATACGCAGCATGGGGGCCCAGCGCGCTGGCATAGGGGCCCAGCGCGTCGGTTCCGGCCAGCTGGAAATGACGAGGCGGGCCCAGTGCGGCCGGCACGGTGGGCTCGAGCAGCGCGGATAACTGCTCCGCGCCACTCAGAAAATCAAGACGGGGGGGGGGCACCGCTGCGGAGAGACAAGGCCATGGCAAGATGCCCCCCCCGAAGGTACGTGAACACCCCTAGTCACATTTGGCAGGTAAGTGGGGGAATTTTCAGTGAGGTTAGGTTGGTGTGCCTCCCATGGCACCTTTTAGGTGGTTGGCAATTCCTGAGGCTCTCCGTTCTGGGTTTTGCAGCCTAGTGGGGAGATACCGATCACCCCACTACCGGCTGACTCTCCTCGCCTGCTCGGAGTTTTGTGGCTCCATGAGGAGGTGACAGGGGAAGGCCTCCCAACACTGGCACTGGTGTAAAACTGAGGGGTGGCAATTTTACGGGAGCCGCCGCTTAGGGTTGGATCCATCGTCCTAAAACAGCTACTGGCAAGGGGCCGGTATAGCCAGGGACCTGCACTTCTTTCCCTCTGCAGATCTTGATTAATCAATGAATGTGGCCCTAATTTGTACCACATTTACCTGCCTCATTATTTCCACCCTTTACACACGCAGTTGACTATTTAGCCCTTTTCTTGGAACAGAGACACCGTGTTGAGAAGAGCTTCACCGGTCAAGTTCCGGCCTGCCGCACAGCATGGAAAAAGTGTCAGTGGCAATTTCAGATACCAGCGCCTTGGTGACCACAGCACGGTGGTGGAGACAAACTATCATTGTTTACTGCAGATTTGCAAAGTATTAAATAATGGATTCTGTATGCATTATTTATCCATTCAGATCTTTTGCTAAACAAGCATGCTGAGTGCAACAAGGGTTTTGTTTTGTTTTGTTTTGTTTGTTTTATAATGGCCACAGCTGAGAATCTGGAATTAAAAAGATGATATGATGACTTTAGATGGGAAGTAATATGACACTAACTAGGAAGGCTCAGTTACAACGACCAGTCTTCAGGGGCCACTGCACTGCATGATCCAAAATACAGAATTTGGCTTGAGATGAGGGATTCCGGAGCTCTTGTCGTAGGGACATTACAGACGTTTTTAGTATGAGAATAAATCTATATTATCAGTAGCAAGCAGTGATCTGGGACTGGGAGTTTCGCTGACTGCTTCTCCTCCGCAAAGCCTGCCTCCCCGTTTCCCTATCCTTGCAGGTCCCTGGGCATTTTCCCTCCTCACTTGAGTTGGCAAAGATAGAAATGGGCAGGGGTACGTGTGGGGGGTGAAGGCAGGGAGAAGGGGGAAACTGCCCAAGGGATTCACAGGTCTGTTGCCCCCCAAGTATTGGTCAGACAATTCATGAAGTTGGCCAGGCCAATCAGGGTTCCTGACCCTGTCTTGGGTTCCCGTCCCTACGTGTGATGAAGGTGCCCCCTTCAGACTCAGCTGATTGTATGTTCCCTCTTTATGCATCCAGAAGTGAACACATACACACACACAGACACACACACGGGCACTAAAAATGTAATTCCTGTGTGCTATGTCTTTCTACTACTCATCATCATCATCAGGCGATCACTCGTGACCGAGTAAGATTGTCTTCCGGGATAAAAGGAGGGAATTCTAAAGATTATGTGTGTGTGCGCGTGTGTGTGTGTGTGTGTGCGTGCATGTGTGTGTGTGTGTGTGTGCGTGCATGTGTGTGTGTGCGTGTGTGTGTGCACACGCGTGCATGTGCATGTGCATGTGTGTGTGTAAATAGGCACAACAGCAAAGCAACAAGGAGGCTCTGGATCCACTATGCATGCAATCAGTCTTAAGAAAAAAAGTATATAAGATAGATAGACTAATAACAGAGTAATTTCAAAATATTGAGTGCTAAACATTTTGGCTTCTGCCCTCATCAGTAGCCGTGATGTTACATGGATACCAGGAGTGGCTGGGAGATGAAAATTCCTAAGAAGAAGAAAAAAAGGAGGTGTGAGTGGTATAAAGCTTACCATTTGTCCTCCAGGACAGGTTAAGGCGATAGAGACTAAGAGTTCTGAGTCTGTAGATACAGAAGTTTCCCTTTCGGTCACGCAAGTCAGTGTCCTCTGTGTGTTCAACGGGAAGCAATTGTAAGTCTGAAAGACTATGCACATGCGAGTTAAAATTATTATTATTATTAATTTTATTTATATACTGCCCAACAGCTGAAGCTCCCTGGGTGGTTTACAACAATCAACTTGCAACAGGCTGCTCTAGATTATTAGTAAGAATTGTAGATTCATTCATTCATTCATTCATTCATGCATTCCATTTCATATTTCATTTCTATACCGCCCAATAGTTGAAGCTCACTTTGGCTATTGTGGTTATGGAATCTTGTTCTTAGGTCTGTTGTAGTTTTTACTACATATTGCATTCAACATTTTATTTTATTTTCTTTCTTTTACATTCAATTAAATAAATTACATTTGTAGAAGTGCATGTTACTGATTGTCCAATGCAATACATTTTGTTAGTAACTGTGCTCTTAAAAGAAGTGCTTTCTTGAAGGTAACTGCAGGTAAACTGCCACTCTTGGTATTCATTTAACAAGGCAGCTACACTTGACGGTGGAAGCCAAAACATTTAGTGCTAAATATATTTTGAAATTACTCTGTTGTTAGCCTATCTATCCTCCATCTGCCTGCCTGCCTGCCTGCCTGCTTGTCTGTCTGTCTATCTATCTCACCATCAATGTACATGGTGCTTTAAAACACTGCTAAAGCTTCAATTATCAGTTGTATCCATAACCAAAAAAAGGAATTAACCAGGCCTCATTTCGAGCTAGAGTTCAGTCTACGATGACCTGGTCATTTTTTGTCTTCCATGTTTGTTTTCTCATTGTTTCTGTTATGTATTTATTTTGTTTATTAATTGAGTATTTTAATAGTGATTTTTAATGTGTATCATGTAAACCGCTTAGAGATTTTTGCTATATCAAATTTTATTAATAAAATAAATGATAAATAAATAATCATATCTCCCATACCTTTCAGTTTCGGAACTTCTATTCGCACACTTACAAGTTGGCTGGAGAGGAAATTCTGTATATGCATATAATATCAATATCACTGGAGTTTTACAAATACAAGTGTTGATGGTACGGATGGCTGAGGTCTCCAAAACTTGCCTCAGGTTGGCTTGCTAATTATCTGACCCCCCACCATCAGAGAAAATTGAATAATATTTCTGTGCCAATCCAAGGAAGCTTGAAAAAAACTATCCATCCCTATTTCCAAAAGGCCCCTCCACCAGCCCCAAATATACTCTCAGTACCCATACTCTTTATGGGTATAGTTAGTAAATACAGTAAAAACACAATAAAATATAATGATTAAAACAATAAAACAATTCTTATTAAAAACCTAACCCACCCCATATTCCCGCCTGAACAGCCATGTTTTTAATGCACGGCGGAAGCTCATCACGGAGGGGGCATGGCGAAGGTCACTAGGGAGGGAGTTCCATAATGTGGGGGCCACCACAGAGAAGGCCCTCTTCCTAGTCCCCACCAGCCTGGCTGCTCTGGCTGATGGGATAAGGAGAAGGCCGTCCGTGGCAGACCTTGTTGAGCGGCCCACTTGATGTTGCTGGAGGCGCTCCTTGAGATAAGCTGGGCCGGAGCCGTGTAGGGTTTTAAAGGTCAAAACCAACACCTTGAATTCGGCTCGGCAAGCAACTGGTAGCCAGTGCAACTCATTAAGCACTGGCGTGATGTGATCACGCCGGCGGCTGCCCTTAATCAGGCGAGCCGCCGCGTTCTGTACCAGCTGAAGCTTCCGGACCGTCTTCAAGGGTAACCCCACGTAGAGCGCATTACAGTAGTCTAGGCGAGAGGAGACCAAGGCATGAACCACTGATGGGAGCAGGTGATTAGGAAGGTAGGGGCGCAGCTGCCGTATCAGATGGAGTTGATACAGCGCTGCCCGGCTCACAGCTGCCACCTGAGCCTCCATGGACAGCTGGGAGTCTAGAATGACCCCCAAGCTGCGGACCTGGTCCTTCAGGGGTAGATGTACCCCATCCAGCACCAGGTCAACATCCCCTAACCTTCCCTTGTCCCCCACCAGAAGTACCTCGGTCTTGCCAGGGTTCAGTTTCAGCATGTTCCTTCCCATCCAGCCAGCCACTGACTCCAGGCACTTGGACAGGGTCTCAACGGCCAACCTCGGTGAGGACTTAAAACAGAGGTAGAGCTGCGTGTCATCTGCATATTGATGACACTGCACCCCAAACCTCCTGATGATAGCTCCCAGCGGCTTGAGGTAGATGTTGAATAACATCGGGGAGAGGATGGAACCCTGCGGCACTCCACAAGTGAGCAGCCGAGGGTCCGAAGCCTCTTCCCCAAGAACTACCCTCTGATACCTTCCAGAGAGGAAGGACCGGAACCACTGCAATACAGTGCCTCCTAAGCCCAACCCCTCCAGACGGTCCAGGAGGATACCGTGGTCAACGGTATCAAAAGCCGCTGAGAGATCGAGGAGGACTAGAAAGGAGCATTCGCCCCTATCCAAAGCCCCTCCTCATATCATCCACCAAGGCGACCAAGGCCGTCTCCGTCCCATGTCCAGACCTGAAGCCCGACTGGCATGGATCTAAATAATCGTAAATATAGTTAGAACTATCATACTAATTTGCAGCATTCTAGGTGGCAGAGCCCAGTGGCTCTTGGGAGATGCAGTTCTCCTATCCCCATATGCAATATGTCTAAAATTCAGCTAGATCCTCCTTGCAGCTCCGGCACAATGCCATACAAAGTTGAAACATTTTTGTAGCCAGTGTGGCTTAGTGGTGAGAGTGTTGGACTGGGACTCGGGAGATCCGAGTTCTAGTCCCCGCTCGGCCATGAAACTCACTGGGTGACTTTGGGCCAGTCACTGACTCTCAGCCTAACCTACCTCACAGGGTTGCTGTGAGGATAAAATGGAGAGGAGGAGGACCATGTAAGCCACCTTGGGCTCCTTGCAAGAGGAAAAAAGGTGGGATATAAATGTAACAACAACAACAAAATAACTGTATTGTTTGCCTATAAAATAAGCTGTTGCGGAAATACACCTGAAAAATAGACAACATTCATCACCACCAGGAGCCCAAATAAACCTTCCAGGGTACCTAGAATGAGAACCATTCATCTACATGCAAGAAAATAAAGGGGTGTGCTCAGGGACAGGGTGCCCAAGCCATAATCAGTCCATTTCTGAGTCCACCTCAAAGTGCTACTTTTTTACCTGTAAAGCCACAAATGACTTGGGGCCAACTCAACTGAAAGATCACCTCTTCCCATATTTACCTATCTGGACCCAAAGATCATCTTCAGAGTCCCTTCTCAGGGAATCCCCAACAAATGAGGCATGGCTGGGTGGCTATCACACAGTAAGGACCTCTATTAGAGGTGGTACCCTAATTGTGGAATGCCCTTCAAGGAGAGGATAAAATGTTGTGTGAGGATAAAATGGAGAGAAGGAGGAGGATTATGTAAGCTGCCTTGGCTTCCTGAAGGAAAAAAAGGTGGGGTATATAAATATAATAAATAAATAAATAAATAAATAATAAATTTTGTACAGAAGTCTCAGCCTATGTTGGGGCAGGATCACCTGGAGCATCCATCTTGTTGATGCCCAGATGTCAGTGATTCTACTGAAGGGTCTTGATACTTTGTCATCTCATCTGAGCTTCTACTTTCTTCTTAAGTTCTGTGAGAGGGGATGGTGGTGATGTGTGGGTTAATGGCAAGCTGTTCTATTATCTCAAAACATGGGGCAATGCTTATCCATCTCCTTCATCCTCTTTAAAAACCTCCAACCCATTTCTAGCAAACCTCTCTTGGAGAGGTGATTAAAGAACCGTGAGAAGAACAACAGGTTTGTTTAATTCTGCCTTTTCATGCTGGTGCCCAAACAATGTGAAAACAGTCATCAACAAGATCTGCTTGGTGGAGAGAAATGATTAGCATAAAACTAGCTGAAAAAAGCTCCCAATTCATCAAGGAGGTCGATTTAGATGAATTTCTATTACGCCGTGGGGAGCCTTCATCGCTAAAATTGAAAAATGAGACGATAAAGAAATGGGTTATTGATGGAGATTATATCTCCCTACCGTTACTTGGTGATAAGAGGTTTGTTTCATAGGTGAACTGTGTAAGCTGAAGAGATAGCTACAAGTCATATTTGATTTTTTAAAAAGGAATTATTGCTTTGGATGACCATAATTTGCACTGATACACTGCTTTTCAGCTAAAAATCTTGAGTGCTTTAGACCAAGTTCTCAAACAAGTGCAACTCCTGTTTACCCACCTATAGCTAAGATCCTCTTAAAAGCGGAGATTATGAAAGATTTTTCACTTTGTTTATCTATTTATTTAGATTTTTTTAAAAAACAAACTTTTTTGGTCCCTGAAGGCTAAGGACTGGTTAAAACTTTGGAAACAATAAAACCTTATTTATCATGTATGCATGATTTCGACTATGTTAAGGATATATTTCTTGGGTTACTATTTTGGGCGGCCACACTCAAGTTACCTATCCACCTTTGGTGGTTCTGGTCACCCGCAGTCCCACAAGACTAAGAGCTGCTTTGTAGGTCCCCCTCTTGGTTTGTCTGTTTGTTCCAAAAGATTGTATTACATATACCTGTAATCCATCGCCGGCCTAATCTGGCCTCTAACGTTTCACCATCCAGTCTGTGGATCCTTCATGGATTCCTCATGAAGTCCCCAAGTCCCCACCGCCCAGAGAAATCCCCACTGTTATCTCTGATCACTGACCAGGAACCAAATAAAATCTGGGGATATGGCCCACCTCCTTGACATCATTCAGCCAGCAGAGGGCTGGGTAGGGGGTCAACTAGCCCACTGGCCTGATTTAGTTGCCTAACTGCTGCTATAATCCATGCAGGGGGCAAATATTAAACTGCATTGCATCAGGTCCAACCATGTATCCTTTTAGCCTAGTACTGTCTGCTCCAAATGCCAGCAATTCTTTAGAGTCTCAGGGCTTTCACATCACCTGCTACTACCTGATCCATAAAACAACAACAACAACAACAACAACAACAACAGAAAACAAACTGGAGATACCAGGGATTGAACTTGGGACCTTCTGCACTCAAAGCATGTTTCCTTCCACTGAGGTACAACCCCTAACCCAGCTGTATGTTTCTGGCCAAAGGAATCTTCTTGGTCCACGTCTTTCAGGATCAGTTGGAACTTCAAGCAGGAGTCTCCTCATTTGTGCACTGGTGGCCATTGTGGCGAAGCCATTCAAGGCTGTGAAGGGAAAGACATTTGGGGAGTATTGTACTCTCAGGTTCCAGTGTGGCTACATCCCCCCCCCTAAGAGCTCATTAGTTCTTCCTGACTTGGACTAGCCATAAAAGCTTCCAGGTAAGGCTTGGGTCTTTGTTTAAGCAAGTGCTAGACTCCAGCATTATCTTTGCAGCTCCCAAGTCACCAGCTAAGGTGTGCCTGCCTTTCTAACTCCCCCCCCCATCAACTCCCTTATCCAGAGCATGGCAAACTCAGGGTACCGTTCTTCCCAAAGCATGGAGCTTCCAGAGAAGGTCAGTGAAGGATGTATGAAATTTCAGGTTTGCCTGCAAAACATGTGAGCATGCCCCATTTGAAGCTTGAAACATGAGCACGAGTCCACCGAAAATATCTGCAAATTGTCGAAGACATGCTCACATTCGTCTGTTCCTGATTTCCCAGCTTGATTTGTGCAGATTTCCTAATTTGAGCAAATTTTCTCAGTAGACTGAATCAGCCCCAGTTTAGTCTATGGAGGAAATTTGCACAAATTTGGGGGAGATTTACATAAGTTTCCCATTAACGCAGAGCAAGCAGCGATTGCAAACACACCTGGGGACTGGGCATGAGACAAGTGGCGAGATGAGTCTGGAGAATCCTAATGACATGAGAGAATTCTCAGTCTGCTCAACCTGCATCTGCCAGGTTAAGAAGGCCCACAGTGTAAGGGCCTTCCAAATTCTGAAGTCAGTGCTGTCCAAACCCCAGTGCTAACAATATTTGTTGGACCTGAGATGAACCATGGCTTCCTGCGATGTGGACACAGCATGTTTCTGAACAATAGTTGCTGAGGAACAACAGCAGGAAAGGCAATGGCCCTCATGCCTTGGCTAGCATGGGAAACAGAATGATGGATTAAGTGGATCTTTAGTCAGATCCAGCAGGGCTCTCCTTATGTTTTCATGGTGTGCAAAGTACACATTTGTTGCTGCATCTGATGAACAGAGGACCTATCTTTTGGTCCTTGCATGTGCTGACTGAATCAGTATGTGCCAACATGCCTCATTTTACTTGCATATTTTTATAACGATAGTATGCAATTTGCTTGTCAATTGGAACATTATCAAGTCTTTGATTGGATGTGAGGATTCATTCCCTTTTTGGAGGAGTCTTCCAGTTTGTATTACCTTCCTCTCCACTAAAAACGGAAAATTCCTGATTTCTCATCTGCAGGTGCTGATTGAGCAATTATGCACTTGTTTGCATGCAGAAAAGTAGCATTTAATTCCCTTTTTTTTTCTCCTAGTGTTCTTTCCGCTTTCACATTTCACTCACATAGCCATTGTGATGTCTGCCTGACTTTGAGTATGTCTTTCTGCATGTTTCTGGTGTGATTATTTAAAAAACACCAACACAGAGACGCCTACTTTTCCGTTCCATTTTGAAACCCTTCTCACATGTGAACACTTCTTATTTACGTATGGTTGGCAGTCAATGGAAGGCTCTGTTCCCTTTGTTTTTGAACCGAATCAGACTCAGAAACCAGGAATTTGTCAGATTACATTTTAATAGAAGAGAAATTGACAGGTTAAAGAAGCATTAATTCAGTCCAAGCTACAGTGGTGGCTTCTGCAAGGACAATATGCTGCAATGCCTTCTATATATCCAATGGATTTGTAGGAATTTGCGTATGTCCAATGCAAAGTGGGTATTTGGGCTGTCTGTTCTTGGCATGGAAAAGGGGTAATCTTGCAGGATATTACCTATGCCAGAATGGGGAGAGGGTAGACCATGGGCCATTAAGGGGACCATTGATTGGGCAATTTCTTTTGGAACAGCCATTGGTTGCTGGGATTCTAGTAAACAATCCTGGCCCATATAGGCCTTGGTTGTGTTTCTTCATGAAGATTGCATACTTAGGAGTGCTGGCTCCAGGTTTTCGAGGGTCCATGGGCAAGACACCCTCAATGGGCCCCCTCCCTCAATGAGTTTACCTTCTTACCACTGTTGTCACTAGCTGCTGTTGCTCCACATCATCTTTCAGATCATTGCTACCACTTGCTTGCTTGACAGACACAGAGCCAGTGAGCAAGCAGGCTCTGGCATCTACTGCTCCTCCTTCTTACCACCGCCATTGTCTGGGCCTGAGTGAGAGGTAGGTGAACAAGCAGCTGCAATGGTGAATAGGAGGAGTAACTCCATGGGGCTCTTGTCAGTGTGGCCCCGCTGGTGTTGGCCCTCAGCAAGTGCCCAACCATGTTTAATCTTGATGCTGGCCCTGTTACTCAGGATCACTGAGTAGGCATGCTGTGGACATAATATGTCTTCTTGACTTCAGCAAGCTTTCGACAAAGTGCCTCATGATATCCTGATTAGCAAGCTAGCTAAAAGTGGGCTATATGGAACAACTGTCAGGTGGATCCACAGTTGGCTACAGAATTGGACTCAAAGAGTGCTTATCAATGGTTCCTTCTCAAACTGGGGAGAGGTAACGAGCGGGGTACCGCAGGGCTCGGTCCTGGGCCCGGTGCTCTTCAACATTTTTATTAATGACTTGGATCAGGAGGTACAGGGAATGCTTATCAAATTTGCAGATGACACAAAGTCGGGTGGAACAGCTAATACTCTGGAAGACAGAAACAAAATTCAAAGCGACCTCGATAGGCTGGAGCACTGGGCCGAAAACAACAGAATGAAATTTAACAGGGATAAATGCCAAGTGCTGCACCTAGGGAAAGGAAACCAAATGCAGAGTTACAGAATGGGGGACACTTGGCTCAAAACAATACCACAAGTGAGAAGGATCTTGGAGTTGTTGTAGATCACAAACTGAATATGACCCAGCAATGCGATGTGGCTGCAAAGAAGGCAAATGCTATTTTGGGCTGCATTAATAGAAGTATAGCTTCCAAATCGCATGAAGTGATAATTTCCCTTTACTCAGCACTGATTAGGCCTCATCTTGAGTACTGCATCCAGTTCTGGGCACCATACTTTAAGAAGGATGTAGACAAACTTGAGAGGGTTCAAAGGAGGGCAACAAAGGTGATCAGAGGAGTGGAAACAAAGCCCTATGAGGAGAGACTGAAAGAACTGGGCATGTTTAAGCTTTCAGAAGGGAAGACTGAGGGGAGATATGATAGCACTCTCCAAGTAAATGAAAGGTTGTCACATAGAGGAGGGCCAGGATCTCTTCGGGATCATCCCAGATTGCAGGACACGGAATAATGGGCTCAAGTTACAGGAAGCCAGATTCCACCTGGACATCAGGAAAGATTTCCTGACTGTTAGAGCAGTACAAAAATGGAACCAACTACCTAGGGAGGTCGTACACTGGAGGCATTCAGGGTGCAGCTGGAGAGCCATCTGTCAGGGATGCTTTGACTTGGATTCATGTGCAAAAGCTCATTTACATAGAACAAGAGTTCACTTTGAGGGAGAATTTTTGTTCAAGCCTACACCAGTGAGTTCATTATTTTCCAAGTAAATAACAAACTCAGTTGGGGTTAAAACACATAATATTGAACAAAACTACAGACACTACACTGGGGGTGTATGAGAATTTTGTTTTTGCAAGCAAAACATGCGAACATGCCCTGTTCGAAGCTCTGAACAGGAGCGTCAGTTCAAGCACGTGTCCTCTGAAAATATTCACAAATTATTGGATATGTGCTCACCTTTGTCTTGTTTCCAATTCCTAGTTTGATTTGCGCAAGTTTCCTCAGTAGAGGGAATCAGCCCCACTTTCGTCTGTGGAGGAAAGTTGTACCAATTTGGGGAGATTTGCGTAAATCTCCTATTCGATTGTTGCTCAATTTGTGCAAGTCTTCTGTTTAAGCAAAGTGAGCAGCGATCACAAATGTGAACTGTTAGGCATGAGACGAGTGGTGAAACGATGTCCAGAGAATCCTAAAGATCTCAAACATTGCAGGCCTGTGGCTCATGCTGGCTCAGCTTGTCTGAGTGTGGAAAGCTAAGCAGGGTCAGGCCTGGTGATTACTTGGATGGGAGACCCCTCCTCTAGTTTCCTGCATTGAGCAGGGGGTTGGACTCGATGGCCTTGTAGGCCCCTTCCAACTCTATCTATGAATCTATGAATCCCTACATGTGACACAAACGCAGCAATAAAATGAGGCAGAGCATCAGCAAAATGACCTCCTTACAGAAGATGGACAGCCTTTCTCCATGCTGAGAGGTCAAACATGTCTGTTTATCTTGCCATCCCAAGGAGAATGGCTGGCTGATGCTGGAGTCCAAGAAGGACTGGGCAGAGTGGCAACTGAGTCAGCCAGGCTGATGGAGAGGGCGTCTCCCTTTGCACTCTGCACAGACCTCGGCTGGGGTGGCTTTGCATGCATGGCACCATCCCCCATTGGAGCGAATGTGGCACAGGCCAAGTGGCCCTGGCCAGAGCATCAACTATACCTTCAGCTGGTGCTTCAGCCAGAGAATGACGATGTCAGGGGGTGTTGCGATAAGGAACATTGGAGGAGAAGTGAGTCCTTTTTTTTGGATCCCTCAAAATGTAAACGCTGCTCATACACAAAGATCCCTGCACCTATTCATGTGAAACTTGGCAGGCTCAATCCCCTCTCAAGGGGCAACTTTCTCTGCAAGTTTCATCCAATTCTGGCAAGAAATAAAAATGTTATTGGCTGTTCCCTTTTAAAAAAATCAAACATAAAGGCACATAGCACAAATACCACTGCACCTATTTTTCTCACTTTGGGCAGGTGTAATCCCTGCCTAAGGATCTCCTAAGGTGTAAGTAATCCCCTCCATGTCTGACAAAAAGAAAAGAAAAGTTACAGCTGCTTTATATTCCCCATGGTAGTCAATGAGAGGCACAAAGCTTCAGATTTCTGAATATTGATCCTGAGTCTCAGCGGACAGCCTCTGAATCAGTCCAAGCAGAACTGAGCCATTTTGTGAAGTGCCGAATTGTGATCCAAGTTTGATCTTTTGTTTGGCGCTCACCTCTAGCCTTAGGCAAAGGGAATGCGATGCCACTTCAGGAAGCAGAGCTCTCATGATCAGTTGGCTTTGTGACACTTTGGCTTTGTGTTGGCTTTGTGACACTTCAGGAAGCAGGGCTCTCATGATCAGTTGGCTTTGTGACACACGAGGGTGGTTAGCAAGCCACCGTGGCTTGCTAGCCACCCCCACCTGTGCTGGTCAGGTAGGTGCCTCCTGACTCACCTAATTACCCTCGCCAGGCACAGCTTGCCATGACGTCCAAACCCTGTGGGGGTGGGCAGCTGGAGTAGTTAACAAACCACCCAGAACTCATGGCCTGTTCTAGGGTCACTGAGTGGCTTGTTAACCATCCCAGCCACTCACCCTCACTGGGTTTAGACTTCACGAGAAGCTGCACCCAACAAAGGTAATTCGGTACATCAGGCGACATGCGACAGGCACCTGTGGGTGTGGTTAACAAACCACCATGGCTTATTAATCACCCTCGTGTCATGCAAACCTGGTCACTGTCATGCATCCATATCTGTTTCCCTAAGTAGCATTGTACCATCATCACACTCAACTGTGTGACTCTGTGATCGGCTGGGAAATCTATTCCCAGGAATTACCATACCTTATTTCTTAAAAACACATTTTTTAAACAGCCAATGAGAGCAGTAACCTAGCAGAAAATAAGGTGGACAAGGATGGAGAGGAACATCTTGGCCCAACAAAAGCACCATTCACCCACTCCAAATTGAAATTGGTGAACATTCAATGCAATGTGTGGCATAGTAGGTGAGAGTGTTGGACTGGGACTCTGGAGATCCGGGTTCTAGTCCCCACTTGGCCATAAAGCTCACTGGGTGTCTTTGGGCCAGTCACTGACTCTCAGCCTAACCTACCTCACAGGGTAGTTGCAGGGATGGGGACTCAGACTCGAGGACTCAACTCGTGAGTCGGACTGAGTCTCCCCTCTCTGACTCGACTCGGACTCGAGTCCCAATATTTTTAATGGGACTCGAGACTCGACTCGGGACTCGAGACCAAGGACTCTTCAACATCCCTGGGCTGTGCCAGAAGGAGTGGAGAGGAGCATGATTGCCGGCGAAGAGCGCATGGAAGCGAGGTGTGCCGCTGCTTGGCCACTATGGACGGCTACCAGGAGTGCAGCCCCAACAGTGTGTCAAGATTTATTTTGATTGATGTGTTGCATACTTGGGAGAGGCAGAAGAAGGACCTGAGATTACTCTGTGTGGCTGCTCTGAGTGTGTTTCTGGTTCCAGCAAGTTCATCACCAGTGGAGCGGGTGTTCAGTGAGGGTGGAATTGTGATGAGATCTCACTGTTCCAGAATGGGGGCCAAACATTTAGAAAAAATCATGTTCCTCAAATGCAACATGGATAAGTTTTAGGAAGTACAGCAAGTTTATTTTTTAAAATCATTTTCCTAAAATGCAACCTTTCAGACATTTTGGGTTTGCCTGCCTCTGCCTGCCTGTCTGGGGTTCCCTGCCTCCTCTGCCTGGTCTCTTCTTGAATTGTTTGAATTGTCCAAGACAAAGGCCTCTGCCTGCCTGTTTTGGGGTTCCCTGCCTCCTCTGCCTGCCTGGTTATTTTGGGTTTGTCTGCCTGGTCTGTTACTGGAAGATAGGCGAACAAATGTCAAGTTTACTGGAAGAAGCCGGAGCTCTTGAAAAAACTGAAAGGCCTTCACACTTCAGTGGACCCATAAGGTGAATTGTTCATGACGCCGTCTCCAAGCCAACTACCCAAACTCAAGGATGGAAAGGGAATACGGAGGTCTAATAAAGAGGTTTAAAGCTGTTGGGAAACTCTCCCCAATTGCCATTATATAAAAGCAGTAGAAAACTCGTGGCGAGGAAGTCATTTGGGAACGTATCTAAGGAGTTGGCCTTAACAAAGTTCGGACTTTGACCCGTGCAAGAAAGTGCTACGAAAAGCATCTGGACCATTTACGGACCATCAGACTGACTGGTAACTCGAGAAGCCTAGGAATGTCCAAGAATTAGACCCTCAGTAGAGTCACAATCTTCCTGTGAATTTCTCGAACACAAGGATCTCTACCTTCAAGACATCCATGTGGTTGTTGTGAGGATAAGATGGAGAGGAGGAGGAGGATGATTATGTAAGCTACCTTGGGTTCCTTGAAGGAAAAAATATATATGTATGTTTCCAACTATTCTTTTTCCATCTTTCACGAATCCATCAGATGTAGTGTATATTTACCACCCCACATTAACACTGTTTATTGCATATTTTCATAAGAATACTGAACATGCAAAAGTAACAGGAATCATTTTGTTTTACAGCAACAGATCTATAAAAGGATATCACACCACAGCAAACCCACCTCACTCTCATGGAGGTGATCCAGCTGAAACCTTCCTCATCCTTGTTTCCCTCTGCCATTGCCTAATTACAAACAGTAAATCAGAAGCAGAGATGGAGGGAAATATAGATCAATTCACAAAAGGAGGAAGGGGAAGAAAAACAAGATTATCAATCCAGTCAGGCAAGTTTCCCAGCACTGGAGCTGCATTTAAAATTAACTCCTGTAAATTAACCAGCCCAAGTAAATGCTGACAGGATCTTATCACTGTAATACACAATAAAGCCTCCATTATTAAAATCCTACTTAAAAATAAAAAAGCATAGCCCAAGATAAGGCAGGCGTGCGAATGATCATTTAGCGTTAATTCTAACAACAACCAGTTCTGTTTTGCTATTGAAGTTCCATTCTGCCTGCAGAAGAACAACACACCTTAATCAATCACATTTTACTCTCACTATAATTTAAATCTGTGCCCCTGTTATTTAGCTATAAATAGGCTATCAGCAACCATTTGTTTCTTTGCCTCAGCTCCACAGCCTCTGAAAGAGATGCACACAGGGAGGTAGCAGCATTTCATTTCTATTCATTTAGCGGAACTTGCCCCATTCACACCCCGGAATGCGAGTGCCATCTCGCGGGCAAAGCTCACAGATCCCTGAGTCTGAAACTGCGCTCGCAGAATGCATTCAGCAGGAGGGGAAAAAAAATGTGCACTTTAAAAAAGATGCATTTTGTGGAGGGGGAAATATGCATATTCACACTTTACTTAATGGGAGGGGAAGTACACATGTGGGTGCACACCTTTTAAACATGCACACCCAAATGCGTACTTTTCCTGTTCAAAGGGGGGGGGGAGAGACTCACAACTGGGAATGAGGCTGACCAAGTCCCGAGATGGGACATGGAGAACTATGAAGGGTCCCAGCTCAAGATCTCTCTTAGCTGGCGCACCTGAGAGATAATGTATCCAGCACCAGTACCTCCCTGGAGAATCGGATAGGCTCAAACTAATCATAGAATCATTTTGCTCTATGATCCTATGATGAGTTTGAGTCTCTCCGATTCTCCAGGGAGGTTCTGGTGCTGCTTGATACAGTATCTCTCAGGTGCGCCAGCTAAGAGAGATCTTGAACTGGGACCCATCTGGGAGATGAACTGGAGCATTGTTCTCTGAACCAGATAGGCCGCAGCCATCCTAGGCTCCCGCCTGCCTCAAACCAGGGTCTTCTTGGTGCCCTGGGCAAACTGCTCCTGCCCTTGCTGCTTGACCCCAGATGCCCTGATCCAGCAGGGAAGCACTGTGCCCCTGTAAAGCCTGCCAGTAGCAGCTTCAGCATGCGTGACCTCCCAGCTGAAAAATGCAGTCCAGATTTGACAGGATACCCTCACATGTCTCTGAGGACAAGCAACATCAGTACTGTAAGCCCTTGCAAAACCAAGCCTATGGGCAGTGCAGTGGAGTGAGGAAGTAGCAATACTGGAGTGTTCCTAGCAACTAGCTATCATTGAATGGGAAATAATGTCACCATTCATGGGATGCAAGGGCTTGGTGCCCAAAGTGAATATTGGGCAAGCTCTGCACAGAGCAGGGGTGGTGAACCTCTTTCAGTTCGAGGGCCACATTCCGTTTTGGAGACGGTCTCAGGGGCTGCATTCCAGTGGTGGGCGGTGTTAGAAGTGACTTGTTTTAGTCCTGTAAAAAGAAACAAAGTTCTGGACAATAATATTGGTGAAAGCAAAGCACTCTTTTATTGAGATACAGTCTTGCAAGAGTGGGTGCACTAAGCAAGTAGGCACACCTTAACATTCCAAGCAGCGTGTTTTTATTCCCTATGCCAGGCCGCAATATCCCTCCCTCTTTCCTCATTGGTTGGGTACTTCATGGTTTACATCCTATTCCGTACGCCTGATCAGAATACATTATTCCCCACCCCTGTTTACAGTCCCCCTACTCTTATTTTCGCACCCCCTTCCCCTATTTTCCTATTGGCTCTTTAAACCTATATCTTTAATCATAGCTTAGACCTTTACCCTTTTTTTAAATCAACAGATACCTTTTAGCGCATTCCTTGGCCTGGTCTGTTTTTCTTCACCCAGGGAGGATTCTTCATCTTCACCTATTTATCACTTACTAATCCCCTGCCATCCTTATCAGGGCATATCCAGGGCATAGAATTATTTACATATTTTAGCCCTCATTTGTTATTAGGCTGGGCCCCCCATTCAGGATGAGTTTCTGGCTTCTTTTAATTTCTGTCCTTTGCAATTTACTTAATATAATTTCTTGGGAAAGAAACATTCTCTATTTCTTACAGCAGGACAAAAAGCAAAAGTGGGCTGGACTAAAGGTAAAAGGGACAGGGCCAAGAACACCAACATTTTTTAGGTTAAAGCTCTTACTTCCAGCAACTATGCCTTAAGAGTGGCATTTCAACCTTTTAAAATGGGGGGACTGCACAAAAGGTGGGAAACCACTCATGGGATGCAAGGGGTTGTTGGGGAGAAAGAGGGTGGTGCTAGGAGAAGGTGGCACGACCATCTAGGGAATGGCCAGTTTGGGACCCCGGTGGGCCCCTTTGGGACCCCAGATCTGAAGTCCTGCACCCCTGGGTCAGAATATAGCTACACGGCCTGTGTTGTTGGTGTGCCTGGAAACTCTGGTTTTCAATCCACTGAGTCAGGAGGAATAGATCCCAGCCTATGGATGACAATAGATGCCTTTGAGATGTTCTCTGGTCAGAAGAAAGCTCTGCCTGTAGTCCTTGATCAGAGATGGCTGTTTCACACATGCAGTCCCTCACTTCTGTGACTTCTCCTTCAGATTAGTCATAATGGGATGGGCAAATCTGGATGCAATCCTAGAAAAACTATCTTGGGAGTAAGTCCTATTAAACCTCTGAGTAGGCATGTGTAAGATTGTGATGTAAGTATATTTGTAGCATACCCACTTCTCCATCTGTTCACACATAAATTTGTTCCACCCTGTTTCCACATTAATCTGTGATATTCCATATATATATATATATATATATATATGAGAATTGCAGCCTTCCTCAACTTGGTGCCTTCCAAATGCTTTGGACTACATCTCCCATCAGTGGATCTTGTCAGTTCATATTGGAATTCATAAAGATCCAAATTCCTCAGGCCTCCCTAGTCATAAAGTGGTTTTGCGCCAGGGATGACAAGCGATGATTCTGGTTAAATTATAAAGAGGCTCAGCTGAAACCAGTTTCTCTGAAGGCCAAAAAATTCTCCTCTCCCCGATGTCACTGCAGATGTTGAGGAACAGAGATCTACAACTGCATGGGGACCCTTAAGAAGTCAGTTTAAATTAAGAACAAGCCAGCAAACAAAAAGTTCTGCAGCCCAGTCAACATAATGAATGACCCTCAGCCTGCAACAACATCTCATTTAGACAAGGCCTTCCCTGGCGGGTGCATATTTGCTTGATTTGAGGCACTGCTGTCTCTTTAAACTGACCAAAAGCTTTCTTCAAATGAATAATAGAACAGTTAATTATTTGAAGATGTTAATTACATGTGCATGCACATGTATGATGTCTCTTCTTTTAGTTGTACAATTATTATTATTATTATTATTATTATTATTATTATTATTATTATTATTGGAGCACACACAAGGGTGACTCCAGTTCTTTGAGGGTGACAATTTTAGTGAGCTCCCTCTAGTGCCGTCCATTTGGTACCATCGCCTTTCCCTCTAACTATGCAAATAAGGAAAGCTGCTGTACAAGGCAAGCTGCCAGTATTTGGGCTGGTGTCACAACCACATCAAACAAATTCCACTTCAAACCACACTTTCCCACAGCTGCTAGCTAGCTACCAAGGCAATTCTCTAAATCAGGCCTGGTAATACATCAAGGGTCTAATAATATTCCATGAAAACCCATGGGAGCCTTGACACTGATTTTCATGTGCGCTGATGGTACCCAAAGTGCAGATTTCTGACACATTAACTTAGGTGCAATTATTCTCTACATGGAGCGTTCAGATCTAAGCTATGCCGTCTACCATGTGGGTGTGAGCCACAATCTACACACAAGTGTTCAAGGGAACAACTTTAAATCACATTGCAAATTTCTCATAAGACTTGGCAAAGTTATAGTTACAAACTGATCCATAGTACAGATCACTACATACAATGCAGACAACAGGGAGCAAAACCAATCTAGGCCTTACACAGGATGACATTATGCACTTGAGATCAAGCAAGCCATACTATTTATTTATGACATTTAAGCCCTGCCTTCCAATAAAAGAATGCCCAAGGCACAGTAAAATCCACAATAAAACAGTAATATAAGCGATATAAGCCATCTAACAATCAAATAAGAGCATGTAAACATAGCACCAGATTTAAAAAAAATAAATCATGGAAGTAAAATACAGGTTAAAAAACAGAGCAGCTGAGAAACGAATCAGTTCTATAGGGCAAATGCTTCTTCAAATAAAAAAGAATGCCCCTTGTAACAAGGGACGTATGAGAAATTCATTTCAGCTCATTTTTGACCAGAATTTACCCAGGCAACCAGGCCCGAATGCAGACCCGAATGCAGCTTGCGGTCGAAGTTCAAGCATTTCCAAGCTTGTGACGCAATTCATGGAACAACAACAGCAACAACAAAAGCATTCGATAAAGGTCATACACTTGAAAAATGTGCATGAAAAAATTGTGCTTTTGAAAAAAAAAATGTGTTCAAATACAGCTGGATCAATAGGGGGAAATGCGTTTATTTAAAAATACATACAATTGATGAGCATTTGGGAAAAGATGCACTTTGAGGAAATTTGGGGAAATACACACAGATATGCATGAGTTTTGGTGCTGTAAGAAAAACAAACAAACCTCACAAGCAGAAATGGACACGAGTCAGGAGGAGCCTCGAGGAAGTTGCAGAACCTCTACAAGCTTGAGTTTTGCTGATTCACACATCCCGACGTGTAATACCGCCCTAAATGCACATGCAGGTGCATGTGTGGACACAGACCATTTTTAGATTAGATCTTCACCTGTCATCGACATCCTTAAGGACACAGTCCAATCAGGATGGCCGTACGCCTCCGAACTCAGAGGATTACGGGCATCCTCTGCAGGGCAGGGGAAGCGGCAGAAGCGATCTCCGACTCCCTGCTCCTCCCAGCCTGCAAGTCAGCCAGACAGTCAATTTCAGCTGTTTTGCTGAGGCACTTCATAGGGGGAGGGAAGGAGGCTGGAACGCCCTCAGGATACCTTGCCTCCGACCTTGGATCTGGGAATCCGAAGAATCTTATGGACCCCTCGACACTGGCTAGGGGCCAGAGGATTGCTCTGCCTGTGAAGGTATACAGACAACTATTATTATTTATTTGTTATTCACATTTATATACAGTAATACCTTGGATTGCAAGCATAATTCATTCCGGAAACGTGCTTGTAATCCAAAGCACTCGTATATCAAAGCGAAATTCCCCATAAGAAATTTGTACACATATTTTTTAATTTAAGCTGCAATAAAGAATGATAGTGTAAAGTCTTCATTTTTCTTGACCGTACTGCAGTACTTGTATTGCACGACGTCGCTTCTTTATCAAGTTAAATTTTATTTTAAAAATTTGCTTGTCTTGCAAAACACTTGCAGACCAAGTTGCTTGCAATCCAAGGTATTACTGTACTGCCTTATACGCGAAAAAGCAATCAAGGTGGTTTACAACAATAATCAAAACAAGAACTCTGCAACAAAAGCACACATTAAAAAGATTTTGTTTTGTTTTTTTTAAATGCCACTTTTAAAAGGCTAAATTGAAAAGAGGCATCTTCACACCCTTTCTAAAGGCCAAGAGAGTGGGAGCCACGTGTAATTCTTGAGGGAGCACATTCCATAGTTAGGGGGCAAAACAGGAGAAAGCCCTTTCACATGAGTCCAAGAAGTGGTCCTCCGCAGGTAACGGCACCCTCAAAAGGGCCTCTCCTCCATGCAGATCTTAGTACTCAGGCAGGTTCATCGTGAGACAGCTGGTACCTTAGACAGCCAGGTACTAAGCAGTTTAGGACTTTAGAAGTTTAAGACCAACACCTTGGATTGAACCTGGAGGGCAATTGGCACTTAGTGCAGGTGTAATATCTCCTACCTGCCACATTTTGCACCACCTGAAGCTTTCAGCCACATTTCAGGGGTAGCCGCACATACAGCAAATTGCAATCATCTAAGTGTAAGGTAACCAAGGCATGTGATGTAAATAAAACCCCTGGAGGATTGGGCATGGTGCGGCGGTGGTGGGAGAAGGCAAGATAGGAAATTGGGATCGTTAATGGAAATGCTGACAAAGCTTTAGCTTTTCTGCTGGGAGGAACGGCCGGGGCTGGCAGGGGGAGTCATCATGTCTGCACTGCACCTGTGTAGATTTGCGCCGTCTCTATGAACGTTCCCATATTACCGGTGTTGGCTTCCCATTTGCTTGCCCTTTTCCTCTGTGCCAAATCGGCACCGCTGCCAAGAGGGGGGGAGGAGGCAAGGCAAGGGCAGGCAGCTTCTCCTTTTTGCTCTTGCCACCGCTCATGTGCTTGGTCAGGGTCGGCGGGTAGGCATTAAGGAGGGAGGGGAGAAACTGGGCCAGGAGGAGGCTTTTAGGGATCAGCAGCAGCAGGGGAAGCTGGTGAGTTCTATTCCGGTGGGGCTCCTTTTCCATGACAGGTTCCACAGCTTTGATCTGGAGCTTCGTAGGAGTTCTCCGTGGTGCTCCGTGGGGATGAACCTATCTTGGGGATGGAGTCCAGCACCATGGAGAGCTCCTATGAAGCTCGAAAGCAAAATCTGCAAAACCCATAAAGCAGTATTCTCCAAGCTTGGGTCCCCAGATGTTTTTGGCCTACAACTCCCAGCATGCCTCAGCCAGCTATGCTGGCTGGGGCATGCTGGGAGTTGTAGGCCAAAAACATCTGGGGACCCAAGCTTGGAGAACACTGCTCTAGGAACAGGAAGCCACCCAGAGGACAATGCCTACCATCGCTTTTATTGTGCCATGCTTTGATCTTTGTTTGTTTTAGCTAGCTTTGGCTAATAAGAACAAACCACAAACACAATCCCCATATTCAGATGCAACAGGGAACGGAGGTTTGTTCTAATGTGAAAGCAGAAGTTTTCACTCTCCTCTCACATGGGTAAGAGAAAGAGAGGGAAACGGGAGCAGGGGACCCAAAGGCTCATCACAGCTCTTTTATGATCATCTAAACCAGTGTTCTCCAACCTTGGGTCCCCAGATGTTTTTGGCCTACAACTCCCAGCATGCCCCAGCCAGCTATGCTGGCTGGGGCATGCTGGGAGTTGTAGGCCAAAAACATCTGGGGACCCAAGGTCGGAGAACACTGCCACAAAGGAAAAGGAGCCCCACCGAAATAGGAGTCACCAGCCTCCCCTGATCATCAGAGAACCTTCTGCTGGGGTGTGGGTCTCATCAGATGCCCCATGATGCTGACCCCTGACACCGGCCCTGCATATTACAGCCCAGTGCTGTCATCTATTTGGAAGCTTTCAGCTGCAGGGCCCAGTGACGGAAACTGTGTGGATGCAGACAGGCATAATATTTGAAACATGATAAGGGACACGTGAAGGTGTTTAGGAAATACGGGGAGGCAGTAATGGCTCTTCTCCACTATGACTGACTGAGATGATGAGATCCTATGGGATGATTCCTTAAAGAGGACCTAGATGTCCGGCTAGTTCACTGGTTCTAAACACTGAGTGTTGATTGTTGCAAACAAAGTTCCACTGAAAAACAATTTTATGCAAATTAATGCTGGCAGGGACATGCTGGGAATTGTAGGACTTTTTTTCTTTTCTTTTTTTTTGGTCCAAGCAAGATAGGATTGTGCCTTTAGTGTAAATAAAAAAAGCGTACCTTTCGTCACTACTGCAAAAAAATGTTTAGGGGGAATGATCCTATGGCCCCTAGACATTGCCTGGGGGCCACCCCATAGGATAATTCAGATTCCTGCCTCTGTGGTCGGAGACAGTGCTCTGACCTCGGGGCTGGGGATCAGAGCTCCAATCCCCCTCCTGTGCCCCCTCACAGCCAGTGCAGAAATTATCACGCGGCCGGCTGCTCTCTGAGGTTGAGAAAACAACCTTGGAGAGGGGTAAAAGAGGGCAGGGAGAAGGGTGGGGAGGTGAGGAGGCTGGAGCAGCCAGGGGATGAGGTATCCTGATGCTGCTCCAGCCTCCTTCCCTCCCCCTCTGAAGTAGTGGTGGGCGATCCGCCCACCACCCAACTTGCTGGATGCTTGGCGAGTGCTGCTGCTGCCACGCCCGCCGAGACAGGCCAAAAGCGAATGCCGGTGAAGCCGCTCGTTGGACTTTTGGGCTCCTGGCGGAGTACTTTTTACATAGAAAATGGTATAAGATAGGTTAAAAGCGGCTGTGATTTGCATAACTTGCACAAATCGCGGATGTCTTTAGCCTATCTTATGTCAATTTCTATGTAAAAAAGCATTCTGCCAGGAACCAGGAAGTCACTTCCCCGGCTCGGCTCAGGAGAACGCGAGTTGAGCCAGGGAAGCAGGTAGGTTGGACAGAGTTTGGGGGGTTGAACCTGGTAAGTTTGCCGGATTTCTACCCCCAAAATGAGATCCGCACACATCCCTACTCTGAAGTGCCCCAGAGCAGGAGGAGTGGGGAGGTGAACATCCTGCTCTGCATGGGATGCCCATAATCCTCTGAGTTTGGGGGCTTATGGGCACCTTGACTGGATCGAGCCCCTTAACTATTTAATTTATATCCCCTTAACTCTCCATTGACTTCATCTACCCTCTGTTGATGGTATCACATAGAAAAAATATGATTAGCTACATATCATCATGATGTTATCACTTTCACTCAATGATCCCGATAAGCCGGGGTTACCCATATGACTGACCCAGGAAGAAGGAAGAAGTAGCAATCGGGGAATTAGATGCCACCAAAATGGCAGCAGACAAGGGAAAAAATGTTAATGACATTGGGCAGGATTGAACTAAAAAAAAGTGAACGTTCACAGAACGAAAACGTTTTTCGGGAAATATCTCTGCCCGATTGAAATCAGGTCATTCAAAGCTAAACTTCAAAGGTGTCATGCACAATATGTTACAATTACCTGTTTGCTTCGTATCTGTGACATTTCCCCCCTTTGAGGAACCAACCCTAAATTATTAGGTAAATTATTGAATGGAATTAATGTGTAGTCTGATGAAGCCTGAATTTAATCTGCTTCTGACATTCTCATTCCAGCCCATTCCGAAATCCAATTAACTTGTGGGGCTGATTAGCGTGACTAGTCCCCGATTTTACAGATGGCAAACTTCCTTAACCGCGACAATCTCTTTAATTTCCTCAACTTTAATCCAAATATTACCAAGAGAGTTGACAAAGTATTTGAGCAGGATAGGGCACTTTATTCTCCGAGATTGCATAGGCAGGCATTGTTAAGTGTAGGGGGGGGGTGTTGCTAAAGGAACATCTTTAAAGTTAACAAGAGTGATTAGAGATAAGATGACAAGCTGCGATACACCCAGAAGAGCCACGATTTGTGTGCGTCTGTGAGATGCTCAACATTTCTATCTGGTAGTCTGGGTTCCCCTCTCCGCCCCCCGCTCTTCACCTTGACATCTGCTTTCTCCATCTGGAATCGAACGAGGAGATTTTCCGACCTTGCAGTCAATGCTGGAGCGTGGACCACATCCACCAGCACACTCCGGGTTCTTTTAAGTGGCTGAACAACGTAACGGAAAGACAAACGGCTTTTCTTTTTAGCAACTGCACCCGTGGGAGAACCAGCGAGCGGTTGCAATTGTGTCAGGCAGCCTAGGTGGAGCTGCCCTTGAAAACCTGTGGATGAAAGGCGGGATGAGCTATGCTTCCCCAAAGAGATTTTGAGGGTTTTGGGGTTTTTTTTGGTAGCATAATAAAGCAGAACAGCTGAAGAAATGGAGGTCCCCATGTGGTGCAGTGAACCAATGGTTGGAGACCTGATTGACACCTACGTGTCCATCACATGATTAGTGTACACTTGAGACTGGTTCACACGCACACAAATGTTCACCATTCTGGCGACTGCAATAGCAAGGCACAACTCCTGGTATTATTCTTAGTGATGGCACCGAATTTCATGATTAGTTGGCTTGCTGGACAAACTACACCCGTTTGTAACGCTCACCTTTTTATTAAGCATTTGGATGGGCATTTTACGAATTCACTATTAAGTTCGGAATTTATTTATTTGTTCATTTGCAGTATTTGCATACCGCTCCATATCTAAGCAGATTTCGGAGCAGTGAACAATAATAAGATAAAAACAGATAAATAATAAAACAATGCATAGAAAACAAGGTCCTGAGCTACTGAGCATGTCCAGTTTGTGCCTAAATGACACTATATTTGCGCATGCACTGAGTTGATTGGATTAACCCTTTTCTTCCTTATGGTAAGCTGTGATGATGTCACTTTACCCCACAACCAATCGCATCAGCACACACTCTCTCTCTTACTCGTCAGATAGGATTTGGCCCATCACTGTTTGTACAGTACTTCCTTTTATTTTGTTCAGTAAGTAAATGAGTACTTGACTTACTGCTGCTGGTGGGTGGAGTGTTTCTCTGAGAGGCTGCACAAAAACAACCAATCAGGGAGGGGGCACATAACGCGGTGATGCATGACATCATGATGCACTATGCATTTCCAAACTACAGCTCCCATGATGCACTTCAGTATTGTGTATGAGCAAAAGCTCGCTTATGTGGAATGAGAGTTCATTTTAAGAGAGGACATATCCGAGCTTACATGGGCGAATTTATTATCCAAGGAAATAATGAATTCACCTGGGGTAAGTTTGCCCATCACTAGCATTCAATAGGTTACCTGCAGGCATGTAGGCACCGTGACTAGTATGCACTGATAGACATCTCCTCCTCCATGGCTGCCTAATCCCCCTTTAAAGTCATCTAGGTGAGTACACCACAGCTTGTGGCAGCAAATTCTATAAATTAATTATGTATTGTATACAGTAATTTCTTTTGTCTGTCCTGAATTTACTGCCTCATCAGTTTCACTGGATGAACCTTAGTACTGTAGGCGTGTGTGAGAGAGACCTGTTCACTGTCTTTATAGCATGCCTCATTTCCAAAACACTTGACCCTTTTCCTCATAGAAGCAACCAACCCACCGATCATTTTGGTTGCCCTTTTATGCACCTTTTCCAGCTTCATGATGTCTGTGTGTGTGTGTGTGTGTGTGTGTGTGTGTGTGTGTGTGTGTGCGTGCATGCAACCAGAACTGTACACAGAATCTTCCAAATGTTGTGGTCCATTCACTGGTAGAAGGCATCTGGGTTCCATGGTTTCTCAGCATTAAAGCTCATTGGCTTGAACAAGTCACCTTCTCTCTGCTTAACCTATCTCACTGGGTTTTCATAGGGGCAATAAGCACACTCACCCTGAGTTTTTTGGAGGAAGAATGGGATAAAAATGTGGGTCACAAGCATTGCTTTCCATAACCTCTTTCTTTTTCCACATCTGGTTCCTAGTCTAGCAGGCATGCATACTTTTGAAAAATGTGCACAAACACACTCCACTCAATGGGAGAAAAGGGAATACATTTAAAAGATGTGCCCAATTGACGCGCACATTTGGGAAAATATGCACAAATTTTCATGTGAAAAGAACCCCCCCCAAAGATTGCAATCTGATATGGACATGAGGCAGAACAAGATTTGAGGTGGAATTTAGAGAACTTCAATTTCAATTTTTGCTTGTACAGACATCCCTAGTTTCTGCCACATAGACCATTTTGTACTCTCAAGTTCTTTCTGTCCTGAATATGAAGAAATTTACAAAATTTCATAAATGCTCATCGAAAATGATCTAAAATAAAATTCTTACTCATCCCTAGCTCATGTTGTTCAGTATGTTCAGTGGAACTTAGTTCTGACTCATTCTCTGGAATGCATCCAGTGGCCAGAAAGGAATCAGTGAAGAAATTATAACACTTCTGAAAACCCAAGTGGTCTTTGGACATGTTTCTTGTTTGGAAATTGCTTTGGAAATTGAGGGGGACCTTCTAAAAGTTTATCATTTTTGAAGAAAAGAGTTAACATCTCTCTCTCTCTCTCTCTCTCTCTCTCTCTCTCCAACTGAGTCTGTCCAATTTCATAGGTGTGCTTGAAGCAGTTTGTCCAATGATTAGAAACATTTAGAGAAAGGAAATATTTCTAAGAATCCAAATGGTGGCACTTTAGTTGGATCATATGCTGTTTCTACTTTCATGATCATGTTCTTATTTTTTATGTTTTAATGGATCAGTTTATTTTCTAATAGATCATCCAGCTTGAAATCTGGAGTGGGTACATCATGGACATATGCTAAATTCATTTGACTGATGGAGGTGACAAAGTGAAGCAAAGCAGAAGAAATTTCAGCTGTCTGGTCCACTGAGCGACTCCTAGTTATTTTGGCTCTTGCATTTGGCCATTACTGATAAAACACATTGCTGTGGGAAACGCAAATACGTTACCACCATTTCTGGTTATTTTTAATTCTTGAACACACACACACACACACTGGATCTTTAGATGAACATAGAATTAATTTACATATTTAAAACCATTTTCTTAAGAACTAAAGCATATGGGGAAGGTCTTTTAAAAAAAGAGAGAAAGAAAAGAAAAAGATGAGGGAACAGCAATATAAAAGTTTAAAAAAGAAAGAAAAAGGAATGTATTTTAAAATGACAAGTCTTTCATCTAGTAATGCTCAGAAGCTGCGTACTTCAAAGAAGCAAGAAATTTTCTTTGTGATTTAAATATTGTACAATTAGGAGCAGGGCCAACTTTTTTTGACAACAATAGAAAAGGTCAATTGCTTAAAATCGGTGTTTTGCATATACAAAATTTGTTCTTTCTTTAGAAAGGATGCTTGTTGCAATCCCATTTCCTTGAGCAGTTGTCAGGGTTTGCTGCAGGTTGGCATCATCCATGGTAGCAGGATCAGAGCCCCACCATCAGGAGGGAGTAAGCTATCAGTCAAGTGGGGCTAGAGGCAGTGGGCACAGTCAGAGGCAGGCAAATAATGAGGTTCCTATCCAGAAGTGCCAGCTAATGATCACATGGGCCAGTGGCAAAGAGTGTAGGCCAGGCCTACTCAACCAGGTCCTGGCTAGAAGTTGCTGAGTCAGTAGGTGGAACTTGTAATACTCCCCAGGTGCTGTCACTCATTAACCCAGTTCAGTCTGCAACACATTTGGCATACTTGGTGATGAAGGTGGCAAAGCACTAGAACCCAGTCACTGGGTGGCCTGGTTTTAGACCTCCCCTCCCCCAGCTGTGTCTTCTCCCATTTGGTGACCTCCAGATGTTTTGGACCCGCTCCAGCTAGCATAGCCAATGATCAGAGATGTTGGTAGCTGCACTCCAAAACATCTGCAGGACATCAGGTTGAAGAAAGCTGAGAGAGTTCAACTCAAACAGGTACATCAAATACAACTACAGTCTGGGATGACAGAGAAAGTATCAAAATAATTCCATTCTGTCCATGAAAAGTGTGTACTTAATACAGAAAGAGGCTTTTAAGCAAAGCAGAACACCAACATTACAGGGTGAAAATAAAACGATTAGAGCAGTAATCCTATCATGTGAAGCAAACACTCTTGTATTTCATGAAAGCTTCCATCCACAGCATGGAAGAGGAGAGAAAGGAGTTCATGCGGTAGCATACATTTTTATCCTCACAACAGCACAGTAAAGTAGAGATAACTCTGAGATATAGCGGTCCAACCAAAGCCATGCATTCATAGCTGAAAGGGGATTTGAACTCAAGGCCCTGAATTCCAACTGTTTGTCTACTACACCATTCGAGCTGACCTTCCTTGAAGATAAACAACAGTGAACTTTGAATAGCTGGAGTAGGCTACCTGAAACCTGACGTCTCCCTTGAACCCTACAAGTACATTTGTATTGCTCTATGGGGCACTCTTGTATCAGTGACATAATAGGTGAAGTGCATCATGCCAATAAAACAGGCTAGGTTATAGTTTAATAAGCAAAATATGCCCAGCTGATCTTAAATACAGCCCCACATGTGCCAAACACACCCAACTGGGGCAAGGTGCATGAACAGGTGGTGGTCATAGAGACACCATTGCAGGACTTTATTTTATTAACATGTATATACTGCCTTATTTGCTAAAAAAAAAAAAAAAAAAAAGCCATCAAGGTGGTGCTGTCATGAAGTGTATCCATTATCTGGATGATTTTAGTCTAGTTTCCAGCTCAGGTTTGGCACTGAAATGACTTTGGTCACCAAGATGGATTGCACATGGCAGGAAAAGAATGGAGGAGTAAATTCTCCTAGGCTTCTGAATGGCTTTCATATTTTTAACTATGGCAGGGGTGGTTCTTGACTAGGGATGCTTGGATTTGGTTAGATCCATTCCATCTTGTTCCTTGGATTGTGAGGCATCTTTCATTCCATCATCTGCTCATTGAGCTGGTGTGGCATAGTGGTTAGAGTGCTGGACTGGGACTTGGGAGATCCAGGTTCTAGTCCCCAATCAGCCATGAAGCTCAGTGGGTGACTTTGGGACAATCACTGACTCTCAGCCTAATCTACCTCACAGGGTTGTTGTGAGGATAAAATGGAGAGGAGGAGGACCATGTAAGCCACCTTGGGTTCCTTGCAGGGGAAAAAAAGGCTAGATACAAATATAATAAATAAATGAAATACAAATATAATAAATAAATGAAATAAAATTGACAGAATCATATATATATTTTTGGGCGGGGGTACAAGAACTTCATTCATTTGCAAATGTGTGCAAATTTGCACAAATTTGCAAATGTGTGCACAAATACACACTTGCACAGATAAACATTAGTGCAAGTGCCCCCACCCATAGTAAACAAAAACAGAGCAAAACAAAAATGGTCTGCAAGCCTGCAGAATCTGCACAGCTCTGAAAAAGCCGGTCTGCTGCCAGATCCGCAGGTCGGATTCATAGAGACCTGAACTCATTTCCATCCGTTGTGGATACCTCCAACATCCCTACGGGCCTCTTGAACTAATTTGAAAAGTTCTCTGTGAGCAATCAGTTCAGACCTCTGGCAAGAGCAATGTGTTCCTTGCCTGGCAGCCCACTTGGTGAGCAGGAAGGCAAGGGGGCAGCAGGAAGTGAGAGAATTAATATAGAGAGGCAAAAAAGGGGGAGGGAGGGAGGGAGAGAGAAGGGATAGCCGTGCCTGTTTTTGGCGATGGCCCCATGCACCACCAGCTTCAGCCCTGCCACAACCAGCATGCAGGCCCCAGCAGATCAGCCCTAAGGGAAAGTGGCCGACAAAACAAATATATATATAAAAGAAGGTTCCCCACCCCTGGACTATGGTATCCTTTTGGAGCACAAGAAAATCCTTGTGATGTGTGTCTCCCTCTAAAGCAGTGTTCTCCAACCTTGGGTCCCCAGATGTGTGTCTCCCTCTAAATCCTTGTGATGTTTGTCTCCCTCTAAAGCAGTGTTCTCCAACCTTGGGTCCCCAGATGTTTTTGGCCTACAACTCCCAGCATGGCCCCAGCCCGCTATGCTGGCTGGGCATGCTGGGAGTTGTAGGCCAAAAACATCTGGGGACCCAAGGTTGGAGAACACTTCTCTAAAGGCTCGGCAAGACTGAGGGCCGAGATGCACCAATGTCTCCTGAACAGCCAGATCATCTCTTTGGCAGGTATCCAAGAGTATTGTATTCAGACTCCAGACTGGGCCCATAGTGGATTCAGTCCATGCATGAGGACTCTGGTGGATTGGATTCCTAGAGCCTGGCACGCAGGAATGGCTTAGGGGCCTCGATCACTTCTGTGGTGTTTCAGAGAGCCAACGACCATACTTTGTACCATTTAGTAGGGTGAGGAGGGGCGATAACAGGGATTGGGGGGGGCGGGATCGGAGAAATGCCAAGGCAAGGACTGGTGAAATCCTGGACACGTGCTTCTTTCAGCCTCCA
Organism: Shinisaurus crocodilurus; assembly: GCA_021292165.1. Taxonomy (NCBI): domain Eukaryota; kingdom Metazoa; phylum Chordata; class Lepidosauria; order Squamata; family Shinisauridae; genus Shinisaurus; species Shinisaurus crocodilurus. Next base: position 13,472,155 of record CM037876.1, read on the forward strand.
TGGACAGGCTCACGTTCTAGGGACAAGGAGAAGCCAAACCAAGCGTTCATTAACTCCCTGGCTGTTCCTTCATTCCTGCAGTTTTTTGCTTTGTTGGACAAGATCTAACAGGTGAACTATGATGAGCGGAGCAAAGCCAAATGAGAGAGAATTATCAACACAGCACAAACAGTATTAGCATTAATTGGATTATAAATGGGATTAGTAGAGAGTCCACTTAGCAGGCTCTCTGTGAGCTATTAGTCCAGAAGAAAATCCTTGTGATGTGTGTCTCCCTCTAAAGCAGTGTTCTCCAACCTTGGGTCCCCAGATGTTTTTGGCCTACAACTCCCAGCATGCCCCAGCCAGCGTAGCTGGCTGGGGCATGCTGGGAGTTGTAGGCCAAAAACATCTGGGGACCCAAGGTTGGAGAACACTTCTCTAAAGACTCTCCAAGACTGAGGGCCGAGATGCACCAATGTCTCTCCTGAACAGCCAGATCATCTCTTTGGCATACAGCAAATACATCTGCCACTTTTGCCCAAGGGAGTGAAGAATGGGCGGAGGGAGGAATCCCACCACCGTTTGACTGAAGCATTGGGCTCCTTTAATGTGCACCGATCAGACAAAAGAACCCCCTCAATATTTCTTACCCACACTTTGTTGGATTTCCCCCCCCCCTAAACTATTGTGGATCTTTTTTTAACTCTTTGACGTGCATGTGAAGCCCCTTGGTGAAAACACTGTCGAAAAAGTATCTTTTTACACAGTGCTTTCAAAAGGAAAAAAAGAAGAAGCTGAGCCTGGGAGGCCCACACAGAAACAAACACAAGCAGACTAAACAAATCTATCAGTTTCATTCAGGCAACCTCTTGAGGTACACAATGAAATAGACAGCATGAAAACCCTGGATTGGTTAGGTAGGCCAGGAATAAATTAGGGCTGTGCTGAATATTCAGTAAATTCAAGATTCACTTCAAAAGAAGTGCATGAGAGGCAGGTAGAAAAATTACCACACACACACAAATAAGATAAACTATGTCACTGCACATTCATATAGGGTTACCATTTGTCCTAGGGGTCATTCCTCTATTTGAAAGGCTGTCTGAGAACATTCCTCCATTTGAGGGTGTCCTCTATTTGAACAGCTGCCTAGCTAGCTAAGCCCAGTTTAAAGGGGCAGGGGAAGAACCACAAAAGCAGGTCCCTTGAAGTTGCCCATCAACAAATAGCACCAAGACAACAGACTGAGTATTTATTTGATTTATTTATTTATTTATTATATTTATACCCCACCTTTTTTCCTGCAAGGAACCCAAGATGGCTTACATAATCCTCATCCTCCTCTCCATTTTACCCTGTGAGGTAGGTTAGGCTGAGAGTCAGTGACTGGCCCAAAGTCACCCAGTGAGTTTCATGGCCGAGCGGGGACTAGAACCCGGATCTCCCGAGTCCTAGTCCAACACTTTCACCACTATGCCATGCTGGCTCTTGACACACAGGTCACCTGCTTATGGTCTTCCCCACCAGGTCGAGAGATGTATATTGTACTTCTATTTAAACTGTAGCAATCCTTTCTAAATTTGCCTAAATAGATTAAAAATTAGCACATGCAAAATATATGCAAATCTATGTCCTCTTCTGTCCACTTATTTATTTGGCGTGATGCATTTCCCTTTTTTTGGGTGGTGGCCACCCTACATTCACATTGTATCCAGGGGAGACGGGTGACTCCTATTTCGGTGGGGCTCCTTCTCCATTATAGGTTTTGCAGCTTTCATTTGGAGCTTCGTGGGAGCTATCCATGGTGCTGAACCTATCTGGGGATGGAGTACAGAACCACGGATAGCTCCTAGAAAGCTCCAAATAAAACCTGCAAAACCTGCAATGGATAAGGAGCCCCAACAAAATAGGACTCACCACCCTCCCCTGATTGTATCATTGGTGTTTGGTCGCCACAGCAAATAGGATTTAATGGCAGTGTGGGAAAGTGAGGACTATGAGGGCAAAGATGGAGGAGAAAGGGTGCCAAGAGAAGCAGCAGTGAAGCAAAGCGAAGGCATTGGGTGGACACAATGTGAAGCCCCTTGGTGAAAACACTGGTGGCCCAAAACAGCCCCAACAGGGAGACACTTTTTGACCATCATGAAATGAAGCATGGCATTAGTTACGTAGTTTCTGGTCAGCTGTAATCTAAATATTAAGAGATGCCGCCTTTCCACCCTTGTTGGCTGGCTCAGCAGAGCCAAATGTTCTGACTGCCAGCTGCTCTCTAGGCCCTGGCTCCAACTCCTGAATTTCCAGCAGTGGTGCATTTCTAGTAGGGCTGGACCTTGGGGTGAAAGCCCAGGTCCAGAGAGCAGCAGATGAGATGGGCAGTGAAAAACAGACCGGGTATCAGCACATGGACTGGTATGACTAACTGGGACCAATGTTGCATGCCTTAGCAGCCTTTCCTCCTACCCAATTATTACTTTGAAAAATAGTTTGTATTCAGATGGCAGGCAGGTGAACATGTACATGATTACAGATGCTCATGATATTCATGTTATTCTTTCTTTCACAGCATATTATCCCTTTCTACAACAAAGTTCTTATTCACAGCAGCAGAAGCAAACTCCATTTTATTCCTGTAGTCATGATGGTGCTATGATCGAAGTGAGTTTAAAATAGACAGCTGCACATGCTTAGAGCATTCCTTTCTCATCAGGATTGGCAAAAAAAAAAAAAAAGTCTTATCAACAATGGAACATGGAATGGTGGTGGTGGTGGGGGGAAATGGCTGTCCACAACCTCGGCCTGTCCGGACACCACCTTGCACAGATTTCCAGGAGAAAAGAGAAGGTGATAGCAGAATGAATAGCTACTGCAGGTGACCAAAGTGGTTAACCCAAATCACATGGTTTCAGATCCTTCAACGCCAACTTCAATGGACCGGTCATGTTGTTCGAATGTCTGACTGCCGTCTCCCAAAGCAGTTACTTTATTCCCAACTCAAAGATGGAAAGCGGAATATCAGTGGTCAGTATAAGAGGTTTAAAGATGCTCTTAAGGCTAATCTAAAAAAATGCAATATAAACATCGAAAACTGGGAAGCTCTGGCCCATGAATGATCTAACTGGAGGTTGGCCTTTCACAAAGGTTCCATGGACTTTGAAGAAGCCCGAGTGCAAGGTGAAAGGGAGAAACGTGCTAAGCGAAAAGCACGTCAAATGAATCCTTTACAGCACCATCTTCCATCTGGTAACCTGTGTCCTCACTGTGGGAAGCTGTGTGGATCTAGAATTGGCCTCCACAGTCACTTACGGACCCATCGCTAGTCTACACAATTTTTTACAATTTCCTCTTTTTATAATTTTCTTTTGTAATTTTATCCTGGAAGACAATCTTACTTGGTCACGAGTGATCGCCTACTACTCCCCCTCCCTCAAAGGTTTCAGAGCAATCTACACACACCACATGGTGCTAAGTGCATGGGCATGGTTCGACTGTGATGAAGGCAAAATCTTTTCCAGAGCAGTAAACCACTCTTAGTTCAGGGAGCATGTTGCCTCCTCCGCTCACAGAGATTTACTGAATTGGGGAGAGATTGCACGATATCCGAAACATGCTTGCCGCTCACAAATTGACTCCATACGCAGTATATCACCCCAATGCTTCCGCTGCTTTTGCTGCACCACTTTAGGACTGGGGCCTAGCTGTATTTCAGGGGGTATGTTAGCTTGAAAAAGAAGTCCTTGTAATTCCATCAGTCCACGGGCAGTATTTCAGGACTCACCGGGGACACATTGACTCAGTGCTTACCAGTGTTGTAGCGCATTTTCATTTACAGCCTCAAAGACTGATAGGGGAACAGGACCTGTAGGCACACAAATAAATGCAGGAAATCAGCACAGAGAAAACTTGGGTTGCAACTCTGCTCTCCATATTTTGAGAGCAGGAGGAAGAGGCTGCATGTAGGGTGCGTGAGCACTGGGAGATAGGTTGAGGGCAAAGGTTGGACCAGGCTATTCCTCTCTCCTCCTTCCCCCTGAATCTCAGCAACAGAAGCTGATCATCAAAGGCCGCCAACACCACCAACACCCCACTCACCACTGCCAATTGGTTGCTAGTACTAGGATAAGGCAAATGGTGGCTCTACCTGAAAACCTGGATCATGTGTTCTCCAGCTCAGGGGCCACAAGATCAGTTGCTGGAACTGGGAGGTGAAGCTTGATGCCAGAGCTTGAACTAGGGATGGAGGAACAACAGGGAAACAGTGCTGGGGAAGAGAGAGATTACAGCTCAGAAGTAGAGCGCACACTTTACATGAAGATGATCCCAGGTTGAATTTTCAGCATCTCCCGTTAAAAGAGCAGGTTATGGGTAGGGATTATGAGAAATTCATTTCAGTTCAATTTTGATCAGGATTTATGCAGTTCACACCTTCCAGACCCAACATGGACTCAGATGGAATCTGCAAAGTCCGTACGTTTCCAAGCTTGCAATGTGATTCGTGGAACCCCACCCACACACAAAATGAGTTCAGCAGGATGCAGAGTATTTATCTGTTGCCTGAGTTCTTTCGCAATGGCGAGAAGTCAATGGACTATTTGCCTATTCTCCTGCTTCAAACATTTCCTAGTTTTACAAAATGCCTCAAACTCTTGCACCGAAGTGGACAGAGGGTCCAAATCCCCACCAAAATAATCTGCACTCCAGGGGCTCACCCACATATTCTAAATATATATATATATATAACTCAAAACTCAGTCTAAATACCTCCTTACATTGAGTGTCCGTGTCCGTGTCCGTGTCCGTGTCCGTGTCCGTGTCCGTGTCCGTGTGTGTGTGTGTGTGTGTGTGTGTATGAGAGAGAGAGAGAGAGAGAGAGAGAGAGAGAGAGAGAGAGAGAGAGAGAATGGGGTTTGGGCAAGCATGTAGTGTGCCCCCCCCACTGCTGGCATGCATCCCCAACATGCTTGCCCAGAACTAATTCAGCCCTCAGGCTGAAAAACCCCTGTTCGATATTCTTCTTTTGGCACACAGAAAGCATGGCTGTTCTGACATATCAGTCATTCAACAGGAAAACTAAGGCTGCAGGAGAATTTCTTTCAGTTCAGTTCACAAATCACTCAGAAATGCCCCATTTGCAATCCTGAACGCAGATGCAAATGGGAACGCATGTTCTCCAGCAACGTTCTCAAATTCCCGAACTTGTGTTCACATTGACATAATGCGCACTTTTAAAAAATGCACCCTTTTAAAAATGCAGAGCTTTTTTTAAAAAAATGCACAACTTTGGAAGAATGCACACCTCCCCCATTTGAATGAATGGGGGGGGGAAAAACCAGGTCACAATACAAGAAGGGGAGCGAGCTGAAGTGAGCTTCGAAGCGATGTTCTGAGAATTTCAGTGAGCTTGAGAATCCCTGGTTCTCCTACCTTTATGGAAAACTACCTGAACGGTTGGAAATTCAAGCTTAAATGTGGGTGGTCTAACTGGTTTATGAGTTGCCTGATCCGGCTGCATTTCCAGCTGACTGGTTTCATATTTTGTGAGCAATTCTGGGAGTGGTGTGTTTGGGGTGGTGGAATGTCAAACAAATGTGACTTCTACCACTTGAGCTGGGTATTGTTCACAGGGATGTGTGCTTCCATCTGCATGAGATCATGCCTCTTGGCTTTTCCTTGTGACGTTCCTTTTCAAATGAAGCATCCAAATACGTTAGCTTTCCGTGATTTCCTGCCGCAAGTGTGGAAATGATTCAATTTGACACACCATTCCAATTCAGTAGATAGCTGCTTCGGTATGATTTTTGGTGGAGTCACTGATCTATAGGAAAGAAAAAAAAACAGACGTGATAAATCTGTGTACATGTATCCTGAAAATGTACAAGTGGTGAAGTTACGGGGTCACTGGGTGTGTGCATATGTGTGTCTTAGGCAGAGCCAATGCAGACTCCATAGTTTTTTTTTTGGGGGGGGGTACATGGAACAAGAGACCCTCAATGGGCCCTCTCCCTCAATGGTGAGTATGGCGTAGTGGTGAGAGTGTTGGACTGGATCTCGGGAGATCCGGGTTCTAGTCCCTCACTAGGCTATGAAGCTCACTGGGTGACTTTGGGCCAGTCACTGACTCTCAGCCTAACCTACCTCACAGGGTTGTTGTGAGGATAAAATGGGGAGGAGGAGGAGGATCATATAAACTGCCTTGGTTCCTTGCAAGAAAAAAGGCAGGATATAAATATAATAAATCAGTGTTCTCCAACCTTGGGTCCCCAGATATTTTTGGCCTACAACTCCCAGCATGACTGGCTTTTTACGAGTCATGCAGATTCCATGGACTTGCAGAATGTTTTCCTATTTTCTGGAACTGTGCACAAATTCAGTCATACAAAAATATGAATAATATGAAGAGGAAAAAAAGAAAGGGGGAAAATAAAACACTGACCAAAATTGTGCATCTCCCCCCACAGGCTAAAGTGTGAACATGTGGATGGGGGGATTTGTGCATTTGTGCAAATGCCCAATTTTGGAAGTGCACATTTGCACAACTGTCTACTTTCCAATGTGAACACAAGTTCGGGAAACCAAGAAAAATCCAATTCCGTCAATGAGCAGACGATGGAACGAAAGATGCCTGAGCTAGGGTTGTCTGAGAACTTTTGGTGAGCAAAAAAAAAAAAAGGTAGCATCCCTATATGACAGCCTGACAATCCACGAAACACAGACAGAACAGATTGAACATCCCTACGTCTTGCTGAAAGGTCTTCCCAAGAATGAAAAGTCTTAAAATAGAAAAGAAAGAGGTAAAATCAATATGGATGCTAAAGACTAAAATATATCGTTTTGCATGTGCCAGCCCATAAAACACATGGCAAAGCTATAGCGGGAGCAGTAACAAGCTGCAATGTTGTGAGGTTGGTTTTTTTTTTTTTTTTAATCACTCAGTAAGTGACATGGAATATTGGCAACTTGATTCCAGATCTGTCTAAGACAATCTGGGAAATGCATCACCTTCTTCTGCAGGCATCTCTCAAATGTTCAAGATCATTTGAAAAATGGATAGCATTCATACCGACATATGATAATGGAAAATGAGCACTGCAAATCTGTACATGAAATGATTGTAATGTAAACCGGGCTAACCAAGAGACTTCTGTTCCTACTGCATATCAAACTCTTTGCTGATCCTGTTTAGTACGTACAATGTAATAGGTACTATTTGTCCCATCTGAGAGGAACAGTGTCTGTTGCATTACTGTGTGTTATAATTGCCTCCCAGAACCTTGGCTCCGATTTATGTAGACAATCAAGATCCCTTAGTTTGAATGGGCTGTCCATATGGGTGCTGCAAGTGGATCTCTTGACTGGATTTTCCATGCTCACAAGCAGGATACCTCTCTGGACAGCAACCATCTGTGAAGTGGTTTAGTATGAATTGCTGGCCACCACTGCAGGGCAAGTGAGGCAGGAGGGACACAACCTCGTAATAGTTAAGAGTGGGCATGTTGATGGCGAAAGGGGAGGAGGCAGGGAGCACCACAGTTTGGAACACAGAAGTGTGTGGTTGTTGATTGGCTGGCTGCCCTCACCTTTGCAATGGGCTGCTGATGTTGACAGTGATGGATAGCCAATCACACATTGCATGTGCTGAGTAGGGCATGCCCTGCCTCCTCCCAATGGTTATCAATAAGGGTGGGGATACCTTTCCCCCCTTGACCACCCCACAGTATCAGCCAGCAGTTTCCAATGACAGGCTACTTCACTGGCTGCTGCTGATTCGGGCAGTATCTTCTCCCATGGGAACCACCCTCTTGTTTGCTTGGGTCAATATAGGAGAACCTGCTTGCAGTTCCAGGACCTTCTGAAAGCTAGAGAGCCATTGTGGTGTAGTGGTTAGAGTGTAGCACTGGGGCTTGAGAGACCCAGGTTCTAGCCCCCACTCAGCCATGAAACTCAGTGGGTGACTTTTGAGCCAGTCACTGACTCTCAGACTCACCTACCTCACAGGATAAAATGGAGAATAGGGGGGATCATGCAAACTGCCTTGGGCTCCTCGGAGGAAAAGGCAGGAAATAAATGTGATAAATAAATGAACAAATCATCCTTTGGAACTCCTTTCCAAGGGAAATTTATTAACTGAATTTGGCCCTCCAGCTGAAAGAGGTTTAACATCCCTGATTTAGACAATAATTTGAAAAACAGAGAGAAGCAACTCTAATTTTCAGGGGCCATGCATACATCTGACCAAATGCACTGAGCTGCAAGAAGGCAGGCTCAAATGTATATTTTTGGAGCATGTCTACATTGCATATCAGGTTGTCATGTTATGATTTTTATTTACAAGCTAGGCCAGGGGGTCTCAACCAGGGGGGAATTCCCCCCCGGGGGGGATCTTAGGGTTTCAGGAGGGGGGGAAATTGGGACCACAGACCCAAACTGTTGGAATACTGATCTTTCCACAGATTACAATTCTACAGATTGTACATAATCTACAGGACATCACACCTTATTGTATGGCACAGATTAAGTCAGACAATCTTGGAAAGGGGGGGGGGGAAATGACATTCTGACATACGGTGAAGAGGGTGCATGGGGCCAAAGAGGTTGGGAACCACTGAGCTAGACCAATCAGGTTTGAAGTGCAGTGAGGGAGGGGTGATAGATTTCTCTAGTCTTCCCCCCTAATTCTCCATGTCCTCTCCTGAACCACCATTGAGGCCATGGCTTTAAGGCAGATCATAGGGCAGGCCCGATTTTCTAAACCTGGTCATCTTCCCCATAGCGCTGACACTGGCAGAGGATGCCAGTGAAGTTGTGAAGTTCTGGAACTCGAGGTAAAACTAGAACTTCCTCTGTGGCAGCCAACTTTGCAGGAATTTTGAAGGGAATTAGAAGGATTCTATTAAGATTTGCTATGCTTCTGTCTGCATTTACAAGGCAAATGTGTTCCAACTTTCAAAACATGTAGGAAGCCTCATCTAAACGGTCGGAGATTATTGTAGAAGCGAAAGCAAAGCCAGCCAAGGTCAAATGACATCAGAGGGCAAGTCCTCAGAATGCAGCCAACTCGATCCCCAGAAAAAATAATGGAAGGAACACCAATTTATTTTAAAGCTGCCTTCCCAAGATCACTTTAATTTAAAGCTGATGTGTTGGACTACAACTCCCACCATCCCCAGCCAGTGTAGAATTGTAGTCCGAAGCATCTGAACCAGTTCAGGGAAAGGGGAAATATATTTAACTAGGGGCAGTATCCAACTGTGTCGTTCGGCTAGAGCAAATGATGTTGCACTAGCAGAAAACTAGGTTTTGAATTATGCGCAAGGAAGGGGAGAATCCAGCCACGTGTTCTGCTTGCGCAACTGCTTGCGCATGGGCTGGAAGGCTGCAGGCAAATGCAGGGGGCATTTTTCAGGAGGCACAACAGTCACTGTGAAAATTGCCTCCTCTTTCAGTTCAGATATTCTGGTCTCAAGAAATAATTGGACTTACAGTATATATGCCCAACCCACTCACTCATTTATGATGTACTTTTTTGAAGTCTGACAAGCAGTTTCTAGAGAGAGCATTCTCAGTGGTGGTGTCCTGATTATGGAATGCCTTCCCTAGAAAGAGTCAGCTGGCATGTGCTGGCTACTTTAGCTCTAGGTGAAGACTTTTCACATCCCCCCCCCCCCGCCTTCTAAAACTGAAAACCTGTTGGTCTGTGATTTATAGATCTGTTATTTCTGAAGTTTCCAGATTGCTGCTGCTGTGGTTCCCCCCCCCCCCATCATGTTATCCTCTCATGCTGGTTTTAAGTACCATATTTAGATTTTATGGTTTTAATTTTGTTTTGCTTTATTGTAAGCCGCCCAGAGGACTTTTGGTATTGGGTGGCATATAAATCCCATACATAAATAAATAAACCCCAACTCTCTTGGAATACATAATCCCCCTCCCCCAGAAATAGTCTGAACTCTTTAATCAGCTAATGCTATTTTTCTGAAAGCATCCAGAAGATAAAGTCTCTCTTAATCTCCCATCCTAGATCTAATCAAGTCAATCCAAATCAATTCATTCATTCCTGTGACCTACTTTTGAAATGCGGCCAACTTCTCCCTGCCATGTTCAGTCTTACGCTGGCAATTCAAATAACCAAGATAGGCTTTAGTGAGACAACTTGTTGGCTTCCAGTTTTATTCATGTTGAAAATGTATCACATATGTAGGACCAGAGCCTATTGCACAGTAAACCATATCTTGGAAGGGAGAGGTATGTGTGTGTGTGTGTTTAACAAATGGAGGTCCATATGGTTTGGATAATTACCATCATTGATTAAGAGCTTAGTGCCCTGATTGCCCAAGTGTTGGATGGTGGGAAGGCAGACACATTGGTGATTGCATCATGCAAACATCTGGGGAGTCAGTGTTTCGTGTGTGGTACAAGTAGATTTGGGGCTTATGCTGGGAAGTTTTGGGATAGTACATCCATTTCTACATTCCCAGTGGGACTCCAGGCTCAGGTTACATGAGGCAAATGGATTTTGAAATTGTTTTAAGAGAAATTGGTGGTACGGCATAGACAGAGTCAAAAGTTAAAAAACACACACTGGGATCCCAGTGGATAACTGAGTGAGGATACAAGATAAGCTCACTCAGGAGGATGCCTAAGGACACACAAGGAGTTTTAGGAGTCGCCATCAACATTTTATCCAAAAGTGATGCAGATGTGGGAGCTCCTTCTCAGGGGAAACCTGAGAAATTCCAGGAGAAGCCAAGAGAATTTTGATGAACAGTGACATTCTTCAGGGTGGGGGACTCCACATATCCCAAGCTTCTCATCAGATTTTCATCTCAAAGCAAGTCTTGGAAAATAATTTGAAGGAGCAGTATTGAGGGGAACTAAAAGGGTGTCCATAAGACAAGAGAAATATCTCAGAGGGGGTTCTTCACATTCCTAGGAGGGCTGTTGCTCAGTGGTAGAGCGTATGCTTTGCTCTCATGAGAAAGTGGAGACAAGCAAGGGATTTCCTTGAGATAAGCCAAGGGATTCCCTTGCTAGAAACCTCAGGGGTTGGGGCTGCTGGGGCAGGCAAGAGGCTGCAGCCTCCTTCTCTCCCCAGCGACTCTGAGCTAGCCGGGATCACTGCTGTATCACCACTAATAGCAACAGTAAAGCAGTGATTTGATCAGAGTTAATAGGGCCCCAGTGACAGAGCCAGTGTGTCTGTATGCTTCTCCCTCGCCCTTGTGTGTGTTCCCACCCCAGTGTGTGTGTGTGTGTGTGTGTGTGTATCTCCCCCAGTCCTCACCCCAGTATGTGTGTCTCCGTGCATGCACTTGCAACCCTCAGATGCCATGGTAACACCAGATCTAAACCTCAGGGACAAAAACATTGTGAAAACCCTGATTTAGTCCCAGGGAATGGCCCGAAGCCATGTGATGCAAACACCTTGCCAATGGTTTCCCCCACCTTTAAAGCATTGAAATGCCCCCCCTTCACAACCTGTAAATGGAATGGTAGATTTGAGGGCGGGGAGGGGTAGACAGTTCACCACAGTCCTAGTTTCAACACACATTCACTGCCCTGAAAACAATGGTCTCAGGTTTCATCAAATGTGCGCTGAAGGAAGATTCCCCATACTTAATTGTTACATCTGTCTCCATCCTTGGTTGAGCAGGGATTATATCCTAGCTCTCCCACATTCAAGCCCAATATCTGCTTCTCATCATGCCTTATATGTTTCATCTTTCATGTTGCTTCTCATCATGCCTTATACATTTGCTGGCACTTCATTGTTCTCCTCGCCTTTCTTCTGCCTTCCAGTATTGGTTTGTAGATCTTTACGCCTCAGGAAATCAATGCAAATCTGGATTTTATTTATGTATTTTTTGGAACACTCACAAACAGCCTGTATAAATGAATTCTGCAGACGGATATTGATCTGACTGCATGATTATATGATATCCATCTCTCTTTTCTCCTTGGCTTCTGTACTAATCTGCTACCATTTTCATTTAGATTTTCCCTTTGCTGGAACATGGATTTCTATCAGTGACAGTCTCTTTTGAGCTTTTGTTTCTCTTGCCACTGATTTTCAATGCTAAGTTGCCAAGAATGCCATATCAAGTTGATGGGTAACCTTGGCAACATGGGTATTTTCAACCCCATGTTGGCATCTCTGACACGTAGGCATTACTCTATCAGACGGTCTTGTTCGAACTGTCAATAATTTTCTGTTCCTGCGAAGCTCAGTCACAATGGCTCTTACACATGTACTTTTTCGGCATCACCCAGGCACCATGGCTAAAGTATCCACCTTATTCTGGAAGGCCATATAAGTAAGAAGCTTGGAGGCAGCCAGAAACAGAAACTTCCCAATGGTGGTAAGTGAGCTACCTGCACTGTTTAAAGTTCATGACTTCTGTGCCATCTATTCTAAATGGAGTTGCCCTCACGCGACTGAGCAAGCAATGAGTATTTTGGGCTGATGCAAATGCCTTCCTGACTTTCAAGTAAACACCCTAGTCAAGCAATCCATGAGGTAAACTCAAATTGGCCTGTCTAAAACCCTGGTGGGAAATATGGTCCAATTCCAAAGCCTCCAGATAGGTAATCAGCAGCCATTAGAAACCATCCATATTAAAGCATCTCCACCATATCCAGCTTTTGTTCTGTCACTTCTGCCAGATTGGCCCTCAGAGGCATGGTGTAATCATACCAAACTAGCCAGTCCAGTTTGGTCATATAATGAGAAATGAGAAAAATACAGACTGTTGCAGCTGACTATATAAGAGAAAAGAAGTGTAGGGAGGAGGAGGAGGAGGAGGAGGAGGAGGAGGAGGAGGAGGAGGAGGAGGAGGACTTGGCTGAAAAACCTTAAAGAAAGTTTTGGGGGCAATACAACATCATTGTTTCGAGTGGCCATATCTAAAGACTGTTTAGCCATGATGACCTCTGGTAGGAGAGGAACAACAACAAGAAGAAGCCAGCCCAAATTCAGTCATGTAGCCAGGAACTTCTGGAAGGCTCCTATTCATTCTCCACAGCAGGGGTCCCCAACCCCCGGGCCGCGGACCGGTACCAGTCCGTGGCCTGTTAGGAACTGGGCTGGGATGCCTGGCCACTGCGCCGGCCGGGACGCACCGTGAGCACCCCTCCTGGCTCTCGGGGTGCTCGTGAGCTCTGGCGAGCACCCCCCGCTGCTCATCCCTCTGCTCGCCTCCCAGCGAGCATTTTCAGAAAAACGGAAGTGACACAATGGGAGACCCGTCATGCCTCTTCCTGGTTCTCCGGCGCTGCTCTTTTTACATAAATACCATGGTAAAGTACCTTAAAACGGCTGCGAATAGCAAATCACGGCCGTTTTAAGGTACTTTACCATGGTATCTATGTAAAAAGAGCAGCGCCGGAGAACCAGGAAGTGACGCACCGGGGACCTTGTAGGTCCTTTCCCCAGCGTGTTTGGGTCAAGCGGCAGCAGGCAAGTCGCCGAGAGTCTCGGGGGGGGGGTTGTCGAGCGAGGTGAGTTCAGCTCACTTCAGCCCCCTCGAGACTCTCAGATACATCCCCGTGGCTGCACAGCAGGAGGTGAGTGGTGGGCGACCCCCCCCCCCGGTCCGTGAAAAAATTGTCTTCCACGGAACCAGTCCCTGGTGCCAAAAAGGTTGGGGACCGCTGCTCCAGAGCCAAGCTGTCGAACCTTTTGTTTAACCCCAGTCCTAGCATGCTGAACATCATTATCTCCTTATGTCCTCCTTCGTCTATACTGTATAACTGCCCTAGAGTCCAAACTCTCAATGTTGATCACAGGATCTAATATACCCAGACCCTCTGTTGCAATTACCTATGATTCTAATGGGGTTCACCTGGTATACTGTCCGTTCCTCGTGATATGCTCTTAGCACTATCCCTTCCTCTGGGGCTGAACCCACGTTTGCAGCACTGGAGCTCTCTCCCCTCTGCTTGTGCAACCTTTGTTGCTTCATGGTCCTGGATAGAACATCACCCTGGTGAAACGGAAGCAGCCAGTCCTGCAATAATTAGGCAAAAATCAATTTCAGTGGTGCTACCCAGCCATGCCAGGACGAGTATGACCTCCTGTCTGAGATACTCGACGGACCGCCACATGTGTGTGAGTGAGTGTAGCCGCAATGCCCCACTCTTCTGCTCATAAAGCACCCAGCCAGAGCAGTTTCACAACGTTACATACAATAAACAAAGAGCACATAAAAAAAGGATACACATTTATAATATAGTTTAAGACAGGCCTGTGGCTTACGCTGGCTCAGCTTGTCTGAGCGTGGAAAGCTAAGCAGGGTCAAGCCTGGTTGTTACTTGGATGGGAGACCCCTCCTCTAGTTTCCTGCATTGAGCAGGGGGTTGGACTCGATAGCCTTGTAGGCTCCTTCCAACTCTATGATCTATGAATCTATGAAACCAAGAGCAACAATGTAAAATATAATACAACAAACCAAGGCAGCAGTAAAATTCGATGTGACCAACTTATACTGCAGTTGTATACATGCCTTCACTGAAATAAGCCCCATTGAATTCAATGGGACTTATTCCCAAGTAATTGTGTATACTATACACTGTATAGGACTGCAGCCTTATTCTGAATCTAATCCAATAGCTTTAATAAGAGGTCAAAGGTTGAATTTTGATCCTTCAACTATTGAATTATTTAGAGGAGGAATGATAGTCTAGGGTTAAATTATTTGCTAAATTCAATCCGTGGCTGCAAAAATGATGTTAGCTAGCCATGGACAAATCTGTCAGGCTTGATCTCATTGAGTTTCTCATTTTTTCACCACTGCCAAGTTCATTCCATCCCACTTCTGTATGAGTTTTCTTTTCCACACAGAAATTGGTATGCATTTCAGTGCACCTTTTGAAAAAAATGTGCATATTTTTGCATGCATTTTCAAATGTGTGCATATTTGTAAACATTGACTAAAGCATGTTTGTGCACATTTGGGAAATGCACTGTTTTCTTCATGCATTTTTCAAATGTATACATGTTGTCAGAAATATATTGTTGTTCTTGCATCATGGAACACTTCGCAAGCTCAGAAATATACAGCCTTCTGACTATAAATTGTGTTTGGTTCCATGTTTGGTTCTGGGAGGGAAAATCCACCCCTCCAAGAACTTCAATGGAGTGAATTTCTTACCCATCGCTAAATTAGCTAGGCACTGACGAGTGTGTATTTCTTCAGTGACTGAATGATTGGACAGTTTTGGAGATCATGGGAATAGACAAATTAACTGATAAGGTACCTAGGATTACAAAATTGATTACAACTAGCTGGTGAAAAAAGAGACTCTATTTATCAGCTACTTAAGTACCCCATGTTCACTTATCAGATTCTGGGAGATGTATTTCTCTTTGTAATGATTGAATAAAGCACCGTTTAAAAAGAAGAGGGACTGCTAGCTCACCATAATGATGAAGGCAGTCATACAGCCGTTGTGTCCAGCAGTCACAAGGAAAAGGTGAAGAGAATCTGTAGCAAGAGCAATTTCTCCTAATTGCTCGCACTAGTAAACAAACCTTACCTGGGAGCTTTTATAGGAGTCAGGGAGTATCACCTGACACTCCTATTGGTGCAACTGGCCTTGCTGGTGTGACTGGTCTCTTTGTAGTCCTCTCATTTGGCCAAAGCTAGGTGGTTGATTCCTCAGGTCACCAGTTCAAGACCTGCTCTTAGCTCAGGCCATGGACACCAAATTAGGTAGAGGAAGACACATGAATTCAACTAACTTCTGTGGCAAACTGGTCATTGAATTTAAGCATTGAATCCCTTCAAGCTGTGTGTTTTCACACACAGGTAGGAGCAGCGGAATCTATGCAAATGCTGTGTTATATGCAAGGGGTTTTGTTTTGCAGGAGTGCTCCCAAGTTTGGCAGAGTGGGCTGCTGTCTGTGATATTTCTGCCACATCATCAAGAATTCATTCAAAGGGGCTGGGAAGGGGTCCCACTGAACTTATGACACTATCGGTTGTGAAAGCAACAATTAAAATGTTAAGAAGGAAGAAAGCAGCATCAGCATGAGCTTACAGAGACAAACACTTTGAAAGTAGCACAAGCCTTTGGAGGCCCTGTTATCTGGTGTCAAGGAACAGATGAAATTCAGACAATAAACGTCCACAAGTGTTCTTCAGCCCCTTCCTTTCCCCTCAGAAATACTTAGCCTCATTGTTTCCTCTACACATTTAATCCTGATGTTGCTTTTATGAGTCATTTACCAGCTGCATAAATCAGTCATCGGACTCACAGATTTTCTCCTAAGGCGCCTCTCTAGGACAGCATCCTATTTGCCTGCTGTGGCCTTAATGCTAACTCAATTAACAAAAGATCTTTCAGTTGAACATGTTTTGTTAAGAGCTTTCCATGTTCACCCAAGATCCAAAATGTTTGGAAGTTATGCCCTTAACAGACATGCTATTTAGGCAATATTATGGATATGGTATGGCTTCCTATGGTGTGGCTAGTTCCAGCTTTACCATTATCTTGGAGCAGGATGGCTGTTAGTGACAGACTGGTTGACGTAAGTCCCAGATGTGTCTGTTCACTGGAATAGACCCATGGAGTCTATGTGATTGAAGCTATCATGCAACTGAGGCTACCATTCCATGAGTACCCAACTAGATACCATCTGTGGGTTTGTGTGTGGGGGGTTTGTAAGTCTCCACAAGACAGAAGCCATGCGAGAAAGACAGAAAAAAAATGTCTATGTTCAGTCACCATCTACCATGTGAACAGACATCTGAATGTGGTGGTTCTACTATCTAACTGTGCATTGTGTGTGTGTGTGTGTGTGCGCGCACACACATGTGCAGTGAGTTGTGCATGTTTGGTAGGCCACCATGCATGGTTGGTGAGTTGTATTTGACTTAGTGGGCCTGACAAGGTTGTGCAGACCAGTTCATGGGAGAATTGCCAGTATTATTATATGCTCACTGGTGGAATGCAGTTCTGAGGCAGATGCCCTGGTTTTTTTTTGAGGAAGATTGGCAAAATGTTTCAGACTTTTACAGCAATCAGGTATGTGGGAAGAAGTTTGTACCAGAGTCCACCTTTTTAGCAGTTGTGGGAGTAATCTAAGCAATAATGATACCCTTGCCAAGGAGAGGGTGCATCACATCCCCAAGGATGCTATGCACCAGCTCCATCTAAGCTGCATCAGTCGTTTTCCTGTCACACATCTGTATACAGAAGTCAGGATTGATGGAGACTTCTTTCTACCTCTTCTCCTCTACCCTCCAGTGAATAGAATCTCATTCATTTCGATTTTATTCACATATGGAAGCAATTAGATGCTGTCTCATCAGCGATCAAAATTATTCAGCTTCTTGAAATGAGGGAGAGTTTTTGGAGAAAGTGGCACTCATTTGAAAGGCAATGTGAAATGACCAGCACAAAAGGCTTGGATTGTGCAAGAGAGATTCTCCAAGCCTCGGCATCTTGATCCATGCAAATTAACACAATTTCATTTTCATCAGGCTCCCCGCCCCACACCCCTGTCAAAGCAAATAAGGGAGCTGCTGGCCATACGTCAGCTTTTCAATAACAACAAAATGTCTGGCAATTCATGGTGAGCTGGGACATTTCATTTTGTCTGCAATGTCAAAACCATTATTTTGACCTCAGTCCTCAGCCTCCAGCTCAATAATGTGTCTGTCACACGTTGAGAACAGCAGGAGATAAACATTGACGACCAGCATACAAAAATCAGTGAGAATCGTCATGGCACCTTCAGATCAAAAGGGAGATGAAGAATTAAATACAGCCAATCCATTTAAATATGACTGTGGTAATTCAAGAAGGGCAGCCACTATGCTCTTAACTGAACAGGATGAAGTAGGTGTGCAGATTTACTGCCATGTATTTAATAGCATTATAGAGTCGGAGGGGGTCTTGAAGACCATCTGGTCCTACTTCCTTCTCCCAGGAAACTGAGAGCTACAGCATTCCCAACACGTGGCTCTCCATCCTCTGCTTGGAGACCCCCATTGAGGGAGACCGTCGTAGGTATGGATAAGAAATTCATTCAGTGCACAATTTAATATGAACTTATCAAATTTTGCACTTTTGAACCAATATGTGAACCAAAACTCAGATATCCTGTGAAATTCACACTTCTCTGAATTCTGCAATTGTCTAATAATTTTTAAAAAGTGTATATTCCTGGAAAATGCACACAAAATATGTATATTCGTGAGAACAACATGCAGAAATGCATTCTATTGGGAAAACTGGTTGCAAAAATGTGACTATATTAGGCAAAATTGCCTACAAAATGGCATACAAATTTTCATGCAAATTTCCCCCCAAAGTTAAGGGCAAATCAAACTTAAGATTGAAAAAAATGAGACACTGAGAGAAACCAAAAATGAAAAATCCATCCATTCCTAAGGGAGATGCCACACCCAGGTAACTGGTTCCATTCTTGTACTGCTCTTACCAACAAGAAGTTTCTCCTAATGTTCAAATAATAAAATCAAATCATTCCTAATATTCAATTGACCCTGCTGTAACTTCAGCCAATTACTCTAGTGTTGGTCTCTGTGGTAAGAATGGGAGAACTATCAATTTTTGAGCTCACCTAAATTTTCCCCAAATCGCTCGGAAGCTCATTTCAGCTCATTCCTGCTTCCATTTTTATCTGTTTTCGGATCATTCAAACAGGGAAAGTGCACATTTCAAATGGGAAAAGTGCACATTTCAGTGCATATTTGTCAAAACTGCATACTCTCCCCATTGACGAAATCATGAAAATTTGTATTTTGAAGTGCACATCAAAAAACCACAAAATAACACCCACACGTTTTTCTGACACGATCGCAAATTTGGGATTTGCAAATATTTCTTTTAAAAAAGCCACCCCAAATGTGCATTCACATTCAGGACTGTAAACAGGACCTGTTCACCCAATTTGTGAGCAGAAACAAAATTCGCGTACATCCCTAGCGCCGATGCGGCTTCTCTCTTCTACCAGTAACCAGTTTGTAAACAGCCATGGTGACCTTAATATTTACCTGGTGTCCATGAGCAGGTCAAGTCTGAATGGGCAGAACTCTTGACATGGAGCTGCATCGTCTTCTCCTTCCTTGTGGTGTTTAGTAAACCTTTCAGGTGGGTCAGGCATCAAGAGGGGTGAGGATCTACTTGGTTGAGTTCCAGGACCAGAACCAGAACCAGGGAGAAGCTGGCTGACAGTCCAAGTGAGCCAGAAACAGATGTGTGATCCAAAACAGGCAGGGTTCAAGTTCTGAGTCAGCAATCAAGGTGAGGGAACAGGTGCTTAGGCAGGCAGTATCCTTCTCGCCCAAGAGTCAAGTTGCTGTCAGGGTGAGGAGAGCATGTTCTAAGGGGAGAACTTTGTAAGGCTTGGTGGATGGGGTCAGCTGACTGAGTGCTCAGGCTTGCAGTGGAAACAGAACCCTGGAAGTCCAGGAAGTGTTGGAAACTGTACCTTGGTGTGGTCTCTCTGCACCTATCTCACCCAAATGATCACTAGGGGCATTGGGAGTAGAGCAGATGAAGGTATCTTCTTTCCTTAACTCTTTGACCTCTACTTCCTGCTGCCTCTGCCATGCAAACTGATACTCTTAGGGCATCTCTTTTGTTCTGTGGTCAGTCTGACTTTGTGTTCTCTACCTGAGCAGTCATGCTACTGCTCCTCCCATGTTCTCATACTGAGCACCTGGCTTCCTAGATAGAACTAAGTGTTAGGCCCTTCTATCGAAACATATTTTGCTTAATAAACCTTCCCTTCCATACTGAGCTACAGCCTCCTCCCGAGTCCTTTGTCCCATGAAACTGGGACACACAAAACGTAGGATTAGAGGCTCACAGGGCGATCCGATGTGCTCACTCTGCCAAGAGAACTTCTAACAGGGTTCTCCCAAATTATATATACCATGCATACACACCCAACAGGAAGTAAGATGCTGGAGTCTGTCTGCAGATAGTCCCCCTCTGTGGCACCTTCCACTGTGGGCCAAACTACACAGGATATTAATTGCTTGTGATGAAGATGCTTTTTTTCTTCTTTTTTTTAAAATACACATGGCCACATTGGGACCCCCAAACAGAATTGGGATTCCAGCACATAAGGTGGGGTAACCATTAAATATCATGTCTAATTTGGTTGTATGTCATTTCCCTGTTCTCTTGGGCTACGTTGCTGGGGAACAAGCCAGGTGATTCTGACTAAGGGTGCAATCCCATGCATGTTTAGACAGGGGGGAAAAGGCCTGCAACTCCCAGCATGCCCCAGCCAGCCATGCCTTTTTTAGGCCTTTTTTTCCTATCTAAACATGCATAGGATCGTGCCTTAAATCTTACAGGTCATGGGACACAATGTAGCATCAAGTGTCGTTTTGCCCTATTGCTCATCCTAACCTTGTTGGATGAAGCACAGTTATGGCACTCTAAGCTACAGGAAGGAAATACAGACAGCAAACAAATGAGCTTCCTTCAGCATTCCTGCAGGTACTGTGCCCGAGTAGAACTTTCCAAGTTCACCTCAAAATTCTACAAAGAGAACTTGTCATACTTTGGGGAAACTTTTACAGAAAAGAACCACTCTTTCATATAGCGAGCTCTTGGTGTCAAAACACCTTTTTTAAGGCAAACGGCTCATTGTCAGAAACACACAGAGCAGTGTGAAAAACAGTGTCAAAACAGCAATATTCTCAAAATAATTCAACACCCGCCATTACATACTGTTAATTAGTTTAGAAACTTGGAAGATGCTCTACATTTAAACCCACAGCTCTGTGCCTTCTTTCCATGGGCCAGCGTCATGAGAATATAATGTTAATATATGTCATGATGAGGATATCATGTTAATGTTATGATATGATGTTCTCAGCAATATGCTAATGCAGTGACATGAATTCATATATTCTTATCTTACTGTCATTGGTGTTTGGTGACAATGCCATGGAGAGATAAGGGAAAGAGAGTCCTTGCAGGATTCAAAGATGCATGACCTATAGAAATGTGAAAGGAGACCCCTAATATGAGATAGAGGACTTGTGTGTGGCCACATTTAGAGTACCCTGTAATTTGGGGTTACCTATGCAAGTATTTTATTAAAATGGCAAACATATACATTAAAACAAGGGGGTGAAAAATATTCTGCGCAGTTCCGATTACAGAGTAATGGCAAATTGGAAGCCTGCTTTACACCAGGGATGAGCAACATGTGCCCTCAGGATGTTTTGCCCTACAACTTCCATCAGCCCTAGCCAGCATAGCCAATGGTGAGTGATGATGGAAGTTGTAGGTCAAAACAACTGGAGGGCTACACTTCTGATTTACATCAATAACTATTTTGGGATACACTTGAATGATAGTGAGTACTTGAGTTCAATTTGAACCAACAATTTGTATAGGAATTTATTATGGGTTGGATCCATACTTAGTCAGGTCTACAGCAGACACATTTAAATCAATGAGACTCAAGTTATGTACAGTAAATGTTGTTCCATGAATAATGTAATATTTTAAAATGGTTTAAAAAAAAAAAAAGCATATCATTCTGATTGTCATGTATCTATGACAGAGAATATCACAGAACTGGAAAAAGTGAACTAACACCATGATCCCATACATATCTTCTCAGAAGTAAGTCTCATTGAGTTCATTGGTGTGCTACAGCTCTTTCCTTCATGTCTAACTCTTATTCTGGGCCCATGTCCTCTAGATGGTTAATACTTAGTCCTTGGCAAGTGCCTCAAGGTACTCAAGGAACGTAGTATCCAGTATGAGTATCTTGTTATCTATGCTGGCCTTGTGCCACCTGACAAGGTTAAGCAGTTGACCTTGGAGCAATTAAGACTGATAAGTATACTCAAAACAGGTGATTAATGGAGAGAAGTGTAGTATATAAGTCCCAGGGAGCTGGCAGTCAAATGAACCTCAGTGTAGACTGAAAGCTTGAAGGTGCCATGTGTGCCTGTTCCAGAGAGGTCCTTCTGTTGTCATTTCTCTGAGGGGTTCCCGAAAGCACTGGTAGGGATGTAAGCATTTATCTTTCTTGCTCTTGCTTTATACTGAGTGCTTTAAAGCTGAACTCTTTTGATTTGTATGGTTCAGCACTGCTCTTTTGCATTGTACTTTGAAATGTTATTCTTTTGCTTCATGACTGATGGTTCAATAAAGTCTTTTTGCCTTCACCCAATTGCCTTCAGATCCTCTTGAAGAGAAAGAACCAATGCCCTTTGGCAACACAGTCGTCGTCCCCCCACCCCTGTCACTTTGGCAAATAATTGATCAAATTTGTGACTGTACTGATTCTGAAGCAAAACATTTTTTTTTAGAAAAGTGGTGCAGAGCTTCAGGCCTGTGGGCAAAAGCCAGCCAGCCTGGGGTCCTGATCTAGCTCTCTAGGGTTACCCAGATGGCCATGTCCCCTTCCCCTGCCCCCTCCCAGCCAACAATTGCTGGTTTCTTGGATTTTGTGCAGGTTTCCCCCCCAACCCTAAAATGTTGAATTGCCTCTCCAAAGGCTTACTTAGCTGCAGTGAGAGCTTTACATTAAAATATGCTGGTGTTCTTGGCCCGGCCCCCTTTTTAATCTCCAGCCCCGCCCACCACTGGAATGTGGCCCATGAGAGCTTCTCTGGATTGGGATTTGGCCCTCGGGCTGAAAGAAGTGCACTATCCTTGCTTTAGAGCAGGGCTCTCCAAACTTGGGTCCCCAGAAGTCACTGGCCTACAGCTCCCAGCATACCCAGCCAGCATGGCTAATGGCAAGGGATTCTGGGAGCTGTAGTCCAGCAACATCTGGGGACCCAGGACCAGGAGCCCTGTTTTAGATCATGCCTGTGTGTGTCATAGCATGGAGGAGAAGGCCATTGGTGGCTACTAGTTCTACTGTGCTTCCTCCAGGATCAGGGGCAGTCTGCCTCTGTACACCAGTTGCTGGGGAACATGGGCGGGAGGGTGCTGTTGCAGTTATGTCCTGCTTGAGGGATCCCATGGGGAGCTGGTTGGCCACTGTGTGAACAGGATGCTGGATTAGATGGACCCTTGGGCTGATCCAGCACGGCTCTTTGTTCATACGTCACCTGACAAGGCGTATTCCCTCTTGTGTGAGAGAGAAGGTGGGGAGGACCTTCTTTAAAATGGTGTTTGCCAACTGCAGTCCTTAGTTCTTTTAGGACACAATCCTATGCATGTTTAGACAGAAGTCCTACAACTCCCAATATTCCCCAGCCAGCTGGGGAATGATGGGAGTTGTAGGACTTTTCTCTCTGTCTAAATATGCATAGGATTGCACCCTCATTCAGATAATTAGATACCTATCTAAACTACACACACACACACACCGATCAATCAATCCTCTGCTCCAATAAGTGGGGCGCTTTTTTTAGTCTGTGAAATGATTTTTTTTAAAAAATGATTTAACCAATTAATGGATTAGACACAATCTGCAGCATGTTTATTTATTTACATCATTTGTACAGTGCCCAATTAACCATGTCCCCTGGGCAATTAACAATATTTTTTTTTAAGAAAACAACAACATAAAAACAAGCAACAGGAGTCCTAATAATCAAATGGGGGGGGGGGAACTAACTGCAGTGCAAACTAAATAAATAAAAGGAGTAACAGCCAAAACATTGAGACAGCAGTGCTAAAGACAGTGTAGTAGACTTTAACATGATTGGAAAAAAGCCTGGGAGAATAAAGAAAGGTCTTCACCTGGCCCAGAAAAGAGCAAAATGTAGGTACCAGGCATGCCTCTCCTTGAAGGGCATTCCACAATTAGGGCACCACCTCTAAAGAGGTCCGTACTGTGTGATAGCCACCCAGCCATGCCTCATTCGTTGGGGGTTCCCTGAGAAGGGACTCTGAAGATGATCTTTGGGTCCAGATAGGTAAATATGGGAAGAGGTGATCTTTCAGGTTAGTTGGCCCCAAGTCATTTGTGGCTTTACAGGTTAAAAAGCAGCACTTTGAGGTGGACTCAGAAATGGACTGATTATGGCTTGGGCACCCTGTCCCTGAGCACAACCCTTTATTTTCTTGCATGTAGATGAATGGTTCTCATTCGAGGTACCCTGGAAGGTTTATTTGGGCTCCTGGTGGTGATGAATGTTGTTTATTTTTCAGGTGTATTTCCACAACTGCTTATTTAATAGGCAAACAATACAGTTGTTATTTTGTTGTTGTGGTTATTACATTTATATCCCACCCTTTTTCCTCTTGCAAGGAGCCCAAGGTGGCTTACATGGTCCTCCCCCTCTCCATTTTATCTTCAAAACAACCCAGTGAGGTAGGTTAGGTTGAGAGTCAGTGACTGGCCCAAAGTCACCCAGTGAGCTTCATGGCTGAGTGGGGACTAGAACCCAGATCTCCTGAGTCCCAGTCCAATACTCTCACCACTACGCCACACTGGCTCAATGAGCAGGTGATGGAATGAAAGATGCCTGCCTCTTGCCTCACAATCCAAGAAAAAAGATGGAATGAATTTAACAAAATCCAAGCATCCCTAGTCAAGAGCCACCTCTGCCACTACAGCATACTGGCTCTTAAAGTTATCGCCTTTAATATTGTTGACATGGGGTTACCACTAACATAGACACTTGAATAAAATGAAGAAAGCTAAGAGCTAGCCATGGACCCAAGTAAAATTATAGAACACGTATAGAGCTTCTCTTAGCCGTAGCAAAAGCCTTTATGCCGCTGACCATCTTTGGAGGGTCTTGGTCCCTGGCCAATCTTAGGGGAGGTCTAGCCTCTTTATCCCCCCCCCCTCATCTGGCATCATTGTATCATTTACCTCACATTCTCTGTACATGTAGAGAAAGCAAAATGGACTGCGGCGGCTCCATCTCTGTGGAACTCCTTGCCTCCGGAGGTCAGGCAGGCTCCGACACTGTATTGCTTTTGGCGCCTGCTGAAGACCACCTTGTTCTGCGAAGCCGTCCTTGCTGACCAGCCACAGTTTTAATGATACCTTGTTTTCTATGCACTGGTATTTTTAAAAAAAATATATTATCTGTTTTTATCTTTTTATTGTTCACCACTCCAAAATCTGCTTAGAGATGGAGCGGTATACATATACTGTAATTAAATAGAACCTGTAAATAAATAGTAAATAAACCCCCTCACACTGCGGGTGGCCCAGCTTCTGCAGAGAGCAATCTTCCCCAGTGGTGGTGTGTATTTTTTTTTTTTTTTTTTTTTTTTTTTACAGGGATGCTGAATCTCTTTCAGCTTGAGGGCCAAATTCAGTTTTGGAGAAGCTCTTGGGGGCCACAAAAGGGGCAGGGCCAGAATACAAAAAAAAAATACCATTGTATTTTAGCTTAAAGTTCTTACTGCTAGTAGCTAGGCCTTAGGAGAGGAATGGGGTGTGTGTGTGTGTGAATGCACAAAAGCTGAGAAGCCATCAAAAACAGGCGGTCAGAGGAAATTGTGTAGGGCCAGGGGTAGGGGTTATGGCCCTCTGGGGAAAGCCAGAGGCTGGATTGGGACCCCAAATAGGTCAGAGTTGCCCCCCCCCAGGCCTGAGGTCCTGTACCCCTGATGTATAAGCAGAGTGAACAGATGCATTGCATCTCCACAGGATGCAGGACTCCACCCACCCCCAGGGTGCAACATGCATACACACATCTCCCATCATGATTATGCACATTTTGTTTGTGAAGCAATATTTGCCGTAGGAAGGATGGATAAAGGCAATGACATTGTACCCCAACTGAGAACTATACAAGAGTAAAAGTTGCAATATAAGTCATTTCTTAGAAGCATCAACAGCTTCAGGACATGTTGCACTGGACGACGACAACAACAACAAACTATATTGAAAGGCAACTGAAGCAAGCGGGAGACATGATAATGCAGGCCACATGAGCCGGGTCAGTGCTTGGATGGGTGACTGCCTGGGCTGCCCACATCAGTTCTCCTGCATTAAGCAGGGGGTTGGACTTGATGGCCTTATAGGCCCCTTCCAACTCTACGTATTCTATGATTCTATGATCACAAAGGAAAACATCATGAATAGATTGTAAATCAAGCCATTCCCTACATGTTCCTTCCCACCATACATTTACAGCAAAGTTCCAGGGCCGGCTGTAGACCAATTAAACACAAAGGTTCACAGGTGTTCAGTGGAATGATTATAATATAAAAGAACACTCCTGTTTAGTGCCTTTCAAGAAAGATCCCCCCTCCTTAACAGTCTGTTTTAAAATTGGCACATAAAAAGAGGATAAAGAAAACTAACCAAATGGTGGTGTGGGGAAGGAAAAGACTGGTAACGATGAAGTAGAGATTTTTTTTATTTTTTTTAAGGGATTAAAAGCAGAGCACGAAGCAATAAGCATGCATTTCAACCAAGGTTGATATCCCAATTGTACTGATAATAATGGAAAAGGCCACAGCTGAGCGACAGAGCAAATGCTTTGCATTTTGAAGGTCCCACGTTCAGCTCCTTCCTGGTCTCCCCTGTTTAACTAGCCTTCCCCAACCTTGTGCCCCCCCAGATATGTTGGACTACGATTCCCAGCATGCCTCAGCCTTGACTGGCTGTGACATGCGGGCACCAATTTGGGAAAGGTGTGATAAACAATAGCAGGTAAATGAAAAGGGGTCCAACTGAGAACCTGAAAAGCCATTACCAGTTGGAGTAAAGCAGGGGTGTGGGCAGAAGGTAGTTTGGGATCTACTGGTTGATCTCCAGGTGTTTTGCAGTAGACTGGCAAGGATTTCCAACTCCCAATGGTGTAACAATGGCAAAAACTAAAGGCCTTTAACGCCTCTTAAATTAGGCTGCTAAAATCAGGAAAGCTTGAGGAAAATAGGAGTAGATTTGCTTGTGACAAGATCTGTGGGTCAGCTCCAATACTGGTACTGAAAATAAATGTCTGGGCTGAGCATGTGCTCATAAGAGGCACCTTGCTCTACAATTCTATGAATGGGTTCAGACAACATGATAACCCACATTCAAGGGTTGAATATGGGTTGTTGTTGAACTGTGGGTTATCATGTTGTCTGAACCCAGCTGCACTAACAAGCCATGGCTTCTTAACCACAAACAACCCATGAAGAGAACCCATGGTTTGTTGTTGGGCTGTGAACAGTGGGTTATTCACCATGGTTTGCTATCTTGGCTGGGTTCAGACAACACGATAACCCATGTTTCAACAACAACCCACACTCAACCTATATTCAACCCTTGAGTGTGGGTTATTGGGTTGTCTGAACCCAGTCTGTCTGCCTCCCTGAGCCACTATTTTGCACCTGTCTCCAGTTGGTGGACCTCAAGGGTCCAATGAAAAACAAAGTAGATACCGTAAGTCTGAAGTCCACCCACCACCAGTAGGCAATGCTGGGGGAGATAGACTAGTGGACTGATTCAGTATATTGCAGCTTTGTAAGTGAATCATGGCAATGCATTTGCTTCTAGCCTTACCTGTTTGCAGTAACCCTGAGATTCACACTGTGCCTTTTAAAAATGATAATCCAGGAAGCACATGATAAAGCCATCTATACCATCTCATCTTTCTATTTTCTCTTACCTGATGAAGGCAACACAGCACCCTGGGGTTTCCTCAGCAGGCATGTGGAGGAGGAGAAAGATGCAGGGGAGGGGAAGTAATCAGTGTTTCTGGACATAGAACATTTATCCGAGAGTCTGGGAGAGGCTGAAAGTGGCCCGAAAGCAGCCCGATCACCCCCCCCCCGAGACTCTCACGACTTACCTTCCCGCTGCTCGCTCCAAGACGCGCCACAATTTGCTATTTGTGGCCATTTTAAGCTGGGTTGCCCTGGTTTTTACGCTAAACCAGGGGAACCTGTCGCGTCACTTCTGGTTTTCGGGCATGGTGAGTGTTGAGAGCAGGCGGGGGGTGCTTGGGAGCACCCCCCGAGCAGGTACGTTCCCGTTCGGTCTACATTGCTAATTTTGGTAGCCTGAGTGGGGCCTGCTGGGAATGGAGTCTAATGGTTTCTGAGATACTTAGGGGTAGAGCCCTGTTCCAAAACTATTGGCCAAAGCTGAACAGTTAAAAGCACTGCACGCACGCACGCACGCATGCATGCGCACACGCACACGCACATGCACACGCTCTCTCTCTCTCTCTCTCTCTCTCTCTCTCTCTCTCTCTCACACACACACACACACACACACACACACACACTGAAAAGAATAGAAAGTGGGAATACTCAACAGGCTGTTCTGCTTTGTTTTGAACTGGTTAGTTGGCAGCCCTATTCATCTTGAGCTTCATCAGCCATTCTGGAAGTTCTATAGCTCAAGGCTGCAGCAACCTTGCAATCCTAATCGCTATCTACTCCAAACCTGTGAGATCCTGTGGTCCCGAGTTATAAACAATGAAACAAGCAAACATGTATTAACAGACCCTTGAGATTGTTTTTTTTTTCACCTTCAATACATTTGAAAGGCATGTTTACATCCATCGTTTTCAAAGAGTCAGGTAGATCTCCCTGGAAGACCTTGGCACTGACCAAAGGAGGCTCCAAGAGGAGCTGGTCCACAAACATGAAATCTGTCAAAACTGAGGGCATTTTTCAGACATTGCTTTTGAAATCCAACTCTGCGGAATTCATAGATAGATAGATAGATAGATAGACAGATAGGGCAAGATCTAGCCAATGGAAGCACTTGATTCCATCGTTTTTGGGGATGGGGTAAGATTTAAGCATGTGTTTTTATCTTCCTATTGGAATTAATGGTAGTTAAAAGCACAGTGCCTTTTACAGTGCAATCCTAAGTGTGTACTCCCTAGTGTACTCCTGCTGTGTATGGGATAGTGATATAGTAGGGGGGGGGTGTAGAACCACCACCACCTGCCTGAGAAATGTCATTAATGCAATCAGTGCTTTTAGCTTCCCTTGAAATTCATCAGACGTCGAATTTCATCGGATTGATTCATCCCAAGCTGGATCCTCCAAATTCACTGCTGTGAAACTCATATGGGTAAAGGAAGCTGTCCATGGTGCTGAACCTATGGTGGGGTGGGGTTCAGCACCATGGATAACTCCTTAAAAGTTCAGACTGAAACCCGGGGTGGATTCACCACCCCACTGACATTGGAGCCACCAGCCTCTACTGGCCTTAAATTTGGGGAAGTTGTCCTTAAATGAGGGCAAAAAGGGCAGATTTGATTGGACTTCCACCTTGTTTGGTTCATTATCCACAGTGCTGTTGTTATTTCCCAGCTGTTTCATCCATTAAATCATCTCCTTCCTTACTCCTCACCAGATGTTTTCGTGTGTTTGATTCCTTCCCCCGCTCCTCTTCCTAGCCCACCTAAGTTGTAAGTTGGTTCCTTCTTTTGTTTAGTAGCTTCAGGCAAGACCGGCAGGCATCCCTGATTTTCGCTTGACAACAATTAAGTATTTATCATTGCCTTCCGTTTTGTCTTCTGTATGTTTAGAGAGTGTGGGGCTCTGGTTTCCAGAACTCTAACCCCTAAGTGGATCTTTCATCACGTGCATATTCTCAGTGGTCACTGAGAGAGGAAGTTAAAATCCTGCTGCTGCACCAAGGAGCCATTAGGGCAGGGGTGGAAGACATTTTTTTTTCCCAGCCCAAGGGCTGACTTCCATTTCGGAGAAGCTCTAGGGGGGACCACATTCCAGTGGTGGGCAAGGCCAAGAGGGAAATGGGTTAGTCCAAAGGTAAAAGGAGCAAGGCAAAAATACTTTTAAAAATGCAAGCATAAAGCTCCTACTGCCAGTAGCTAATCCTTAGGAGAGAGATTTCAACCTTTTAGAAAGGGGGAAAGGCTACAAAAAAAAGGCTGGAAACCACAGAATGATTGGTGGTTGGTTGGGGGAAAGGGGCATGGCCTTATGGGAAAACCCAAAGGCAGGATTTGGCCTGCTGGAGGGTCCAGCTTTGGTCCTCTGGTCTGAGGCTCTGCACCCCTGCCTGGGGGCAAATAGGCTAGGGTGGAGGCGTTTTTGTGCTCATTCCCAGAGGGGAGCCGGGATGCAAGTATTGTGTGTAAACACTTGCAGAATCCACATGTTGGCTTGTGTGGGGTATGGCCAAAGGTCTACATAATCCTGTCCCACCCTGTTCTGGCCCTCTCTTCAGTTGATCAGCACCCACTGCATGCCCCAAAGGGATTTGATTGAGGCATAACTGTTTGCTTTGGGGCTCAGTTGGATTCCCTCCCTGCAGGTCTGATTGGCTTTGGGATATGAGGTGTTTCTCCTACTCTGCACTGGTCTGGATGGGAAACCAAGAGGCTAGCATGTGTGCTGTCCTTATTAAATAGGTTGGTCACAACAGCAGGACTGTGTGGGAAAGGAGATCAACAGGTCACTCCTGGGTGAGCTCCTTAAGGCAACCTTTAGGGTGAAAGGGGATTTTTAGACTTGTCCTTAAGGGCTGTGGGGATGCTTGCCTTGAGCATACCCCCAAAGTCATGAGTCTCCTTCAACTGGGGCAGGAACAGGCTCACACAAAATACACAGGTGAGGAAGAGGTGGCAAAGCCGCCCACGCCTCATCTTATATCTCTCACTGTAGATCTTGTTTGTGTAAAAGGCAATAAACTTGTGGCCCTAGTTC
This sequence comes from Shinisaurus crocodilurus, assembly GCA_021292165.1. Lineage (NCBI taxonomy): Eukaryota > Metazoa > Chordata > Lepidosauria > Squamata > Shinisauridae > Shinisaurus > Shinisaurus crocodilurus. Next base: position 13,502,680 of record CM037876.1, read on the forward strand.
ACCCGATACCTGTGTCTCATCTCTTTCTTCTGGGTGGGGGAACAAGAAGCTATGCCTGTTTTATGGGCTGGTGTGCACCTTTGGTATGGTTCTAGTGTCTTGTACATTCTATGTTCTCTGTACATATGGTTCTCGGTACATATGGTTATCTCCACCCTGCTATGTTTGTGAGCATCCAAGGAGTGTATCTGATCTGGTTGGTCACTGTTGGAATGGAGACAGAAAATGCTGGGCTAGAGAAGTGCCCTTGGTCTGATTGAGCATAGGCTGTTCTCGTGTTTTTTGTGGCACTGAGGATTTTGTTCCATGGGTGCAAATGTTGTGCATAGCCATGGCTTCTATTCCATCCTGGAAACCAGAGTACCTAGGGCTACATGCATGTCATCTTCTCTTTTTCAGACATCCATGTTCAACATGTGGATGTCAGGGTGGGGTTAATGGGTGCACAACATCAGGGAGAGGGGCTAGCTGGCATGTCCCCACTCCCTGCTCACTCATTGATTTCAGTGTATGAGCAGAATGTTGGCAAAAGGGCTTGAGCAAATACAAAATGTCATGCCATAAGCTCTACCTGTTGTTGCAATGGTGGGGTTAGGGTGGCCACCCAAAAAAGAGAGAGAGGAAATGCATCCCCAAACAAAAGGATAACAAAAGGCACAGATTTGCATAAAATTTGCACATGCTAATTAATATGCATAGATACAAATTTGGCGATAATTACTATAATTCATATAGAAATATAATACATAGTGGGGAAAACTGTGACCAGGAACTTTTCTACATGAGGCATTTATTGTGCACTCATAATTCCTTACTCATGGTTGTTTATGAGTTCTTTGTCATGACCCTCCAGTTTTGCTTCTGTTTTTAAATAGCACTTTCACATATTTTTTTTAGTGTGGAGAAAATGGAGTATTGTTTATAAAAGCCAAAGAAAACACACATTTTCCTACCTATGTAATTGTGATCCTCCACTATGGCACACTGCCAGCTAGAGGTTACATAGCAGAAAAGCAAGGAAGGAAACACACTTTGTGTAGAGCTCAGATCTCAATTCTGTGATGAAACTGAAAGTAGATACATCAGATTAACAGTTTTGTGTAGAAAAGCTCCAGCTGACTTCTGTGCCTGTCCAATCTGCTGTCCAGGTGCTGATTGTTGGTGGGCAACTTCAAGTCTATATATTGTATGTTTTTATCATTGGTTTTTATGTAGATTTTATTGTATAAATTGTTGTGAACCGCCCAGAGAGCTTCAGCTGTGGGACGGTATAGAAATGAAAATAATAAGAATAAGAATACAGTCCCTTGCTTTTATGATTCTTTGTCTTTAAACCAGACTTGGACTCAATAGCCCTTCAAATAGAGGACTCTGTAAAATAATGCATGTGGCCACCTTTGGCAGAGGGAACAGGATCTCTAGTTCAGGCCTTGTCTCTAGGTGTGATGCTGGTAACTGTAATGGTTGATGCTGAATCATAGTATGAAACAAAAAAAGTTAGAAGTCCGCTCAGAGGGGATGTGTGTATTTCATTTTTGTGAGTCACATGGGCCTAGCTTAATTTCGAGATGTCACTTAAGAAACACACAGAGAAATTTGTCCTCTAGTTAGCTTTTTGCTTCTTTTTATTTAAGTTTTCAGCCTGCAAGCTTCATTTAACATATCAAGCCAAAGAGAAAAATATCCTTCCCACCCCAATCCAACACCCACTGGTAATGTTCAATATATTTGCAGGGAGCAGCAAGTTTTGCCCTTATCTGCCCACGTGAATGAAGTCACAAATATCAAGATATCAAGAAAGGATGGTTTTCTCCCACTTTTTCTTCTCTAAAGGTTTTTCTAACAGATTCTTGCTATAGTAAGCAAGGAGAAGAAGCCTCATTAACAGCTTTCCCTTGTGTGTGTGTGTGTGTGTGTGTGTGTGGTAACAATAGCTTGACGGGTAAGAGTAGTTGAATGCTAAACCTGTTCCTACTTCTGCAAGTAATGACTGCAGACTCCTAATCCCTTGATTGGAGCTCTTACTAGTTTAAAATGGGAAACATTAAATTATTAATTTCTAGGAGGAGCAGTCTGAAAATAAGAGGCATAATCTTCTTAAGGGAAGTGGGGGAAGACAAGATGCACAAGACTTTAATAATAATGATTAAAAAAAGACTTTCAAATAGTTTTCTGAATTACTTTTTTCATACGTTGTAAAGTCCCAGCAATTTTTAGCCTCAAATTCTGATAGAGGTTGCTTTACCCAAAGTATAGTCACACAGTGTTCTCCAACTTTGGGCGTGCATAGCTGGCTGGGGCATGCTGGGAGTTGTAGGCCAAAAACATCTGGGGACCCAAGGTTGGAGAACACTGGTATAGTGGCAGGGAAAGAGAGGAGTGATAGAACAACCCAAGCTTGGTTTCCCCACCACCACCAGTCAGCAAAGCCACAGACATATATATATAACTTCATGCAAACCCAGTGCTGTAGCTATGGATTATGATTAGCTACTAATACATTGACATCAGAGTACACAGCCCTAGGAGGCCCTCTGATTCAGGGCTCTTGTGAGCCCCATTATCTGTGGTTCAGTTATTGGTTCAGCACAGAGGACCTTGCAAGGCTTTGACCAGCCAGCTATCTTGTTAGGGGAGTGTTCACACATGTTCGATAGCCACCCTCACCACCACCCAGATTTTGTGTGCTTCCAAGTGTTGTGGAATTTCTCCTAGTCCGATCTGGAGGTCCACTGGAAAGATAAACCACTTTGCCTTTAGTAAACCAAGTACTTTATTGTTAGTCTGATCAGAGGTAAATTCCTGGCACAGATACAAGAAAAGTACTGTGGCTTATGCTGGCTCAGCTTGTCTGAGTGTGGAAAGCTAAGCAGGGTCAGGCCTGGTTATTACTTGGATGGGAGACCCCTCCTCTAGTTTTCTGCATTGAGCAGGGGGTTGGACTCGATAGCCTTGTAGGCTCCTTCGAACTCTATGATCTATGAAATAAGTTGACAGAGAGAACAAACTCAGAAACGCAGCTCTGGGGTTTTATAGGGGGGGAAGCATAATGGACAAATACCCAAATACCCATATACCCATATACCCATGCAAAGAAGGAATCTGTTCTTGGAAGAAACCAGTAACCTTATTTGGGGTATCCTCCAGTCATACACACACACACACACACACACACACACACACACGAAAGGACAATACGAGATAATACGTGGCCAGCACAGGAACAGCGCATGATTCATCCTTATAAAGGAGTGCTTCCAAATTATATGTTTACATAAACATATGTTATGTTGACATTCGCTCTACAGACATTCTGACTTAGACTCTTTATCTTACTTTCAACAATCCTTCACATACTTTCACTCCACATCTTTCACTCTACAGGGGTGTAAAACTTTCTCTAAAATTTCCACATCACAAGGCAAAAGCCAGTTTATAATGGCAGATTATTTTACTTCCTGGTATCCCACTTTCTCTTTTTGCCCACTACTTTTTGGGGGTAGGTGATAAGTCTGAGATTCCTCTAAGCCTGGAAGATGCAGAATGGACTACATCAATAATAATAATAATAATCCAGCATTAATCCCTTAGGACAGGGGTGGAAGCCTTGTCTGTTGCCCCCAAAACCTGAAGCTGCTGAAGAAAGGGAGGAAAGGGAGAAGGGAAAAAAATCTGATCTAGGAACAGACTCTATTGTTCCTGCCATAGATGCCTCATTGCTAGAGTGTCCCTGGAGTATCCTAAGAAGCAGCCACCTGTGAAGGTTCCTGGCAGCTTCCTAGGATGCTCTAGGGAAGCTCTGAGAATGAGGCTTCTATGGCATGAACCATAGAGCCTGTTCCTAGAGTGTCCCCCCCCCTCTGTCTTGTTGGGTGATTGTGTCGGGGCACTTCAACACCTTGATGCTCTGACATGTAACATATGCTGCTGCAAGACCAAAGACTGTTGCTGCTGGGGTTAGTGTGAGTGGCGTGTGTGCAGCGCACATGCGTGTATATGAATGAATGTGTTGACTGTGTGCGTGTGAATATATGTGAGTGGCATGTGCATGTGTGCGAGCATGTGTGCCCCCCACCACCCCAGGAGACACCCAAGGCAGCTGAAAAGGCTGGGCACCCCTGCCTTAAGACGATGTATCTGCTTCCCTAGCCCCAAGCAATAATGCCACTCATTTGAAATTCTTATGGGTTGGGTTCAGGATTCTTGTGCTTACCTTCCTTATGTTGTGGCTGAGAATTTTGTACAAGTGCCCTGTCTTTCACTGTACAATTCTCTCTCCTGCAGCCTCCTTGGCTTCCCACACTTTTCAATTAATGCCCAGGGGGAGACATCATGAGGTCATTCCTCCTCGAGGGCTTTTTTCAGATCAGGAGGTGCAGGCAGCCTGGGAGGCTGCAGAGCAATGGAGAGACATGTAATAGAAAGAAAAACACACACAGCAGCCTCTACCACCTCACAGTGATTAGGTAAGCTCAAAAATACCACCCCAAAAATAAATTCAAAGTAAAGTATAAAACACACTGAGTGTGAGGCACCGAAATGTACGTCCCTTTCCCAGGGGAAAACAACTTCAGGAAATTGGAGGACAGATTTTGGCAGAGCATGAGCTCCATCTCTTCCCTGGAGCTGGACACAGCACATCTGCGACAGGGAAGCAGGAGACTTGGGGATGTGTACAGAGCTCGGCACACAATTTTCTATTGGAAACGGCATAGAGCCCGGGACCCGGAAGTCCTGTGAGCGCTGGCTGAGGCTCTCGCCAGAGGCTTGGCTCAGCTCGCACAGTGGGGGCGCTCAGTGAGTGCCCTGTGAGTCGAGTGCTGGACTCGGCACCCATCCCTAGCAGCAGTATTACCAGCACCTTACCTCCATTAGAGACAAGATGTATGTATCCACAGTCACCCTGCAGGAATGTATGGTTCGGAAGACCCCGGGGAAGGTGCTGAACCCTGAAGAATGACAACTAGAGCTAAGCCATTGTTTCTCAACCTTGGGTCCCCAGATGTTTTTGGCCTACAACTCCCAGCATGCCCCAGCCAGCTATGCTGGCTGGGGCATGCTGGGAGTTGTAGGCCAAAAACATCTGGGGACCCAAGGTTGAGAAACACTGAGCTAAGCCAACATTTCTCAGAAGTCATTTTTCTCAGAAAAGTCCAGGGGTTCCCTCTTCTTTTCTTACCCCCACCCCACCCCACTAGAAATAAAAGGCCACTGCAATTTTATCCAAGTTTTCTTTACCATTATTTTTTTTTTTGTGGTGGCTGCATTCCCCCCCCCCCACCTCAACTTGCCAATGCCCTTGAATGATGGTAGGAATGGGGTATTGTGGAGGATGCAAAATGGGGGGCCCTTGCCAACACAGTTGCTGCTGCCACCACTTGTAGTGGCAGTGCAAAAAGATAATAACACACAACCCTTAGGGGGGGGGATATATATAAAGAAGCTGTGCTCCAACCCCTGCGAATGGCGAGCCCTATCTGTCAGAAATTGTTGGAGAATTTCTCCTCCCACTGGAGAAATTCAGTGAAATTGTGTCTCCCATCACCACCCGCCATTTCTCTGCCAACAAGGTGCAGAATTTTGAGAGGCCATTTGTGCACGGCTCTATTTGAACCCAGCGTTTTCTTCTCCAACAGGAGCCACTTTCACAGAAAGGCAAACTGGTGAGGCTAGAAGACAGATAACTTGCCCAAGAACCGGAATACATAGCAGAGGTGAGCTGTGTGTGAGCCCCAAACACAAACCCATTCCCTTGAAAACACAGTTCTCTCTCTTGTTCGTGCTTCGCCCTACCCAAAACACAAGGGGGGGGGGCTGGTGACTCCTATGTCAGTGGGGCTCCTCATCCCTTGCAGCTTTTATTCTGAGCTTTATAGGAGCTATCCATGGTGCTGTACACCATCCCCAAAATAGGTTCGCCACCACGGAGCACCATGGATAGCTCCTATAAAGCTTAGAATAAAAACTGCAGTGGATGAGGAGCCCCACTGACATAGGAGTCACCGACCCCCCCCTGTCAAAACACTTTCCCTGTCTTCCCACACCCTGAGTACACAAGATCTACTTACCCCACACTCCTATCACATGAGATCCACACATAACAGTCACCCATTCCTCTCTCTTTTTGAGTATCATCCCCCCCATTTTCTGTCTGTCTGTCTGTCTGTCTCTGTGTCTCCCTCCCTCACACACACACACCCCTTCCCTCACAAACAGGTTGCCCCACAGGTCTCCCTAACCCCTCCTGTTCCTCTCCACAGCCCTCCCTGCCACAGCACCAGTCTCCGCAGTTCCTCCTTGCCCATGTTGGGCCATTCCCATTCTCCTTGCTTCCTCCTACATTGGGTCACCCCATCTCTCCAGGTTTACTGGCTGCCGTCCACTATTTTTTTTAGTAGAATGGAGGTGGGGGATCATAGAATCATAGAATCATAGAAAAGTAGAGTTGGAAGGGGCCTACAAGGCCATCGAGTCTAACCCCCTGCTCAGTGCAGGAATCCAGGTCAAAGCATTCCTGACAGATGGCCGTCAAGCCGCACTTTGAATGCCTCCAGAGTGGGAGAGCCCACCACCTCCCTAGGTAGTTGGTTCCATTGTCTTATTGCTCTGACAGTCAGGAAATTTTTCCTGATGTTTAGGTGGAATCTGGGTTGTATTACATTAATCCCTAAGCCTTCCCCCTTACCAGGCAATGGCAATGGGGTCCATCCATTCTTTCCTTTTTCTTTTTCTTTGGTTTGGGGGGGCGGTTCAGTGACTTCAGATTTCTATGAAACTGACCTGTGGATTCCACAGAGGAGCAGCTTTTTCCAAGTTGCAGGGAGTCCATACATATGCAGAACATTTTCTTTTATTTCTGGGGGTGGGGGTGGGGGTGAGGGAAAAAGAAGAGATTTGTCCCAATGCACATCAGCACAAGTGCAGTTCAGCAGCAAGCCAATGTTTGGAGAATCCTTGCAATCTCGGACATGGCTTGTTTGGCCACCCTTAGCGCAAATGCACATTTGCAATCAGGAACAGAATTCTTGTACATCCAGGTTCCATCAAGGAGCAGATGATGGAATGAAAGTCATCCAACAATCCATGAAAGACAGACCGAACTGATTTACTTATTCATTTATTAATTATATTTGAATGCATATTTTATTTATGGTCTACCGACCACACCAATACATAAAACAATACAAACAAGATCATCATCATCATCATCATCATCATCATCATCATCATCATGAGATCACTCGTGACCGAGTAAGATTGTCTTCCAGGATAAAAGGAGGAAATTCTAAAGAAGATCGTGTAGACTCTAGCGATGGGTCCGTAAGTGATTGTGGAGGCCAATTCTAGATCCACACAGCTTCCCACAGTGAGGACACAGGTTACCAGATGGAAGATGGTCCTGTAAAGGATTTATTTGACATGTTTTTCGCTTAGCACATTTCTCCCTTTCACCTTGCACTCGGGCTTCTTCAAAGTCCATGGAACCTTTGTGAAAGGCCAACCTCCATTTAGATCGTTCATGGGCCAGAGCTTCCCAGTTTTCGATGTTTATATTGCATTTTTTTAGATTAGCCTTATGAACATCTTTAAACCTCTTATATTGACCACCGATATTCCGCTTTCCATCCTTGAGTTGGGAATAAAGTAACTGCTTTGGGAGACGGCAGTCAGGCATTCGAACAACATGACTGGTCCACTGAAGTTGGCGTTCGTTGAAGGATCATTTTTTCAACGATAGTAGTCTTTGCTTCTTCCAGTACACTGACATTTGTTCGCCTATCTTCCCAAGTAATTCGCAGGATTTTCCGGAGGCAACGTTGGTGAAATCTTTCAAGGAGGTGGAAGTGACATTTATAGATAGTCCATGTTTCGCAGGCATACAATAAAGTTGGTAATACAATGGCTTCATAAACCAGTGTTTTGGTCTTCTTACAAATATCCTGCTCCTCGAACACTAGCTCTTAATATACACTCAAATAAAAGCCTAGAAAATAAAAACAGAATCAGACAAGCATAGAAGGTCTAGTCACAATAGCAATATTCAAAAATTTTGCAACTTTCTTGGTAATTGAGCTATTTGAGCCGTCAAGCAGAGTGGACAGAAGAAACTCTAAGGATCGTCCAGGAAAAGTCTGGTTGATTGGATGTATTAGGTTTTCTCTAGCCCCTCGATAAAAGCTGCAGTAAAAAAGAACATGTGCAACAGTTTCCACCTAAATTATATTTTTATCCCAGCTTTTTTCCTGCAAGGAACCCAAGGCGGCTTACATAATCATCCTCCTTCTCTCCATTTTATCCTCACAACAACCCTGTGAGGTAGGTTAGGCTGAGAGTCAGTGACTGGCCCAAAGTCACCCAGTGAGCTTCATGGCCGAGTGGGGGACTAGAACCCGGATCTCCTGAGCCCCAGTCCAACACTCTCACCACTATGCCACACTGGCTCTAACAAAATCTGTACATCCCTCCCTACCTTTAAGGAGAAATTATTACAGTAGCTGAAAAAAGAACAGAGGCAACCAAACCCGTCAAGTGCAAATAAAATACATGTTGCCGACAATGGGAACAAAGCAAATAGAACCAAAATGCATTTCCCTCCCGTGAGATCTCTCGCTCATTTTCCACATCCTGCGTTGTCTTTCTCGTGCGCTGAAAAATGTAAATACACAAGTATGGCATTAAACTGTTTGGCAAATAGCATTCCCTTTGTAGCGGTTTGGGAAAATAAATAGCTATAAAACCAAATTAATGCCTGAGACGAAATAAAGCTGTTCAGAGAATAAGTTACATACTTGCAGCTTCGGCACTTTCGACGCATGGACCAGAACGGATGCTTTTCTCACCACCGCTACTCTCGCCTCTTTTCTGTGGGGAGAAAAACACACACACACACACACACACACACCTAGCTGCAATTTCAATTCAATAAGCAAGTTTCTCCTGAATGATGGCATTCATTTTAAAAATCCAATTCATCAGGGCCACCCTTAAGAACTGGAGAGTGTGAAAAAGATACAACGATCACCCAACTGAGCCAGTCGTTCAATAAGAACACCTAGCATTTATATGACACTTTAGATGGCAATCTTATACTCACTTACCTGGAAGTAAGCTACGCTGAACACACTGAACGCGAACGCAGCGCGCCTTAATTCTGAGTACAAACTCATAGAACTGTACTATTAGAGTCACTTCACCACCACCCCCAGCCTGGAGCCCTCCAGAAGATGTTTTGGAGTTCAACTCCCATCAGCCCCAGCCAGCATGGCCCGTGCTCAGGAATGCTGGGAGTTGTAGTCCAAAACATCTGGAGGACACCAGATCAGGGAAGGCGATATTAGACTGTTCAAGGCGCATCACATGCATTCTCTTGTTGAGATCCATACAACAACAACAGCTGTGTCAGGTGTGTTGTGTTCCCTCAGATGGAGGAGCGAGCTGTGCGCAAATGGCCTCAATGGACCCTGTTTGTGGGCAGAGAAACTGGAGGGCCCATTCCGCCAGATTTCTCCAAGGGGAGGAGAAAAATTCTCCAAGAGTTTCTCAGCGGTGGGGCTCACCATTACAGCAGGAGCAACTAACTGCCTTGGCAGCCTAAGCACCATTTTGCATCGTCCACAATGCCCCTAGCTTTGTTCTGGGGCATTGTGGGGCTGGCAGCAGCAGGTGCCGCCAAAATGGTGGAGGATACCTGGGGAAATTCCATTCTTCTGAGAGGGTGAGAAAAAGAGAAAACCTGATTTATTTATTTTTTTGAGACATATGTCTTAGAAATTTCAGCGCTGTTCTGCGAGAAGACAGAGAAGTGGCACCATGTCGATCAGGGCAAGGAAGTTTGTTTGTTTTTTGGCTCTGGGGGCCTCACATGGTGCTGGGTGGTGGTTCAGGGGCTGCACATGCTCATGCATAAACATGCACTCACGCACACACACGTTCCCCCACCCGGGCACCTCTCAGCCTCCAGGAATGGAAAGTTTAACTTTCCCTTCTCTGCCTGCTGGGATCAGGGGATCTTATCACTGGGTGGATGGGTGGGTGTTAAAGCCCCTCCCCCCAAGTGATCCTGATCCAGATTGCTGTTTCACTGCTAATGTTAGCAGTGGGGATGCTGTGACCTTGGCTTGGCTGCATCAGGATCATTGGGATGGGTGGGTTTTGAAGTTAAAACCTGATAGCTCTCCAGACGCTGCTAATGGCAGGGCCAGAATGGGGTTCCCCCCCCACTTCAGCTGATTGCTGATCTGCTGAGATGCAGAGGAAAGTGGGTGTGGCTTCCTGTGGCTCCAGCAGGCCGCTTGGAGAGAGGCCACAGGCTGCGGGTTGCCCACCTTTGATTTAGATGTTAGAGTGTGTGTGTATGTGTGTGTGTGTGTGTGTGTGTGTGTGTATATATATATATATAATTTTTAATATTATATATGGTTTAATTCTATTTTTAACTTTTGTATTTTTCTATCTCTGCTTTAATTGTATGAGTTTTTAAAGATTGTGAGCCGCCTTGTGTCCCAGTGTTGGGAAAAAGGCAGGATAATAATAATAATAATAATAATAATAATAATAATAATAATAATAATAATAATAATAATAGTGTGCTCCCTACCTTGGGGGGGGCTCGGTGAAGCCCAGATTCTCTCGCGGCCGTTTTAAGCCATGTTGCCCTGGTTTCTACACCAAAAACGCGACGCGGGGTTCCACTGCGTCGGCACAGGGTCCCATCACGTCACTTCATGGCAGCCTGGCCCGAAAATGATGCGATGGGAGCCAGCATGGCAGCTCAAGCAGAGGGACGAGCGGGCAGCAGGCCCACGAGTCTCGGGGGGGCGAGCGGGGCCGATTTCGGCCTCATTTCACAGCCCCCCGATATTCGCAGTAACATCCCTAAAATAATAATATTCTTTCATTCTGAACTAGCCGCATGGCATGTCAAGCTCCTATGGGGATTCCTCATTACCCACAAACACACAGTTCAGCAAGCTCACCGCGTTGGCACTACCGAGCTGCCTTCGTGGCTCTTGTTTTCATCCCTTCATTGCCAGCCCTCTGCCATTCCTTCCGTCTACTGTTGTATCAAAGTAGGACCCCTTAGGAATTATTACCTTAAGCAGCCGTCCACGGTTACCTAGTGATGATGAGCCCAGAGCTGCCTTTCAGAAATGACTTTTAAATATACCCCCTTGGATGTTCTGACAGACATTCAATGCCTGAAAGTCCGCATATGTCACCTGCTCACTGTAAGAAATGCTGGGTCAGATGAGATGAAGAAATTATAACCCTTAACAGATTTTCTGTGTGTCTGTGTCTTGCAATCAATCCTGCAGATAAATTTCTAGACATTTTTTTTTTAATGTCCAATTTCTGATCCTAAGGGAAAGACATAATTGGTGCCAGTTAGCAGCACTTTGGTAGTGAAGGGGCTTCCAATTCAAAGTGATCATTTTAATAGTTCTAAAGAGGACATTAGCTTCCAAGAAGAAGAAAAAAAAAACAGAAAAGGAAAGGAAACCCCCATCAAAGTTAAATTGTACATGTTTATAACTTTTAAATTAATCCCCAGTTGAACAGCCAGACAGTATTAATTACTTAATTACATTCTGAGTTGGCCCTACATTGTTTTGAACCCTTGTATGAGCCATAGCCATTTTGCAGTCACGTCCTCCTGAACCAAGGATGCGGAACATGTGGCCCGTGGATGATTCCACATCTGGCCTGCGGAGGCTCCTTGGGCTTATTTATTTATTTATTATTTACTTATTTAAGATATTTATTCACCGCCCATCAGCCAAAAGGCTCCAAGCTCCCCCCACCAAGGAATACCCCCAGGAGGATTCACCACTGTTTGATCTGAGATCAGAGATAACAATGGAGATGTGGGAAGGCGTCATGCAAATTGTGGAGGACCTGGTGGGAGGCAATTTAGTTCTGCACTCCTGTCCTAAATAGCAGTTTCCGAGAGGATCCTGATGGGGACCATAACAAGGGCAAAGGGTTAAATTGGACCTAGGAGAAAGTGATGGATTTTTGCACTCTTCCTATAGTTATTGTTGTTTTAGCTTTGATATTTTATATAATGTTAATACTATTACTGATTTAATTATATTTTTAACTTTTGCATTTCTCTATTCATATGTTTTTAACTGTACAAATTTTAATGTTGTGAAGCTGCCTTGAGTCCCAGTATTGGGGAAAAGGCGAGTTATAAATAATAATGATAATGATAATGATAATAATAATAATAATAAATCCCCTCTCCTTCCACCCACCCCTATACCATGATCCCGATCCAGATTGCGCTCCCCTCTCCCAGTGGAGCTGCTATTTAGTAAGCAAAAACCAAGCATACAAAGTCCAATCACATACTCAGCATCAAGTCTAGTTTCTCTCTCTCTTTTTCTGAAGCGGAGCACAACTTATTTATTTATTTATTATATTTATACCCCACCTTTTTTCCTTCAAGGAACCCAAGGTGGCTTATATAATCCTCCTCCTCCTCCTCCTCCTCTCCATGTTATCCTCACAACAGCCCTGTGAGGTAGGTTAGGCTAAGAGTCAGTGACTGGCCCAAAGTCACCCAGTGAGTTTCATGGCCAAGCGGGGACTAGAACCCGGATCTCCCGAGTCCCAGTCCAACACTCTAACCACTACGCCACACTGGCTCTCACTGTGCACTAATCTGAGCATAATAAATCCCCTTGGAAAATACATGGGAAATAATTCTGCACTGTGGCTCAGCTTGAAGGAGATTCATGGGGTATCTCCACACCCTGCTCTGAGAGGCACCACCGCTAAGCTCAATCCAAGTCTCAAACTCTGAGCTTCAGCATACCTGGCAGCACAGCATCGCAACCACTCTAGGAAATCTGTATCAAAAAGGAATGCCCAGCATGGCACCATCTTGGAAGCACTTTCCCCATTGTTGGAGGAGGAAAAGGTTGACCAGTTGGGGCAGGAGTATATTGTAGTCCAAATCTGCAAAACGAAGGTGTATCACCCCTAATATGTGCCCAATGTTTGCCCCTTCCACTTGGGGCAGTTGTTTTCAACGTGCTTCATGATGATGGGTGTGGCTTTGGATACAAAAGGGAACAGGCACATGTGTCCTGTTTCTCCCACTGCAGACAATATGGGTCACGGCCAAATGCTTCATACCTGGGAAGAGAGGCACTTGACCCCATGCATGAATACTGTACTGGCGTACTCACATGAGATCATCATAGTGTACACAATGTCAGGGACTTGGCGATGGCCCTTGTTGGTGGAACTTAATAGGATTAAGTGCAAGCAATTGTTGCCAATAAATATCCATTGTTTGTTCTTCTGGTGGTTGGTTCACATTCTGGGGAAGTGAGGAGCTTTCATTCTTACCAGGATTGATTTATGAACTGCAGCATCTCATACAAGGGAGTCTGCGGAGAAGTTAATGGGGGAATGTATTGGGGCAGTAATAAATATTGTCAATTGTTGCTAATAACAAGTCAGCTGTGAGGTCCATCATTAGGAGAGACATTATGAGATGATGTCTTCCCCATCCCTTTCTTGCTTTTTTCCTCTATTCCATCCTCTGGGATAGAAATGAATTATGTGATTTAAGGTTGTGGTAATACAAGGGGGGATAATTGAGAACTGTATTGACATTAAATAAAGCATGTTTGATGGGATCTACACAAGTAATAAACTTCATTAAACATTAAAAAAAAAAGGAAGTGGAATGGACTAAGTCAATGTTTTCGTGTTTTTAATCATTAAGATTCCTGGGACTGGTTGTCTATCTAGGCACAATAGCAGAAAGGTGACATGGGATGCAGAAATCCTTGTTTTGCTTTCTTTCACAATTGCTTTTTTCCCCTTTTAATCTCAAATTCTTTCCATCCCGCAAATGAAAAGGAAAAAAAAAAGGTACAAAATTTGGTAAACCCTCATCAAAAAATTATAGAAGTGATCTCATGTGGTGACTTTATGATGTTGTGTGTTTTTCCCTACCATAGGCAGCCTTCTCCAACCTGGTGCCCTCCAGGTGTGCAGGAGGTCAACTTCCATCATCCAATGGAAGTCTGATGTTGAATGAGGATGTGGAGACACAGAACCTTGCAGCTTCGTGTTACGAGGTCATTTCTGGAGAGATGGAAAGGGGGAACTAATTATAGTTATTATTTTTATTAAACTTCTTTTGGGTTAATAAAGGGTTCGGGAACTTTTCTTTCATCAAGGGCCAGATTCCACTTCGTAGAAGCTATTGGGGCCTATGTTCCAGTGGTGGGTAGGGCCAAAGGCAAAAGTGGAAGGGGATGAAAAATCCACACACACCCCACATTCCATTGTTACCAATTTATGGTAGGAAGGAAGTGTATCTACTCAGAAGTTAGCATGAGCAGCATGTCTACTTACAAATAAGCATGACAAGCCTCTGCATGTCTACTCACAAGTAAGCAGTAATGAATCACTCAGCAGCACTTGCAAGTAGCATGCCAAGTATCAAGTCTCTGCCTGTCTACTGAGATGTAAGCAGCTTATATGTACGAAAACAGAGCATTATACAAAGACCTGCTGTGTGTTCATTGTACTCATTGTTTGCATGGCTAGCTTTGCCAGGTGCAATGCAGGTGTGTCGTGTAGGAAAGTACCTCTCTTGTGATTGTCCATCCTCATTTTGGCTGGAGAGCTCATTTATTTATTTATTTATTTATTTATTTATTTGAACCGCCCCTTTCTACCTAGAAAAAAAAAATGGAACTCAAGACATTACATGGAGAAAAAAATGGAACTCAAGACATTCTTTTTTCTTTTTTTAAAAAAATATGTTTATTAAATGTTTTCCCCAATCTTACAACTACTAATGAATACAACAAAAATACAACATAAACATTGTGCACCCCCCCCACCTCTTGGGACCAAGTTGTATTTCTCCCCCCAAAATTTATATATATATATATATATATATATATATATATGATATTAGTCTATATTCCAAAAATGTAACAAATCTTGACAAGGTTTGTTCCCCTTCCCCTTCACAAACACATAATCCAAAAATTTACCCCAAAGACATTACTATCTTTCTCTTCCATCCTCCTTTTTGGCTGGAAATTATTTTCCAATGATTTGTAGAAATATCTACCAGAATCTCTATAAAGATTTATAACTTGTCAAGCTACATTTATCCATGTTCCGGTAACCTCTCGTTTGGATTACTGCAATGCGTTATACGTGGGGCTGCCTTTGAAAATGGTCCGGAAACTTCAGCTGGTCCAAAATAGGGCAGCGAGATTGTTAACGGGGACTGGCCGACGTGAACATATTATGCCAGTGCTTTCTCATCTGCACTGGCTGCCAGTCTGTTTCCGGGCCCGATAAAAAGTGCTGGTATTAACATTCAAAGCCCTAAACGGCTTGGGGCCAGGGTATCTGAAGGTCGGATCATCTCCTCCCATACCTACCCAAACATTAAGATCTTCTTCAGCGGTCCTTCTCTGAGAGCCCCTGCCAAAGGAAGTGAGGCAGGTGGCTACCAGGAGGAGGGCTTTTCTGTTGTGGCACCCCAGTTGTGGAATGAGCTCCCCAAAGAGGCTCACCTGGTGCCTACATTGTACTCTTTCTAGTGCCAGGTGAAAATCTTTCTATTCTCCCAGGCATTTTAATCATTTTAATCTTGTAGTTGTTTTTAACTCTGTTATTGTAACTGCTGCTGCTAGCTCTGCTGTTTGTTTTTAATCTGTGATTTTAAATTTTATATTTATTTTATATTGTATTTTATGGTTTTAACTGTTGTAAACTGCCCAGAGAGCTTTAGCTATTGGGCAGTATAAAAATGTATAAAATAAAATAAATAAATAAATAAATAAATAAAGCCAAATGTTTTCAGTAGTTTTGCATTTGGATGTCTGTGGCTGAGCCATATGTATTTCTACTTCCATTTTCATTTCCTTGAAAATATATATGTGGAGAAAGCCAACCTAAAACCCCTTTCTGACACACACACACTCACCAAGGTGGGGGGAAGGAGACCCAGGGAGGGGGGAGACAGCCAGTCTCCACAGAGACCAAAGGGGACAAACCACATCTGCATAGAATCACCCCAGGGGGGAAGGCAGGAAGCATCCCCGGGTTCGTCAATGCTCTCGTATATCAGCCCCATCTACATAAGACTTGAATACCTCGCCAGAGCAGACACTTCGGCACCCATAAGAAAGGACCATTCAACACCACAGGATGGGACCATTAAGCAAGTGGCTTCAAAGGGACCCCACCCCACAGGGGGAAGGCGTCACCCCACCTGACCCAAAAGGCCGCCCCTCAGGGAGGGTGGCAACCCACCTGATTGGCAACCCACCTGATTACGGAGGGAGGGGCTACCTGAAACCAAAGGTATAAAACACCCTGCGCAAGGGAACTGAGTTGTTGGACCTGATCAGCAATCTTGCCCCATACTTGGGGTAAGGGAACGAAGGGATCGGCAACCCCGGGTAGCAGCACCCGGCGTGCTCCAGCTAGCTGAAATCACTGGCCGCTTGGGTTGACCGGACCCCCGGGAAACCAAGCTGAAATCACTGGCCGCTTGGGTTGACCGGACCCCTGGGAAACCAAGCTGAAATCACTCACAAGCCGCTTGGGTAGACCGGACCTCCGCCGGGAACCCAGCTAGCCGCTTGGGTAGACCGGACCTCCGCCGGGAACCCAGCTAGCAGCATGCGGTTGACCGGGCCTCTGCTGGAGCCTGAGCTGAACTAACTAGCTGAGAGCCCTGAAATCACGGTGTCCTTGAGACTTCTTGCTTGCTACTTTGTACCGTACTGATAAGCTGTATTGCTGGCGTGTGTCTGGGTTTGTGAAGGTGATTTTGTAAATAAACTTGTTTTATAAAAGATACTTTTGTGGCTATAAGTTATCCCTTTGTTCTGGGCTAAGGGTGATAGTCGCTGGGGACCTCGGAGAAGGCCCGCCCTAGGACTCGCTACCCCCTTAGCATTGAACCCGCGCAGAAGACCAGGCTGTCGGTCTTCCACTATATATATATACAAATCCCATTTACGTAGTCTCTGCGTGTTGCACTAAAGAAGGATCGCTCTGTCCATAAGGTGAATGCCTCCGATAGGTTGTAAAATAGCTTCTGTAAGCTGTTAGACTAAGCATGTCCAGTAATTTCCTTTGACTAGTTGTTACATCTTATGGCTGGAGTCCATTAAGGACTCTCTCCTTTGTCATCCAGGAGAGTTCAATCTCAAAAATGTCTGGTTTCCTAATGCAACAGCAAGCCCAAATTGAAGACTTCAGAAAAGAACATTTGTTAAAGACACAACACTCAGTTCTTCACTTGGATGCATTGAACTGACTTCAGATCAATAATGGGGGAAAAATATTTTGGGAGGCAAACACGGTCCCCCAAAGCAGGGCCAGATTAATTGTTAGGTTAAACATGTCACAGAATAGTGACAGCTACTGGAGAGGCAGGCACCATAGTTCCTGTGCGTAGGAATGCAGCTGAATTCCGCTGCTTACATTACACAGAAAAACAGTTTCACAGGTGATGTTCTCTTAATCAGGATGCAATGGTAGAGTATGTGTGGAAGTTCCCATATTCAGCCCCTGGCTTCTCCAGTTAAAAGGACTGCATCATGAAGCAGGGCTAGAAAAGGCATTTGCATGAGACTTGAGCAATTGCCAGTAGTTAATCAAGGGCTACATCAGTCAATGGTCTGATCCAGTATGCATTTGGCTGTGCAAAAGCTGTCTATTCCCCCCCCTCCCCATATAGTTTTTCATTTTTCTTTCCGTAGTTTTGGATATCCCCAGAAAATCCATGGAGTCTCTCAGATACTGCAGACAGAAATCAGTTGTGTATCATAATACACATCAAAATTCAGATGAATGGAATGCATTGCACATGACCATTCTTAAGCCCCAGTCTAGTTTGTGCAGAAGCTTGTGCAATACAGCCTCTGATTAAAAAAAAATAATAATCTTACCAGAAAAGTGTTTTGAGAAATGGATGAAGACAGAAGGTGTGTTTGGGATAATCACCTGCACCAGCAAAACAACGCCATGTGTCAAAAGTAGAACTTTCCGGATTACAGCATCCTTATGTATGAGGAGGGGCCATAGCTGAGTGGTGGTAGAGCACATGCTTTGAAAAGAGAAGGTTCCAGGTTCAATCCCCACCTCCAGGTACAGCTGGGAATGACTCCCTGCCTGAAACCCTGGAGAGGTTCTGGCAATCAGTTATAGCGTTGCCATGTAGCCCACTATACACAGGATATTCCTAGGGATGTACGGAGTTTGTGAAATCCTTTCCACCTGTGATTAGCCGATTGTGAGGCGCCTTTTGTTCCATCGTCTGCTCATTGATGGATTTTTTTTTTCAATTTCCTGAACTTGCATTCATGCGCACTTGCGCAAATTTGCACTTCTAAAAATGCACAAATCCCCCCCAAAATGTGCATTTTCATTCTTTAGTCAATGGGGGGGAATGCACATTTTTTGGTGTGTCCCCCCCTATTTTTCTGCAACTAAATTTGCATAAAATTCCGGTAAGTAAAAAAAATGGTCCACAAGTCCACGGAATCCATGGACTTGGAAAAATCCAGTCCACTGTGGAATCCATGAGTCGCATTCTTAGAAATCTGAACTCATTTGAATCCATTGCGGATTTCTCTAAAATCCCTAGACAGTCCTCTGTGTGAGGAGCAGTCCACTCCAGTCCAGGTCCAGCTTAAAGAAACAGAACCATAAGAAGGGAGAGCAGGGGCCTTGCAGTCGCCCATCAACAGTTAGTTCTTGGATAGCAGACTGAGCAGGCACACAAGTCACCTGGTCACAATCTTCCCCACTTTCTATTATCATCCATACATATAAATTAGCGCAAGCAAAATTTACGTATGTAAAATTGTGCCCCCTTCTATCCTTGTTTTGTTGATATGTTCCTCCCCTCTCTCTCTCTCCCTCCCTCCCCCTCTCTCTTAGCAACATTAGAGTAATCCCTTAAGAGAACCTGAGGCGCAGGGACTGCCATTCTAGAGTCGGCCTTTCTCACATCGTACTGGGCCATATTTTCAATATGGGCTATTATTCTTTTTTTTTTCTTTCTTCTTTTTTGCAGTCATGCTTCTCCCCTTCCCTTGATATTGAGCCATTGAGAAATCTTAGCCTACCACAACCTGTTATCACCAGAAATCCCTTCATGGGATATCTGTTGAGATTCTTTTCATATACGCGGCATATTCCTGAGCATTTTGGTGCTTGCAAATCAGGCTTCCAAAAAAATAAATAAATGCGGCAGTAAACACCCATCAGTGAAAGGAAGATAGGAAGGAAAGTTCACTGAGCTCTTCAGCAAGATTATTCTGTAAAGAGTACCTGCACAGAGACAACCTCATAAATCAGGAGAGCTCAGACACGGATTTGCTGCAGCGCACATAACTCAGCTAGATACTCATTAGACAGTTCGAGTTTCATTAAGAAAAATACATTGACTGGTGTGTGTTCCTTCCCACCCCAACTACATTTCCAGATCATTTCCAAAATAAGAAATGCAGTTGGAAGGCCATCATTTTAAACCTAGGTTTCTTGTTTACCAACACATCGAACTGTATGACAAAACAATAATAAGCTTACACATGAAGAAGAATAAGGAGAATAAAATCCAGTATTTGCCTCAGGCCTTCACAGGCATTCGGGTCTCTCTGGCCAGAGGGTGGGACTTGGGGAGGGCAGGGGGCATGGCCCATGGAAGGAGCCTGAGCCTTCACATGGTTGGATGGGGAACCTCTGTGGGCCAGTTCAGGATCACGGGCTGGAAGTCCCCCACCTCTGCTCTAGCCCCTGTTCTCACTCCTTCAGAACCACCAAGTTCATTAAAGAGCGACCCTGCCTGTCTACTGCGCATCTAAAGGGGAACATTGACATGGTGCCTTGCTCTTTCGGAGAGGTGGGACGCACGTGTCCGAAAACAATCTGCAGCAGTGGCTGAAAGTGTCAGGAGAAATGAAATTTCACAAATGGTCTATGCCAGGGGTGGTTAGAAGGGAGATTTGGCTCTACTGGTCGATCTCTGAGTGATTTGCAGTAGATCAGAAAGGCTTGCTAACCCCCAATTGTTTAAAGGTGACAAAGAAGGCTTTAAACAACAACAAACAACAACAACTCAGCTGAAATAAAGGAAGCTGGTGTGGATTGGGGAGGGAGTGGGAGCTCAATTTTGGTACTGAAATTGAATTTCATAGATTTTATAGATTCATAGATCATAGAGTTGGAAGGGGCCTACAAGGCCATCGAGTCCAACCCCCTGCTCAATGCAGGAAACTAGAGGAGGGGTCTCCCATCCAAGTAATAACCAGGCCTGACCCTGCTTAGCTTTCCACACTCAGACAAGCTGAGCCTGGCCAGAGTATGTGCTTAGACTCACCCTGTTCCTGCTTTTGAAGGGTATTTCTGCCATTAGTTGACCTCAGGGTTCCAGTAAAAACAAGGTATATTTTGCAAAGGCTGATGTCCACTCAGCCCAGCATCTACCACAGATGCGTACTCTCCAATCTTTTGCAACAGAAAATGGAGACAGTTGTGTGTGTGTGTGTGTGTGTGTGTGTGTGTGTACATACAGCCCTATTCTCATCGCAGCCACCCTCTTGCCCTGCTCCTTAAAGAGTGGTGTGACATTTCTTTGTCTACTGTATGCTGTATTCATTTTTCTCTAGAACAGCCTGTCCTATACTGGCTTCCTGAAGCAAGGCAGTGAGCTAAAATGATCACAAGTGTTTCCTTCTTTTGAAGTTTAAGAACGTTTAATCTGGTTGTGCTTGTTTTTGGATAGCTGCAACTCAAAGACATTCAGAAGCATTTTCAACCTGCTTATCACGTGCAGATGGAAAGGAAGTGAGAGCACACTAGTGCAGGTGTGCATACTTGAAGGATATTCTCAAACAGGCATGCCCAAAGTCTCCCTGATAGGGACAAAATAAGGATAGGGGTTTATCAGGGATGGCCCCCAGAAACTACAGGCTCCCCCTAGTTAATAAGGAACATTAGAGAAAATGCAGAGATAAGTAAAATGTCAAGCTCACACATCATTGGGACTCCATTGCAATAGGTAGGGATATCAATATCAGACAAGTGGGGCAGCATACCATAGAGATATGAGAGGGCAGATAAGTAGAGAGGATTGTCCTTTGCCCATATCCAGCAGTTTCAGTCCAGAGGAAGATGCATGGAGCTTTGTGTCACTCCAACCTTTTTCTATCTCCATGGTTTCCACCATATCAAGACTACTTATTCTTACTTATTATTTGAGGAGGGGCCATAGTTTAATGGTAGAGAGCATGGTTTGCATGCTGAAAGTTCCAGGTGGAATCTCCGGTTAAAAGGAGCTGGTAGCTGGAGACGTGGAAGACCTCTGTCTGCCTGAGATCCTGAAGAGTTTTAAAACTTTTTATGGATAGTGCTGCTGGGGTGGGAGCAATCCTTCTTTCACAAATCCAGAAGAAAGAGTTCAGAGGTTAGAAACCAGCCCACTCAAACTCTTGTGGATAGCTTTGTAAGATCTCTTGTGGCTTCCATACTCCCACTTGCCATTTCTCAGGGTTTCTAGTGGGTATCATCAAACAGACACCACTATGAGGCTAGGGTGGTGGTGGACTGTGAATAACTTTGTGCATGTCATATTATACATGACAGATTGGTGCATTGGCTCCATAACTGAGGGCATTATTTAGAAGTCTCCTTTATTACTGGCCAGCTTACTGGTTCTGCACTGAGTGACTATATTTGTAATATAAACAATATAATAGATATACAAGCCAATGACATGGGTTTTGATCTCTGTGGATACCACTGCTATAGTTCAGGCTAGCACAATTCATGACCCACAGAGCTCAACACAGACCACCAGCCATATAAGGCTAGGGCTCCCAGGTCTAGGTTTTGGCCCTGCATAGTAGGTTTTAGGATTCACCTTCAGGGCCTCAGAGCAGTAAGTTAAACCACAGGACCATCAGCTAGTCTGGCCCACCTGTAGTACCTAGGGGTGTCAGAGAAATCCGCAATGAATTCAAATGAGTTCGGATTTCTATGAATCCTACCTATGGATTCCACAGTGGACCAGCTTTTCCCAAGTCGCATGGATTCCATGATACTTGCAGATCTGTGTGGTGCAACACATGGCTGGTGGGCCACATTTGGCTTAGGGTGGCCACTTTTAAATCACCAAATAAGAGGATAAAAGAGAGCACCAATTTCCACAAAATTTGCACATGCTAATGTATGTGTATAGCAGCAAATTTAGGAACAATTATGATAATTTAAGAAAAATGGGAGGGGAGCTCCGGAACAAGCTAACAGGATAATGCTCAAGGCACAGGAGCCCAGGAATAAATGGTCACACACAAAGGTAACACATCTCAGCATAGTATGGAAGACTTTGACCAGGTGACCTGCATGCCTTGCTCAGTCTGCTGTCCAGGTGCTGTTGATGGGCAACTTCAAGGCATGGCTTCTGAGGCTTCTTTACCTTTAAACCACACTTAGACTAGACAGCCCTTCACAACAGAGGACAATCCTCTGGGAGACCTTCAAACAGAGGACTGCCCTCTTTAAAAAAAAAGGACACATGGTCATCCTAGTTTGGCTTGAAGGGGTATTCATTGGGCATGCCTGCTATCATTCTTATGAGGTCTTCAAAACAACAACAACAACAAATCACAACAAATGTTCCTAAGATACATGGCTTTCTTTCTTTCTTGCTTGCTTCTTTTTTTCCCCTTTTTTTCTTTTCTTTTTTTTTTTTTTTGCAATTCAATCCTCAGTCTATCCAAGAGCAAGTTTTGGAACCTCACTGGAAGTCTTGCCCCCACATTGAAATCTCTGACACCCATGTACTCTAAAGGGTTGCAGAAATGTCTGTGATCATCAACTTCCCACACGTATCTCTTTATTCTAATATGCATTCATTAGTGCCCCATTCTCTGGCTATCTTTCAGCTCTTAATACCAACAAGGAGGTTCCTTGGGGTTAAACTAATATGCTTCCTGATTCTGTAATTGCTTTAACATTGAGAATCAAAGATGATAATGATAATGATAAATGAATCTCCAAGCTATTGTGTAAGGTGTGAGCCCTGCATCTTAAGTATGTTGTTGCTCTGCTGTTCTTGCTTGAGGTAGCAGCGCTAGGAATTATCTCTTGAATCAGATGAGTTGAAACTTCAAGTCATAAACTGCAGCCATGTGTTATCTTTTCTGCTGCCATTCAAATTGAATAATTTCACAGTTCCCTCGTAAACACAAGTCAGGGGTGGAACTTGGTGCAGAGCTAATTTAAAGCAAATGAGGTCATTACTCTGAAAGACAATTCAGTGTTGCAGGGCTGTTTTTAATCTTAAAGAGCTAATACAGAATGTTGTGCCTCACTGGCAATCTACTCCACTCTGACATAATCTGTGGTTGAAATCCATACTGAGTTTGCAATGTGATTTGTGGACCTCCAAAAATGTGTTCGACAGCATGCGTACATTTGAGAAATGTGCATGAAAAATGGGTACTTTGGGGGGGGGGTAATGCACACAAATATACACCTTAATCAATGGGAGGAGAATGCATACATCTCAATGATGCACACAATTGATGTGTACATTTGGAAAAAATACACATGAAAAGACACAGATTTTCATACAGAAAAATAAAAAGCTCACAATCTGATGCAGATTCGACTCAGAATGAACTGTAACTAAGGAAAAAGGAATGGGGAGGAAAGAGGGGGAAAGAATAACTTCTTCTAGAAGAGCCAGTGGGATGGCCCTGCCCTGCTTTCTGTCTCATCTCCCTCTGCGTAGCCTGCTGGAATGGCTGCTGGTAGTGGCAGTTAAGAGAGGAGGAGCTTTCATGAGGGAGGTTTTCCGTAGGGCTGGTGGAATGGCCCTGCTCTCGCTCTCATCTCCCTCTGTACACCCTGATGAAACTTTGTATGCAGTAGCTGTGCATGCTGTTGTTGCTCATCTCTATTAATGCTCACCCTTCATGAATAGCCATTTGTTTACAAGCTTGTTAAGCATGGTAGACTTTGTGATCTCAGGGGGAACCATCCTTGTTCCCGAACTCAGCGGTTTTTGTCCCAGTCCTGACTCCTGAGTATCTTGCCCCCCACCCCATTAGGTCAGTTCCCCCCCCCCCTAAGCTAGTAGTTGGCAATTCAGGGAGGTTGTCCCTGAAGACCAGTTAAAACACTAGATGCATTTAGAATCTGTTGAGATGTGAAGCAGTAGATAAATGTTGTAAATAAATAAAATAAAAGCACTATGTGACTATCTTTTAATAATACTACCTGTCTTTTTAAAGCTCCCTGTTCAATATAGAAAAATAGAGATGTAAACGCTGGACGCCCGTTGATCTCCCCCGCTGTGATCGCTCCGGTCACCGGTGCTGCTTGGCAACCGCCAGATGATGCGGTCGCCGTGCCGCTCACGGCACTTCCGGGTCCCCGGCACTACTCTTCCGGGTCCCCGGCACTGCATAATTTGGAACTTCATGGGAAGTGGCAAAGGGAGGGAGATGGATTTCTGTAGGATATCAGAACATGTTACAGGGATGGCTCAACCAAGAAAAAAGCATTGAAAATTACTGAATTAGAGATGCCCTGGAAAGACCAAGCCAGGTAAGGAGGAACCAATATACTACCTTAGGGTGGGGACAGAAGGGGTGTTCAGAAGATTTCCTCCATGCATCTATCCAGCCTGTGTAGGGAGAAATGGGATGGCGTTCCTCACCTCTGCCCCAGGCATCTTGCACATTCAGCACAATGTCTGAAAAGGGGAGCCTATGTGCGTACAGCTCACTTAGAGGAGACTTCCCCCTCTTCAGGTTGGATAGATAGAGTAGCCGGGTTCTGGCTAGATGGGCGGTCTAGAAATACAATCAATCAATCAATCAATCCATGTGTGAAACTCGGCATTGCATTTTGTGCGTTACATTTGAGTTTACGTATTATTTATGTATCCATAATATGTAGTGGACTTCAGGTGAATGGGTTCCCATAGTATGAGTGGTGGTGGGTTCCAGCAAGACCATGAGCTATGGAGTATGAGGGGGGGTCTCAGAAATCATGTCATACGCCCTTCTGGAAACTGGATGAAGAGGCCCTTACAGCCCAAAGTCAGCAGCTGTAGTCTCAGCAGTTACAACATCCTGTGGAACAACAGCTCAAAATAGCCAGTTAATAGTGTCGTGTGGAATAACAAGCAGTTCTTTTGGTCAGCTTACCCAGGAGGCTGGTGGTCAGCTTACCCAGGGGCATTGCATGATCAGCAATAAGACAGTTCACTGACTTGTGGATCAACATCTAATGGGCATGACAATAATAGGAAACATCTGTGAGGTAATTCAGTTACTATGAACTAATGGATATAAAGTGGGCCCAGGAACAGTTTCCAGCTGGAGTTCTCAACACATCAGGAAGGTGTGTACCTTGAGATGCCATGACCTCTGGAGCAAAATCTCACTGAGTGGGGTTGGCCTCCCATTGCAGTGAGTGGTGAGTATGATTGGATAGGGACCCCAGATTCCATTTACGGTATGATATCTGATATCTGATGACTTGAAGTGCAAATTCTATATGCTATTGTTGTTCTCAGTAAAGCAATATAAGGTCAGAAGAGCTCTTCCATGCAGCCTCATCACTCCAACTCTTTCTAGATCCCAGGTCTGATTGGGACTGATCACCCTACAGCAGACCGGTCTGGTCACACATGCAGGGGATCTTTCGAAAAGCACTACCCTGGGACCTGTTACATCTGAACAGCCCTGAACAGCCCGATCTTGTCTGATCTCAGAAGCTAAGCAGGGTCGGGCCTGGTTAGTACTTGGATGGGTGACCACCTTGGAATACCAGGTGCTGTAGGGAGGGACCATAGCTCAGTGTGACGGAGCACATGTGTTGCATGCAGAAGGTCCCAGGTTCGATCCCTGGCCTCCAGGTAGAGCTTGGAAAGAATCCTGCCTGAAACCCTGGAAAGCCGCTGCCAGTCAGTGTTGACAGTACTGGGCTAGATGGAACAATGGTCTGACTCAGTATAAGGCAGCTTCCTATGTTCCTATGACCTCTGAGGACAATATTCCTATCTATCCTCTACTGTCTAGCTGCAAGAGACTCACAACAATGGGGCACTAGGATGCAGAAGAGAAAACTCCTGAATAGAGTTCCAGTTGGATCCTGACTAGGGATGGACAAATCCATTGATATCCAGATGGTGTTATTTTTGCTTATGTATTTTCATAAATCTGTTTGTACCTTAACTGCTTTTTTAAAAAGTGCACAAAATTCATATATGTTTAAATATGAATTTTGAATGTATTTTCTCACAGAACACACATTAATAAATGTCTTTTATTTGAATGGCTGCATTTATGAATGCATTTAATCCTAAAATATGCATTTTAAATTGCATTTGGGTAGTGTGTGTGTGTGTGTGTGTGTGTGTGGTGCGGAGGCAGGGTTGAGCCGAGAACTGCATTACAACATTTGGAGAAGTGCAAAATCCAAAAGATAATTATGTTCTGATCTGGGAGTTGTGGATCGGGTCAGTTTGCAATGGAATCTACAAAGACTGAATTCATCAAGTGTCCCTAATCCTAACATGCAATGGGGTGTGAATCTAGCCTTTTTCTATCTCTATGTGTAGGACTGTCCAAAGGAATACAACAACAACAACAACAACAGCAACAACAATGACAACAACAACAACAACAACAACACAACAACAATAGATAGATAGATAGATAGATAGATAAGCAAACTGTGGAGAAGCTATCATAGCCTCCATTGGTTCAAACCTACCCAAGACTGTAAGACAATTTTTGAAAATGCAGTTCACTCCTTCTGTGCTGTCCTTGGTGGGTTTTCAAAGTGCAGTCTTCTCTCTTAAAACTTTGCTCCACATTTATAGCTATAAAATTCTGCTGCCCTCCCCAACACACACACACACACACACAGCCAGCATCTATCTTTTATAGCATTAGGCACTCCAGGTTGTAAATATTGTACCAATGTAAGTTTTATTTTACATAGAAATACCTGGATTACTCATTCCAACCGACTTTATGTTTGCTTCTCATCCCAGTAAATCCGCTGAAGCCCCTCGCCTGCTAGAAGCTGTAAAAGACATTTTTCTTCCATGTAAGTCAGGAAAGCAACTGCAGAAATGCCATGTGAAAACACGAATGGTATAATATTGTGCTTTATTGACAAAGAATGCATTGCAGGTTGTATTCACCGGAAGAAAAATAATTCCTTTGCACAAAAAGAAGGGGGGGGCTCTTGAGAAAATTTAAGAGACCCAAGGGAAACACCTATTCTTGGATGGGGAGTGTTTCATCTTCCTTCTGGGTATCAAGGCAGATTCTTCTCAAAGAAAACCCACGATGTTTTGGTGTCTGGATCCCATAGTGGTCATAATAATACAAATACATGAAATAATTGTTCCCCCAAATCAGCTGATTGGAATGGTGCACCTCAACCTGCCTAATGGTAGAGCAGATGCTTCTGGTACCACCTGAGGTGGACAAATGTCTACTGCCCAGAAGGTCAGGGAACCAAATAACAAGCAATAATAACTTCATGAACCAACTGCCTGTGGTGGCTACTGCCTGCAAGGCTGAGGAAATTGTGGCCCAGCATAGGCAGTTTTCCTGAGTAGTGTCTCAGGGAGGGATCCATTTTGGCTACCTCTGCTCTGGCCATCTTCCTCCTGACAGAAAGATAAATGAACTTGGGCTGATACAGCTGGCAGTGAAAAGTCCCCCCATTGCTATGATGAAGATTAATTTAGTGACATCACTATACCTGGCAATTTACAGAGTATCATAATAAGCAATAGAAGTCTTTGTTCCAAGGAGTTCACAGGCCAAATTTGCTTTAAATACTTGCACACACAATGAGGTGAGTGCAACAAAGTGCCAGGAGCTGCTTAGGCTAATACCTGAATTTGCAGACCTGTGTGCTGCTGCTACCCATAGAGAGTCAGCAGGTTGTCTCCTGAGCAGTAAATATTCCTAGGTTCCAGAGTGACTCTGTACACCTTGGCTGCTCATTGGCTTTCCCTGAACTGGAAGGGCTATAAAGATTTACAGGTTGGTCTGGAACTTTGCCCAGGCAACAAAAATATCCACTGGCTTGTGATTCCTGGCTTCTGAATCATGGTTCTTGGCTCTTTCTTCATGGCTACCTTTGGCCCAGTGCTGACACAATGGTAGAAGCAATAGTAGCCCTGTCTAATTCACAATCCCAGAGCCTAGATATTTCAAAGGTTCTTTTCATTGTGTCCTAATAAAATGTATTAAATTGATTATATGTGTGTACATGTAGGTGTACCGACTGTACAAATGCAGCATTTTCAGAGTGAAGGAGGATGAGGTTGCAGTTCTGGGAAGAGGAAGCACATCTGTGTGGCAATTGTGCAAAGATTAGTACCAGACCAAAACAAGATGAAATGTGGCAACAAGCATTGGTCCAGATGCACTCTGAAGGTTGAATGAAGCATACTTCTTTTCTCCATCACAAGATGGAGGCATTGAATGGACTGGTATTCATAGAACTGGAAGAAGGAAAAATATGGGAGCCAACTGGACTAAAGCTTCCATAATGTTGACTTTGCATGGCATTAATGGTTTGACTCAACCCTTATGAGATATAAAGTTAAGAAGCTTCAGAACAGAGATGTGTGTGTATTCCTTGAGGTTGATTCACATTCACTTTGCATCGTCGGTGTTTCCATGAGGGAAGCAAACTCTACCGAAGAGCATGAATTTTGGATGATGCCGTGCCCATCAAAGCGTTGCGGAACCACCATAACATGAAATTTTAAATTGGCCAGGGACTTTGAAAATGTGTTTAACAAACCTTGCTGAATGTTTTGGCATGCCTGGCCTGATTCTTGAAATTGTAACAGTCCATGGAATCAGGCAGGCCTCATTATTTCAGTGCAGCTCATCTAATGCAAAGCATGCACCAAAGGTGTATCTGCACCACTTAAGTCACAGAACAAGACTTCACCATGCTTAGTAGCACAGAAAAACAGAACAAAATGATGTCCCCACCCACCCCCACCTGCAACCCCAAGAAAGGAAGGAAGGAAGCTTGCAGTTGAAGTGTTGGGGAGGTGTGTGTGTGTGTGTGTGTGTGTGTAAAGCAATAATGAAACAGTGATCAGTATACGCATGATGGAATACTTCTGTAAAGTATAGAAAGTGAATGCCAAGTTTTCTGTTGAAATTCTTTGCCAATGCATTCTATGCAAGTGAATTTCTCTTTGAGCTGCTTAGATGTTATAGGAAATGCCAAAAAAGGTGATGCACAAGTATTGCAAATCTTGTCTTTCCACTAAGGCTTTCAACCAATTAAGGGAGCAAGCCTATGGTCCCTGGGAGAGTGTCCTAGGATAGCATAGGATATTTTGGAGTCCCCCTTTGGAGGCTGAAGATATTTGCTACTGCCTTGGAAAGGGAAATCCAAATGAGGATTGTTTCTCCCGGCCCCTTGCAGGTGCTGCAGAAAGCACCACAGTGGCTTCATCACCGATGGTTGGAGCTCCAACCTCGGGTGAGGATGCAAATGAGGGGGCAGGGGAGAGGGAGGGGAGGGGCAGAGGATCCTCAGTATCCTGAAGCCTCCCAACAAGGAACACTTGTCCCTGTGACTCCGCTTGAGAGCCAGTGTGGCGTAGTGGTGAGAGTGTTGGACTGGGACTCGGGAGATCCGGGTTCTAGTCCCCGCTGGGCCATGAAACTCACTGGGTGACTTTGGGCCAGTCACTGACTCGCAGCCTAACCTACCTCACAGGGTTGTTGTGAGGATAAAATGGAGAGGAGGAGGAGGATTATTATGTAAGCCGCCTTGAGTTCCTTGCAGGAAAAAAGGTGGGGTAATAAATAAATAAATAAACAAATGAGCTCAAAAGTGTGCCTAGCAAGAAGAGAAACAGAAGGGGGAATGGAGAGGTGAAGATAACCTCTTTCACTCCTTCTGCTCTGCCAGGGAACTGCTGGAAGAGTCAGTGTTGGATGTTGAGAGTGCTCCAACATCAGAATGCTTCTTCGAAAACCATAGGATTGCACTGTGAACCAATCTTCTCCAACCTGGTGCCCTCGAAATGATTTGGACTACAACTCTCATGAGCCCCAGCCAGCATGGTCAATGGTCAGGAATTCTAGGATTTGTAGTCCAGAACATTTCAAGCGCATCCAGTTGGGGAAGACTGCACAAAACCATTTTTGTTATTTAACCACCTGCTTCTTATCTTAACCAATAAATTTTTATTTCTGCGCTATGTTTTATGGCTATTGATTCTCTTAAGCAGGAGAATGGGGCCATCCGGGTCAGAATGATGGGTTCCAATTTGTATGGAAGTATTTATGGCACAGATAGCGATGTACAGATTTTCCTAAATCCATTCACCATCATCTCTATGACTGCCATTTTCTTGTGGGTTCCAGGCTTGTTTTGGAAATAACAAGGGAGGTGGGATAACACAACCTAGGATCCCAGTCTCCCTCCTCTGAGGGAGCCAGCCGTGACATCTAGCCTGCTGAGAACTTCCCACCCCCTCTGAACTGTATTTACCCAGGATGCTATGGACTCCTGGAGAGCAATAAGGCGAGCATTCATACTGTGAATTATCTTCATTGGGAGGGGGACTGTTAATTTTGATTTTGCCTAGCACCTGTTTCCTCGTAATATTGTATTTCTTTACATTTATTGAATTGTTTTCTTTTCATATTAGAACCTTCTGATGGATATGTTTTGCAACAAATTGTTTTTTTCTCTCTCTTTTGAAATGTCTCTCGGCAACAGCATGGGCAACACTCATGCCCGGAAGCGGCTGGATGCACTGAAGGAAGAGTGACATCACCACCCTTTGGGCTTACCAAAATTATTAGGGCAAATGAGACAAGGCCTAAGGCATCCCTAGGACACACCATGTAGCTGGCAGTTAGACTTAGAGTATAACTTGTATTCCCAGAGCCCTGCAGTACATGGAAGAGATGGGGACATTTTTACTTCCTTGGCATACTGGAGGCTTCCAGAAAGCAAGGTGAACACTACTGCAGCTTTGGTACCTCCCTAGACCATGCAAGGCACATACCACCACCTGAGCCGGGGCAGTGAAGTCCCCACCCTATAATAATGATCATTAAAAAAAATACCTTTGGGGGATGTGCAGTCAAGTGCAGCTGGGCTAATTTGCCCTGCTCTTTCTCATGCTCGTTAGAGTTCTCCATTTCTACATCTCCTCCTCCCTTTGTCCTTCTCACGGTTTTCTTTGAATCTTACTGTTTTCAACTTCCCAACTCCAAAACGTACATGGTTCTCCTTTCCCTTCTCACCATGTTTCTCATAGGTTCCATTCCATCTGACCTGGTTAGTACATTACACATTTGCTGCTTATTTGACACCATTTATTAGAATAAGAACAGATCAAGAAGAAGACTTAAGGGTTTGTTTTCTGCTCAAGAAGAGACTCCCTGATCACAGAGGCATTCACAGCTCTGCTCTTCTTAGTCCATCTGTGGGTGGAAGGGCAGATGGCAACTTTGCAAATTGCCCTTTGATGTGTGTGCCTATGTGTTACTGCAATACAATAGAAGTGATCAGCAAACATTGCTTAAAAGAACTACAAGATGCTCTGCTCAAGTTAGATGCAGCTAAGAGAAAATACTGGCAGTAATAGCATCTCAGCAGTGAAGCTGCTGTTAATATCTCCCAAGGAACCTAGAGCCCTGGTGCCTGAAATATTTACACCACAGGCTTAAGTATACTTCAGGGAGCATTGAAAGGACTGAAGATATACTGCACTACCTAGCTGGAGTTCCTTTCCATCCAGGCTAATTGCTATGATTTGAGGTAGAGTATTTTAATGTCCAGGGAATCATATAACTGGTGGGAAGAAGAGACCAAGAGCTGGTTCAGATGGGAATTTTCTGTGGATTACTTTACCCAATGATCTAGGTTACTTGTGCCAAATCAACTTTTAGGATTTGGGGTAGTGGTGGGTGAGTGGTGGGTAGCTCAAGGCCATCAGGACATGATAATTTAGGGATGTGTGAGGAATCTGATAGGGAGTGAAAATCCAATGGATTTTCTTCACTTGGCCCCGCAGATTCTGTTCCATCAACCCTGTGCTGGCACTAACTCAATCTGACATGCGTTGAGCCAGCATGCAGAATTCCATTTTTAAAATGGACTACTATTTGTGTAACCATTTTTTAAAAGCCAGAGAAATTTCCACAACATTCCAGCCTCTGCTTTGCAAATTTGCAGAAATTGTGGAGCGGAGGCCGGATTTTTCCACAAATCTGAAATTACTTGTCAGAAAATTCAAGGTGGCTTTTGGCTGTCAGGTCGGAAATGTGTTGAAAGTCCATCAAGCTAAAACAGAATGAGTTTTCCAGTGTCGTACACCCCTGACATGATTGCACAGTAGCCTCATCCCTAGAATGTCCTAGGAAGCAGCGCTGAAAGGTTCCTCACTGCTTCTTAGGATGCTCTGAGAACAATCTAGGCATGAGGCTTCTGTGGCAAGAACCATAGAGCCCATCCTAGAACCTTGTTTTCTTGTTTTGGTAGTAGTGGGAAGGGAAGGGAAGGGTTAAAGCAGGGCCGGTGCTACCATTAGGCCAATTAGGCAGCTGCCTAGGGCGCAGGGCTAAAGGGGGCACCAGAAACACCTTGAAAAAAAATACAGCGCTCTCAAGTGGGAAGGGGGGTGCTAAATATCTGATCTTGCCTAGGGCACCAAACTGCCTTGCAGTTTGGGTTAAAGCTATGAGTGAGTAGATGTCTTTGTGTGAGTGAGTGAGTGAGTGAGTGAGTGAGTGGAGAGACTGAGTGTGAGTGAGTGAACAGGGGAGATGTGTTTGTGAGTGTGTGTAGTTTGTGTGTGTGTGTGTGGCGGGCATAGGGTGACTGTGGCGTAACCCCACAATTCAGTTCCCTGGTGTATGTCTGCTTTAGTATATTTAGTGAGCATAGAATGTTGAACTGAGTGGGTGTGGTTTGTGATGTCTTAGAAAGGGTGGGGGGAGGAGTATATAAAGAGTGTTTGAGTGATGTCAGGGGGAGTCGAGTTGAGTTAGTGTATTATGGGAGAGTGTTTGGAGTGTGGGGAGAGTTGGGAGTTGGGAGTTAGGTTAGTTGGATTAGTTTGATTATTCGTGTCTTGTCAGGAGTTTTAAGAGAAGTCAGTGCTTGTATGAGGAGTGGAGGTATTTAGAGTTATAGGAACTTAGGTTAATTACAAAGTGTTTGGTGTAGGCAGGTTTAAAGTTATTTTCTGGAACTAAGATTTTGAGAATTAAAATAAACTTATTTTTATTTTGTTTGCTACCCAAATCCTACGTGTCAGCTTGGCGTTATTAACCTGCATTACTTTCAATTACTTACACACACACCTTTGTACCCTCAGTATCATAAGTTTAAAAATAGATCCTAAATAACCAGTATTAATCTTTTCCCTCATTAGTAGGGGAAAGGTTTCATTTGACACACACCCCTCAGGTTTTTGTGTTGATGCTTAGCCTGAGAAGGGTTTATGCACCTGGTCCTAAAGTGTAAAGGGCCGTGTCGTCACAGTGACCCTGACATATTACTCCCAAGGGAATGCTTCACAAATTGCCCACCCCATCTTAAAATGCAAGTTTTTAAGCATTAGAATATATACAGGACAACCACAGTATAAGTGAGTGGTGTGTGTGTGTGTGTGTGTGTGTGTGTTGTATGTGAATGTACATGTGTGGGTGAATGTATGTGCACACATGCAGGGCCGGCACTACCGCTAGGCCAACTAGGCTGTTGCCTAGGGCGCGTAGCAGAAGAGGGCGCAGAACGCTGCGCTCCTCTTCGCTGCCAGCGCGCTCCTGCCCTGCCTGCCCGCCTCTCCGAGAAAGCCACGCCAGTGCGGGGGATTGCGCCCGGAGTAGTGGTGGGGCCGAGCCTGGGCGCCTCCCCCCCCACCTTGCCTCGCCTCCGCGCCACCTCCCACCTCGCCTCGCCTCTGCGCCGCCTCCCCCCCGCTTCGCCTCTGCGCCGCCTCCCCCCCGCGCCGCCTCCCCCCGCCTTGCTTCGCTTCGCCTCCGCGCCGCCTCCCCCCCGACACCTACCTTCTCCGCGCTGTTTCCGGAGCCCCGCCCGCGCTCTGTTTTGGCGGGAAGAACCAGGGCAACAGGGCTTAAACAGCCCTGTTGCTCTGGTTTCCCCCGGCCAAAAACAGAGTGCGGGGGTCCCTTTTCGGAGGAGGCGTGGGAAGGTAGGTGGGGGGGCGGCAGCGGCAGCGTGCGGGGGGGGTCCGGTGGCGGTGGGGGGGGAGGTTGCAGAGCAGGGCTGCTTTCCGGAGCCCCCCCCACGGCACGAGAGGGGGGGCGCTAAATATAATTTAGCCTAGGGCGCCAAACTGCCCTGCACCGGTCCTGCACACATGCACATGTGTGGCTCCCACCACTCCAGCAGACACCTGATGTGGTCCTCAGGGTCAAAGGGCTTGTGTACCGCTGTCATAAGGTTTAGTAAGGTAAGCTGTAATTCCCTCTGAAACAATCTGAATAAATTTCTTCATAATTCATAATTGGTTTGAGACGGGTTTGTTTTGCATCCACCTAATGAATGGTGAAAAAAGAATGTTTTGACTCAGCTCTACCTAATTCCCACTAAAGCTCCACCAATGGTGTTCACTTTTCCTCTCCCATTCTTTATGCATTAGTTAGGATCAGCTTCTTAGAAGATAGACATTGTCCAGTTGGATCAGACTAAAGTTCCATCTAGTTCAGGATCCCCCCCCCCATAGTGGCCAGCCAGGAGCCTTGGAGACCCCCCAGTAGAGTGACAGTATCTCTCTATACCTTTTCCCATCCATCTGGTTCTCCGAGGTCTACTCACTTAATACATGTAGGTCCCACTTAGGTATCATGGTGAATAGTTGCTGAGATAGACCCATCCATGCTTTTTAAAGGACTTTTTAAATCTACCTTGATACACTTCTTTCTGATGCATTGCATACTGAAACATCAGCTTGTGACATGCCCTCTGGAGGTTTTAATAACATGTTTGCACTTGTGGATTTTCACTGAGCAGGAAGACAGCATTCCTGAGTTTTGGTCTGCAGTGGATTCCATGTCTAGAGCTGCAATACTAAGAACTGTCATGGTAACCAAATGATATGATCACTGAGCTGTGACAATGAAAGCAAGTAGAAGAAAGGTGGTGGCAGTTATAGGAGAGTGGGGGGGGGGGGAAGGAGACATTATCTTGAAAAAGCCGAGACCTGTATGCTGAAAAAGCATCTCTGCAGTAATGGAAAATGTCAGAGAATCCCCTGGTGGAATATATATATATATATATATATATATATATAGTGTGTGTGTGTGTGTGTGTGTGACACAACATAGCCCTGGGTTGTTTCTTTAACAAACTTAAAGGAAAGGGGGGACAAAAAACGGTTTGAGCAATAGACTTCCATACAGATCAAACTGACAGAGCTGGTCATTTTATTTTTTATCATCATCAGGACATCCAGGGCAATTTCTCCAGGTGCAACTGCTTTTCAGTCTAGAAAACAAGCAGGGAGAGTTTCAAGAGGCAATGGGGGATCAGCCACCTGAGCTAGAGGTAGCAAGGGCAAATTTGCTCATCCCACATGCAATATGAAGCCAAGGGGAAGGGCCACCGCTCAGTAGCAGAGAACACGTTTTGTATGCAGAACGTCCTGGGTTCAATCTCAGGCGTCTCCGAGTCAGGCTGGGAAAGACGCCTGCTCGAAACCCTGGAGAGCAGCTGTCAGTCAGTGTATTCAGTACTGAGGCAAATTTCATAATTAGTTGTCTCATTGGTCAAAACTCATGCATTTATAATGCTCGCCTTTGTAGCGAGTTTGGATTGCCGTTTTACAAATTCATTATTAATCTTTTTTAAAAATTTAATTTTATTTTTTTAAAAAAAAATTCAACAATACAAACATTAACTAAATAACACACATACAACTTATATAGTGCTCCCATCACCACGGGACCAAATAATACATTATATCTCTATGATCTATAATTATTCATTATTCCAAAAAATACAACATATTTTGACACGGCAATGCTCCCTTTCCCCTTGTTTAACACAAAGTCCAAAAATAAACCCCAAATATCCTTAAAAATATTTTTCTCTAATTGCCCCCTTTTGCATTTGATGTTACAAGTCAACATATCATTTAAAGCCATATCCCATACTTCTTTATACCAATCGGTGATAGAGAAAACTTGCTGAATTTTCCATTTTCTTGCTATCATTAGTCTGCCTGCCGTTAACAAATTTATAATTAATTCTTTAACAAATTCATTATTTAATCTGAGAATAGATTGTGAGCTTCGGAACATTCACAGTCTGCATCTTAACCACAGCATGTGCTACGTTGGTTGCTTTCCATTTAGGGAAAGGTTGCCATATGAACACTTCCCACAAACCAATCACATTCAAAGAAAGAGCCATAAAGATTGTATACACGTCCATATGCAGATCTGTATCTCTCTCCTCCGTATACGAACCAATAGGCAATGGCGATGGTGAGTAAACATTATGTAGAAAGGCCATGTGGAAATAACCAATCAGGAAAGGGTACATAATATGGTGACACACATGATGTTATGACACATTACACTGTTACAAACTACAGCTCCTAAGATGCAGTTTGATACTGTGCATGTATGAAAGCTCGCATGCACAGAATAATAAGTTGAATCAAAGGAGAACTCTCAGCTGAACAGATGAATTCGTTACTTCCTGAGGAAATAGCAGATTCGTTTGGAGTAAAATCACCCATCGCTAAGATGAACTGACTCAGTATAAGGCACAGGGCCAATGCAAGGTTTCCCACTACTACCTGAGGTGAGAAGACACATGCTGCTGCCACTGCTGCTGCCACCCATGACCGCTTCCTCCTCCCTCCCCCTCAATGCCTCATGCTGAGGGGTGCTGGGGAGGGGCAATCTCCAGGATCACCTCACCAAGAATGACTAACTCTGAGAAAGGACCCCTCAAAGTGAGGCATTTGGGCATGGCAGGTTCTGTGGTGAGCTGCACTGGCTGGTTTCCTGGTGTGGCATTGGCCAATGGAACTAGAGTCTGCATGCCCACCAATGCCTTTCTCTGAGGGTTCCTCAGAGTGAGGCATCAGGTGGCCAGGGTTCTGGAGAGCAGCCAGCTTGGCTGTCCGGAGCACTGGGTGGGCTGATGCCTTACCTGGAGGCCCCCTCAGAGCAAGGCACTGGCCCGCCACTCTGGAGAGCCACAACAAAAGCTTTTCCACTGTGGCATTTGCTGCAGCAGCGGAATAGCCAGCAGGGCTCTTCAGAGTGGCCCCTGACATTTCCATCACTCTGAGAGGTCCTCAGAGTGTGGCATAGGGCTGGTAGCAGCCACTCCAGAGAGCTGTGCTGTAAAGTTTGTGCAGGGCCACCTCTAGGCTGTCTGCCATTTTAAGAGCAATGGTCCACAAGGAACACAATGGGATACGCTTGCCTTTTAGATACTCTCAAGATATCAAGGGTGCTCTTGCATGAAGCTCCCTGCAAATATCATTCTGAAATTTGGGAGGCTTGAACCCCTCAGAAAATATCTGAGGTTTTCACCTAATTATGCCAAGAAATTAAAATGTTATTGGTAGTTCCCTTAAAAACAAATAAAAAATCAACATATAAAGACATGTAGCACAAATACCCCCTTACCTATTTTTATGAAATCTGGCAGGTGCAATCCCCTCCTAAAAGGTTACTAAGCTTGCAAATAGCACCTAATGCTGGCCAAGAGAAATATATTATAGCCATTTTTTATTTCCCATAATAGTCAGTGGGAGGCACAAAATCTCAGATCTATGAATCTTCACTTGGGTTCAAAGCAGACTGACTTCGGATCAATCCACACCAAATGGGTCCTGAAGCACTATTCTGGATTTTCTGTTGACTCTTGGGGTCAGTGCACACCTCTGCTGAATCCAGATGGATTCAAACCCAGACTTTTAAGAGCTAAGGCAGGGATGGGTGAACGAGTGATGTTCAAGATTGCTAGGATTCGCCAAACGTCATCTTGCTGCTTTTCTCATGCCCAATTCCCATTCATGTTTACAATCACTGCTTGCGAATGGGGAACTTGTGGAAATCAAGCAGCGATCGAACAGGAGATTTGTGCAAATCTCCTGAAATTTATGCAAATCTCCCCAAATTTGCACAAATTCGCACAAATTTACAAAATAAATGAATAAATAATCCTCCATAGACTAAAGAGGGGCTGATTCAGTCTACTGAGGAAATGTGTGCAAATTAGGAAATTTGAGCAAATTAAACTGGGAATCAGGAATGAGACGAATGTGAGCTACGTGTTTGACAATTTGCAACTATTTTCAGTGGACACAACTGTGATGGTATGATATTGCATGTAAACTAATATGTGTAAATGTGGTAAGTACAGTAATGTGTTCCTGTTATGAGTCTATGGCTACAGGTAGCTATTCCTGTTGCATCTCTGTGTTTTATGGTAGGTATGTCTATGGTGAGTGAGAAATGATGGGCAGGAAGAATGGTGGATTTGCATATGTGAGCTGATTGGCTGAGAGAGTGAAGGGGGAGTGAAGTGTGCTGTGCTGTGTGAGGCAGATTAAGTTAGTTGGGAGTTTAGTCAGACAGTCAGATTGATCAGAGACAGTAGTTAGAGTTAGTGAGTGTAGGAATGATTAATGTGAACAGATGGTGAGGGTGAATTTAGAAATAGAACAGGATAGGAGATTAAATAGTATCAACTGAAACTTACATATTGAACTTATTTTCAAGAAACGTTTGTAGTTTAAATAAACTTTACTTTGTTTGTTAAAGCAACATGTGCGAGAAGCAGTGCTTTTACATATTGTCAGAGAAAACATGAAGGTGTTTATTAACATAAGGTGGGGGTAATATAAATCCGAGGGTCACTGTGAGAGTTGTAGAGGTAAGGGTTATAGAGAGAAAACCCCTCACCTTACAAAAACACACCCACAACTCCAAAAGGAAGGCCAAAAAAAAAAAAAAAAAGGAGGCCCTATGACATTCTCCAACCTTGGGTCCCCAGATGTTTTTGGCCTACAACTCCCAGCATGCCCCAGCCAGGGTAGCTGGCTGGGGCATGCTGGGAGTTGTAGGCCAAAAACATCTGGGGACCCAAGGTTGGAGAACACTGCCCTATGAGGTGAGGGGTGTGACAACAACATCTTTGCGCTCATGCTACTCATGTTCAGGGCTTCAAACAGGGCATGCGCTCCCAGGTTTTGCAGCAAAAACTAAATTATCGTACATCCCCTAAATTAA
The DNA here is from genome assembly GCA_021292165.1 of Shinisaurus crocodilurus. NCBI lineage: Eukaryota > Metazoa > Chordata > Lepidosauria > Squamata > Shinisauridae > Shinisaurus > Shinisaurus crocodilurus. The sequence goes on from CM037876.1 coordinate 13,542,009, forward strand.
GCACTCAGATCCCTGGGCCTGGCAGGCTGTTTCAGTCAGTTTCCATTTCTCCCACATTTGTTCATTTAATCCCAAGTTCTTTCAGCCCCAAATACAAACAAATGTGTGAATTTTGGTAGGTTCTTATCAAAAATGATCTGAAACGAAATTATTGCCTGCAGGAAGACGCCAGGCCCTCAAGTGCTTGGAGTTCAGGCAGGGTGAGTTTTTCTTTCACCACAAAGGCATTCCCAAATACAGTTACTTTAGGTTGGATTGAGGCCCGGGCAGAGCAAGCACCTACCCCCTGCTGTGTAAAAATGGCAATGGCTCTGTGTTCATAGGATAGGATCATAGAGCTGGAAGGGGCCTACAAGGCCATTGAGTCCAACCCCGGGCTCAATGCAGGAAACTGGAGGTGGGGTCCCCCATCCAAATAATAACCAGGCCTGACCCTGCTTAGCTTTCCACACTCAGACAAGCGGAGCGCCAGTGTGAGCCACAGGCCTGTACTTTGGGAGGTAGTACACAGACTGGATTCCTGCCCGGTGTGGCCCATATTCAGGATCCACTGTAGTTTGCAGTCCTGGCACTGGAGAAAGGCAAAACACAAACCCTGTCAAAACTGACTGAAATTTCATTACAAACTTAGAGAACCATGAAGACCTAAATAGGACTGATATCATTATCACCCCCCCCACACACACACAGCCCATTTACATGCAGGAAATTGATATCAGGTCTTCAGCCCAAGCTGAAATCTCTAATATCTAATATAGGGCACCCAGCCAGATCCAGTGGAAAGCTTCTTTAATGATAAGAATAAATGATGAACTCATTTTATGAAAACCCCCTTCATATGCTAAATACTTTGTGTCTGTGACAGAGAAGAGCCCACATTTGTACATGCTTTTTGCACATCCTGTAATTAAAATAGACTTCCACTTTAAGCCCAATATCTAGCCTCACTTACTCATGCTGTAGTTACATCTGGATGGACTATTGGAACCTCTATTTGGGGCCGCTTTTGAAATATGGTTTGGAAACCCCAGCTGGTACAATATGCAGGCACCATGGTGCACTTCAGTTAGTACATAAGAACATAAGAAGAACCCTGCTGGATCAGACCAAGGGTCCATCTAGTCCAGCATGCTTTTCACACCTTGGCCAACCAGCTGCCCACAGGATCTCACAAGAAGGACATGAGTACAACAGCACCCTCCTGCCCATATTCGCAAGGAACTGGTATACATAGGCATACTGGAGGTAGCACAGAGCCATCAGGACTAGTAGCCATTGATAGCCTTCTCCTCCATGAATTTGTCCAATCTCCTTTTAAAGCCGTTCAAATTGGTGGCCATCCCTACATCTTGTGGAAGTGAATTCCATCGTTTAACTATGCACGGTGTGAAGAAGTTCTTCCTTTTCTCTGTCCTGAATCTCCCACCGACCAGCTTCATCAGGTGACTCCTTTGGGTTCTAGTATTATGAGAGAGGGAGAAAAATGTCTCCTTGTCCACTTTCTCCACACCATGCATAATTTTGTGTTCAATATTTGGAGCACATTACACTGTTTTTATAGCAACTGCATTGGGTTTTGTTTGTTTTTTAGTTGTTTCCAGTCGCAGCATAAGTGCTGGTACTGACCTTTAATTCCTGAATGGCCAGGGATTGCCTTTGCCCAGATGAACTCACCCAAGCATTAAGATTGCCCTCAGAGGCCCTCTCTGGCCTTGTCACCACTGAAAGTCAGGCTGCTGGGCATTGGGACCAGGTAGTTTTTGCTGTTTGGGCACCACAACTTTGGAATACCCTCAGTGGGGAGATCCAACAGGCTCCCCATCTTCCTGATTTAAGGTGGGCTGTGGAAACTTATCATCATCATCATCATCATCATCATCATCATCATCATCATCATCATGATCCCAGAAATGCATTTGATGTGCACGTGGTTCTCTGCTAACTGTGTTTTATGCTTTCTCCAGTTTTCTTATTGCTATTTTATTGGTTGTGTTTTTATAATAGTTTTTACTGTTTATCGGTGTTTTGAATGTTGGTTTGAGTACAATTTATGGAGAAAGGTGGGGTAGATAGATAGATAGATAGATAGATAGATAAGCATTAGATCTCTCCCTAATGTCCCATTTCACCTCTGTGAAGTCACACCAAGCAAAGTCAAGTGCGGAAATCTGTCTCCATACACAGATCACAGACTGATAGATCTCAGGTTTATTTATTTATTTAGTGATATTTATGAATCACATTTATTAAAGAAATGTCTAAGTGATGCACAGAGAACAAGATTGCCTTCTCGGGAAAGCCTGCTGAAAAAGGTATGTTTTTAGTAGGCACAGAAAATCCATAAGGGTTGATGCCTAAATTGGAACTCCCTCCCACTACCAATTAGGCATCAACCCTTCTGGAGAGCAAGTGCTATGAACTAAAAGCCCTGTTCCGAGTCACCATGAACTGAATCTCCAATTCTTGGGTACCTCTTGAGTACAAAAACCCGGAAGGGTTGGTGCCTGCCTAATCTGTATTGGTAGGGAATTGAAGAGTGTGGGTGCTATGATACTAAATGCCACATTCTGAGCCATCATGGATAAAACCTCTGAAAACTTTTGTATCTTCTGATGAATGTAGTAAGTGAGTAGGCTGGTAGGGGATCAGGCAACCTCTTAAGTGTCCTGGTCCTAAGTTGTCTAGGTTCTTTGCAAACAAGTACCAAAACGCTAAATCTGGCTTGACAGTATACAGGCAGTGTGCAGTTCCCTCAGTATAGGTGAAATATGCTGGTGAGCTACCAACCGGGCTGCAGCATTCTGCACCAACTGCAGCTTCCAGACCAACCTTAAGGGCAGCCCCACATACAGTGCATTGCAGTAATCCAGTTTTGAGGTTACCAATGCATGGACCACAGTGGTCAAGCTATCTCTGTCCAAGAATGGACGTAACTATCTTACTTGCTGGAGCTGGTAAAAGGCACTCCTCGCCACTGAAGACACCTGTACCTCCAGTGACAGTGCTGGATCAGTGATCAGCCCTCAGGCTATGCAGTTGCTACCTCAGGGGGAGTGTAACCCTAACCAGAACAGGCAACTGATCCAGTTCCCAGACATGGCAGCCGCTCACCCACACAGCCTCTGTCTTTCCAGGATTCAGACTCAGTTTACTGGCCCTCATCTGGCCCATCCCTGCATCCAGGCCCATCCCTGCATCCAGGCAGGGACATCTGCACAGCCTCCCCTGTTTCAGATGTCACAGAGAAATAGAGTTGGGTGTCATCAGTGTATTGGTTGCACCTCACACCAAATTCCCTAATAACCACTCCCAACGGCTTCATATAAATGGGGACAAAATAGTCCCCTGTGGTGCCTGCCGCCTCACAGCCTAAATGCCAGTGGGCTGATGAGCACGCTGCCGCAAAAGTACTCTCTGGGACTGACCCTGTAGATAGGAACAGAACCACTGAAGAATGATGCCTCTCCAATACCCATCTCACATAGTCAGTTTTAGTTATATTTTTCTTGGGCTTCCATGTTCTGGCCGTCTTAACAAATATATGTTTGGAGGCGCATCATTCAGAAAACAATCTCATCTCTTTTTTTTCTTTCTCTGTTTGACCTTACATTCCCGTCTCAGATGAGAGGTTAAGCTTACTAGCAGGCATAACTTTTGTAAGCAGCCCGGAGAACATTTTTTGTTGGGTGTCATGTAAATACCATAGATAGATAGATAGATAGATAGAATAATTAAGTTGCATGCACGTGGGAAGGAGGAGAATTGAGCAGCATTCAGCAGGTAGTGGTGGTATCTGTTGGGGTTGGACATTGCAAGGCATTCTGGCAAAAGGCATTCAGAGCTGGGATGAAAGAAATGTGGACTTGGATGTTCTCTGAAGGGACAGAGATATGGAGATAGGAACAAGGAAGTGAGGAAGAGAAGCTTGCAACGATCCAGCAAAATGGAAGGCCAGAGCCTGGAGATTAATAACGTTCCACTTGCTCAATTTAACCTGCCTAGACCTTCTTTGATTGCCAATGAAAGAGCCACAGGGGAGAAGAACGACAACACTGATGAAATAGATTTATGGATGAGCAATACATTATTTTCTTTGATTTGCCATTGCTAAATGTGTGGGTTTTTCAGACCCTCAGCTCTAACTGTTTAATATCTTATGCATCAAATTTCACAAGACTCCTGATGGGCTTTGCAATTACTAATCCATCATAATAGCACCCTGAGGATTTGCATTCTGCAGTTATTCCTCAAAGAGGAATTTATGCTTGTGGCTGTTTTTGAGAGTCTTAAGCGTTACCATGATGGGTCCTTTCCCATTCCTATCCTCAGAGTGGATCTATACATTCACAATATCAGTGTGGTTAATATTAGTATTTCCTGCATTGAGCAGGGGGTTGGACTCGATGTCTTTATAGGCCCCTTCCAACTCTACTATTCTATGATCCTACGGTACAGCACTGCTGAGATAATGTCATTTCAAACTCCAGGTAGAGGACTGCATGCTTGAATGCTTCCCAGCATTAAAAAGTCTCCCTGCACCTAGAAAGCTTGTTTGGGAGAAGGATAAGCTAGAATTCTTCTATGAGACTTGCAGGCTTTCTATGTCCATGGAGCAGTTATTACATGAGAAGCACTTTCAGTCCAAATGCCCTTGAAGTGATGCACAAATTGTAAAGGGTTTCCTTAGGGGGTCCACACTGTGAGGAAAGCACATTTGGAAACTCATAGAAGAGAAGGAGATGTTCCGTTCATGTATGAGGCTCTATAGGATGCATGGAAGCACGCCTGTATGCATAGGAAATAAATGATTATGGCGAATGGACATAATACGGGTACGGGATGGGGTGGGGGTGGGAGACAAGAAAGGGTACTAGTAGTGCCACTGCTACAGTTTTTATACTTTATGCAATAGGTGATACACCTATTCCTCTTTACACAAAGCTATGCTGGCTGGGGCATGCTGGGAGTTGTAGGCCAAAAACATCTGGGGACCCAAGGTTGGAGAACACTGGGCTATATAGTGGACAGGTGGACTTGTAATCATGCACACTTGCTCAAGATCACACACACACACACACATAATTATGACATCATTTGTGCAAATTTCAAGACACCCCCCCAAAAAAGTGTGCAAAATACAATTTTTGCAAATGGCGTAATTCGGGGGGAAATGTGCAAGACTTTTACGGAATCAGAAAAAATAATTTCCTACAGTCCACCATTACTTCCTGGACTGGAAACATTGTGAAATCCCATCGAGCTTGAATGGAACAGAATTCCCAGCATCTTAGAAAATAACCAGCTCCACAGTGAACTGGCAATGGTTCTGATCTTGCATGAATTAGCGCCTGTATGGCTGCTGCTGAGTCTAGTCAGTAGTACACCCTGTGCCTCCACAGTCACTTACAGACCCATCGCTAGAGTCTACACATTTTTTTAGAATTTCCTCCTTTTATAATTTTATTTTTGTAATTTTATCCTGGAAGACAGTCTTACTCAGTCACGAGTGATCGCCTACTTCTACTACACCCTGTGCATTCCAGCCTGGAATAGGATAAGATACTTTACAGAATATAAACATGGCACAGCCCCTATTCACAAGACTTACAGTACTAGACAGACAAGAATGGCATGTGTGTGCCTGAGAGGGAGACATAAATGGAGTGGAATAAAGCAACTGATGGCATTTTTAAAACTAAAAATCAAAATTGGAAAAGTGAAAGAGCATGAGAATCACCCAGATGGATCAGGCCAAGGGTCCATACTGTGCAGCCTTCCACAGCTTGGGTCCCTCCAGATGTTTTAGATTACAGCTCCCATCAGCCCCAGTCAGTATGGTCAGGGTTCAGTAGTAGGAAGTAGTAGTATGTATTAGGGGAAGACATCTGGATGGACCCAGTTGGGGAAGACTGATGCAATGCAGCATCCTGTTTCCAACAGAGACTACCCAGATGTTTTGGGAAGCCCACAAGTAAAGAGAGCAGGTCAACAGCCCTCCCATGTTTCTCACTAGCATCTGGTATTCAGAATGAGTGATGAGCGAGTGACTTATAGATGAGTGAGGGGATTGCTTTCTCTACTGGTGGGCCAATTCTTAGTAAGGGTTTCCCCCACCCCCAAAAAGGGTCTTTCTCCCCACAAAAATATATGATAGGCTGCCACCTGTCAGGTTAACTTCCTGACAAGGGCCCCTCTGTTCATTCCAACTCTAGGAAAAGATTAAAAAATGGAGACACTTTGTATTTACTTGCCCAAAGCCCAAAAGACACAAAACTTAACAATACCTTCTGAAATATCCTAAAGACACAAGGGGTAGCTTAGCAACCATGCAGTCTTACATGTAGGGAAGGTTTACCGGTAGTATGAAATCCCCTTTTAAAATGATGCAGCCAAGCGTCCAGATATAAAAAAGTTAATGTATCTGGGAAAAGGGGGAAGGACAAGGGAAAGCAGCAATCAAATGAATTCCAGATGAAAGTCAATGAAGTCAATTTAATGAATCTAGTTACATGTCATCTACTTGAGTAGAATATTGGGTTTCAGAGCATATGCAGAGTTGCTGGCAGAGAAGAGGGTGACAGATATTTGGGCTTTTGATATATGCCATTCCAAGAGATGAACTGGAATGGAGAATCGGAGTTTATGTGAATCTGAAATCAGTGAAAACTGGTCATTTAGTGGAGATGGACTTTTATATCCAATGGGAAGATAAACTACATTTATGATGTCACTGAGGGTTGCAGTCAGCATCCCAATACTTGGTCTTTCTGAGCTTTCTCCATCCCCCCCACCCACAAGGTATTCTTGGTCAACCAGCACTAGCTCAGTTCCCATCAATGTATACATGAAATTAATTTTTTTTTTTTGCCCCAGCATGCATCACTTTACACTTGCTTGCATTGAACCACATCTGACAGCTTGAGGCCCATTCTCCCAGCTTGGAGAGATCCTTTGTGAGTTCTTCACAATCCCATTTTGATTTAACCACCCTAAATAATTTGGTGCCATCAGCAAACTTGGCCACCTCATGGCTGCTTACTCCTAATTCCAGATCATTCACAAACAAGTTGGAAAGCATTGGTCCCAATACAGATCTTTGTGAGACCTCATTGTTTATATCCCTCTATTGGGAGAATTTACCATTTGTTATGGCTTATATATTAGTAGAGAGGTGATGATGGGGACTCAGTGCTTGAAGTATTTTAGAGCAGTGGGTGGATCCAGCATAGTGACTTAATTTTTCAAGGCATAATTCAGACTCTCTTGCATGATATGGTTTGAGAGTCACTGGTTTTTTATTGATCTTAAATGCAATGTCCATAAAATGTACAATATCTAAAATGCCAACACTTCCATCTCTGTTCTAAAAAAGAATGATGGCTGTTGACTTGCACCACGTTACAAACTTTTTCCCAGCATGCTGAAAGTATAAAGTTAACTGTGACCTGCAATTAGCAAGACTAGACACTGAGGCAGTGACTCCATAGCCAGCCCACCCTCCTGTGCTCTGAATAGCTCATTCGGCCAGCATGATCTCGGCTCGTAATTATCAGAAAAAAAGGCCTGGCATCTGTGTCAATGCATCAAAGGCCTCACCAGTGTGTTCACTGGGTTTCTAATTAAAACATCAAGCAGGTAACACATGTCTCACTTCCTTTCCTGGAATGCTTGTGTTGACAGGCAGAAATCTATTTTCATTCTGCTCATTGCAATACGCCGCCTTTAAAATGCTGTGAAGTTGGCACTGAATAGGAAAACAGGATGGATAGATTGAGAGCATGCCCCCCTCCCCAATGCATGCCATCTTCTGCAGAGCCTGCCCTCTTGTCTCCTGCCATCATATCCAACACAAAGAGGGCATGGAATGTACTCTCAGATGACAGCAACAGTTCAGGGAGAAAGACTGCAAGAGATGATATGCAAAGCAGTAGGTTATGCCAGGAATCACTGGGATTCCTCTGAATTAGGGCTGATTAAAGACATATGCATTAATTAATCGCATACTTTTTAGTTGATCTATCTAGATTATTTTTGCATATGGGTACAAACATTAGTTCTGAAGCAAGAAGCATGCTTTCTTTAGATGATGTACACATGTGTGAAGCAGGCATCAACTTGGAAGAGGCATTCCATGTGTGAGAGAAGGGAGAATGTCTCTTTTGAGATAAATCTTTGCATCTGCAGTTTAAGTTATACTGATGATGTGTTTAAAAAACAAAAACCAACACACAACATCTACTTCTTAATTAATTAGGGACTCCTCCTCCTCCTCCTCCTCCTCCTCCTCCTCCTCCTTCTTCTGTGGGAGCCTGTTAAGTGCATTGATTTAATGCAAATGAGGGATCATGGGGCCATCCAGGCTGGCCCGTCATGACAACATGACGGCAACAGTTTGGGACAACAATGGCTCCCATGGTGCTCCATTTAAAATGGGATCAGGTGTTAAACAGGGATGTGTTATCGCCCCAACATTATTTGCTATTTTCATCGCCATGATTTTTACATCTTGTCGAGGGGAAACTTCCCACTGGTGTGGGAATTATATATCGAACAGATGGAAAGCTTTTTAATCTCAGTAGGCTGAAAGCAAAAAGTAAGGTAATTACAACCTCCGTTGTGGAACTTCAGTATGGTAATGATAATGTGGTCTCCGCACATTCAGAGGATGATCTCCAAACTATCCTAAATGCTTTTGCAGAAGCATACGAAAAACATGGTCTCTCACTTAACATCAAAAAAACCAAAGTGCTTCATCAGCAAGTGCAAGTTAACCCTTTGGTGATGCCATCTATCCAGCTTGGTAGGGCAATACTGGAAAATGTCGATCATTTTCTCTATCTTGGCAGCTATCTTTCTGTTACAGCTAACATTGACAGTGAAATCCAGCATCGTTTGAGTTCCGCAAGTGCTGCATTTCCTCGAATGAAACAGAGTGTTCGAGGATCGGGATATTTGTAAGGAGACCAAAACGCTGGTTTATGAAGCCATTGTATTGCCAACTTTATTGTATGCCTGCGAAACATGGACTATCTATAAACGTCACTTCCACCTCCTTGAAAGATTTCATCAACGTTGCCTCCGGAAAATCCTGCGAATTACTTGGGAAGATAGGCGAACAAATGTCAGTGTACTGGAAGAAGCAAAGACTACTAGTGTTGAAAAAATGATCCTTCAACGCCAACTTCAGTGGACCGGTCATGTTGTTCGAATGCCTGACTGCCGTCTCCCAAAGCAGTTACTTTATTCCCAACTCAAGGATGGAAAGCGGAATATCGGTGGTCAGTATAAGAGGTTTAAAGATGTTCTTAAGGCTAATCTAAAAAAATGCAATATAAACATCGAAAACTGGGAAGCTCTGGCCCATTAACAATCTAACTGGAGGTTGGCCTTTCACAAAGGTTCTATGGACTTTGAAGAAGCCCGAGTGCAAGGTGAAAGGGAGAAACGTGCTAAGCGAAAAGCACATCAAATGAATCCTTTACAGGACCATCTTCCATCTGGTAACCTGTGTCCTCACTGTGGGAAGCTGTGTGGATCTAGAATTGGCCTCCACAGTCACTTACGGACCCATCGCTAGAGTCTACACAATTTTTCTTTAGAATTTCCTCCTTTTAAGATTTCCTTTTTGTAAATTTTTATCCTGGAAGACAATCTTACTCGTTCACGAGTGATCGCCTGATGGTGATGATGATTGTTCATGTAACATTTTTAATGTATTTATTATTTTCTACATTTATTATTTTTACATTGTTTTTTATGTTGTATAACAACAACAACAACAACAACAACACCCAGCAGGTCTTGCCTTGGCCCTTATGAACTGAGTGTGTGCCCTGGAATATGCCCTGGAATCCTCTCCTTGTGATGATAAGGATTCCCTTCCTTATCATTTTGAAATCCCTCTGTGATAATCCCCCCCCCCCAATTTGGGATTAGACAAGTAACAGGCCACAATACCTGTTGTGTCAATTGCTTCAGTTTACCTGATCTCATTTCACCCAAATAAAAGAGTGGTAGGAGTGGGATCTGAGACAGAAAAGAGAAATAAACAGTCAGCCACTTCCAGCTCAGAGAGCTTCAAGCAACTGGAACTAATCAATTACATTTGAATTTATGGCTTCAGTATGCCTTTGTCATCCCCTGCATAGATCATTATCTGTATTTACCTTTCTGCTGAAATGCATTAAGGGGAAAATCTCATCCCATTATTGGTAATTATTTACTGAATGGACATTTAGGGGCTGTTCCCAAAGTCAGAACTAACAAGGAGATAACACACCTAGTGCTCCGGTGTCTGAGAGAGAGGGTGTAGAAGGTTCTGCAGCTGAAATTAAACATGACAGGAACTGTGCAGCTCCTCTTGGAAGCCGTGCCCCTGTGTCCCCTGTCACTTCTGCTTTATGGGGAAGGGCAGAGCAGAAGGTCATAAAAATGTAGGTACATAAGAGTCATGCTGAATCAGACCAAAGACCTATCTAGGCCAGCATTCTGTTCCCACAATGGTTAACCAGATCTGTCTGCAGAAAGCCCGGAAGCAGGACACGAGCACAGTAGCACCTTCACACTTGTGTTCCCCCGGCAACTTGTACTTAGAGTCCTACTGCCTCCAATAGTCACCATGGTGACTAGCCGTGTATAGCCTTATCCTCCATCAACTTGTACGCTTCAATCCCTGGCATCTCCAGGTAGGGTTGGGGAAAATTGAGAGCTGCAGGCCGTCAAGGGAGACAACAATGATGGATGGACCTATGGTATTTGTTGGATAATTAAAACTGCAGTCAAAACCTATGGCTAATGTTTCACCAGGTAATTGGGTGAAATGGTTAAGAGCACTGATACCTTCTAGGGTAGTTTTCCTAGAAGGTACTCATTGAATTATTAACAGCCTGAACAGGAAGTGGGCGTTGCTCCCAGCTTCTTTCTTTTTCTGTTCAGACTCTAGTGAGCGTGGCACCACCAGGTTGTTGTCTCCATGTGGTCCTTGTAGCAGCATGTAGCCAGAGTTGCTGGTCTGAACTTCACAAGTTCAGACCCCAAGTAACTACAAATGAACTTGTAACCAACTGTAAGAAACGTCTTTTAAGCCTGCCTGAATGAAACTGCATAATCTGAGTGAGTAAATGTTACTTTTAACTTTTACAAGACTGTGTCTCTGATTATTGTTCTGAGGGAGAGAAAAGGGGGCAAAACCAGGGAAATCCAGTCTGCCTTAAAGCATCCTGGATTACCAAATACTAACTGGCTAACACTAGCCAAATCTAAGCTTCTTTTACGCTGGAAAGGGACTGTACTCTGCTGATCTAACTAACGTGAGATAGGAAGGATATTACTCCACAATATATCCTCTTCTAGTATCTTTTTCAAGTCCCAACAGTATTTGCTCTATTTTGTGATGAGTTTCCCTTTCCCTTCAAGTGGTAGCCAATGAACATAAGAACATAAGAAGAGCAATTCTAGATCAGATCAAGGGTCCATCCAGTCCAGCATTCTGTTCACACAGTGGCCAACCAGCTGCCCACAGGATCACACAAGCAGGATATGAGTGCAACAGCACCTTCCCGCCCAGGTTCCCCAGCAACTGGAGTACAGTCATGCCTTGGATTGAGAGCATAATTCGTTCCGGAAACGTGTTTGTAATCCAAAACACTCTTATATCAAAACGAAATCCCCCCCAAAAAAAATTTGTACAGAGATTTTTAATTTAAGCCGTACTACAGTAATTGTATTGCAAGACGTCGCTTGTATATCAAGTAAAAAAAAAAATTAAATAAATATTTAAAAATTTGCTTGTCTTGCAAAACGCTCTCAAACCAAGTTACTTGCAATCCAAGGTATTACTGTCCATAGGCATGCTGCCTCTGATACTGGAAGTAGGGTGGGGTGAAGAAACTCACAAGGCTAAGATCTTCAGTAGAGTAGAGTACCTTCTACGGGTGCCTCTGTCATCAGGGAGAGGGCCTTCTCAGTGGCAGCACTGTATGCTCTCCCCAAAGAGACTTCTCTCATACCTACTTTGCTATCATTTTAGTGCCAGACAAAAACCTTGGGTTACTTAGGAAGTGGCTGAGGAGTGTGCATGAGGAAGAAAGAAAGCCAATAAGCATGAAAGCAGTGACATCTACTGCTCCTTTTTCACCCCACTACTGTTGTCTGGGCCAGAGCAAGAGGCAGGTGAACAAGCACAACTCCAGGGATTCTGGATTAGTGGGACCCTAGTGGGGCATGTGGGCACTCAGCAGTTACCCGGTCATGTCAACCCCTAATGCAGGTTCTGCTGTGTCCCTTAGAACAGTTGTTTTCAAGCTTTTTATCTCAAGGGAATCATTTCCATGTCAGTTTGTCCACCAAGAAACCCCTATATCTCTGGCATGGGACCTCTGTCTATTGCAAAGGATTCTGGGGCATATTATGGGATGCAAACTTAGTTCACAAGGGACACTGGCTATTTAAATCACCCAAAACTTCCCTTTCTTTCTTTCTTTCTTTCTTTTATTTTTTATTTATAATATGTATATACCAGCCCAATCTCTCTGAGCAGCTCACAAAAAAAACCCCATAAAATATAACAGAAAACTATTGACAGTTTAAAACAGAAGAAAGCCAAAGTAAAGGGCAGAGGGGTTTTTGTTTGCTTTTGTTTGCTTTTTGTTTTTAAATGCAGCCACAGTGTAAAGATTTAAAAACACAATAACACTGTTAAAAAAAATGGAACTATTGGACTAAAAAACCCAGGAAAATGAAAAGTTCTGCACCTGGCACCATAAAGACCGCAATGTAGGCACCAGATGAGCCTCGCTGGGAAGGGCATTCCACAACTGGGGTGCCACAGTGGAAAAGGCCCTCTTCTTAGTAGCCACCTGCCTCTACTCATTTGGTGAGGGCACCTAAGGGAAGATCTCTGAAGATGATCTTAGGGACAGGGATGTATATATGGGAGGAGATGATCCTTCAGGTAACTTGGTCCCAAGCCATTTTGGATTTGAAAAGTTAATATCATCAGCACTTTGAATTGGGCCTGGAGATGGATTGGAAGCCAGTGCAGATCACAAAACATTGGTGTAATATGAACATATTGACCAGTCCCTATTTAACAATCTCATTGCCCTATTTTGCACCAGCTAGATTTTCTGGACTGTTTTCAAAGGTAACCCCATGTACATTGCAGTAATCCAAATGAGGGGTTTGGATTGCTTTCTTCTTGGGCTCCTGCACTCTGTCTTCAGCCAAGCCCTGGGGGAATCCTCCTTGGACAGCCCACCTCCCAGCCCTAATGTGTCACCTTGCAGGCTGTTCATGCTCACGACGAGGCCTCCTGCAAAAATCATGAGGTTGACCGAGAAGGAAGGAGTGTGTTCCCATCATCAGTGCTGCTCCTCCCCACCTACTCTAGTAGGGAACTGGTGGTACCACACCATGCCTCTGATGTCCCAGGAACCTCTCTCTCTCTCTGCGTCAGCTGCTCTGTTCTGCCACAAAAACTGGGGCCTTGCCTCCAGAGGGACCATCTCTCTATCAGCAGCATCTGCAGTTGCTACCCACGCAACACTAGACACCCAGCCCATGAGGTTCTTGGCATATCCTCTGTCTCTGGCAAATTCTAATGCCCTTCCCGCTTGCATCTCCCTTCCCAACTGTGTCTCTTTGCTTGCTCTCTGAACTGTACATCAGCTCTTTAACCAAAATCCTTCATACTGCATTTAGAACCAAATAACGCATTACTATGTTCATCTTTGTGAAATGTTCTCCTAACTATTACCTCGGGCATTCATTTAGCAGATTCTCCTAGTGCGAAAGCATTGACATTGTTCAGGTTAATGGCACAATGATTAAGAATGAGCATTTGCGGATGAACAGTTTCTTAAAGCCTCATTGTTTTCCCCACTAGCACAATGAGAGGATATGGAATGTGTGGCACTTTTTGTAGATCAGAAGTCAAGTCACACAATGTTTCAAAGTAGAAGAGCCCTGCTGGATCAGACCAAGGGTCCGTCTAGTCCAGCATTCTGTTCACACAGTGGCCAACCAGATGCCCACGGGAAACCCACAAGCAGGACATGAGTGCAGAAACAGCACCCTCCCGTCCATATTCCACAGCAACTGGGATACATAGGCATACTGCTTCTGATACTGGAGGTAGCATATAAGCAATCAGGACTAGTAGCCATTGATAGCCTTCTCCTCCATGAATTTGTCCAATCCCCTTTTAAAGCCATCCAACTTGGTGGCCATCACTGCAACTTGTGGAAACAAATTCCATAGGTTAATTATCTACTCTGTGAACATAAGAAGAGCCATTCTGGATCAGACCAAGGGTCCATCTAGCCCAGCATTCTGTTTGCACAATGGCCAACCAGATGCCCACGGGAAACCCACAATCAGGACATGAGTGCAACAGTACCCTCCCGCCCATGTTCCCCAGCAACTGGTGTACATAGGCATACTGCCTTTGATACTAGAGGTAGCATATAGTCAGTCAGGACTAGTAGTCATTGATAGCCTTCTCCTCCATGAATTTGTCCAATCCCCTTTTAAAGCTGTCCAAACTGGCGGCCGTCCCTACATCTTCTGGAAGTGAATTCCATCGTTTAACTGTGTGCTGTGTGAAGAAGTACTTGCTTTTATCTGTCCTGAATCTCCCCCCAATCAGCTTCAAACTTGGGTGATGCTCATTCTGCATGGTGTGTATGTGTATGTGTGTGAGCTTTAATAATATCAATGATTTTGTGCCCAGCTTTGCTGTTCCTATCATCCAAGAAGTTTGGAAGATTCTCTTACTTCTAAAGTTGCCATTCAGTTACCTGTACAGCAGGAGTTCAGAAAATCACCCCCCCACACTTCCTCTGGCCTCACACCATTCCTCACAAATGCTGAATGCTTGGTGGTTTCCTGGAGTCTGCGCATTTCCCCCATTATAAAAGGTTGGAATGCCTCTCCTAAGGCTTAGTTACTGGCAGTAGGAGCTTTAAACTAAAATGTGTTGGCTGTTTTTTTTTTATCCCCCCCCCTTTTGTCTTAGACACTGCCGACCACTGGAATTCTCCAACAGTCTCAGGGGTAAGGCTCACCATTAGCGGCAGCAATAGGAGAACGTCTTTATTTATTTATTTATTTATTTATTTATTTATTTATTTCATTTATACCCCGCTCTTCAGCCAGAAAAGGCTCTCAGAGCGGCTTACACAAATTAATAATAAGACAGTCCCTTCCCTCAGGCTCACAATCTAAAAGACATGAACACAAAACATCAAGGAACACTGAATATAGTATTTAAAAATATACCTTTTTAAGTATTTTCTTTTTTCTAAGATATGCTTTTGTTTCTTTCTACCATTTTGCATTCAGAGGCATTGTGTGTGGGGGTGGGGGTGGGGTTAGTGGCTGCTACAAAAAAAAAAAAAGTTGGCGAGTAGAGTTGTTGGAGAAATCTGCAACAGATTCAAATGAGTTTGGATGTCTATGAATCTGACCCGCAGATTCCACAGTGGACTGGCCTTTCCCGTGGACTTGCGGACTGGTTTTCTTAGTCTCTGGAATTAGTTGTAGAAAAATTTTAAAAAAGCTGAAAGAAAATGCGCATCCCCCCCCCCCCCCCCGTAGGCTAACATGTGAAAATACACATTTAGGGCCAATTTGTGCATTTTCAGAAGCGCAAATTGCAAATGAATGCAAGTTCGGGTAATTGGGGGAAAAAATCTGATTTCATCAATGAGCAGATGACTGAACAGAAGATGCCTGCCAATACATGAAATGCAGACGGAACGGATGTGACACAATATGTCTATCCCTAGTGGAGAGTATTTGGAGAAAATTCTGCAAAGTTGTCTTCATTTACTTGGGGTGGTAGAGAAAAAAAAAGAAAAAAAATTCTCAGAAAAATATCTTCTGAGCAATTTTGGTTCAGCAGTTCTCGAAGGACTCTTTCCCAGCCTGCTATCTGAGATCCTTTTTGCCTGGAGATGCATGATACAACAGGGTGGGGAAAGAATTTTTCCTGAGATGTGGGTGAGTTGATCGTACTTGGCCTGAAGGGACATTGACCGGCACAGTCTAAGGCAGTGATGGCGAACCTTTTTGAGCCCGAGTGCCCAAACTGCAACACAAAACCAACCTATTTATTTCAAAGTGCCAACACTGCAATTAAACCGGAATACCGAGGTTTTCGTTTTAGAAAAACAACTCATACAGTTGTCCGAACTAATTAACATCTTTTGTCTTAAAAGAAAAACACAATAACAGAGCTTTCAATGACACAAACAGTTTTTTGTTGGGAAAAAAATCAACTCAAAAAATTATTATAGTACTACATTGTACACATAGCCTGAAGGGAATTTATACAAACTTTTTAAATAATTAGGCACATGTATTTTTGGATAAGGGATTCTCAACTTGTAATATGATTATATGCCAGACTGAAATTGTATGGGGCAAGCTTTACTCCGGGTCCTTTCCCTGCTTCTACAGGTGTCGGATTAGTAAAAGTAAAAGTCAACCTGTACTAGGATGAGCAAGATAAACAAGAAAACTAAACATGCTTAACACTTTTTAAACACTTTATGTCTTGGACTGCAAACACTGCATTAGGTAAAAGTTTGCATTGGGCATGCTTTTGCACAATTAATGTGATTTTTGCTATTGTATGCATGCTGATAATTTGTCAAACCTTGGCTCGTACTCCGTTAGTTTGAGAGCAACACATGCAGCACTCAGGTCAACTGTTAGGGCTTTACATCCAAGCCATGCTCTGTGCATCATTCTTCAAAATCTTTTAAATGTGATAACAATGTAGAAAAGAATTCTGTAACAGGAATTCTAGAATAAAATTCTGTTCCACACTGTGAGAAAGAACAAGATCATTAGTGTTTTGCAGAAGGGGACGGTCTTTTCGCGATCTGGTGACCAATGGCTCGAGTGCCCACAGAGAGGTCCCTGCGTGCCAGCTGTGGCACCCGTGCCATAGGTTCACCATCACTGGTCTAAGGCAACATCATATGTTGGCTGTTCCTGTTATTGCACAGGGCTTGCAGCACTGAAGACAACATGAAGATCAGAAACAACAACACCGACAACTGCAGCATCACAGCAAAATTATGGGTTCTCATGCAGAAAAGTGCTGCGGTCGCACATCAAGGAGTGTTTCTTTTGTACGTGAGAGATGGCATGAAAAGGATTGTTGTGGTCCCTTTTCATCCCAGCAGAAGACTGAAAGGAGGCTGGGTTGCCTTGGAGGAGCTGAAGCAAATGAAGTCAACCTAGGAGAGGGGAAAACATCAAAGGAGAAGGTCTCATCCGAGCCCGTCAGCAATAGCAGCTGCAGACAAGATACAGAAAGCAAACCGACCTGCAACTACAAAGAACAGGAACTATAAAGGGGCATGCACTTAACTTCTTCTGATAACCAGCTTTCTCCTCACAGAAATGGTTGAAGTGTTTACCCGGTAACAACCACCACAGTGCTCCTAGTTCTTTTTAGGGAAATAGCAACATTGCAAACAGCAGGGTCAAGAGAAAATCTGGAGAAATGTCCCCCCCCCCCCAGTTCATTTCCTTTATTACATTTCTATATCGTCCAAGAGCTGAAGCTCTCTGGGCGGTTGACAAAGATTAAAACCTTAAAAATACTGTGTGTGTGTGTGTGTGTGTGTGTATACACAATAGCTGAAGCTCTCTGGGCGGTTGACAAAGATTAAAACCTTAAAAATACTATACACACACACACACACACACAAACATACAATACACATTTTTATGGAAGGAGACATTTATTCAGTCAAGACTTGTATACAAACATTTGTGCAATCCAAATCCACACTTTTCAGAATTTTGCAATGCAGTTCATACTGCAGTTCACACAGTGCAGTTCACACGGTGCAGTTTTTGTGCAGTGTGCACCAAAAAAAAAAAGGTGCACTTTAAGGGAAAGTGCATCCAAAAATGCATTACATTAGGGGAAATTGCTTTCAAAAACAATGTACAGTCTAGGAGAAGTGTATAAAAATGCATAGATTCATCAAATGATGCAGAAATGAGCTGAAATGAACTTCAGATCGGTAAACTGAGAAACTGTGTGAACCTCAAAATTGACAGTTTTGCTGCTTCCCCTAGGTAATGGGTAGTATTCAATGTTAGTCCTACATAGAGTAGCTGTAGAGTAGTTGTTGTGACTAACAATTCTCATTCATTTCAATGGATCTACTCTATGTAGGACTAACATTGGATACTTCCCTATGGGTTTATGAGGCCTAATCTGCAGGGTACGGCAGGATTAGGCAACTTTTTCACACCCATGGGCACATGTGATGCTTGGTGGAGGGGGGCTGCAGGTACACTTTACATTTTTTTCAGGGCCTTGGGCACATTTTACATCTTTGGGAGTAGTGGGGGGGGCGGCCCACCAGGGACCCGCCCCGCCTCCGGCTAGGCGGATGTTGCTGTTGCGCCCGCTGAGCTGGGCCAAAAATGGACACATGCTGAGCCACTCGGCGGGCTTCTGGGTTCCCGGCAGGTCACTTTTTACATAGAAAATGGCGTAAGATACGTTAAAAAGCGGCCACAATTTGCATAACTTGCGCAAGTTGCAGCCATTTTTTGGTGTATCTTATGGCATTTTCTACGTAAAAAGCGGCCGGCCTGCTGGGAACCCAGAAGTCATTTCCTCGGCTTGACTCGGGAGAACACGAGTCGAGCCAGGGAAGCAGGTTGGGGGGGGACAGAGTTCGGGGGGGGGTCAAGCCCGGTGAGTTTGCCAGGACTTCCACCACCACCCCAAACGAAATCCTCACACATCCCTATGGATGCTGCAGGCACATTTCCTTGCTCCCCTTTCCTAGATTCTCATTTTGCTTGCCCCCTTCTTCCTCCTTCTCCTCCCCCTCCTCCTCCCCCTCCTTCCCACTCTTTCCCCAGCTGCTTCTCCTTCCTTATTCCTGCCCCCGATGCTCCTGCACCCTGCTACCTCCCTTCTCCCCCCCCCGTCATTCTGCCAGAGTCTCCTCCCCCATGGCTTCTGCCTCCTGCACTCACCTGAGCAATGAGGAGGCAGGAGGAAGCCAGCAGATCAGGAGATAAATCCTGATTGATCTGCTGACTTCCTGTTCGGGAGGCAGAAGTGGCAGCAGAAGCAGCAGTGGAGGGGGTGAATGGGGTAACAGTGGGGGATCCAGCAGGCATACTCGGGGGGTCCCAGCCACAATGTCATGGAGTCTATATCCGTTGGCTATCTTTTTAAGTGGTCCTTCTCCTAAACCAAGGGAAGGCTTACCGTTCATTTTGGGGATGATTCTGTGCCCCCCCCCTAGACATTGTTTGAGGGGCCATAGGATAGTTTGGATTCCCAGCTCCATGATCGGAGACAAATGCTCTGAGGTGGGAGACAACGCTGGGATGCTGCAGGCACATTTTCTTGTCCCCCTTCTAGGATTCCCACTTTCCTTGCTCCCCATTCCTGGATTCTCCTTTGAGCAATTATTGGAACAGGCACTCTCGCAAGGGTACAAGGTAATGAAACCAAAGAGTCATTTCCATTTCAAGGAACTGTCGAAATCAGAGCTCTGACCCCCATGAACCCGCCCCTGCGCAGCCAGTGTGCGGAAAGAACTGCACCAGCTGCTCTCCAAGGTCTGTGAAGTGACTGTGCGGACGGGAGGAGAATGAAGCGGCCAGTATATGAGTTATTCTGAAGCTGCTCCGGCCTCCTTCCCTCCCCTTTTGAGACGCCATTGCTAGATGGCCAAAAACGGCCATCTATCTAGCAAAAATGCATAGAAGGAGGAGTGGCGAGGTGAAGGTTGCCTCCATCACTCCTCCCGCTCTGTATCGGACGAGCGTGACCCTCCGAGTTTGGAGACTTGCGCGCTCGTCTCGATAGGATTGCGCCTTTCGTGTAGGCCCTTTGCACCTTTTGAAGTTCAATCCCCTGCACCTCCCAGTTAGATATTCTTGGGTTGCCTGACTATAGGCAGTATGTGTATCCAACTGTATCATTCTGCTAGCATGAATGGCACTGCACTAGCAGAATCTAGGTTCCGAACTATGTGCAAGAGAAGAATCCAATGAAAGTTATGTTTATGCAGGTGCGGTTGCACAGGAATAATGCACAGGAATAGCGCACAATCACTTGTGCCACAGAAAGATTTAGTGGAGCTCCGCTGGCACGATTTGAGTTTGCAGAATTGACACTGTTGGGTACTGCCCTAGGAAACCAAACCTCAGAGCATCATCATCCACATTCAGTCAGAGCTGGCAATACTTAACCAGATGGACTGATGGATCGTATGTTCAAATGCCCTGAAGTACAGTAGAAATTAAGGAGGTGAAGCTTTCCCTGCCATGGAGGTAAAGGAATGATAAACAAACGAACAAATCTCTTCACCTCCATTATTTCCATGTGCCGGGTTGCCGTTAATTACACAGGAGCACCTTTAGGTTAAAAGAGTTGGCAACTCGAATGAAGGATGGCTTTGTTAAAAAGTTGGCAGCTTGCCCCTCCTCCATCACTTAATAATGGCTTCTGCCCTCTCACACCCCATGTGTATGAGATAATGAGAGAAGCATTCTACCTCCAGCCTTCCTCAGGGACGTCTCAGAACTTCCATTCTGATCCTGGATCTGTACCTTGCCAGCCAGTCCTGCTTCTGCAGGCCGCCAATCCGGCAGCCATACTTGACATGACCCATTCAATCTTCGTAAATGTGATTTCCTTTGAGCAATTATTGGAACAGGCACTCTCGCAAGGGTACAAGGTAATGAAACCAAAGAGTCATTTCCATTTCAAGGAACTGTCGAAATCCTATTTACCACCGAGACTAGAACAGCTCTGAAGCAGCTGTTATGTTCTTCTGGGTAAATAATCTGTGTTAAAAAATGTATAAACGTTTATACATGTTTTCCTCAGAGACCCGAGCGGCTGTGAAGCTTGGCATTTCAACCCCCCTGCCCCGCGACGCATGCATAATACATTTTTTATCTGAAAAGCTTCCTGCGTTTATAAAGTGGGAGAGAGGGGGTGTGGAAGGGGGCTACAAAGGGGGCATTTTGGCATTCTAGGATGAAGCAATCAATCATGCATTTCTGTATCATCTTGTAAGGCAAACAGAGGGGTAATGGATCCTAGATACCATGCTGCCATACAGCACTTGACAATGTAAGAGCACTTTACAACCCAACACTAATGGTTTGAACTGGATATTCTTGGCCCCAGTGATGTAAACCATGCAGCCATTTTAAGTAATGGGGAGTAGGGGCGGGAGAAACGAAAGGAAGCGAAGGGATTCCAGATACTGACATTTTAGTCTTCCCCAGTTGTGTGTGCTCCATAAGAAACCATCTCTCTGTGTACTGGCCGAGTATTTGACAAAGCAAAGACTTTGGTTTAAGCCCGCCTTTTGGCACAACAACCCCTTAGACCTGTATCCCTTAGTAGTTAGTACCGGGCAGAGGGGGACCTGTGAGGGATAGCTCATCCCCAGCAACCATTCTGAGTAGGAACTCGCCCTGAATATGAACAGGAATGTGAGCATATTTTCCAAAAAAAGAAAAAAGCTCGCACATTGATGATGATGATGATGATGATGATGATGATGATGATGATGATAATAATAATAATAATAATAATAATAATAATAATAATAATAATTCTTACCCATCTCTCAGTCTAGATCGAGGCAGGGAACAGCAGAAAATATAAAATATATAAACTAATCAAACACAACACATACTATTAAAACATCTTAAAACATCTTTAAAATTTGCACATTCCTGAACTTGTGATCACATTTGAAAGATGTGCATTCCCCCACCCCTATCATGCTTTAGTCAATGGGGGGGGAGTGTGCACTTTGGAAAAAAACACACAACTGTGCACAGAAATGCACTCTTTTCCCATTCAAAATGTGCACTTTTCTTGTCCAAACGGAAGCCAACAAGCAAAACAGGTTGCCAGTGGGCATGGGGGCAAGCTTCGAAGTGGAGCTCAGAGAATCTCAGTGAGCTCGAGAATCCCCAGTTCTCCGATCCCTCAGTCTGAGCCGGGTGATGCAAGGGATACGGGAATGCAAAGTCTGTCTCGAAGACCGAGATAAGGGAGAAAAAATGGTGCGTTCATTCAAGGATGCCATCCTATGTTTTGAGTTGGCGGCTTCCAGCCCTCCCCCCCCAGCCCTTTTCACGAGGGACAGGAAATGTGTGTGTGTGTGTGTGTGTGTGTGTGTATAAGCATTTTGGGGCAGCCAAATGCCTCCTGGAATCCCCAAATCAGGTTCTGAAGGCAATCTGTCCCACTGTGTCTTCCCTGCAACCAGGATTCAGTGGCATACATACTGCCTCTGATACAGGAAGGATGGTATGATCTTCATGGCTATTTATTTATTTATTTATTGGTTTATTATATTTATGAATCGCCCATCTGGCCAGACATCCGGCCACTCTGAGCGATGTACAGTCCAATAAAATACAAAGGGACACACACACACACACACACACAGTATAAAACACAATTAAAAGCAGTACAAAACTTAAAAATCCTAACCCACCCCATATTATTTGCCATTAATAGACTTGTTCTCCAAAACCTTATTTATTTATTTATTTATTTATTCATTCATTCATTCATTCATTCATATT
Organism: Shinisaurus crocodilurus; assembly: GCA_021292165.1. NCBI lineage: Eukaryota > Metazoa > Chordata > Lepidosauria > Squamata > Shinisauridae > Shinisaurus > Shinisaurus crocodilurus. Next base: position 13,564,626 of record CM037876.1, read on the forward strand.
CTATACTGCCCAATACCCGAAGTTCTCTGGGCGGTGTACAACAATAAGCTTATTCAGAAGCTCAGATTCCCCATACAATTAGAATTCCCCGTACAATTAGAATCGTGCAAGGGGAAGAGGGGATGTGTGCGCTAACTCTGTATGACTTATGCTGCAATCCTATACCCACTTACCCGGGAGTAAGCCCCATATCCAGCTTGGTGGGTTGTACATCCATATAGACACGTATAGAACTGCACTGCTAGTAAAAGAAAAGGGGGGGGCATAGAGCAGAAAAAACAACACAGTAAGCATTAGTAGCTCAAGATGGTAGGGTTGAGGTGATGATTGTGCAGTTATCTTGCATCTGGTTTGCTTTCTCCGTTCATCCTGTTTCACAACCTTAGCAATCTGATGGAGCGTTATTATTTTTGTTTCCCTTCCTGAGGTTCAGTTCATGGTGACAGACATATCATCCTACCCTATGAGAGGCGTCTAATTGAAATGCTGGTTAATAATTCATGGCATCTCACTTATTCATTGTTTCATTATTGATAAAGTCATCATGAGAAGGCATGGCCCAAGAACACAAATAGAGCGAAATCCAACTATCTCGGTATAGAACTGATCACATTTGAAGAAACAGCCGCATAGCTTGGTATCCACCGCTTGCTTGTTTAACATTTCTGTCTCCCTCGTGCCTTCGCTCCCTATACAGCTAGTCAACTGAGGTCTTCTCTCTCTGGTATCAGACAGAGATACCAGAGTTAATTTTAGTGCGTGCTGGGTAGGGATGTGCTGATGCTGGGAAGTCCAGCTCACTTGACTTGAGTCCAGCTCACTTGATGATCAGAAGTGCGCTGAGTCGAAGGGTTTTCTGTGGACTTCTGTCTCTAAGACAGGCTGCAATATGCAATTTTTTTTTTAAAAAAAAAAACCACTAAGGAAATTTGCACAAATTGTGTAAATTTACATGATTAGTGCAAATTACGGTATTTTGCACAAATTGCGTAAATTGGAACCTGAAAAGCACATGGATCTAGCCCAATTTGCATAAAATCAGCCGATTTGTGCAAATCAGCTCCCAAAAACACACACATGGTCCTCACACAATTTGCGCAAATTGTGTGAGGACCATGTGCTTTTTGATTGCCGATGTGCTCAAGTCAGCTGATTTTATGGAAATTTCCTTAGCATTTTTTTAAAATTCACAAATCACGGCCCATCTTAGAACTGGAAGTCTGCGAGCTCTGGCTCAACTCACACCATAGCAAGTCAGCACCAGAGCTGGGCTGGCCAACCATAATCAGGGAGGGGGGTGTAATCTTGAAAATCCATTAGATTTTCACCCCCTGTTGGATTCCTCACACATCCCTACTGGTGGGTGGCACTGTGGAAGGGATACTGGAAAGGGAATTTGAGGAGGAGCAGGTCTGGAGGGGTGTGACATGGCATATCTCAGGGTGGCAAGGTAAGGTGAAGATCAGGGCTTTGGTGGATGAATATGATTGATAGTTACATCCTCATTTATACACAAAGAGATCTCGAAAATAATTTCATAGATTTCATAGATCATGGAGTTGGAAGGAGCCTGCAAGGCTATCGAGTCCAACCCCCTGCTCAATGCAGGAAACTAGAGGAGGGGTCTCCCATCCAAGTAATAACCAGGCTTGACCCTGCTTAGCTTTCCACACTCAGACAAGCTGAGCCAGCGTAAGCCACAGGCTGTTGCCTAATGGAGAACTCTAATCTCTGAGACTGGATGGAGGAATGTCCTCACTTGATGAGGAAATAATGATTTCTATTGGAGTAAGCTTACCCATCACTAGCTGACGTTTGGGCCAGCCTTCAGTTGTTGTGAGAAGCTGAGAGTGATCATTGGACTGACCAAAAAACCATAACCATCACTGTGCTTCTGTGGCCTCCTTCTCTCCACTGAAGCAACTGTCAGTGTTGTTATCAACTTTTTTTCACTGAAGAGCAAAAAGGAAACATATTTCATTTCATTTATTTCATTTCATTTATATACTGCCCCACAGCTGAAGCTCTCTGAAGGTGGGGAAAACCTCTGGATAAGAATAGCCTTCAGCTGCATTCACAATTATGTAGATAAGGGTGAAGTTTATGTGCAAGTCTGGGTGTGCTTTGCTTCTGCACATGTAACTGCTGTTGCTGGACTGACCCCTTCTATTACTGGTCTAAAACACATATCCACAAAAAAATTGAAATTGGCTAACTATTTTAACTTTTGCTATTCCAATCTCGAAGGCGTAAATTTTACTTCATAATTGGTCTTATTTGCATTTCTTGATGAGCTTGGCAGACATCAAATATGAGATCTCATGAACTGGAAGCTGCCAAGTACTAAATACTGTTGCATGTCATCTATCAAATATTGTCCAATACTAGATATCAAATACTATGTGCCGCTGCATGTCAACCATCAAATATGATCAAGTACATGTAGATACCATGTCAGCTGTTATATACTGCCAAATGTCTAAAACTGAAATCAAGTATCAAAGGATGCAGCATGCAGCATATAGCTAGGGAATAATTGAAATAAAATTCAGAGAGGATAATTTTTCAGGAGCAAACGCAGTTCAGCTCTAAATTTGTCTTGCAGCAATTTTTCCTCTTGTTTCTGCATCAGACTGTAACCATATTGGAACAAAAGACCTACCTTTTAAAAATGGGATTTCAGTGTCTATATCTCTCCCCAATCCCTGTAGGTAACACAGCAACAAAAAGCCTAATACAGGAACTGACAGCATCTGGGTAAGCTGTAAGGTGGTGCATTATTTGCCTAAAAAATTGTATGTTAAGGAAATATACACACTGCATGGGTGTGAGTGAGAGAACAATATTTGTATACAAGAAGGTCGTGGGATGTTAAAAGAGAAAAATATAGACTGGCTGAACTTGAAGAGTGAAAGGAGCTTTTGAGATACAGCAGATGAATATCAGTTAGAGACATTGAGGTAGAACCTGTAATGCCTGGATGACAGCACAATACTGCTAAAGTCTGGGAGCCAGTTTAAATGTTGAATGGTCAGTTCTTGCAGTGGAGGGATGTAATGGCATCCCCCAAGAATCTGTATTGGGAGCAGAGCTTTTTAACTTGTTAATAAATGACCTTAAATTAGGGGTGTGCAGTGAAGTGGCCAAGTTTACTGACAACACCAAATAATTTTGGGTGATTAATTAATTAATTAATTTATTATATTTATACCCTACCTTTTTTCCTGAAAGGAACCCAAGGTGGCTTACATAATCCTCCTCCTCTCCATTTTATCCTCACAACAACCCTGCAAGGTAGGTTAGGCTGAGAGTCAGTGACTGGCCCAAAGTCACCCAGTGAGTTTCATGGCCGAGTGGGGACTAGAACCCGGATCTCCTGAGTCCCAGTCCAACAGTCTAATCACTATGCCACACTGGCTCTCAGATGAAATGAAACAAGAAAAAGTGATTGCAAAGAGATCCAAAGGGATCTCCCCAAACTGGGAGAATGGGCATTAAAATGGCAAATTTTTATGATAAATAGGTAGATTACAGATGGGAAAAAACCAGGGATGCTAGAGCTTGCTGAAATTCTCCTGGCTTTATTTCAAAGCTCAGTTCAGCTTGCTCCTGTTCTTGTCTGTGACCTGTTTTTTGGTTCATTCAAATGGGAAAGGTTGCATATATTTTGAGAAAGTTGTGCATTTTGAGAAAGCTGCACATTTTGTGGAAGTTGTGCATTTTGCGAATGCAAGTTTGCAAACATTTTAGGAGAACATGCTCTCTTATTTGTATTCACATTTGGGACACAAACGGGACATTTCTAGTGATTTGCTCACTGAAATGAAATTCTCATACATTTGTTTATTTACAACATTTATATATTGCTCCACATCTACACAGATTCTGGAGTGGTGAACAACATAAAGACAACAAAGATAAAAAGAATAAAACACAATATTAAAAAATAGAATATGATTAAAAACAGAATATCAATAAAAACAGTGGCTGGTCAACCAAAGAAGGCTTCCTGAAATGAAGATGTTTTCAGGAGGCACCAGAAACAATACAATGTCAGTGCCTGCCTGACCTCCAGAGGCAGGGAATTCCAGAGAAATTGAGCCACCACACTGAAGACTCTTCTCCTGGTGAACTCCAGTCGGGCCAAAGGTCCATGAGGAACCACCAGGAGCATGTCATCTGATGACTTCTGTGACCGGGCAGGTTGGTAAGGGAGAAGGTGCTCTCTCAAGTATATATTGTTAAGATAGATAGATGCAGTTCAGTGTAAGCAACATTGGGGCAGAAAATTCTAACTTTAGATATATGCAGATGGGGTCTGAACTTGCAATGACTGACCAAGAAAGGGGTATTGGGGCTGTGGTTAATATCTCAATGAAAATGTAAACCCAGCAAGCAGCTGCTGTGAAGAAGGCAAATTCCAGAGAAATGGAGCCACCACACTGAAGACTCTTCTCCTGGTGAACTCCAGTCGGGCCAAAGGTCCATGAGGGACCACCAGGAGCATGTCATCTGATGACTTCTGTGACCGGGCAGGTTGGTAAGGGAGAAGGTGCTCTCTCAAGTATATATTGTTAAGATAGATAGATGCAGTTCAGTGTGAAGAAGGCAAATTCTGTGTTCATTCATGGAACAACTCATTTCTATATGAAATGAACCAAACATAAAACTGCCAAGAGCACAATGCCCTTGTACAAATCCATGGTGCGACTAAGGATGTGTGCAGATCTCGTTCAGGGGGTGGAAGTCCGGCGAACTCAACGGACTCGACCCCCCCCCCAAGCTCCGTTTGACCTACCTGCTTCCATGGCTCAACTTGTGTTCTCCCGAGCCGAGCCGGGGAAGTGAATTCCGGGTTCCTGGCAGAGCACTTTTTATGTAAAAAATGGCGTAAGATGCATTAAAAAACGGCTATGATTTGTGCAAGTCACACAAATTGTGGCCACTTTTAATGTATCTTATGCCATTTTCTACCTGAAAAGCACTCCACCGGGAACCCAGAAGTCCAGTGAGTGGCTCGGCTGGCATTCGCTTTCAGCCCAGCTCGGCGACTGCAGCAGCAGCGCTTGCGCTTGACTGACGCACCCAGCAAGTCGGGTGGTGGAAGGATCGCCCACCACTAGGTGCAACCACACTTGGAATACTGTGTACAGTTCTCATCAGCACGCCTCAGAAAGGATATTGTAGAGCTGGAAAGGGTGCAGGGAAGGGCAACCCAAATGATCAAGGGGCTGGACCGACTGCCCTGTGAGAAAAGACTTCAACATTTGGGGCTCTTTAGCTTAGAAAACAGATGAGTAAGGGGGGGGGCATGGTAGAGTTGTATAAAATTATGCATGGTGTTGAGAAAGTGGATCGGGAGGAGGGTGTTCCCCCCCTCTCCCTAATAATGGTAGAACCCAGGGTCATCGAATGATGCTAAACGGTGGGAGATTCAGAAGATATGTAAAGGGAAGACTTCTTCATACAGCACATAGTTAAACTAGAAAATTCACTACCTCAAGATGTAGTGATGGCCGCCAACTTGGACAGCTTAAAAAGGGGGATTAGACATTCTTGGAGAATAAGGCTATCAATGGCTGATAGTCATGATGGCTATATCTCACCTCCAGTATAATCAGAGGCAGTCAGGGGAGCTGTTGAAGCATATAGCAGATTGATCTCCTCCATTTCTCAGGCCACTGAGCACTGGCAGTTAAGAGGGAAGTCTTATAATGTTGGTCTCTCAGCAGAGTTGATAGAATGGCTCTGCCTTCCAGCCCTCCCTCAGCTGCAGCCTGATGGAATGGCTGCCACTGGCTGACAGATGAGGGAGAGGGAAAGTCAAAGGCAGCTGGCGTCTCAGCAGAGCAGATGGAGTGGCCCTACTTCCCTTCTCTCCTTCTTCTGCAGAATGGCTGCTGAGAGGTGATGATGGAATTAGGAGTATGATGTAACTGGTATGATGTGAACACCAAAGGTGATATTTGCCAAATTGCAGTGATCTCTCATAAGCTAATTTTGCCCAGAACATGCACGGTTACTTTCCAACCTCACCGGGGGGGGGGGGGGGAGTGCATTCAAAATTAATATTGGCCATGTAAAAATGAAGGGCAAAGGTTGCAACAGTGAAAATTTCATTACCTGAGAAGCGATCTTGGGAATGTGGCCTCAGCAGTTATATTGTTTTGTTTTAATGGTGTTTTAATGGTGTTTTAATTGTGTCTTATTGTATTTTATCCTGTTGTACATCGCCCAGGGTGGCCGGGTGGCCGGCCAGATGGACGATTTAAAAATATAATAAATAAATAAATAAATAAATATGGATCTCCCTGAAAGCTTTTATTTTTTCTCTCCAGGGAAAAATGAAGGTGAAAAGTTTATCCTGTCCAATTAATATAAGTCTACATTCCCAGTAATAATAACATGTTATTTATCCTGGGACTCTGTTTTGTACTCTGTTTTCTGGTGCAGATCTTGGGCAGCTAATTCCATATATTGTCAAAGCCCTCTATTTTCTCTTTTAAAATCATACAAATACACCTTTCTTCATCCAATTACTCTTTGCTAATCTCCCCCTCAGCCTCCCTCGGTGACCTCTTGTTTTCCAATTAGTTGCATTCTTCAACAACAATTTGCTGGGCATCAATCTATTTCCTCCCTTTCAACATTTTATGTCCCTCAATAAAATATCCCCACAGGGCTCCATTCAGCAGGAACTCACAAGTGCAGTGTAAGGTCAGTTTTCATGTAAGTTACAAGAAAGAAAAAAACTTCTCTATGGGGACATGACTCACCTAGCAAGATGACATGGAAACAGCATTCAGAGTGGATTAGGAGATGAGGAATGACTGACTTCCCTCATATTTAGCCAGGGAGGTTGAGAAGAATGGGCAGAAAAAAATTAGGGTGGGTGAAACAGAAGGAAAGGGGAGCACAAGACAGAAATGAGGTCAGTTCATAGCTGGCAATCAATGCGATATTTTTGGTGCCACCATGATTCACACTGCTTCTAGCGTGGTTTCCTTATAGTGCCTACTCCATCTCTGGTTCTATGTACAATGCCTGGGCCAGATGTTGTATTCCTTATGGGCCTCAGCATCCTTGTGGAGAGCGTTGCCCATCCAAAGGTGTATGGCATTTCAGATGCATATTGGTGGAATTACCTAACACATGATGTGCTACCCTGCAAGTGACTAAGTAAGGATGCAACCTTACGGGCTGGATCCAACCCTCGTTCAAGTAGAAGTCCATGTGTACAATGTTTAGGCTTCTAACAACTCTAAATAGTGCATGGTGGGGGTGGTTATTTTTAATCTTTTTTTTTATGGGTCACATTGCATTAATTTGTTTTAGCTGTTTGTGTCATTTTAAACTTGGTTTTAAATTTTTTATAATGTTTTTAATTGTGTATATTTTGTACTGCATTGTGTCTTTTATTGATTGTTGTGAACCGCCCAGAGAGCTTCGGCTGTTGGGTGGTATATTATTATTATTATTATTATTATTATTATTATTATTATTATTATTATTATTATTATTAATAATAATAATAATAATACAATGGGACGTTCCATCATGTGATGGGATTTTCTTTCCTCTCCTTCTCCCTGCTCCAGCCCACATGCTGGCTGCTGCAAATCTGCTCTGCAGGACACACACACCCAAACCTCAGAATCAGATTTGAGAGGTCCAGGGAGGGGCTGCAGGGGAAAGGGGATTTCTTTTCCACCAGTGGTTCCCTGTCACTGGTGAAATGACACAATTGGCTACAACCCACTGTACCTTGATTCAGAAACATTTTTTTAAAGCACTTCTTCACACAACTCTCTAATTAATTTGTGGAATTCAGGGCCACAAGATCTGGTGATGGCACCAAAAGGGGATTAGAAAAAAAAATCATGGAGGATAGGTCCATCAATGGCTAGTAGTCATGATGACCATATCAAACCACCATGTTCCTGTTCCTGATTTTATTCCTGTTCTGTGCCCACTGGCTTGTGTTCTTTGCTTTCTTGTTCCCACTACATCTTCCTTGAACTGACTCTCTGGCTGCAGATCTGCCTGAGGTTGATTCCCATGAATTGTCTGCTTTCTCTGGCTATTGATTCAGCTACTCCTAGGCTTGGTTCTCTCAAGTACTTGTCTAGGGATGTGAAATGGATTCAGATGAACCCTGAACCCTGAGCAGCAGCGGGCAGCTTCAGGCTGCTTCTGTGGAGTCCCAAGTCAAAGCTAGGCACCCTGCAAAGCCAACATAAATGAACCCTGGCCGAGAATGAGGCTTCATTAGCGACTTGTGTGTCAGATAAAATTGCATGTGCCTATGGAGGCTTCAGGTCTCCTGAAATAAATACAAAAGAAAATAGCATCTTATTTGGTCTTGATTTTCCGAACACTGTGTGGAGAGGGGAAGAACGGAATGTGTTTGTACAACTGACATGTCCAGCTCCTAATTGCAGGGCATGTTTTGCCAGCAGCTCCAATTAATGTGGTTTTGGGGGAGGGATAGGTTAAATTGTGACTTTCATTAAGAGCTGCAGGGCACACGCCTACTTGCTTGATTTGACTGCTTCTCACATTTCAGACCTGGAAATATCACATTTACTTCCTCTGCCTCCATTTTGGCAATCTCAGCCCAGGACAGCTGCTTATCCACTCATCGGATAGGACTGTGAACCAAACTAAACATTATTTTAAGCACACATAATGGAACTATGCATGCCACTTTCATGTACTCTCCTGCAAGTACACATGGCTCTGATTCAGATCGGGGCCATGGTGCTTTTGGGAGAGAAAGTTTAAGCTGAAAACAGGCAGGAGGTAATCTTAAACCCTCCTCTTCCAAAGTGCCATAATCCCAATCTGAATTGGGACTGTGCACACTTGCAGGGGAGTAATATAAGTAGCACGCATAGCTCCACTATGCATGCGTAAAGGAATGTTTAGTTTGGCCCTGTGGCCAGCATCCAAATAGTGATGGACTGTCCTCACTCAGAAATAGTGGTGGGCGATCCTGTGGCGACCCGACCCGCTGCTGGCTTGGTGGACACCGCTGCTGGACTGCTAAACTGGGCCAAAAAGCGTATGCATGCTGAGCCGCTCAGCGAACTTCCGGGTTCCCTGGCAGGCCGCTTTTTACATAGAGAACGCCGTAAGATACATTAAAAGCAGCCGCAATTTGTGCAAGTTACGCAAATTGCAGCCGCTTTTGGTGTACCTTGCGGCACTGTCTATGTAAAAAGTGGCCCGCTGGGAACCTGGAAGTTGCTTCCCTGGCTTTTTTATTATCAAGTAGAAAAATTATTTGTTACGGTACCTATATTTGCTGTAGAAAAATCCGGAAGTCCATTTTTGTTTTGTTAATTGTTAATTATTGTTATATATTTTGTGTTGTTTGATTTTTTTTTTGTCTTTGATAGAAATAAAAAAAGGAAAAAAAAGGAAAAAAAGAGAAAAACCTCAGTCCCTGCTTTTGAGAGAAAGACAGACTGACCTACTGGATGGCTTTAGACTGTCAGGCATTTTATACTTAGGCATTCCTTACCTTACCTGCTTCAATGAAACAAACAAACAAACAAACAAACATACAAACAAACAAAACACTGATTTGCCACTCAAAGCACTCTTAAAATTCAGTGCCACTATGCACTTAACAAACAGGTCTTCCAAAACCAGGTGGTGGTGGTGGTGGTGGGAATCACACAATGATATTATATTACTGTGGGTGCCAATAGAAAAACTAAAACAAAGAAACAAACAAACACAAAGTAACACCAGAGCTAGGAAAAAAACAACAAGATACCATTTCAAAGACATGAATGAATTCCAGTTATGAATGAATACATTATGGATGCCTCGTGAGAGGAAAGGTTATTATGTTTCCTCTCCATCATCAAATTGGTTTTGGTTCCAAAAAAAGCACACGTGGAGGCAAGGGGAATAACACAGACACACACACATTTTCGTACAAACAATGCCCCCAATTGTTTAGTCTCCATGCTTTTAATTGAACAATACTCCAATTAAGTAGCGATTGAACTTGCCTCAGGTTAGCAAATTTAGGATGGCAAAATCTAATTAACTGAAGAAGGCGCAATGACTCCTCCCACCCTCCCCATCACCGATGTGTGAGGAATTAGGAATGAGATCCCCTGTTTAACTAGTTTGATCCGTACATAGTAGCAACACATTAAGATATATTTTTCTTCCTTCCCCTACCCCAAGAAAAGATTTCTCTGTTCTAAATCATAGATTTCATAGATAGATTTCATAGATCATAGAGTTGGAAGGGGCCTACAAGGCCATCGAGTCCAACCCCCTGCTCAATGCAGGAAACTAGAGGAGGGGTCTCCCATCCAAGTAACAACCAGGCTTGACCCCAGCTTAGCTTTCCACGCTCAGACAAGCTGAGCCAGCGTGAGCCACATGAATAGCATGTTGTTGTTGTTTCGTTTTCTTCTCCTTTATAGGGATGTGGACTTACCTGATTGTCTGAGTGCCGGAGCCGGACGCCCGTCGATCTCCCCCGCCGCAATCGCTCCGGTGCTGCTCAGCAACCACCAGCTAATGCGGTCGCCAAGCCACTCGCAGCACTTCCGGGTCCCCGGCGCTACTCTTCCGGTCCCCGGCACTACGTAATTTATGTAGAAAACAGGGAAAGCCACCTTAAGCGCTGCTTATGCAAATTGTGGCCACTTTAAGGTGGTTTCCCCCCATTTTCTACGTAAAATACGTAGCGCCGGGGACCCGCAAGAGTAGCGCCAGGGACTCGGAAGAGTAGCGCCGGGGGCGAGGAACTTCCTTTCCCCGGCTCGGCTCGCGAGGAACGTGAGCCGAGTCGGGGAAAGGTAAGTTACACGGGGCACTGGGGGTCGAGTGGGGCGAGTTTGCCCCCGCTTCAAACCCCCCCATTGATTTTCGCCACATCCCTACTTCATTATACTGCCTCTGCAACAGTTTAGGTGCTAGAAACCCATTTATACAAATAGAAAGCACGCCGATCCATTTGAAGTGTGCCGTGGCAGTAGAAGTGATGTGCTGGAAATGTATGTCACATGATAGCCTTTTGAAGCATCAGCTGCTTTGGTTATGGTCCACACTGACGTTTTAGGATGCAGTCCAATGGCGATGCCCATAATCCTCCAAACTTGGAGGATTACAGGCATCCTATGCAGGGTGGGAGGAGCACAGAGGTAACCTGTGCCATGTCCGCTCCTCCCGGCCATGCCAATCAGCTTGATGGCCGATTTTGGTCTCCTCCTCTTCCCACCCCCCAGAACACCCGCTTCACCCCTTCTCCAAGGTTGTCCTTATGACCTCAGAGATACAGCCCATGTGGTTCTTTTTGTGCCAGCTGTGAAGTGGGGAGGGGGGATCTGAGCACGAATCCCCATTTCTGAGGTTGGAGTTCTTTTCTGACCTTGGAGCTGGGGCTGGGATTCCAAACGATCCTATGGCCCTCTAGATGCTGTCTGGGGCCATAGAATTGCTCTGTTCATTTTTTTATTGTGTTCAAATGGGTTTTTTTTTAGTTGTTTTATATTTTGTATTTTGTAATAATGGTGTTGTAAATTACCTTGGGTCTCATTATAGAGAAAGGTGAATAAGAAATTCAATAAATTCAATAAATAAGAAACAACAACAACAACAACAACAGCGATTCATTGATTCTCAGATAGCGAAGTTGATCAGGCCCAAATGCCTGGCAAGTGGCAATGCAACACCTGGGTCAGTCTAGAGCTATGTGCAAATGGACTCTCAGAATTCTCCAACCTAGGTGTGGGACAAAATATAAAAATAAAAATGGGGGGGGACCACTTCTCTAAATTTCTCCAGGAGGAGGAGGAGGAATTCTCCTCATGGGGGGGGGGGGTCGTCACCATTCATGGCGGCAGCAGCAGTCACTTCATTCTTTATTTTCCTTTTTTTGTGTGCTGCCACTGCTTGTAGGAACAGCAGCAGCAGCAACTCGGTTACCAGGCTGGCCCCAACAGTTGTATCCTCCACAATTCAACAAACCAAGTGTTGTTCTGGGGCATTGTGTAGGGGAAATGGTGGCTGCCACAAAACGTGTCCTTTTCTGGGGAGCGGGGGGTGAGAAAAAGGAAAATCTCACAATGTCTTCTGAGAAATTTTGGCTCAGTTCAAAGTCAAGGAATACTCCAGTGTGAGGTAAAGCTTCTGCCACCATTCTGACACCCTTTGCACCAGGTGTGTTGAACCTCAGGGCTGCAGGCCAAATCTAGCCTGCCCAGTGCTCTAATCTGGCCTGACAGAGTTCCCCTGATGGTCATTCTCCTATCCCCGAGGCTCCATCTTTTCCCCCAACTGGTGATCATTTGATGCTGAGGTCTCAAACATGGTGCCTGTAGATACCAAGGTGCCCATGGCCACCTCTATTGGTGCTAGTCAGGCTCCCTGCCTCTCTTGCTTTTAATTATATTTCTTAAGATATGTATTTTAAAAGAACTGGGAGGCTGGCAATGCTGCAAAGCAAAGGGCTGCCCTCTAGCACCATCTTTATTTGGGTTCCAAAGAATAGTTTGTGTTTTGGAGCTCAGGCCCCATCCTCTTCCTTATATTTAGGTTCCTGAGCAAGCCACTTTTCTTTAAGCCTCTTCAGTTTGCCTTCTGGGGGAAAAAGAATGTTTTGTGACAGGCCATGCCCTCCATGGCAGCCATCTTATGAATGGGCAAGCTCCCACCCTGGCTGCCATTTTGGGAGGGTTCCCACAACATACTCAAAATTCCAAATGTGATGTGACCACCACACCCAAAAAGGTTGGGGACCCCCCTGGTTTGATGGTTTCCCAGCTTTTGTGTAGCTTTTTAAAATACCGCTGTAAAGGATTGAAATGCCTCTCCTAAGGCTTAATTATTGGTAGGGATGTCAGAAAAACCTGCGACAGACTAAGATGAGTTCAAATTTCTAAGAATCTGACCAGGGGATTCCACAGTGGACTGGCTTTTCCTGAGTTGTGTGGATTCCGCGGACTTGCAGATTATTTTTTTTTAATTTTATGCAAATTTAGGGATAGAAAAATAGGTAAAATAAACCAAACGTGTACATTTCCCCCATAGGCTAAAGTGTGAAATTACACATTTTGGGGGAGGGATTTGCATATTTTGGGGAGATTTGCACATTTTTGGGATCGAAAATTTGCACAACTCCGAATTTGCACTAATGCGTAGGAACACATTTTGAAAAAAATCCAATTCTGTCAATGAGCGGACGACTAAATGAAAGGTGCTTGACAGTCCGCGAAACGTAAGCGGAATGGATTTTACAGCTTCTGCGCACCCCTACGTGGTTATTGGCAGTAAGCTACAACCCTTTTTGGCCTTGCCCCCTCTTGCTTTTGGACCTGCCTACCACTGGAATGCAGCCCCTGAGAGCTTCTCCAAAATGGATTTCATCCCTAGGGCTGAAAGAGGTTTCGCACCCCTGCCTTACACGAATAGCACTTCTTGCTTGAGGCTTCATTACATCTCCAGTTGAAGTGGGGGGAAAATGTAGCTATAGTTCCTGCTGCCCATTCATCCCATGGCCCTGTCATCCATCCACCTCTCACCTGCTGTAAGGCACACCTGAAGATGTGTTGACCGCAACACATGAGAGAGCGGGAGGAGACAGAGCCACAGAGGGAATGGGTGGGAAGAGACATAGAGGGAACACATCTGCCTTTTCTTCTGCTTCTGCTGCAGATTTAAGAGGCAATGCCTTGTGTCAGAGCAGGACCGGTGCAAGGCAGTTTGGTGCCCTAGGCAAGATCAGATATTTAGTGCCCCCCCTTCCCACTTGAGCCCTCCCTCCCTCCATCCCTATGCTCCTGGCGCCCCCTTTAGCCCAGCGCCCTAGGCAGCCGCCTAGTTGGCCTAATGGTAGCACCGGCCCTGTGTCAGAGTTGACTAGGAACCCTGGATGCAGGGTGGCCACTTCCACTGCCTTTCACTGGCTTGCTTTTTTTAAATATTATCTGCTTGTCACCTACTCTGGTGGCTATGCGGTTAGAGAGGATTGCTCTGCTCTGTGGTAAGTGTGGGTTCTACTAGAGCCACAGGATCTCCCTTGGGAGCAACTGCAGTTCACTGGGTGGGTCAGTGGAAAAGCACAAATTACTTGGAGGCCCACCTTCAACCATATCAGCCTGCCCACACTTTAAGATCAGCAACAGAGGCCCTTTTCACTGGCCCACCATTCAGGGACATTTCAGTGGGGAAGTACTCAAAAGAGGGCCTTTTCCATAGTGGCTTCTACGTACCTCTGGAATGGGTTGCTATCAGGGGTCCTTCAGGCCCCATTATTGCAAGTTTTTAGGAATGCCCCAAATACCTGTTTTCACTGGCCTTTTCCCGATTATGTTTTATTAAATTGTTCTAGGTTTTTAGCGGCAAATGTGTTTTTTATTTTTATTTTTTATTTTAGTACGGTCTAGGTTAGATGTTTTATTCCTGCTGTTTCTTGTTTTGTTTTTACTGTATGGTACTTTATTGTGTAAGCCACCTTGGGAGAGCTCTTGCCCTGAAAGGAGGCCTAGAAATACTTTAAATAAACAAATACTGGTTTGCATGCAGAAGCTCCCAGGTTCAATCCTTGGCTCTGTAGCAGATATTGTTGATTTTTGCTTTAAAAGATTGGTAATTGTCCTGACATCAATAGAAGTGAGAGCAAGCCAGAATGTTCTATGGACCTTCACTTTGTTTATGCTGTGATAACAGCCTTGATTTATGCATCTACTGACAATCCTTAAGTTTTAGAAGTACATAGGCCTTGTTAAGGAGACATGAAGTAAGACTTTCACTGTGAATCAAGGACTAATTTATATAAACATAAATGTGTTCCTCTCCCAAAGAGATTATACATTACTTTATGATATCTGTTTATGACTCGGATAAATGACAAAAGGGGAAAAGCAACAAGGTAGAGGAGAGAGAGAGACCCACTTGTATTTTTTTTAAATTCTTCCTTCCCCCCTTCAGCTATTATGCCAGGCTATTAACGGGAATGGAGTGAAACTGCTGAGACCCATGAAGTAAATATCTTTGTTCATTCTCTCTCTCTCTCTCTCTATATATATATATATATATATATATAACAAAAGAGCTTATGAGAATGGTATGAACTACTATTCATACCATGATGAAGTGGGAACAATTCACTCTGCAATGTCATGCGGTCTTTCTTGATCAGGGAAAGCATATTTTGGGATGGGTGAGAATTTTGTTTCAGTTTGGTTTTGCAAAGTATTAGCAAAATCCAGAGTTCTCTACATTCAGGACAGAGAGAACTTGAGTTAAAAAAAATGAATGTGGGAGAAATGAAAACTGAGAGATTTCTCTCTACAGGCCCAGAACATGGAGTTCTTAGCTATGCAAAGTCTGGGTTTGAAACCCTGTATTCAACCATGTAAGTGTTTAATTAGGGTTGCCACGTCTTTTTTTCTGATAGTATCCTCATCTTTAACAGCTATATGGCAGGCAGTTACAACATGGTCCTCTTCATTCTGTGAATAGCTGTACCCCTTAAATTTGGCTGGTGTAGATGGCTGAGCATTTCATTTATTTTATTTGTAAAATAGAGTTTGCCAACATTTGCAAAGTTCTTCATATTTAAGAGACTTGAGACTTTTTTACCCTCCAAGTTCTGAGAACTGAGGAAATACCTGGTCAAGAGTGGTCGGGATCTACAACAGCATCTCAAGTTAAAAGGTATAGACATCCTCTGTCTAAGAAACAGGAGAGCCACTCCCAGTGACAGTAGCTAATGCTGGATCAGATGGACAAATAGCCTGACCTGGTATAATACAGTTTCCTATGTCCCTTTATTATGCTCAGTTTAAAACTTTGTTGCTTGCTTATAAATGACTCAGCTCGCTTGTTCTGGTCTATCATTTTTTAAAATCTTTTTTCTTCTAGGATCTTTAATTTTTTAAAGATCTCCTTCACTGTTCCATATCTTTAGAATTCACTTCCAGCTGAGAATTCATCCTATTGAGTGTCTTAAGTTCTGCGTATTTGAATTAGACTCACTTTAGCAGATGTTTGGAACTTATTCTCTGATGACTGTCTCTGATTCCACCAAGTTTTCTTGCTTGCTTACTTAGATGTTGAGCCTAGGGTTAGAGGCCATCTGAGTTTTAACTTCTGTAGATCAGTACTCAAAGTGGGAAGGGAGGAAAAAAAGAAAGTGGCGTGATTTCATTTCAAGCGAGCTTAGACTCAATTATATCCACTGAAAAGAAATGGGATGGTTTGAAGTCTTCCTGAAAAGAAGTGAGAAGGCATCCCACCCAGTTTCAAACACTGCTGTATATCATCATTGTCATTATTGAAGCCTTTAAGAAAAACCAAGACCTGGGAATGGAATCTGGTTCTTCATCTTCCGCCCTCGAAACTCATATTCAGTAGATCAGTGGCAGTTTCCCAACCCACCTTTTTTTCAGATTATATGTGATGGTTCCTCTGGAGCAGGTTTAGGGCTCTTAAAACATTCAACACACGGAGAGTGAATTAAGAATGGGCATATATGCCTCTTTCACTTTCACCTTGGGATGTATGAGAACATTCATTTCAGTTCATTTTTTAGATTTGCCCAGTTCATACCTTCCAGACCAAACATAGGCTTGGATGCAATCCGTGGTTGAAGTCAGTACGTTTCCAAACTTGCGATGTGATTCATGGACTTTCCCCTAGATACATTCAACGGCATGTGTACATTTGAAAAATGCACATGAAAAAATCAAAATGCACTGTTGAAAAATGTGCACAAATACACTTTAATCCATGGGAGAAGAATAAGTACATTTCAAAGATGTGCACATGTGCATGGATTTTCATTCAAAAAGAAAAAGCAACACTCTCAATCTGAAATGGACTCAAGTCGGAACAAGCTATGCGGTGGAATTCAGAGAACATTGGTGAGCTCGTGTTTTACTGATTTGCACAGCCCTACTTTCACCCACATCTGAATTTGTTAAATCTCAAGTGCTTTCTCTTCTGAATATGAAGAACTTTGTGAATTTTGGTAAAAATATTTTTTATCAGAAATGAACCGAAACAAAATTCTCACACAACTGCACCAAGCCAATTCAGTAGGTACAGATATTTCCAGCAAGGAGAGGATTGGGATGTACCTGCCTGCCATATACCTATTAAAGATGAGGAGTATGTTAGGAAAAAAGAAGAGGTGGCACCCCTAATTAAGCATTAACAGATTTGAAAACACAGGGATACAAACCCAGATTTTTAAGAGCTGAGCACTCAGAGTCCTGTGCCTGAATGAATGAACCTGTCAGTTTTGGTTTCTGTCAGATTTGCTCTTTAAATCTCAAGTCCTTTTTGTCCCACATATGGAGATCTTTGTGAATTCTGGCAAATTCCTATCAAAACCGAACGGGAATGAAATCCTCACCCCATCCCTACGGCGAATACATGTAGGAAGGAGCAGATAAGTCAGGCCTGCCCCCCAACCTACACACTTTTACTATGTTGTGTAAACAGCCCCTCAGCATGTATGGATGGTGAAGAATTCTGCAAAAGCCAGGGTCTACTACAGATACAGAGCAGTTTATACACATATAGGGACTATATCAGTGTTCTCCAACCTTGGGTCCCCAGATGTTTTTGGCCTACAACTCCCAGCATGCCCCAGTTGTAGGCCAAAAACATCTGGGGACCCAAGGTTGGAGAACACTGGACTATATACTATATACACTGTCTTGCGAATGCATGTAGGTTGGGATACAATCTGCACTACATTCTTGTTCTTCCCCCCTTACTCGATGTGTGTTCATTTTCTATACAATGAACATCTGAAGAAGGATGTTTCTGGCCATTACAAGACATTAGTAGTAACCAGAACAAGTGCTCTTAAAACACACTGCACCTTTGCGATTCAGAGCTTTGAGCTCAGCTGTGAAACCTGACTCCTCCAAGGAGCTTGCAAACTAAATTTTGACCATGAGGAAGACAACAGAGGAAGGGGCAGTGAGAAACAAGGGCAGTAAGGGCCAAGTGTTGGCAGATGCTGTGTTACACAGTCAGCTGAATTCAGTCTATATCTCAGGTCTGATATCCATCTTTGTCCTACTCTTCTGAATGGTGTTCAACACATATTCTGATCTTGGGCCAACTTGAATTTTTAGAACTTCACTTCCCTTTCATTGGGTGCCCTCACATTTAAAGGCTTTTTGAATTGTGTTGGCCTATGGTCTGAACACGTGGTACATAGGAGGCCTGCCTTATACTGAGTCAGAGCATTTGTCCATCTAGCCCAGTATTGTTGACACCGACTGGCAGCAACGGCTCTCCAGGATTTCATGCAGCATTCCTTCCTAGCCCTACCTAGAGGTGCTGTGGATTGAATGTGGAACCTTCTGCATGCAAGGCATGTGACCCACCCCTAAGCTACAGTCCCTGCCTGATGAACCAGTCATCGTAGCAGCTTCATGTAGAGGTGATAACAGGGAAATGTCTTGTACTTGGGCATGTCAAGAGAGGATAACTTACACACCCTTTGTTATGAACAAGCTTAAAATTGTGCACACATGAGAAGAAGAACCTTGCTGGATTAGAACAAGTGTCCATCTCATCCAGCATCCTGTCATACATGAAAGTGGATAACATTCAAAAGTACACCACCACTGAATGCAGGAGCTCCATTAGCAATCATCGTGGATAAGCAGTTGACACAACTCCCCTGGGCTGCATAAATTTGTCAAATCCCATTTTAGAGCCCTCTTAGCCTGTAGCTATCACCACAATCTTGTGGCACCAAAGCCCGTCAGGCAGAGATGGGGAACCTCTTTCAGCCTGAGTGCCAATTTCAATTTTGGAGAAGCTCTCAGGGGCTGAATTCCAGGGGTGAGTGGAGGCAAAGGAGGAGGAGCCAGTGGATGGGTCCAATCCAAATATATATCTATATACGATTTGAGTGTATTTTAACTTAAAGTTCTTACTGCCAGTGACTTTGCCTCAGGAGAGACTTTTAGAATGGGGGGAAGCAGCCCCAAAGCTGGGAAAGCAGCAAATGACTGGCGGTTGGGGGAAAGGCGGTGGGGCAAAGATACAGAGGCATGGCCATCCAGGGAATCCTGGAGGGCTAGATTTGAACCATAAAGGTCGTATTTGGCCCTTGAATCTGAAGTTCCCCACCCATGCCATAAGGTAGTGATGTATCTTATGAATCACTTCTTTCCCCCCTAAATCTACTGCCAATCAATTCTGGGTGCCCTCAGATTCCAAGAAGAGGGGAAGAAATGATTGATCTCTACCAGTTTCTCCATACTATTCATAGTTTTATAAACTCTTTGTCATCTCCCCGCTTAGTTGGCTTTCTTTTTCTATACTAAAAAGCCCCTCAAACGCTTTAACCTTCCTTATCATAAGAAATAGATAGACGGAAAGCTGCTTGGATAGTTTCCCCATCAGACATTATTTAAGTCTGCTAGACTGTTTGGAACCAAATCCCAATCCTTACCTTGGCGAATGCAATTTAGGGGGATGCTTATTAGGAACTCATTTCAAGTGTCTAATTAGAAAGGAGGTATAAGAAATTAACATACTCCTGGGCTAATAGGGAGACAGCAAGTTATGCTGATGCAGCCTCTGTAATTCATATGCTCCTTTGATGCTCATAAAATGCTAACTTGCAACGCTTGTTAATTTTTTTTATTTCTGCAAATGCACTATAAAAATTATATCTTCCTCAATATTTTATGCCTTTTATTTATGTTTTATGATAACAAATAAATGCTTGTAAAAGTGTTACAGGAAACTAGGTTTTATGGATCTAGCAAAGGTATTCCCTGAAAAATGAAACGCCTGTTAAGCAATGAATCCTAAAGGATTGAGATATAGAGGTGCATGATTAGAGAATTGGGCAGAAGGAGGTCCTTCTCAGAGAGCCCCCTCTAAAGGAAGCTAGGAGGGTGGCTACTAGGGGAAGGGCCTTCTCAGTTGTGGCACCCCATCTCTGGAATCAACTCTCCAAGGAGGTGCGCCTGGAGCCTACCCTTTATTCCTTCAGGCGCCAGGTGAAGACCTTTTTATTTACCCAATATTTTAATGGTTAGATTTTTATTCCCATTTTTATTAACACTACTGTACCTCCGGTCTCATTCATCTGGCTGCTTTTGTTTTATTGTACTGTATTATATTGTATTTGTATTTCTATTTTAATGATACTTTTGATTTGAAGATTATTGTTTTTATCCTGTTTCTCTTGTAAACCACCCAGGGAGCCTTTTGGCTGATGGGCGGTAAATAAATACCGTATATTAAATAAATAAATAAATAAGAAGCATAGGTTCAGGAGATTATCAAGTCTATACCTGGTGTACCAGTGCCCAAGATTTATACAGCATCACACTGCCCTGCCCACTAGAGAAGGTTCCTAAATTCTCCACCTCCTAATTTCTCCCCCAGGTTTTTTTTTGGGGCGGGGGGAGTTCTGAGTTAGCAGGTGTTGTTTCTGAAGTGGAACCAATGCATTAGGAATCCTCCATTGTTCCATCCTTTCCCCTACCCCAAATTTTCATACAAAGTACCTGCTTTCTGCTCCTATAGTTCCTTCATTAGGAATATATTTTGTTTCACTTTGCAAGTCATCTGAACATGCCCCATTTTCACATTTCACAAATGTGAAAGGGAACAGGTTTTTTTGAAAAATGTTCACACCTTCATGTATTTGTGATCATTTTTCAAAAAACATTTGTTTAAAAAAAAATGCATACTTTGAAATATGCATTCTCCGCCCTGCCCCAGAATCAGCATTTTCACACTTTAGTCAATGGAATGTATGCATTTTTGAACGATGCGCACAAAATTGTGCACTTTTCCCATTCAAGATATATACACTTTCCCCATTTGAACAAACCAAAAAAACATGTCACAAACAAAACTGGGAATGAGCCGAACCAAGCTTTGAAGTGAAGTTCTGAGAAGTTCCATGAACTCAAGCATTCCTGGGTTCTCCTTTCCCTCTCCTTCATGTCTTTTTTCCTTTCTTCATTAGCAATGATAATAAAAGAATATGTCTCAAACCAGGGTCTCAAGCAGCAAGTGTTCAGTGACCTGCCTCCCTAGCCACTGGTTTTCTGGTCCAACAGACAGACAGATCTAGGTTGTGTGAGTCTTTAAGGATCTGCATTCCACAGCAAAGCAGTGAAGACTGGGAGAGGTATACTCATCAGAGCCTGGAGATATAAGGTCTACATCACTATTATAAGAATGTTGTTGCTATACAGAAAAGAAATGAAAATGCCCTTCTAACAACCTTGAACTCAAACACAATCGCCTTTTTCAAGAAAAGCTAGCAGATTCTTGAGCCTGCAGTTGCACTCACAAATTGTGTCATTTTGAAAAATGTGCACTTTAAAAATACATTTCCCCCCCAAAAAAAGTACACATTGACACTTTAATCAATGGGGGGGGGGGGAAGTGTACATTTGGGTGCGTGCTTGGGAAAATGCACATTTTTCCTGTTTGAAAAAAGCCCCTCATACTCAGGAGTGAGAATGAGGCAAAACAACCATAAAGGTGGAAAATGGAGAACCCTGATGAGCTCAAACATCACTCAATATTGCTCATTCCTAGTCACAGTTGGAGCGAGGTGCTCCTTCTTAGTGATTTGTTCATGGTCTTGCAAGCCTTGTGTCTGACCTTCCTTACTTCCCAGATCTTGTCTGTACCAGGTGTGTGTGTGTGTTTGTGTGTGTGCACGTATGTGCATGCACATGTGTTTGTGTGTAGCCATCTACTACCTTTGAAATCCAAGATGAGCAATGTACTGGACTGTCCAGTCTGTGTATACCAATTCTTTCCAGCACCCATACCTCACAATTGAACCTTCTGCCTTCTTGGCTATCTGTGGTTTCTGCCTTCCCTAGGACAGGATACCTCATCCCATCAGGCACCACCTTTTAGCTCCCAGGCTCTGCCCCCTGAAACTCAAGCTCAAATGAGAACATCAGGAAACCTGTGGTGCCATGGAATCTTGCTGGGGAAAACATCTTCTATGCCATTGAGCTGAAATATTATGAAGCCCTTGGAGTTAATTAATCAGTGATTGGTTTGCTCCATTTTACAAATAAGGAACCAAGGGGAAGAAGGTGACAGGTCCAAGGAGCATGTGGATGGCCTGAAATTTGAACCATGTCCTTTCTTGCTGGATGGTTGAGATGTGGACTGCAAAAAAACATCAACCTTGAACTTTAAAAATAACTTTTTTAAAAATACAAGGCAAGAGCAGCCCCACCTTCTCCTGATCTCCTGAAAGAAATATTAGTCACTTTCTGCTAAACATTCATTTGATTGACAGGATGGAAAAGGGCAGCACTTTTAAGTGTAAATGTGATCAGAAGAGCACTGCAGAAGGAATACATTATGGATAAAGAGAATGCAGCCCTGTCTCTTGGCCTGCTTTTTGTGTTGTACATATGAGGCTCATGCATATTTAAGAGCATTTTTTTCCTGTGCGCGGTCCAAGCTGGTTGAAAGATGCGTGAGAAGATATGATGGCTGTACTCAGTGCCACAACATGAGGTTTCCCCCCTTCCCTTTGTGGAAGTCAGTCAACAAGGCTTCCTTGATGCAAATAATAATGTTAATTATCATCATTATGATAATAACGATAATGATAATAATAAAATGCACGTCAGTCGTATTGCAGTCAGAACATTTTGGGACAAGCTGGGCCTGTACAAGAAGGATGGGCTTGAACCACAATGGAACCAGACTGCTGGCACAAAATATAAAAAATTGAAAAGCTTTTCAACTGCTCTGCCACCCTTTTTAACAGGCCTGTGGCTCACGCTGGCCCAGCTTGTCTGAGCATGGAAAACTAAGCAGGGTCAGGCCTGGTTATTACTTGGATGGGAGACCCCTTCTCTAGTTTCCTGCACTGAGCAGGGGGTTGGACTCGATAGACTTGTAGGCTCTTTTATATATATATATATATATATATATATATACATTTTTATACCGCCCAATAGCCGAAGCTCTCTAGGTGGTTTACAACAGTTAAAATAATAAAATACAATATAAAATATAAAATTTTAAACCACAGATTAAAAACAAACAGCAGAGCTAGCAGCAGCAGTTACAATAATGGAATTAAAAACAATTACAAGATTAAGATGATTAAGATGATTAAAATGATTAAAATGCCTGGGAGAACAGAAAGGTCTTCACCTGGCATCAAAAAGAATACAAAGTAGGTGCCAGGCGAACCTCTTTGGGGAGCTCATTCCATAACCGGGGTGCCACAGCAGAAAAGGCCCTCCTCCTGGTAGCCACCTTCCAACTCTATGATCTATGAAATCTATGAAACTGAACATTGGGGAAAAGCTGACAGGAGCTGGGAAGCATCCAGTTCGGGTTAAATCATCCCTAGGAGATGAAGATGAAAAATGTTTCTGATTGCCCAAATGTAGAAGGGAAGGAAATAGGCCATGAGCATATGGTGAAAAATGATAATCAAAGTGACCTAAAGTCCCAAGACAGAAGTTGCACATGCCAGAGACATCTGTAGAGTTGCTCCGCTTCTTCCTCTGACACCATGGGTGAGGCACATTCTTCAGGGACATGTCCATGAGTTCCTCAGGCACCACCATTGCTGATGGGCCCAGTGTAGCTTCCCGACACATGTTGTAGGGGCCTGGGGTAACACTACCATCAGGGGGTTCTGTGATGAAAGGGTTAACATTTAGTGTTGCCAGGCAGAGTGGATGCACCCGGCAACCTATCGGGGCTCGTCTGTAGAACGTTCTGATGGGAGGGGGAGCTCTGTATATATGTGCCTGTGTGTGAGAGAGGAGTTAGTTAGAGTGTTAGAGCGTTAGGGTGTTAGAGTTAGCTAGA
This sequence comes from Shinisaurus crocodilurus, assembly GCA_021292165.1. Classification (NCBI taxonomy): domain Eukaryota; kingdom Metazoa; phylum Chordata; class Lepidosauria; order Squamata; family Shinisauridae; genus Shinisaurus; species Shinisaurus crocodilurus. The sequence continues at coordinate 13,588,467 of CM037876.1, forward strand.
GAGATGAGATGAGAGAAGTGAGTTAGAGAGAAGTGAGTTGGAGGGAAGTGAGTTAGGGGGATTCTAGTCAGTCAGTCAGATCAGAGTCATAGAGTTAATTCAACATAAACTATTGCCTTTATGGAAAAGAGGTTGTTCCTGTTTGAAGAAATGTTTTACTTAAGAAGATAAAGAACTATTTGTTGGGTTACTGAAGAGACTGGTAACTCCATCCTGAAGCTCACTCACCTAGTCACTTGGTATAGCTGCTAATATCTACCCAGCATAAACACCACAATAACCAGCCATGGTATTTTAACAGAGTCTATCTCCCACAGACAGATTGTCCACTCGGGTTTGTCTGGGAGTGAGTGAAGACTTGTGACAGAGTCGGAACAGGGGTAGTTTAAAATAGGGTGAACTAATACCCTGGAGCTACCATATCTCAGCCACTGGGTTAGTGAAGGAAGTGAACTAACAGCCAGGTGGTAGCGAGAGAAATAAAATTAAACAACCGGCCACGTTATCGTCACAGGTTCCACGTGGTCTTCAAGCTCTGCAATCTCAGGCTCTTCATCTGAAGAGTCATTCTGGCAAGGGTCTGGGTCAGGCATGCTGGTTGCTGGAGAAGATGTGGAGGCTTTAGCCTCCCCTCAATTATCCTGATGCAGCCAGAATAACTGTTCTCCTACTGCTAATACTGGGGAACATACAGCAATCGGAGTAAAGATTACTGGTGGGTGGCAGGTTCAAACCTCACCCACCCCAGCAATCCTGATGCTGCCAAGATCTTTGGAGAAACAGTGATCATGGAGAGGATCCCTGGGGGTGGGCAGGAGAAGCCTTAATCTCTCCACCCCAGCAATCCCATCTCAGTGGACAGAGCAGGGGGGTTGACTCCTCCCCATCCAAGCACACTGAGATATGGGGGGGGGGGGTTGTGTATGTGTGTGTGTGTGTGTGTGTGTGTGGGGAAGCAACCTGGTGCCACATGCTGCCATCAGGGCCAAAAAGGTTGCCCACCATTGTTCTAAGTAGGGCTCTCCAACCTTGGGTCCCCAGATGTTGCTGGCCTACAGCTCCCAGCATACACAGCCAGCATGGCTAATGGCAAGGGATTCCGGGAGCTGTAGTGCAGCAACATCTGTGGGGACCCAAGGTTGGAGAGCCTAAAGGATGCCTCTGAACAGAGTGAAAGTAACAACCACCTGATTCAGTCTATTTACTTTAAAGTTGGATTTCATTGTGCCTGCCGTTACTAGCATATTTATCATTATTACTTTCTGCTTCTTTCATTTTTTTTCCTAAGTAGACAAGCCAGGAGAGAAGGGAGCCTCCTAGTATCTTAAACATATCTTAAACCGAAGTGCACAAACACTTGACTGTGGCTGAAAGCACTACAATAATAATAGTGTCACGTTATCTTTTTAAAAGGAAACCACTTGGAGCACAGCATCCCTCCTAAAGAAACACCTTGTTTCTTTCAGGTCCCATTTTCAATAAGAGCTTGATTTTTAAAAAAAACAAAAAACAATGTGATGCATTTATCTTATCTCCTGGGAAGAAGAAGAAGAAGAAGAAGAAGAAGGAGAAGGAGAAGGAGAAGAGAAGAAGAAGAAGAAGAAGAAGAAGAAGAAGAAGAAGAAGAAGAAGAAGAAGAAGAAGAAAGAGGAAGAGAAATATTATCTCTGTCTGGGGTGTAATGACACAGCTGAAGTCTACCACAGTGTGACTAGCAAGGAGAGAGAGAGAGAGAGAAATAGTTACCACAGTGATTTTCAAACTGTGTTCATGGATATACTGTCAGTTCTCCCATCTCTAAGTTGGGAATGACCAATTAATTTTCAAAGGAGAACTTAGTTTGTGGTGAAATTGTCATATGTGGAATGTGAGCTTTTTGTACTTATCTTAGGGCGCAATCCGATCGGGATGCCCACAAGCCTCTGAACTCAGAGACATCCTATGCAGGGTAGGGGAAGCAGCAGAGGTGTTCTCTGCCTCTCCACTCCTCCCACCCTGCAAGTCGGCTAGAGTGTGATCCCATTGTCCCCACCCTAGATGCACGTAAGCCTCCACACGAGGAGGCTTACATGGATCCAATGCAGGGCGCCAGGCGCGGTGGCGGTGACTTTCTCCGCTGCCGCACCTCGCACCCTGCATTTCATCTAGAGCAGGGCTCTCCAACCTTGGGTCCCCAGATGTTTTTGGCCTACAACTCCCAGCATGCCCCAGCCAGCTGGCTGGGGCATGCTGGGAGTTGTAGGCCAAAAACATCTGGGGACCCAAGGTTGGAGAGCACTGATCTAGAGGGCCATTTTTGGTCATCTAGATGAAGCTCTTTGGAAGGGGAGGGAAGAAGAAGGCTGGGACGCAGTTTGGAGACAGCATAAGCCGTCGGCCCGCAGCCTACTCCCCTCCCTGCCCCCCACACAGCACACCCCTCTTCCTTCCCCCCTGAGGTGGATTTGCGACCTCGGGGGGGAGACATCTGGCGTGGCTCTTTCCACACCGGCTGCGAGAGGTGGTGGGGTGTGGGCTCAGTGTTTGGGAGTCCCAGCTACGAGTTTGCGGGACCTCAGGACTGGGACTCTGAATAATCCTACGGGCCCCACAGGGAAGGTTGGAGAGCCATAGGATTGCGCCCCTAGATGGAAAGCCATCTAGCTGCGGTGCTTTGGAGGGTTTGCGGGAAGGAGGTTGAAGCGGTATAAGGATACCTTGTATCCTGGTGGGCCCCGATCTCCTCCCCTCTCCATCCCCTGGAACACCCTCTTTGCTCTTATCATTATGACCTCAGAGAAGGTTGCTCAGAGAAGGTTGCTCTTATGACCTCAGAGAAGCAGCTGGCACAGCTCTTTCCACTCCGGCTGTGAGTGGGGTGGTATCCATCCAAGCATGGATCCCCAGATCTGAGATCAGAGGTCAGTCTCCGACCTTGGATCTGGGAATCTGAAGAATCCAAGGCTGCCTAGATGCTGCCTAGGGGCTTTGCCCATTAGCTAAACTGCTGCTTTGGGAGCCAACCTTTGTCTCTCCTACTTGCCCTGCTACTTGCCGCTGGGCTCCAGCTGGCTTGCTCCTTCCTGATTTTGGGGGTTCTAATCTTGGGACTCTTTCCCAAGACAACCAGGAAGTGTTTGGCCAAAAAGGGATTCATACCCACACATCTAACATGTTCACATCTAGCAAGTATGAATATACTGTCTCACATTTCAAAAGAGAAGTAGGCATTTGAAGCCTCGGGATTCTTCTCTGGCTCGGATAAATATCTCACCTAGAGAAGGATTTCAATCTCCCTGCCACCATGCCCATCATTCTCCCCCTCCCTCCACCCCAAAACTATCATCAAAGAAATTCTCTGGAATTTGCAATGGAATTTTCCAATCATAAAATGCATTCCAGAATGCATTAGGTGAAAGTGCACACAAAAATGCACTTTTTTAGTAGTGAAAATAACCTAAGAATGCATCATATAAGGGAATTACTTGCAAAAATATGTACATGAGGCAAAATCCCAAAATTGCATGCAAAACTGCATGTATTTGGAAAAATTCATAGAAAAATGAATTTTCATGCAATGTTTTTTGTTTGTTTGTTTTGGTTTTTTTTAAGATCTCAAAGTTCAGGATGAACCATACGTAAGACTAAAAAAATGAGAAACGGAGAGAATCCAAAATTGTGAATTGTGTACATCACTAGCTAGAGTTCTGCTGGATCATTCCAGAAGGCCCACAGATTCCAGCATCCTGTTTCTCACAGTGGTAAGCTAGTTACCTTTAAGAAACATATAAGCAGCACATGAAGGCAACAACTGTCTCCTTTTATTGTTGCTCCTGTTTGGTTATTTGGTGGCAAACCAGCATCCAATTCTGGAGGTTCCATATAATCATCATGAGTAACTGCAAATCCAACATGATTGATGCTCAGCAAATGGAAGACTCCAATACTGGGGGACCACTGTCAGGATAGTCCTGCTGGTAAGAACCAGGCAAGATGGAGATGAATGATGCAGGCATTTTTGCATCCCATCCCCCCCGGCTTGTTCTGCTTTGAGGTAGGTGGTCCTCTGATGGTCTGTCTAGCTTGCTTACCTTCCTGGAGGTGAGTACAGGAATTAGAGAGGCTTGTGGAGAATCAGTACAGATCAAAGGAAGTATTTCTTCACACAGAACAGAGTTAAACTTTGGAATTCACTTCCACAAGATGTAGTGATGGTCACCAATTTGGCTATCAGTGGTTACTAGTCCTAATGGCTTTATGCTACCTCTAGTAACAGAGGCAGTATGTACACCAGTTGCTGGGGAACATGAGCAGGAGGGTGCTGTTGCACTCCTGTCCTCCTTGTGGGTTCCCCATGGATAGCTGGTTGGCCACTGTGTGAACAGAATGCTGGGCTAGATGGACCCTTGGTCTGATCCAGCATGACTCTTCTTATGTTTTATGGCCTCTCCCCTTCCCTCCCCTCCCTGCCCACTTTCCTCCTTCTCTGTCCTCTTCTGAGGTTGCAACAGTGATCCCCTGGCGAGGAAGCTGCCATGGAACTTCCCACAGTGAGGGGGAGAGCAGATTGGTGATTTTTCTCCCCTATTGTTGTAATTCGGTCTATGGCCTGGAGTGGGGGAATCTGCCATATCCTATTGCTCTTCCCATAATATCAGTGGGCCATAGGATGGCTCTCTAATAGTGGGTTTGGCCAAGTTATGGTGCCCTTTCTTAGATGTATATTAGAAAAATTAAATTAGGTCAGACTCGATGTATTTGGTCCTTGAGCAATGATCCATGTATCAGCCTTAAGCACTTGGGGTGCCTTTCAAAGGGTAAGGGACACTCGTTTGGAACAGAAATTCAAGGCCTTATATTGCTGCTTATAAAGCAGTATGTTTTGATCAGCACAAAAAATAATTGCGTAGAGCCAGCCTGCATTTCGGAGACATTTCAATTCATCCTTCTCCAACCTTCCTTGATCCGTCAGTCCTCAGCTGAGGAAGGTAAAGCTGAGCCATAGCAAAAAAAACCTTGCATGATGTAGCTGCTCCATTACATCACTTGAGAGGATTAATATGGTTCCGTTTCAGTTCATAAAAATTCAACCCTTTTGACGTCTGGAATTCAGTATATAATAGCTTGGCAAAAAAAAGGGGGGATATTTTCAAGTATGCATATGATTTACTTCCCATAAAATTGACTAAGTAACATGATGACCTCTAACTGCAGTAAGGAGTGTCAATCATTCCTTTGGAAGAATTGTAGCCCTTCCTAATCCCAATATAAAATACGTTCAGTAGCAGAAAGACCAATACAAATCACCCTTCATTTCAAATAATGCACATACAAAGCTGCATTCATGAGCTGATGGCCTTAAGGATGGTCAAAGGTCTTTAAACAACAACAACAACACATTTTGGCATAAGAGCTTTTAACTGAACATTTTATTTTTATTTATTTATTTATTTATATTTATTTATCGCCCATCTGGCCGGCCACCGGCCACCCTGGGTGATGTACACAGATAAAAACACAAGATAAAAACAGGATAAAATACATTTAAAACAATATAAAATTTTAAAATCATTAGCCCACCCCATATTCCCGCCTGAATAGCCAAGTTTTTAATGAGCGGCGGAAGCTCAGCAGAGAGGAGGCATGGCGGAGGTCACTCGGGAGAGAGTTCCACAGTATGGGGGCCGCCACAGAAAAGGCCCTCATAATCCCTGATCAACCCTACTATTTAAAACAAACAAACAAACCCTGAATGATAGAGATTAGAGGAAAGCAAGGAGCCATCCACTCTAATACTCTGATCTGTGGTAGGAGTTCCTACATTTAAGCAACATCCAAATTATCAACCAATGTTCACATGTGCACAAATAGATAAGAGTGCTGCTGAATGTTGCATTAAATTAGAATTTGAGGTACAATTTGGAGTTCTTCTAAGGAGGAATTGGTTTGTGAGACTAGGCTGAATTTCTTCCATCTGATCCACTACAACGGTTAAACTGGGGACAAGTTGCAATATTAGAAAGTTACTGAACTTCTCACAGCTGCTTATTTTGTATGGATATGTACCAACCACAAGATTCAGTTTAGACCCTGATTCACCCCAGTCCAATTCAGAGGCCATCCAATTTGATTCCGGGGCCAAATTCATATCTCCATTTGGAAATCTGAAGCTTCATGATGGTCAGCTCCCACTGACTATCATCGGAAATCAACAAATAGCTGTTTGTTTGTTTGTTTGCTGTTTGACAGAATTGGATAAAATTTGCAGTCATAGTAGACTCTTCAGATCCAATGAAACCTGACAAATAGGTGCAGGAACTTTGTGCAAAGTGTCTTTATGCACACACACGCACATGCACGCACGCACGCACGCACGCACGCACACACACATATTTAAAGGGAATTGCCAATAAGTTTTTATTGCTTGGCAGAATTGGATGAAGATTGCAACCATAATTGACCCTCCTGAGGGGATCATGCCAAAGAAGTGTCAGATGAATAGATGCAGGGCTTTATCTTCAACAGCAGTCTTTGCAGTTTGTTAGTTAGTTTGTTTGTTTTTAAAAGGAGTTGTTCATCCCTGTATGCTTTTTGTGGGCAATTGTTATGGAAATGTCATATATAGCAAAGGTGGCCCTAGATAAGAAACCTGCAGAATTTGAGCAGAATAGCTGCAGGAGCTATGGAGTGAATGAAAAACAGTTTGGGGCTTGTTGTTGCTGCTGCTGCTCTTTTCTGATCAAATGGCATCAACATAACAGAAAGTGCAACAGGACAGGGGTAGATGATTGATGTGGACCATAAGGTGGCCAAGGCAGAAGGACTTGAACTTTCAGCATTTTCCAAGCAAACTTAGGGATGTCCAGAAATCTCGATCGGGGTGGAAGCAGGGGCAAAGTTGCCCCCACTTGACCCCCTCGAGCCCCGTAACACTTACCTTCTCCCCGGCTCGGCACATCTCCCCGGAGAGGAGCTGGGGAGAGGAACTTCCAGATCCCCGGCGCTGCATTTTTAGCATAAATACCAAAGAAAACCACCTTAAAACAGCCACGCGGGAGCCTCATGTCGCTGCGGGAAAGTCCACCGGGAGCCTCATGTCACCACGGGAGGAGTCGAGTGGCGGGGGTGCTCGCCGAGCACAAGGCGAGCACCCTACCAGTTGCGCGTACATCACTACCCAGGGCGACACCCTCCCAGGTCCCACAGACCCCACCAAACTTCCATTAATGTTCCTGCTCCTGGTAGAGAGAACTAGCAAACAGCACTGGACCACTGGGGCAGTCCTCTGATATATTGCTTCCACGATCCCACCCCCAAAGGACTGTGATGGGAGAGCCCTGGTAAAACCATTCATTGTGATTAGAAGCTAGAGCAGTCAGGGCGCGATCCAATGAAGCTCCTCCAGACTCGGAGGATTACGGGCATCCGATGCAGGGCAGGAGAAGTGCAGAGGCAATCTTTGCCTCCATGTTCCTCCTGCCCTGAAACTCAGCTAGACAGCTGATTGCAGCCAACTAGCTGAGGTGCTTCAGATGGAGAGGGAAGGAGGCCGGATCACTGCCAAGAGACATCATCTCCTGGTGGACCCAGTCCCCTCCCCTCCCCCTGGAATGCCCTCTTCACCCCTTCTCCATCCGAGGTCACACTTACGACTTTAGAGATGCAGCTGATGTGGTTCTTTCCCTGTGAAGGGGGGAGGGGCTCTGAGTGCAGATCTCCAGCTGTGAGGTCAGAGCTTTTTTCTGACCTTGGATCTGGGAATACGAACGACCCTATTAAGCCCATAGAGGCTGTGTAGGGGGCATAGGATCGTTCTGTCAGTTCCAAAACTACACCTCCTTCTCCCCCTCCCTCTCCCCTTCCCCCTCTGCCCACCATGGGGTTTTTCTTGTATAGTGAGCTTGGGGAGAAATGCATCATTTTTTTGGAGGCACAATGTCTGGACTCTGGGTCCCTCGAAATCTCTAACAAAGCTTTGGGAGGTATCAGAATCAGATTCAGTTTGTTTTGGAAAACCCCACTTCAATTTGGACACCTCCCAGATCTTTCCAAATCAGCCTGATTCAGTACTTGATTCAGGATTCGGGTGAATCCGATACACATCTCTGTCATTTTGCTCATCACTGTCGCTGGATCAATGTGTGCTACAAAATCCATAATGAACAAGATGCATGACAAGATGAATCATGCAGTTTGGCGGTGAGCAAAATACGTACATTTGAGAATTTTGCTCATGGTTTCCTGCAGGAACTATAGACCCCCAACAAGCACTATTCCCCTAGTTTCAGATTTTATATACGCCCAACACACACACACACACACTTTAGCTGTATATGAAATGGAACATAAAACTGACTGTGTGTAGCCACTGAACGTATTTTAAGCGGCCATAAAGGTGAGATGCAGCTGGTTCTGAGAGAGGAAGGAAGAGGCCGAATATTTCTAGGAAGCAGGCATTATCAATAATGGAGAGAAAGGCAACTAGAAAAGAGACAGAGTGTGGGGAGCAGTACAGGGGTACTCTAGCTGGCCCTGAGAAGTGCTCTTCATCCAAATTCAAGCCTGGAGGAGCAACTGAACTTCCAGAACCCAACATTCTGCCCCATAAGCATCTTGGCTAGTTCTACGCTGGAAGGTTGGTCTCTCTGTCCTTTTAGGAAAGTCCATGCCCCTAGTTTTGCCAGTAAGATAATAAAACATCCCCCTTGCAGAATTTTCAAGTAATCACTTTGATCCGTGCTACATGTATACCAAGTTTTATCTTTCTAGGTATCCTGGACATACCACCACCATTTGTGGTAGACATCATATCTCCCCCATTTTGAGTAACAGAATGCCCCCTTCTTCAGGTTTTCCCAGTTGCAAGGGAGCCTTGTACTGTACATGTGTCAAATTTCATCACTTTCACAATTGTGGAAGTACCATACAAATTTTGAGAGAGAGGTACATATGTTCCATGCTCAGATTTCCCTAGTAATCAGGATGCCCAAGACTAGTATTGGGTGAGCCTCCCCTCTGATCAAGTTACGACAAATTCACCCACTTGAGCTCCAAAACTCCTTCTTCTTTCCCTTCCCACCCAACTTACCAACCAAAGAAAGCCACAGGGAGAGGGAAAGGACATGGGATACAGTTCTCTCTCCCCCTCCTATACTCTCTTATTCTGGTGCACCTGGCTGAAGTAAAACCTGGGAAATATAGTTTTTCCAAGGCCTTTAGAAAATTACATTTCCCAGGAGCTACTTTAGCCTGTCCTGGCATGCTGATATGAAGTACACCAGGCATGGGAGAGGGAAGAACTCCCATTTCTTCCTTCTCCCTGCCATTGAAGTGAAGTACCTCCACCACTCCAATCCAGTTAGTAAAGTGGGAGGAAATGCGGGATGAGGTTTGGTGGGAAGGCTGGGTAGGTGGGAGAAGGGTTGATTGGGGGCTTGGGGGCTTGGTAAGAGTGGGATCCTTCTTCTCCAGCTCATAATGCACACCTCTTATTTGAGATTAGTATTATGAGGCTCATATTCCCAAACCCTTGAATACTGGTCTTGGTGAAGATATGGCTTTGGGTCTCTGGGTCATGTGAAAGTAAGTATCCTCCCAATTTTTATACTCCAGCAATCAAACAGCAAGTGCATCCCAAGTAGAGTGCAGCTTGGAGGTGGAATGTCTGACTTATATAGACAGCCACTGCCTGCCTCCCATTGGCTGTGGTGGGATGAGGCCATGTGGCCAAGCTATTTCAGGTTGGTCCCACCTCCCCAGTCCATGTCCACAAATCCATCCTCTCTCAGCCAGCCACTTCATGGTAGGCAGGGTAGGAGCAACATCTGCGAGTTGGATACACATGTAGAAATGTATGTAACTGACAGGGACGTTGTATCCTGTTCTCAAGGAAAGAATTCTGATTTCCCTTTTGGTCTCAGAGTTCATCTCAAACTCATTATTGGTGGACCTCTGAATGATCAGGCACAGCCTTGAGGAACTTAATCAGTTAAGGACTTAATCAATTAATGCCATGACATTTGACCAAAGCAATGCAAGACAAAACCTGGAGACTTGATTTTTTTGTCCATTAAGCCACCTTGCTCTCAATCATGAAGAAAATGAAGTTAGCATCATAGAGAAATCACAAACCTTTTTGAGAGTGATGGGCTCTATAGCAGATGTGGGGGCGGGGAGGTGACACATTAAATTATGCCTGTGCTGGTGAGATTTTATGGGAAATGGAGATGAAAGAAGAGACCTAGGTAATGATCTGAGAAAGGGTTTCATTTTTTCTCAGAAACCAGCTTCTGAGCATTTCTGAGGGGGCTTTGGTCCAAATAGTGCTATCATCAAACAGCTGTGAAAAATAGAAAATAGAAAGAAGGAAAAAAGGGCCTTAGTGGGTAGATTCTTCACTTTTGTCCAATCAAAAAATCCTGTATCTGCAGATATTGTACAATCATACTGTTGGAAGGGACCTTGGGGGTCATCTAGTCCAACCTCCTGCTCAATGTAGGATCTGCAATACAAGACTCAGTTCCAGCAGCCCCTGAGACATGGCCTTCCATACCGCCACAGATGGAGAGCCCACCACCTCTCAAGTAGTGATGCTGGCGCAACTTGGAATTAGGAGGCTCGTAAGTCGAATCTGCTATGTTCGTAATGCTTGTATGTGTACCAAGCTTGGATGGTTCCCCAGCAAAATTCATTATTCAAACTGAGATTGATTACAAGCACCTGCACAGTCTGCACGACTTTGTTCTCAGCCTTTTGAGACAGAAAGGAGCTTTTCCAAAGTTCTTACTACTTTAGAAGACCACTCTTTGTGCTTGTAGCGTCACGGTTGTCTCTTTTTCAAAAAGAAAATAGCATTTCAGCCCAAGAAGCACTTCTTGAAATGGTCATGTGACCTCCCCATGTGGCATGCTCTAGAATGGTCACTTGACCATTCCTGGAAGTACTATCCTGGATAATACTGAAATACTATCAGGACCGGTGCAGGGCAGTTTGGCGCCCTAGGCAAAGTTATATTTAGTGCTCCCCCCTCATGCCGGGGGGGGGGGTCCAGAGCAAAGCAGCCGGGAAATGCCTGCTTGCCCAGTGCCCCCCCTGCCTGCCCGCCCGCCACCCGCCTCCGGCAGCCGCTTTCCCCGCTGCCAAGCTGGCCTCGCCCACAGCGCAGCATCTTCGGACCGGTTGCCGCCGCCACGTGCACTCCTGACTCGGCCCTAGCTCCAGGCGCTGAGGAAAGCCGAGCGCGATCCTGAGCCCGCCCGGTGCCCGCAATCCCCCCCCCACTGACCTGGTGGTGCCTTTGTCGGCAAGGCGGCCAGGCGGGGCAGGAGCGCGCCGGCGGCGAGGAAGAGTCGGCCGGAAGGAGCGCAGCATTTCTGCGCCCTCTTCAGTCACGCGCCCTAAGCAGCCGCCTAGTTTGCCTAGCGGTAGCGCCGGCCCTGAATACTGTCTCTGTAGATAGCAGCACTTGGCCTAGGAGTATGCACACACAGCATTTCAAGGAACAGTAGGTCTGGAGGAGAGCAATGCAGCCTGGGGTGGCTGGCAGGTGGGCAAGGAGGAGATCTGTGCTTCTTTAGCAGTTTGTATATAGAAAATGAGAACTCAGAATAATGGAGAACTTTTCATCTGAGATTGGACAGTGCAGTTTGGATCCTGACAAGCAAATTACAATTTCTGTTGGGGTAAATTCAACCCATCACTACTCTCAAGACATTCTGCTTCACTGTCTAACAGGAAGTTCTCCTAATGTTTACCTGAAATCTGTTTTCCTGTAATTTTTTCTCCACTCATTCTAGTCTAGGGATGGGGTAGAAAACTTACCTAAGTTCACAGTTTTGAACCACTATGCAAGACAACACTTAGCCGCCCTTCAAAATTCACATGTCTCTGAATTTTGCAGAACGAGTTCTCCAATCAAAAACTGCATAGAAAAATGTGTATATTAGGGGAAATAACATTACAAATGCATTATATTAGGAAATTACTTCTAAAATGTGTATATTAGGCACACACAAAAAATGCACACAAAAATGCATTAGGAGAAATGTGCACCAGAATGCCTATAAATTTTCATGCATATATATATATTTAATAACACAAAGTTCAGTACAAACCGAACTTAAGTTTGGAAAAAATGAGAAACTGAGAGAAAATGAAATTAACAGATTTGCCAACCCAATTTTAGTCCTGTCCTCTAGAGCAAGAGAGAACCAGTCTTCTCCATCTTTGGTATGACACAGCCCTTCGAATATTTTAAAGTAGCTATCATGTGTCCCCTTAATTCTCCCTTCCTCGGACTAAACATACTCCACTCCTTCAAGTGTTCTTCATAGGACTTGGTTTCCAGACCTTCACCATCCATGTTGTCCTCCTTTGGATATATAACTTCTTGAGCTGAAGCCCGTTGATTTCTGCCTCCACATGTGGGCTTTTCTCATGTTATTCTTTGCTAAGTAAGTGGGTGGCTTCAGGCATTAAAAACAAAGAAACAAGCAAAAGACCCAATTTTGTGTCAGGACCATTGCTTGGGTCCTGGAGTGAATAGAAACCTCCTTAGACTCTAGGTTCCATGACTGAATGTGCACTGGCCAATTATGAATTACAAAGCCATGCTTGGAGTTGCTGCTAGAAGAGGACACCTGGAGGTGTTTTCATTAGAGAAAGGGTTCTCTGCCCTACTTCCATTGGGGAGAAGCCATCTCCAGCGATTGATGGAATTTAGGTCCTGGAAAAACCTTTTAGGTTTGTAGTGGGAGAGGGGGAGCACAAGCTCATTCTTCCCCTTTAATCCAGCCCTGGCAACTTACCTGGTCTACTGGGGAAAATTAGTATAAGGTGCTCCTGGGATCTCGAACAGAAGGCACACAGCTGAATTCATTAATGAACAGCAACAGCTGCCAGAAAACACCGGATGGGAGGAAACAGACCACAACTATGTGCAGGATGGATAAAAAGACCCTATCCCAGCAGCATGGGGTGGTGGTGTTGGCGTGTGAGCAGAGTTGGGAGATTTATAATCCTATCTGTGTGCTAACAGACGCCTGAAATTCCACACACAGATCTTCCAGATCTCACCTCCCTACGCAGCGTGCAGCGTGTTGTGTCGGTGCCAGTTTTGGCCAGCCCAGTCTGCCCTGTAATCAGACTTGCTTCCAGCTTACCTGTTGCAGATTAATCCATGGAGTCAGGAAACACTCTGTAACACCACAGGTCTAATTCTACCTGTTTATTTACTTAGCAAGTAAAGTTCTACAGAGTATACATTTCCTAGTTACAGTCCATGTGCAGAGTATAAATGCATAGCAAGCATTACATCCAGTGGAGTAAGTTGAGCTTAACTCCACCTCAGCAAAGACGTTACATTGTTGCAGGAACAAAGTCTAGCAAGAAGAACCAGAAGAAGAGAGAAAGCAGTCCACCTTCTCTCTAAGATGGCTCCAGACAGAAAACAAGTTAGCACGTCATCAGAACATACAAACCATGTGACCAGCTCATATTGTTCTCACAGTCTAGGTTCCCATGCAAAAACACAAGATCCCAGCAAGACACAACAAACCTGTTTACAGCCATTCTGTCCCTTCCATGTGTAAACAATGTGCTGCAGCTGGTAAAGTGATACATATAACAGGTGACAGTGAGAGAAGATGGAGCTGAGTCAGGTGATGCAAAGAGAAGGACTGGGGCACTGGGCAAGCCACCTGGTGGCTGGAGGTGGCTGCCATCCTGAAACTCCCAGCTTGGGGAAAGCAAGACTATCCCTTCTCCATACCAATGGCTCCCACTGCTGGATTGAAAAGGACCTGAGAAGAGAGCTACCTTCTGTATTTTTAGTTGCAAAGAACTGTGGGTTTGCCAATGTCTCTTCATTTGGACTGCTGAAAAGTCCTGTGAGTTATCTACATTGTTTCCGAGGCATGTGGCCGGGTGACCGGCCAGATGGGCGATTAACAAATGTAATAAAAAATAAATGTGCTAGTAAACGTTGCTCTGGACTCTGTCTGCATGATCTTCTTGGTTGTTATTTGATGCCATGCTTGGCACCGCAGTTCTGTTGGTTAAAGGACTAATTAGAAAGAAACTCAGCTGAACCCACACAGGTCATTTCCTCTCCACACAAAATACAGAGAAACGCATAGTGTTTTGTGATCATCTCTTTGTGAATGAGCTTTTCGCCAGTGCTAGTGCAGACCCTGTAACAAGGTTCATAGGGAATAGCTAGGTATTATCCAGATGGTTGTTTAATATTCTAGAGCAGTGTTCTCCAACCTTGGGTCCCCAGATGTTTTTGGCCTACAACTCCCAGCATGCCCCAGCCAGCTACGCTGGGAGTTGTAGGCCAAAAACATCTGGGGACCCAAGGTTGGAGAACACTGCTCTAGAGGGCTGGTTCCTGCTGTCTCATACACAGGAATTTCCAGCCATTATTCTCAGAGATATCGGGCTCTAGGTATTACCCCTTCCTGCCCTTCATTGCCAGCTCAGGCAAAATAATCTACTCAAAATCATCATCATCAGGCGATCACTCGTGACCGAGTAAGATTGTCTTCCGGGATAAAAGGAGGAGATTCTAAAGAAGATTGTGTAGACTCTCATCATCAGGCGATCACTCGTGACCGAGTAAGATTGTCTTCCGGGATAAAAGGAGGAAATTCTAAAGAAGATTGTGTAGACTCTAGCGATGGGTCCGTAAGTGACTGTGGAGGCCAATTCTAGATCCACACAGCTTCCCACAGTGAGGACACAGGTTACCAGATAGAAGATGGTCCTGTAAAGGATTCATTTGACGTGCTTTTCGCTTAGCACGTTTCTCCCTTTCACCTTGCACTCGGGCTTCTTCAAAGTCCATGGAACCTTTGTGAAAGGCCAACCTCCATTTAGATCGTTCATGGGCCAGAGCTTCCCAGTTTTCGATGTTTATATTGCATTTTTTTAGATTAGCCTTATGAACATCTTTAAACCTCTTATATTGACCACCGATATTCCGCTTTCCATCCTTGAGTTGGGAGTAAAGTAACTGCTTTGGGAGGCGGCAGTCAGGCATTCGAACAACATGACCGGTCCACTGAAGTTGGCGTTGAAGGATCATTTTTTCAATGCTAGTAGTCTTTGCTTCTTCCAGTACACTGACATTTGTTCGCCTATCTTCCCAAGTAATTTGCAGGATTTTCCGGAGGCAACGTTGATGAAACCTTTCAAGGAGGTGGAAGTGACGTTTATAGATAGTCCATGTTTCGCAGGCATACAATAAAGTTGGTAATACAATGGCTTCATAAACCAGTGTTTTGGTCTTCTTACAAATATCCCGATCCTCGAACACTCTATGTTTCATTCGAGAAAATGCGGCACTTGCGGAGCTCAGACGATGCTGGATTTCACTGTCGATGTTAGCTGTAACAGAAAGATAGCTGCCAAGATAGAGAAAATGATCGACATTTTCCAGTATTGTCCCGCCAAGCTGGATAGATGGCATCACCAAAGGGTTGGCTTGCACTTGCTGATGAAGCACTTTGGTTTTTTTGATGTTAAGTGAGAGACCAAGTTTTTCGTATGCTTCTGCAAAAGCATTTAGGATAGTTTGGAGATCATCCTATGATGGCTACATGGCAACAGTTCCATGATGGAAGAAAGACTGGGTATAAATACACTCCTTCATATGATTTTAAGACTCCTCCTCACCCAGCCACTCTGGGCTGTTGGCAGCTGTCTCAGGTTACTCAACAGCACAGTGCGTGAGGCGGGTTTGCTTCTAGTTATACAAAAGGCCTTCTGACTAGGAATTCAAACATGAAATGATCTGTCCTTCACTTAATTAAACTTTATTATTTTTGGGCGGGTGTGTGTGTGAGAGAGAGGCTCTTTGTCATGCCATGGCTCAACATGGGAAGGCAGAAACACCAGCTGAAATTAAAGGAACAGGCCCTTGTCAAGGTTCCATCTGTACCAGGACACCTTGATCAGCTCCTTAAAGATATTTTGCCTCTTTAAGAGCCCCTCCTGTATCAGGATGCCAATTCTCTGCCTTTTACCTTCTCTTCCCAGTAACGTGGGATTAGGCCTTAGGCGTGGTGCAAAAGACACTCCAAACAGTGTGGCATAGTGGTGAGAGTGTTGGACTGGGACTCGGGAGATCCAGGTTCTAGTCCCTGCTTGGCCACAAAACTCACTGGGTGACTTTGGGCCAGTCACTGACTCTCAGCCTAACCTACATCACAGGGTTGTTGTGAGGATAAGATGGAGAGGAGGAGGAGGATTATGTAAGCTGCCTTGGGTTCCTTGCAGGAAAAAAGGCAGGGTATAAATATAATAAATAAATAAACAACTTGATGTTAACAATAACCGTTTACTTTAGAAAATTTTGGTATAGTAGATTCACAGTAACTTAAGGTAATTACACAAATAGAGCTGTGTACTTTCAAAAAGCAGGTATAATAGAAATAAAAGAAATAATAATGCAGTTCTCTCTAACCTAGGTACTTTTTCACCTGTAACCTTAATAGAGATTCCTTCTCAGCCTAGCCCTGGCTGTTCTGCATTCTTCAGTGATATTCAGACTCTGCTTCTCTGTCTGTCGCTGCTTCTTGGTACCTGCAGAACCTCTCCTCCACACAGTTTCTCTCTCTATCCAAATTTCATCTCCCTCTCTCTCTGCTGCTTCTGCCTCCCCTTTATATACCCTCCCACAGAACTAGGTTACAATCATGCGACCTAAAACTCAGAGATGTTGAAGAGTCCTTGGTCTCGAGTCACGAGTCCGAGTCCGAGTCCTTGGTCCAAAATGGTGACTCATGAGTCATGAGTCACGAGTCACTCCCAAAGCTGACTCCACAAGTCCCTATTAAAATCAATGGGGTTTTTTCCCAACAAAATGAGGCTACTTCAGATGTGTGGCTTAAATAAATTCTAGGCACAAGTGTGCCTTTTTATTTCAAAACTCTGCAACTGATTTTGGCAAGAACAGACCAGGCAGAAAAACCCAGAATAACCAGGCAGGCAGAGGAGGCAGGGAACCCCAAAGCAGGCAGGCAGAGGCCTTTGTCTTGGACAATTCAACTGTTGAACTGGTCAAGAAGAGACCAGGCAGGCAGAGGAGGCTGGGAACCCCAGACAGGCAGGCAGAGGCAGCCAAACCCAAAATGTCTGAAAGGTTGCATTTTAGAAAAATGATTGTAAAAAATAAACTTGCTGTACTTCCTAAAACTTATCCATGTTGCATTTGAGGAACATTTTTTCTAAATGTTTGGCCCCCATTCTGGAACGGTGAGATCTCATCACAATTCCACCCTCACTTAACACCCGCTCCACTGGTGATGAACTTGCTGGAACCAGAAACACACTCAGAGCAGCCACACAGAGTAATCTCAGGTCCTTCTTCTGCCCCTCCCAAGTACGCAACACATCAATCAAAATAAATCTTGACACACTGTTGGGGCTGCACTCCTGGTAGCCGTCCATAGTGGCCGAGCAGCGGCACACCTCGCTTCCATGCGCTCTTCGCCGGCAATCATGCTCCTCTCCACTCCTTCTGGCACAGCCCAGGGATGTTGAAGAGTCCTTGGTCTCGAGTCCTGAGTCGAGTCTCGAGTCCCATTAAAAATATTGGGACTCGAGTCCGAGTCGAGTCAGAGGGGGGACTCAGTCCGACTCATGAGTCGAGTCCTTGAGTCCGAGTCCCCATCCCTGCTAAAACTGGGGAAATGAAACTTAACTCCATTAGGGGGGAAAGGTTACTTTAACTCTATTTGGGGGGAAAGGAAACTTTAACTCCATGAGGGGAAAATGAAACTCACGAATGCCCCTCTCCCATCAGGAGATGTTTGAACCTACAAGCTCCAACCTAACTCAAGCCTGTGTAGGCCTCAATCCTTCACAGCCCTCCACACCCTCTGCTCCTACTGAGGATTCTTTGCATTTGGCTGCTCAACATTCCCAGCAGCAATGGTCTCTGGGACAAATGTCCCATTTGCCCACTGATTGGACCAGCCTAGTAATCACTACTACATCGGAGTGTCTGTGATGTTCTGTATTGCAGAAGCTGGCTGGGCAAGTGGAAGCAGGACCAAGTTAAAATGTCCCCCCCTTTCTCCAGTTCATTTACATGAAGGAAAATGGAAGTACTGTTTCAGTCATTTTTCAGGGGAAGCAAATTTTGGGGATGGAGCTAACTCTAACCCCACCACCACCATTATTCCCACCCCCAGAATGTCCATCATTCTGGAACCAGCCTTTCCCCCGGAATTCTCAGGAGTGATGCAACAGCCAAGGCATTTTCAGGAGGAAAAATGTGGCCACCAGAAGTGTCCCATTACTATCAGTGCTGTTGTAAAGAGGCAGTGGCAGGAATAGTCTTTAAAAAATGAAAAAAGGCTTGGGAAACCGCCCACTGGTAACTCCCCTTGCCCCTAATTCCATCCAATTTCACAGTCTTCCCATTAAATCCCATGAAATTCCATCCTCATTTTGAGCAAAAGTTTCCAAACTTTGAACATTATGTGGGAGGGAAGAAGACAGTAAAGTGTGGTGGACACAGCAGTCCCAAACAACCCTAAAAACTCCACTGGGTGGCATAGAGACGATGCAATGGAGGCAGAGAAGTAAAATTTATTCTCTGCCTTCACCATTCTGCATGGGCACACACCAGTGTTTGATTGCATTCTTTGGGAGTTTTCCTCCATCTACACTATCCCACCCGGCTTCATTGCTCTCATCACTGTAGTGTACACATTTTTTCAAGCAATTTTCCTAATACAGTGTATTTTAAAGTATTTTTGTGTTCACCTTCCTCTAATATACACATTTTTGCATACATTTTTTGATTAGAGAACTCATTTCAATATTCAGAGAAGTGCACATTTCAAAGGCTCACTGGTTCTAAAGTGGGAAAACAGGTAAATTTCCATTAAAATGCAAACTGAATGAACCTCTCCCCCATCTCTTCCCAGATCTGACTTTCTCTCCATTGGAGCATATTGGCTCCCCACCTCAGAGTCTAATGTTCAAAGTAATGTAGATTGAACCAGAACTTCTCAAGTTGCTCTGGATTGTTGAACGGTCAGTTTCTACTTTTGGTCTCTCCTACCACAACTTCACAGCTATATCACTCCAGGATAAGCTATATATAACTGCAATAAGCAGAGTGGCAGTAGCAGGTCCATAGTCATTTGAACTGACATTTCAAAAGTGGTCCTCAAAAGTGGTAAACAAGTTGCGCATCTCTTAGTTTGATCCAAATGACATTTATTTAAAAGCCTAGTTTTGACTGGAGGTACTGCATTAATGGAAAAGTTTGGACCCCACACTCTTGTTGACCTTAGCAAATCTGTCAATCTTTCATTTGATTGGATAAAGATACAGTACATAATTGAAGGGACAAAAATGCCAGGCAGACCTATCATTGCATGGAAACCAGGAATCAAAACTCCACTTTTCAAACACAAGGAGTGACTGAGTCCAGCACTCAATGCACTTATGAAAGGACCTTTTCATCTTGAAATGTGTGATGTTGACTGTGGAATGTGTTGCCACATAAACACACTCACATGCACACCAGCCCACTGACAGTATTATTTAGATGGACTTTTTTTTTAATCATTAGACCTGCTGCCAAAATTTGGCAGGGCAGGGAGGTATACTTTGTGTTGAATATTGTAGTTTTATCACTTCCGATTTGAACATTCGAGAGGCCATCCCAAAATCTGCTACGACTTCAGTGAATTTGCTTATGAGCCACTGTTACCTAAATTAGCATTATGTATTCTCACAATATTTCACACTTCTGTGCCAAAGCGTCTGTATTCTTCTGGATGATATTCCAGTACTTTTCCATTAAACCATCTACATGCTCATGAGCAAAACATGTGCACTTGAGAACAACTGATTGTACAACAAAACCCATGAAGCACTGTGACTGTGAAGTACATAGAGCAATCCTAATTATGCTGGGGAAGGGAGATACCCTGCCACTACACCAGTGGAATGGCCACCATATCCTATACATCAGGGGTGGGCAACACACAGCTCACAGGCTGCACATGGCCTCTGCTTCCCCCCCCCCTTGTGGCATCCATTGCTCTCAAAATGGTAAAACAAATAAAAAACAAAATGGCGCCAGAAACCTTTTTTACCCTTTAAGTGCTCTGTAGCTTCTACAAGCTAATTTTGATCATTTGGCAATTGATAGGCACTCCAGATGCCTTTAAAAATAAATAATTGTGCTGGGGGAAGATGCGGCCTGCAGTAGGGCAGTCCGGGGTTCAAAAATGGCCCCTGGACCGCCTGAATTCACTCACCCCTTCTATACTTGCTCAATCCATGAGGGGAGGGGACAACCAGAAAATACAAAAATGGCATAAAAAAGAGAGAGATCCCCCCAGCATCCCTGGAAACACTGCCACATCCCACCAATCAGGAACTGTGCTGGAAGTGATGCACACGTGCTTCCCATACATGGAAGGAGCCAATCAATTTGTGATTATGGGGACATGCTCCTAGTACACGTGCCTGCATCACTACACACACAAAATGCTAGTTGTTCCCAAAGTTGTTACCACCCCACCTGCTCCTGTGGGAAAGCCGCTGATTCTGCCAGACTCAAGGCATCCCTACAGGTAGGAGAACCCCCACAACACAGCACTCATGTATCTCCTCCAGCAAGTTGCCTGCAGGTAACACATCCAACCCTTGTGGAACAAGGGTTCAGCACCCACCTAGGGAGGGGGTCTGTGAATCAGCAAAACTCAAGCTTATTGAGGTTCTCTGAATTCCACCATGAATCCTTTTCCAGCTCATGCCCATATCAGATTGAGAGCTTTGCTTCTTGTTCTTGTTTCACGAACATTCGGGTCTATTTTTGTGCACATTTTTCCAAATGCATCAATTGCATCAATTCCTCACATTTTTCAAGATTTCACATTTTTTGTCCCATAAATCACATTCCAAGGATAGAAAAGTATGGAGTTCAAGTGCAGTTTGTGTTGGAGCCTGTGCTCGATTCTGGGAGGTGCGACTGCGAAGTGGGTAAATTCTGGTCAAAAACAAACTGAAACAAATTTCTCATACATCCCTAGGAATGCTCGTTTGACAAGGGTCCAAGAGGAGGGGCCAAGGCAGTCAACAAAGGTAGCCACCCACAGAAGCACACTGACAGTGGCAGCCTCTGGTGTCTCATTGCATATGGCACAGGGTTGGGAAGCAGGAATCAGGAGTTTGAGCACTGTCTGTGAAGAGGAAGAAGGCGACATTGCCCCATTTCCCTTTTGTAAGCCTGGCAAAAGCGTCATGCCAGAGGCAAGAGAGGGAGTGCCTGGGACTTAAACCTACATGGCAAACTCCTCAGAGCAATTCCCTCAACTCTCAGCTGCAGCAGCGTATAGTAATCAGACACATCATGGGGCATTTGGTCCCCACCCGTGCCTCCAACCCCAAGACCTAATCACAGATTCCAAGAGCTCAAGGGCTGTAAGAGGAGCCCTATCCAGGTGGAACAGCACACATTTTACACCTCAGGTCCCAGATAAAATCCACGGTAGGAAAACGGCTCAGCGTAGGGATGGGTAAATGATGAGCAATGTTCAAGATCACCAGGATTCCTTGAACATCATCTCACAGATCATCTCATCCCGATTCCTGTTTGCAATCACTGCTTGCTCTGCATGAATGGGAAACTTGCACAAGTTGAGCAGTGATCGAATGGAAGATTAGTGCGAATTTCCCCAACCGTCCAAATTAGTGCAACGTTCCTTCATAGGCTAAAGCGGGGCTGATTCAGTCTATGGAGGAAATGTGTGCAAATTGAACTGGGAATCAGGTACAAGACGAATGTGAGCATGTGTTCAACGATCTATAAAAATATAAATATTTTTGGTGGGCATGTACATACTTCAGTATGCTGATGATAATGTGGTCTCCGCACATTCAGAGGATCTCCAAACTATCCTAAATGCTTTTGCAGAAGCATACGAAAAACTTGGTCTCTCACTTAACATCAAAAAACCCAAAGTGCTTCATCAGCAAGTGCAAGCCAATCCTTTGGTGATGCCATCTATCCAGCTTGGCGGGACAATCCTGGAAAATGTCGATCATTTTCTCTATCTTGGCAGCTATCTTTCTGTTACAGCTAACATCGACAGTGAAATCCAGCATCGTCTGAGCTCCGCAAGTGCCGCATTTTCTCAAATGAAACATAGAGTGTTCGAGGATCGGGATATTTGTAAGAAGACCAAAACACTGGTTTATGAAGCCATTGTATTACCAACTTTATTGTATGCCTGCGAAACATGGACTATCTATAAACGTCACTTCCACCTCCTTGAAAGGTTTCATCAACGTTGCCTCCGGAAAATCCTGCAAATTACTTGGGAAGATAGGCGAACAAATGTCAGTGTACTGGAAGAAGCAAAGACTACTAGCATTGAAAAAATGATCCTTCAACGCCAACTTCAGTGGACCGGTCATGTTGTTCGAATGCCTGACTGCCGTCTCCCAAAGCAGTTACTTTACTCCCAACTCAAGGATGGAAAGCGGAATATCGGTGGTCAATATAAGAGGTTTAAAGATGTTCATAAGGCTAATCTAAAAAAATGCAATATAAACATCAAAAACTGGGAAGCTCTGGCCCATGAACGATCTAAATGGAAGTTGGCCTTTCACAAAGGTTCCATGGACTTTGAAGAAGCCCGAGTGCAAGGTGAAAGGGAGAAACGTGCTAAGCAAAAAGCACGTCAAATGAATCCTTTACAGGACCATCTTCTATCTGGTAACCTGTGTCCTCACTGTGGGAAGCTGTGTGGATCTAGAATTGGCCTCCACAGTCACTTACGGACTCATCGCTAGAGTCTACACAATCTTCTTTAGAATTTCCTCCTTTTATCCCGGAAGACAATCTTACTCGGTCATGAGTTATCGCCTCCAAACGGGAGCGCAAGTACATGATGATGTACTTGCGCTCCCGTTTGGAGCTCTGAACTGGGCATGGTTGCATGATTTGCGAGCAAGAATGAAATTCTTATCCATTCCTGGGGAGGGGGTGCTAATGCCCAGGCATGCCTCAGCCAATCAGGAGGAGTGCTGCAGAGACTGTTCCAGTGGTGTGTCTTCACCAGTGGAACAGCTCCACCTGTAGAGTGTTCTGCCATTACATCTGGACTTTCCCCACCAACCAACATACTGCAAGTGCCACTGGCATGGCCGGACCAAATCCTATAACCCCTGAGCTGGCAGATCTCAAGTAGAGGGTTGTGCCCTTAAATGCATTTAAATATTTGGAGCTTTCAACTGAACACATACATCGGGATTATTATTATAGGATAAATGACAGTGTAAATACAGGTGGCCCAAACTTTAATAGGCAGGGGGATTTCCCATAGAACCAGTGCACAGGAGCAGGGAAATGAAATTTTATCTGTGAGTTTTGCACATCTATTTTTCCTGTAGTAAATGATGGCTCCTTATATCCTATTACATTTTCCTTGTATCCCACCCTGCCTGCACTTTATGGTTCCCATAAAGCCATTTCCTTTTCAATCAGATCTGTAAAAATCCAGGTAAAATATATATCACTACCAAACCATATGTCTGCTATGAGAAATAAAAATGCTTCATCTGAGTGTGTTCTTCTTTCCCCCCACTTACAAGAATAAAGATGCACATTTCCATGCTAATTCCAAGGGCATTCTTTGGCAAGTTTTATTAAAGTCTGAGAGCTGGACAAGTTCAATATTCTACTTTTTAAATAATATATTTGCAAAGTGTGCTGACTTAAAAGAAACTGCTATCAATTTAAATAGCCCGTATCATTTCCTTAGGGTGTCACTCAACATCTTATAATAATCTCTATATTATGCACCTATTCACTCTTTGGTTTTAAATAATACTTCGTCAATACTCCACCGTCATCATGATATTTACCTATGCTTTGACTGTGGAACATACCATGATCCTTTCATCAACACTGGTTACCTTTCAATGAATACATATGAAATGCATATATATGAAAATACAACTTTCTAGCAATGATACATAAGCATCAACAAAAGCAGACCAGAAATCCAAATAAATATCCATTTGAAGGTGATATCTATACACTACCGATTCAAATGTTGTAAGGTCCTCAATCCATTACAACACTTATGAGGAGAGAGCACTTATCTTTCCAGTGTTGTAATATCAGTCTTTTAGCTGTCAAAGGGGTATGGGGAATCCATTTATGTGTGTCAATTTCCAAGAGGCAGATAGATAATTCAGAAGAGCATGTACATCAGTAAATATTAAACATTGTTCCAGGCCAGCACAAAATAGTTCTGTATAATAACCTCCTCCCAAAAAGAAGCAGCTACTGGACATCACCAACACATATGTTTAAAAGAAGCATTAGCCGCATAATTGCACTGCCAGCAATTATCCAAATAATTAGACAATCTTTTTGGGATCTGCGCGGAGCTCGATCAGGGGGTGGGAGTGGGGCGAACTCACACTGCTCGACCCCCCCCCAAGCTCCGCGCGACTTACCTTTCCCCGGCTCGGCACAAGTCCCCACCCCCTGAGAGGAGCCGGGGAAAGAAACTTCCAGGTCCCCGGTGCATCACTTCTGTTCTGGGTCCCCGGTGCTGCGTTTTTTACATAAATACCATGGAAAACCACCTTAAAACGGCTGCGATTTGCTATTTGCGGCCGTTTTAAGGTAGTTTACCCTGGTATTTACGTTAAAAAACGCAGCACCGGGGAGCCGGAAGTGACGCGCTGGGGGCCCGGAAGTCTGCCGAGCGCCTCGCCGAGCACCTCAGCTGGCGCTCGCAGGAGGCGCTCGGTGGGGGTGCTCACCGATCACCCGGTGAGTTGGGTGAGATGTTGTGGTGTCCAATAAACATGAAACAAAAGTTTTTCCTGAATAAGACACAGCCTAAGATCCATAGACATGCCAGGTATAGATGCCAAAGTGGCAGTCCATTGATTAGGCAAAATGGGACAATCCAATTCCCTATTCCATTCCTGTTTAAAACCCTGTATATCATATTTATTATATTTTTTCACCAATAACAAGTATTTATTGACATGGCTAGCGTTGCCTGTCCAGTCTCAATAAGCGCTTCCAGTAATCTGCAGATGACATGAAGCTAGGAGGGAAAGCCAACCAGCATAGAAGACACAATCAAGATTCAAAAGGATCTAGACAAGCAGCAACACTGGGTCAAATATAGCAAGGTGAAATTATACAGAGATAAGTCATGCATTTAGGTACCAAAAGAAGAAGAAGAAGAAGAAGAAGAAGAAGAAGAAGAAGAAGAAGAAGAAGAAGAAGAAGAAGAAGAAGACACAAGTATAGGATGAGGAAGACCTAGCCTGGCATCAGTAGGGAGAATCAGGGATGCTCAAGTTTGCCAAAATTCCCCAAACTTCACTTCAAAGTTTAGTTGGGCTCCCATTCTCAATTGTGGCCTGACTTTCCTGTTTGGTTGAACAGGAAATGTGCACATTTTTCAAAAAGTGTACACTATTTCCTCCATTGACTAAAGTGTGAAAATGTGATTTTTTTTTAAAGCGTGCATTTTTAAGGTTGTGCATTTCTTTATGTGTGCATTTTTAAAAAGTGTGCATTTTAAAAGTGCAGATTTTGCAGACTCAAGTTTGGGCATTTGCAGACATTTTCAGAGAATGTGTACTCCTGTTCATGCTTGGGGTTGTGCACAGGACAACTTCGACTGATTTGTTAACTGGAACAAAAAAAATTATACACCCCTAGGCAGCAGTACATGTGAAAAGGACCTTGGTGTCTTAGTGGCTCACGATCTGAATATGAGCCAGCAGTGTGCTGCAGCAGCTAAGAAAGCCAATGCAATCATGTGCTGCATTAATAAAAACATAGTGTCTATATCACAGGAAGTAATAGCAGCGCTGTATTCTGTGTTACTCAGGCTGCATTTGGAGTACCGTGTCCAGTTCTGGGTGTCCCCATTTTAAGAAGAACATTGAAAAGCTGGACTGTGTCCAGAGAACAGCAACCAGGATGATGAGGGGTCTGGAAACCAGATCCCATGGGGAACGGTTGAAAGAGCTGGGTTTGTTTAGCCTGGAGAAGAGAAGTATAAGAGGAGACAGGATAGCAGTGTTCAGATACCTGAAAGGCGGCCATGCAGAAGATGGAGCAGACTTTTTCTTTGTTGCTCCCAAGGGCAGGACTAGAACCAGTTGCTGGAATTTGCATGGAAGCAAATTTTGGCTAACCATTAGGGGAAATTTCCAAACAGTGAGACCTGTTCAGCACTGGAACAGATCGCCTCAGGAAGTGGTGGGTTCCCCTTCACTGGAAGTCTTTAAGCAGAGGCTAGATGGCTATCTCTCAGGGATGCTGCTGTAGCTACACTCTGTGGTGTGGAGCCTGCACTGAGCAGAGGGGTTGGAATTAGGTAATCTCTGAGGTCCCTTCTAGTATATGATTCTGTTATTTGTTCTGGCGCCCTTCTTCCTGCCAAATTCTCCTTTAACATGCTTCTCTCTAAGCAGCACTATGTAAACACCATAGTGCCAGGGCCATACACTACTTCTGCAATTGCTACATATTAGGAATACGTAGAGCCGCTTGGTTCCATTGGTTTTCACTGACAGTAGAATGATTCCATTGTTTCACTCCACCCAAATCATGGAATCATAGAGTTGAAAGGGGCCATCTAGGTCCAGAGCCCTGCTCAGTGCAGGAATCCAGAGTGGATCATACCAGAGTGGATTGTGAAATGCACTCTAGGCATGCTGAAAGAGGTCCCGTGTGAGGCCAGTGTCTTCACAGTAGCCTAGGTGGGCTACTTTTGTGCATCAGAGGCTATTTTGAGAATTGGCCCAGGACCCAACCCACCCAGTCAAAAGGGACTTCTGATCCTGAGAAGGCTTCCACCTATTCCAGTTAGGACAGAAATCAGTGCCATCTGCAGAAGTTACTGCCTTTTGACAGGTCTGTTGGGAGTCAGGAACTCCAATCCAGCCTCGCCACACACGTGCACAGAGGGGTCCATTAGCGTGCAGAGTACTTAAGGTCACCATCCCATCTCAGTGTGTGTGTGTGTGTGAGTGAGTGAGTGAGTGAGTGAGTGAGAGAGAGGGGGGGGGCTTGTTCGCACGACACGGGAACCGCAAGTCCCCCACGGTTCCCGTGTCATGTGCACGCCGACCGGGGGTGCCCCCGCGGGACAGCCGCGGGCAGGACGCACGCAAAGTGACCATGGTCGGTAGAGGGGTAAGCCCCTACCGCGTGTGGTCACTGTGCCGTCCGAACAGCGGGCGGCCGTCCCGCGGGGTCCCCACAGAGCCGGCAGCCCAGAGCAGCCGGAGCGGCCGCCGCTCCAGTCTGTTGGGGCAAATGGCCCCTCTGGGCATCCCGGGGCCCCGCCCCCTAGGGCCGGGAGGCCCGCACTGCGGTGCGGGGACTGCGGGGTCTGCCCACGTGCACGGGGCGCCGGTCGTGTGCGGCGCCCCGCCGGACCCCGCAGATGGCCCCATGGTTCCTCCCCCGCCAGCAGCCTGGGTCGTGTGAACCGGCCCAGAGAGAGAGAGAGAGAGAGAGAGAGAGTCAGGGGAAAGGAATGGAGGAAAGCCCATGGCCTGTTAGGCAATTGCATGACCTGGTAGACTGCAGGCCTTCATCCTATCTTAGTCCGCTATCACCATTCCAACTCTGTTGCAGACTAATGGCGACCAGGAGGGTGGAGGCCGTTCTGCAGGGATTGAGTTGTGTGGCACTTGTGTATGGCCTTAAATCAACCAGGCTGCTTGCTGGGAGTTGTAGTATCAGAACAAGAAGCAGGAAGAAGAGAAAATGGGAGGGGGAAAAGGAGAACACTTGTGGCCTAGTTTAATAAGTTTTAGTTTTGTAAATAAACCATATTGGAACATAATCTGTGCCTTAGATTTAGTTCTGACGGAGGTAGTAAATGTGTCTTGGCTCTGTATCACTTCAAACTGAAGGATGGTCATGATCTGGATGTTCTTGCTTATTTAAAGGGAAGGAAAAGAAAGAACATCAAAAAGAAAGAAAGCTCGTTTCACATAGGAAATGAACATATGATACAAAAAGATTGTCCTTGCGTGCTAGTTAACTAGGTGCAGAAATTGCCTTTTTATTTTTTGCATGGAGGAACATCCAGTCATGAGAAAACCCACCTGCTGCAGTCCGAAGTGGTAGGCATGAGTCACCTGACAAAACACCTTGTTTAAAATATATGATTACTACATTATCAAGCAACTTTCAGGATTTTTTTGTGGCAAGTGAGTAAGGGAGGAGGGAGAGTCATAGAGAGTCATTATATTTTATTGTGTTTTACTGTATTTTAATTGTACATCGCCCAGGGTGGCCGGGTGACCGGCCAGATGGGCGATTAATAAATATAATAAATAAATAAATAAATAAATAAATAAATAAGATGTCCTTTGTTTTGACATTCATCCATCACTTGCTGGTTCAGTGATTTCCCCTTCCCTTCCTAAGTTGTTTCTACTGCTTCTAGCAAGGAACAGCTGCTGGAAAAGAAGGTAACGGCAGCTTGGAATGAGTGGGAAGCACAAGCTGAGTATTTCTTTGCCCACTGGGCTTTCTTGAGAAGGGTTCCATCTTCTTCCAGCTCAGCCTAGAAGGCAAAATTAAGAAGGTCAGGATAAGTCACAGTATCCATGACTACCAAGACCTCAGCTGGGGTGGCTGGGAGGCATAATAAGATGCATAATGTTTGATAAGAGGAGATCCTAAGGAAAGATACAAAAGAAACCAAACCAAAGGGTGGGTGGGACGGAAGAAAATACAACCCACTTTATACTCTATCCCAGTGTTCTCCAACCTTGGGTCCCCAGATCTTTTTGGCCTACAACTCCCAGCATGCCCCAGCCAGCTACGCTGGGTGTTGTAGGCCAAAAACATCTGGGGACCCAAGGTTGGAGAACACTGCTCTATCCTGACCCATCCTGAGAGTTTGACGTGTTAAGAATATTTTAAAGCACTTTGGAGATGGTTATTTGTTTTCATATTTGTATCCCACTTTTTAACTGGGCTCCCCAAAGCAGCTCACAGCATTCATGAGACACACTCCTGTTAGAAAGCCTTACAATTTAAAAATTAAAACAATAATGGAGGAATAATTGGGGGGGGGGAGAGAAGATATAAATGAAAAAAGACAGGATTAATCAACAAAATGAGGGGAAAGGGTGCAAAAGAGGGAAACCAAGATGACCCAGGAACAGACATGTGATGGCGTGATCAGCTGCTTACCTCCTCTCCATGCACATGGCATAGTGTCAGTATATAAATATAGAATCATAGAATAGTAGAGTTGGAAGGGTCCTATGAGGCCATCTAGTCCAACCCCCTACTCAATGCAGGAGAACAGATGTGGGCAGCCCAGGCAGTCACCTATCCAAGCAGTCACTGACCCGGCTCATACCTGCTTAGCTTCAGCATGTGGCTGGCATTATGTGCTCTCTCAACACCATATACTGATGAGAAACTGCCCAATATCAGCAATGATGCAAAGCATGGACAGTGAGAAGAGACTTACACATTGGATGATCTTAGATCAAGTATTACCTGTAATCACCAGGGTTAGGTGCGCTGCTTGATGAGAGGTGTGGTCAAAGACAGGAAGCAGGGTGGCCATTTGTCCTATTTTACAGAGAACAGTTGTCTATTTGAAGGGCTGTCCAAGGACAGTCCTCTATTTTGAAGGCGCCCTCTATATATTGGAAGGGCTGTCCACTCTATGTCATGGTGAAATATGGAAAGCAAGGGCCTGGCAGTTGTTCAGCAACAGTCAGGTCACTTGGTCACGGTCTTCCCCACTATGGTTAGACATTGTATTTCTATTTACCGCCGGTAAATTGTAGCACTTCTTTCTAAATTTGTGTGTGCGGGGGGACTGGGCCCATTGCTCCTGCAAAAGTGCCTTCAAGGGGTCTGGGAACTGATTCTGAGTTGGAGGAGGAGGGGTGGGAATCCACAGCTGAAATGCCAAGGCCAGGGGACTCAGGGATAAACCAGGCAGTGTTTGGGAGTGAAGCAACTCCAGACTCTGTGGGAAGGCAAATTGAGCATGCTAATGAGGAGGAGGGTGGATCAGGCGTCACTAATCCCAAGGTACGGCATCAGCTAAAGATGGCGGGCCAGCTGAGAAGTACCAAACGTTCCAAGCGATTGGCCCTGAAGCAAGAGGATCCGGCTTGGAGGGGGAGTGTGGGTAATCTGAGTTTGGAAGGGAGGAGGGGAATTCAGTTCAGAATCAACTTCTGACCTACAGGTCACACTTCTCGAATGGCTGGTGCCCTAACTATGTTGGCTTCTTTTCTTACTGACTTCTGCAATACACTTCATTTGTCCTTTTAAGTCAGTCTGACTGGCCGGCATCAACATGATAAAGCTTTAGTTAAGAAGCCATTGTCTGTGTCTGCCTGGAAGGAGGGAGAGAAGGGCGGCCTTCAACAGCGTGTGTGTGTGTGTGTGTGTGTGTGTGTGTGTGTGTGTGTGTGAATGAATTATATAACCACATGTAAAGTTTATGCAAATCTATATCCTCTTTTTGGTGATGCAATTCATCTTTTTTGGTAATGTGTATGGCTACCTTAGGAGGAAGTGGGAGGAAGCCCAACTTTCTGGAACGGAGTTTCTTAGGGATGTTGAAGAAATCTGCAAAGGATTCAGATGAGTTTGGATTTCTATGAATCAGACCCATGGATTCTGCAGCGGACTGGCTTTTTCCGAATCATGCAGATTCGGCAGACTTGCGGACCATTTTTTAAAAAAACTTTTTGGGGCGTGGGGATTTGCACTTGGACTGATCCACATGGGCTCTAATTTATAGTTGTGCTACTGAGCATTTGCACTAATGTGCATTGAGGTACATTAGTGCAAAATGGAATGAAATTCTGATTCCATCCATGAGTGGATGATGGAACAAAAGATGCCTGACAAGCCATGAAACACAGGTGGAATGGATTTCACAGAATCCGTACATCCTTATTCAGACCTCTGCAACAATTATACAAAATACCACAAGCCAGTTATCTCACAGACGTATAGTTACATGGAATAACCGTTGAATAAGAATGATCCAATTGACAGTGCTTCCTGCAGATCTTTTCCCAACTCAGACGGATCTAAAATGTTCAGAGTGAATTTTTGCCGGCCATGTATTTCATGTAATAGTTCAGTTTCAATGAACCAATGATTGACCCATTTGGAGTGACAGTGACTCTTCCCCACAAAGCTGAAAAGGGAGAGGCGCTAAATGCAGGAACTACATGGGAGAGCAAGTGTTCACAAAGTGCCAAGGAGATTAATTCATCCCCAGTGCATCTCAGAACAAAGCTCCTTCTTCAGGGGTGAATAAACTCCTCACGGAAACACCCTGCAAAGGGAAATTCTTTTGGCTTTCTCATTTACTATGGCTCTATATATCCACGGACTGCATTGCGAAAATCTTGGATCCAACACTTCATGGTGCCATGGTGAACCTGGGGCGGGGATGGGCAACATTGGGCCCATGGACCACATGAACCGCCCTGGCCTTTTTTTGCAGACCTCACTGCCTCTGAATCACCACTGAATTGACACTGAATTTTGGTGGAGTGCTGCAGCGGTGAGAAAAAAAGCCACATTTTCATTTTAAAAAATAGATTTCATAGATCATAGAGTTGGAAGGAGCCTACAAGGCCATCGAGTCCAACCCCCTGCTCAATGCAGGAAACTAGAGGAGGGGTCTCCCATCCAAGTAATAACCAGGCCTGACCCTGCTCAGACAAGCTGAGCCAGCGTAAGCCACAGGTGCATGGGGACCGCACACTGTTATTTGATGCAAAATTGTACTCCTCTGGGGCTTGTGGAAACCTGATTTTGAATTAAAACAAGATGGATACTCCCCATGTGCCTCATTTTAAAGCACTACTTTCTCACTGCTTAATTGCCACCAACATTCAGTGGTGGGAAGATGGGTTCTGGGGTGTGTGTAGAAATTGGCCGCTGGACCCTCTGACATTGCCCAATCCTGTCTTAATGGATCCACATGATTTTTATAAGGAAGACCCCCACACACATGTATCATTAAATTACAGCCCATGGCCTTATCTTCAGACTACTGCGCCATAAAAATCACAGATCTGGGGACACACTCTAGTCTAGAACATTGGATGACTTCCAGAACTTCATGACCTGCTTAGGGTTTCCCAGAGTCATCTGACTGGACACTGTTGAAAACAATCACTGGAAGACAGACTTTGGTCGGACCGAGGAAGGCAGTTCTCCCCTTCTTAACAATGTCTGAAGAGAGAGCAAATATTATACTTGCATGCAATTAAAAATGTTATGCAATACAATATTCAAATTCACACAGCCCTTAGCCTCACAAGGGTCGGGAACCCCTGCTGTTGATTAAGAGCATTCCTTGATGGAGCTATAAATATGGAACATTACCCTGATTAATTTGCCAGACTGCTATTGCAGAACTGTGTTCAAGAGTGAATCAATACCCTTGCTTGACATTGCATGAGAAAGAAGGAACACCATGTACAGATCCCAGGAGATCTAGCTAAAGTGGCAGCTGAAATTATCATTGGAATGGTCCTCTTAGATAATATAACAGTCCTCTTTGATATGTGGTGCTCAGTCTTTTTGGCATGTGCCTCAGTTTAAGTCCTAAATATGAGGCCATCAAAATTCTAGTACAGTACATTCAAGAGCCTGAGACAAGATTTTGGCTAGAGCTGTCATAGAATTCCCTGATTGTGTGTGTGTGTGTGTGTGTGTGTGTGTACTACAAATCTGGGCCTGAAACGTTTTGTGTGGGTTTTTTTCTTTTTAGGGGCAAAGCATGGGATTCATAACCTAAAAGCTTCCCAAAGAACTCAAGTTCTAACATTCACACTATTTCAGATCATTTTAATGCAACACCTAGGTGCTAGGGCATCCCTAAGACATAATTAGGGGCATGCCAGGGTTAGAGATCTCTGAGCCTCTTCTGGCACAGACGCTTTTATTATCTATCTATCTATCTATCTATCTATTATAAAAGCTATTCTAGATTGTCATATGGCCCTAATAAGGGTCCCCAAGGTGGCTTACAATACAAACAAAAGCAATAAAATCACCAAAATAATATTTGACAGAATTAAAGACAGAGATTTCAAAAGCCAGAAAAGACAGCTTAATTTCATAATTAAACACCACTGAAGGCCAGATGAAATATAAATGTTCTTACGGCCTGCCAAACCATCACGTATGGGGTCTAACTAACTTCTTTGGGGAGGGGATTTCATAATCTGGATGCTGCCACAGAAAAGGCCCAGCCTAGCACTCCCACCAACTGAACCTTTGTAGATGGTGGGATATAAAGAAAGGCATCCAAAGTTGATAGTAACCTATGGGAAGGTTCATATGCATGGAGGCAATCTTTCAGATATCCTGGCTGCAAGTCATGTAGGGTTTTATAGGTGTCGAGGGCAAAACTCCCCCCCCCTCCTTCCAGCCAAGAAATCCACACGCAGGCTTCTAACTGAAAAGCTTTATTCAGGCCAGCCTAGCACTCTGGCTTTGAGTTACAAAAGTAGTGATTAGCAGAGTCAATCACAAGTGACATGCTAATTAGAATAATAGCCATTTAGGAAGTTCCCCTTAAAGCTGAGAAGTTGATTCTACTGAGGAGTTCCCCTCCTCTTCCAGAGTCAACCAGCCACCCAGCCACGCCCCCTAAGGCGGGTCCTTATACTGCAGAGCCAATCTCGCAGAGTGCCTGATACTTGTCAGCTGTTCCTCATGAGTTGCCGTCTGACACGTGGGTCTGTGATGCTGGATACACCCCCCCCCCAATCAGAGAGCTCAGTCTGCTTTCCCACGGAATTTGATGCCGCCCGTTCCTCCCCACCTTGTAGAGTCTTATCTGTAAAGCTGCCTGGCCTCGAAGAGCCAGGTGCTTCTTTCTTTCTCCCCTTCCAACTCCCCGTCCTCCCCCTCTTCCTCCGAATCTGTTTCCAGGTCCTCCACTGCAGGAAGAGTGGGCCCAATCCCTACAATAGGTCAGTAAGAAGCAAGCAACTTGAATTGGGCCCCAGAAATGGATCGGAAGCCAGTGCAATTGGTACAAGTCCAGTGCAGTATGATCTGAAAAGCACAGACTAGAAAGCAAGCATCATGGCCACTGCATTTTGCACTAGCTACAGTATCTGTATACTGTTCAAGGGCAGCCCCAGATGGAGCAAGTTACAGTAATCTAATCTGCCCCCCCCCCCGGCTTAAATTACTTTCCCTGTCTTTCACAAGCCTGCTTCCCCTCCCCTTCAAGGACTTCCTCAAAACCAAAATACATCCTACCCTCATCCAACATCACAACAGTTACCATCTGACTCTCCATATTCCATCCCCACTAGTCAATTCATGATATCTTTACTCCTGTCCTGCCCCACCAGTCAAAATTAAATTGTGGCCCATATGTCTCTTGTGTTCTGTCTAGCTTCTAGCATACATTTGGAACTCAATACGTTTAAGCTGAAGAAATAATTATGGGCTCTGTGAAGAAGAAGAAGAAGAAGAAGAAGAAGAAGGTGGTGACAGTCTTCTATACAGTGGTGCAGCTAAGTCATTTTGGACCCTGGGCATAATGGTCTTATATGGGGCCCTCCTTCAGGTCACTGTGGTATTACTTGAGTTGTGAATAAGGATGTTGGAGAAATCCACAACTGACTCAAATGCGTTCAAATTTCTAAGAATCTGACCTGCAGATTCCGCAGCTGATTGGCTTTTCTCGAGTTGTGTGTATTCTGTGGACTTGTGGACTGGTCCCCCCCCCCATAATTTTACACAAATTCAGCTGTAGAAAAAAAAAAAACCACACCAACCAAAAATGTGCAGTTCCTCCATAGGCTACAGTGTGAAAATATAAATCCCCCCCCCGGAATTTGTGTATGTTGGGGGGGGAGTTGCACATTTTGGGGGATTTGCAAATTTGCTTAAGAACAGATTTGCGCAAAATCCGATTCCGTCAATGGGTGGATGACGGAAGAAAAGCTGCCTGACAATCCACAGAACATAGACGGAATGGATTATGTCTGCGCATCTCTAGTTGTGAATTGATTTTGCGAATCCTGCCCCCTGCCGCCATACCGTGTTTTACTTCCTCATGTGCTGGAGCAACAGCACTGTTTCCTGAGCCTGATTTAAAAAAAAAACAAAAAAAAAACAAAAGCCAACTCTGAGCAGGCAGAGTTTTGCAATTTAAACGTACTTGAATCACAGCACTATCATGACTACAGGAATAAAATGGAGTTGGCTTCTGCACCTGCTGCTGGCTAGCTGGTCATTTATTTTATTTTATTTATTTATTATATTTATACCCCGCCTTTTTTCCTGCAAGGAACCCAAGGCGGCTTACATAATCCTCTTCCTCCTCTCCATTTTATCCTCACAACAACCCTGTGAGGTAGGTTAGGCTGAGAGTCAGTGACTGGCCCAAAGCCACCCAGTGAGTTTCATGGCCGAGTGGGGACTAGAACCCGGATCTCCCAAATTCCAGTCCAACACTCTCACCACTATGCCACACCCAGGACTTTGGCCCTGAAGTCCAGTCCTAGCTTACCCTACTACTTCTGTATCATACGAAGATTGATACTAATGATATTGATAGTGCTACTAGTATATACAGACTGTTGGGCAATACCCTTATCCTGTGGGAGTGATCTCCACAATCATGTATTACCCTGGGTGGATTAAATGTTTTGTGTATATTTGAAACCAATGCTGTGCGGGCAATTTCTTCCACATCTTTTTCAACCATTTTCATTCCATTTGATAGAAAATAAATTGCTTTCGAAAAGAAATTCAGTGGTGAAGAAAATTTTGGAGAAATTCTCATGGGTTGGGTTGGGTTGGGTTGGGTTGGATTGGGGTTTCTTGTGCTTACCTGACTTCGAAGGTGGCCAAGGAGTGTGTGTGTGAGTGCCCTGTCTTTCATTGTACAATCATCTCTCTGGCAGCCGGCAGCCGCCTCAGCTTCCCACACTTCAATTAAAGCCCAGGAGAAGACATCATGAGGCAACTCCTCCCATAGGGCTTTTTCAGCTCAGGAAGCCCAGGCAGCTTTGGGAAGCTTCAGAGGAATGGAGAGATGTGTAATAGATGGAAAACAAACACACAACATCCTCAGTTGCCTCGCAATGATTGGGTAAGCTAATTCTGGGACATCACAACAGCACAGCTGGTAGTGGTAGACCAGGTGTTGTATATAGAGCCAGCTTTTGCTGATAAATAGAGAGATGGTTTCTCAACTCTTTCAATGAGTCTCCTTTAATATTACAGGCTTGTAGGGTTCTCTCTTTTTTCTTTCTTTTCTTTCTTTCTTTCTTTCTTTTTGGTATCGCCTTTCACTAAGCACGATGTTTAATGTGAAACGCCAGCCTTCCAGGGTCATTTTGCCAGCAGACAGATAAACCCATAGAAAGCCATTCATTGTCTGAGTTATACATGAGCATTAGACACCTAATAACTCCAAATCAGCATTTCCCCCTTAGGTTAATGAATATATATCTTTTAGTAGAATGGGTTGAATACAGCCGGTGAAGGCTGCGTGGCTGGAATTTCTGCTGCTCTGCGTGCCGCTGCAAGCAATCTGACAAAATAACCTGCTTCGCCTTCTCTCTTCCATCTGCTGTGGTTCTTATATTATTGTGCACACACACACACACACACACACACACACACATTCGAAATGTTTTGTAAGCTTGCCTACACAGCAGCCCACCTCAGAGGAGAAACCTACACGGTATTGTTTCATATAGGTTGCATTATGTCTGTATCCATCTGTCCCCCTCTACACATTCCGTTGCAGCTGAAATGGAAGCATCCCCTGTGCAAATGGAAGCAACCCTGTTCTGGAGACCCCTCTCGTGCAGATGAAGATTAGTTTGTTGGTTGGTAGAATCTGATATATTCATAAGTGTATCAAGCCTGGATGTTTATCTAACAAAATTTATTATTTTCACTTTCCAAACCAAGATGGATTATATGAGTTGATATCTATTTTCTGCACAAGCACGCTCTGCATGACTAAGCATATAAATGCCACCATTTCTGCACATGTCCTGCTGTTGGTTGGCTGAACACTTTACTTTCTGAAGGAAATGCAGAAGTTCCATTTGCAATGCTCATGCTCGTAGGATGATGTCACTTTCACCCTCTCTCTCAGTTTCTCCTTTTTCTCCTTTTACCAGCCTTAAGTTGGGTTCATCTCAAACTTTGAGAATCTCTCCAGTCTTAAGTTTGGTTTAAAAACTGTGCATCATGACAATTTGTATTTTTCTCCTAATACATGCATTTGTAAGATGCACATGTTTCCCAAGCAATTTTCCTAAGGTAATACATTTTAATGCTATTTTCACTCATCTACACATGTTTGTGTGATTTTTTTTTTATTGGAGAACTCTATTGCAAAATTTGGTGAAGAGTGAATGTTGAAGGATCACTGAATTTTGGTTTGCATGTTGCATGGCTGGCGGGGCAGAGCTTGGCTTGGTGATCATTAATTCTGCAGCTTATGCTTTACTCTTCTAATTTGCACTGTGTTAGTTGCATTTGAAATTTACCAACTTGTTTTAGTACACACACACACACACACACACATGCACACACACAGAGGCCTCTTTAAAAAATCACCCTGCTGTTTTCCTCATTTACAGAAATATTATTGCTCACAAATTATAGTCATAGACAAAGATGAGACAAGTTTTCTAACTATTAATATTCTCCAGCAGCCAGAGAGCAGGACGACAATATCCACACTCATCTTAATAACTCAGTGACCATAAATATCTCAATGTATGCTACTGCAAATTCTATATTGGGGAGTTTCTACATCATGATGCATGATTACTCTTATTTCAGTTTTTCTGCGCAAAAGGCAATATATATTCGGTTCTTTTGGCATCCTGCCTTGATCCTGATTCACTCCTGTGGGAAATGAACTATAATGGGCTTGAGTACATTTTTTTTTTTATTCCTGAAAAAAACCCAATATCTTGCTATTATGATTTATTATGAGCATTGGCTCCTTTGCATATCCATAGCTTTGCAGCCAGTGATGAAACAATGAATACAGCAGCAAGGTGTGGTTGGAACAGGGAGGCCATGAACATTATAATAGGGATATCAGAGAGCTTTTTGATTTGCATGAGATTTCAGGTCCCAGGTCAGATTGCCCAAGAGAGTTTCAGCATCATGGAAGCAAAAAAGTAATAATTTAAAAAGATCTATATACCTGCAGGCTGCCTAAACCCAGTCATCAGTCCCTGTGAACTAGTGTGGGGGTGTGCATTTGTTTTGCGTTGTATGGGAAATTGAACCAAATCTGCCTCATTCAGTGTAGTTTTCATTCATCCTGCAGCAGTAGGTGATTGGGGATGCAATGTGATCTCTTGGTGAAGCTGAATGGTGGCAGATTCAGAAGAGCCAAAAGGGAGAGGCCATGGCTCAGTGGTAGAGCACCTGCTTTGCATGCAGAAGGTGCCAGGTTCAATTCCAAGCATCTCCAGGTAGGGGTATGAAATATTCCTAGAAACCCTGGAGAGCCGCTACCAGTCTGTATGTTCCTAAGAATGTCTTTAACAGTGTGAAGTTAAATTAAGGAATTTGCTAACGCAAGTTATGGTGATGGATTGGCCACCAACATAGACAGCTTTACAAGGGGACTAGACAAGTTCATAGAGGATAAGGCTATCAGTGGCTTCTAGTTATGATAGGTATATGTGCTACCTCCAGGATCAGAATCAGCATGCTTCTGAATACCACTTGCTGGGGAACAACAATGGGAAAGGGCTCATGCCCTCATGTCCTTCTTGTGTGTTTCCAACAGTCATCCGTTTGTTGACCTCTGTAGAAAACAGGATGCTGGGCTAGATAGATGTCTGACTGAATCCAGAAGACATATTCTTATGTTCTTAGGATGCAGAGATGAATGGATGGACACAAATGGGAGTGCCATTTACATGGGGTATGAACTAGCCTTCACTTGTGACATATACTTCTGTCTCCAGATGAGCCTAAATCAGCCCTCTCCACCTTCCAGATGTTTTTGACTACAACTACCAGCATTCCTGACTATTGGCCATGCTGGCTGGGGCTGATGGGAGTTGATGCCCAAAAGCAGCTAGAGTGCACCAGTTTGGGGAAGGCTGACATAGATGAAGCTCTATGAAACTAGATTCTCTGTGCCCGTCTGGCCCCACTTCCTCATTTGCATTTAGCCAAATTCTCAGCAGTCCATTAAAAATATCAATGCTTAAAAATGAAGATGAACAACCTTTGACTGCTTTTATCATCTTGGAATATCTATGGTGCAGTTCAAGTACTGCTACTTTCTTCCCTGTCCATCTTTTTTTAAAGCTCTCTAAAGTTCTAAAGCTTCTACAGCTGAAGAAGATGATGTTCTAACATCAGCCCTAATCTCTGATTGAGTTCTTTTTGTCACCAGCTGGAATCCAGTTGTACTTGCAACAAGCATCTTCCTTTTTGGCTTTCAATGGGAAGGAAAGAGTATGGAGGAAGTTACATGTGTGTTGGTCGTCTGGATGGACAGAGTGGTAGAGTTTGGGTAGGGCAAGTGGCGGGGTTTCTACAGTAGTTCTGTGAATTCTCCCTAACGTGGAAGTTTCCTTGCTCTAGTACACAGGTCTTGAACCCAGGGGAGGCTGGTGACTCCTGTGTCAGTGGGGCTTCTCGTCCACTGCAGCTTTTATTCTGAGCTTTATAGGAGCTATTCACAGTGCTGTACTCCATCCCCAAAATAGGTTCACCACCATGGAGCACCATGGATAGCTCCTATAAAGCTCAGAAGAAAAGCTGCAATGGATAAGGAGCCCCACTTACACAGGAGTCACCAGCCTCCCCAGGTTGAACCTCTTTCTGCCCGAGGGTCAAATTCTATTTTGGAGAAGCTCTTGGGTGGGGCTAAAGGGGTGGGCCCAAAATACGAAGAAGACCAGCTTATTTTTTAAAAAAAATTATTTAATTTTTTATTAAACAATAAAACAAATAAAATACATACATCTAATACAGTGCTCCCATCACCATGGGACCAAGAAATACTTATTATCTCTATAATCCATTTTTATCCTAAATTCCAGAAATACATCAAATCTTGACATGGTGCACTCCCCTTTCCCTCTACAAGAACATAATCTAAAAAGAATCCCCAAATATCCTTAAAATTATTTTTCTTTGATTGTCCCCTTTTGCATTTGATAGTTACAAGTTAACTTCTCATTTAAGGTCATATGCCACACATACCAAACTGTAATAGAAAAAACTTGTTGAACTTTCCATTTCCTTGCTATCATTAATCTACCCACCATTAATAAATTTACAATTAGTTCTTTAACATCTGGAGAACAGGCCACCTTCTCCATTATTGATAACAATGCTAATTTAAGACAGACCTCTAAAGTAATATCAATAATTTCTGATATTTCTTCAAAAATTCTGTTCCAAAAATCCAATACATTTTTACAGCTCCACCACATCTGAGCATACGTACCTAGCTCCTGGCAACCTCTCCAACACATTGCCGAACAATTATTATCTATTTTATTTAATCTCACCGGAGTCAGGTACCATCTCCAAATAAGTTTATAAAAATTCTCCTTAAGACCATGCTTATTTTAGCTTAAAGCTCTTACAGCCAGTTACTAGACCTCAGGAGAGGCATTTCAGCCTTTTAAAATGGAAAGGGGCCAGAGGCCGGGGAAGGGGGCATAGCCATCTGAGGAACTCAAAGGGCTGGATTGGGATTGCAGGTGAGGTAGGCCAGATTTGGCCCCTAGGTCTGAGCTTCTGCAGCCCTGATGTTGTACTTCTGTGAAGAGAGAAACATGCTGTTTTCCAGGAAAGACAAATTCATTCAGCTTCACTGGGCTGCATGGCTGCCATCTTAGACACAGCTGGCAAGCAACATAGCTGCTGCAATTATTGCAGTAGAGCAGTGTTCTCCAACCTTGGTTCCCCAGATGTTTTTGGCCTACAACTCCCAGCATGCCCCAGCCAGCTATGCCAAAAACATCTGGGGAACCAAGGTTGGAGAACACTGCAGTAGAGTCTATCACACAAACTAGATTGGTTGAGCCCTACTTGCAGCGGAGTATAGTAACAGCGACAGTGAACTGTAGTTTTAATCTCCCTTCCACAACTGATGAGAAACATAATCATTTAATATGTCCTCTCTCGTGGGAAGTAGATTTTGAATTAGAATGCTTTTAACAACCACATTTGGAACTCTGCAGGTGCACGGCACCTGGGAGAAATGAAAATGTTAACGGATCCTAAAGCTTAGACAGTACAAACGGAGATGCTGTGATTCATTTCACATTTTTACAGTTCAAAATTGGATAGCAGAAAAAATAGACCATCGCCTGAATATATAAAAACAATGTTATATTAAGGCAACATAGCTAAGAGGCTGCATCCTGAACTATATTTTTTTCACATTCCTATCTAGCAATGGCCATGACAAACCCTCCACACAAGAACATAAGAAGAGCCATGCTGGATCAGGCCAAAGTCCATCTAGTCCAGCATTCTGCTCACACAGAGGCCAGCCGGCTCCCCATGGGGAAACCCACAGGCAGGACAGGAGTGCAACAGCATCCTCGCAGTCATGTTCCCCAAGATGACTCTGGATGAATACGTTAATGGAAAGCAGAACGCTGACAAGAAATAGCAAAATATGAAACTGTATGCAGTCCAGGACATTGGAAGAATTAATTTTGTTTAAAGTAGCCCTGAGGAAGTAGCCCTGAGGAAGTTGACGAAATGGGAATACAAACCGGTTTCCTGTAGGACTACGGGTGAAATGAACAATATTAAGTTGAAAATAATGATACATAAATTGGGCATTCTGTCAACCACCTGAAAGAAAAAACAACGGTGGATGCAGAAAGGACTACAATATCAAGTTGACAACGACTACATATAATTTGGTGGTCTGTTAACCATCTGAAAGAAGAAAAAAGAAAAAAACAACGGTGGATACAGGAAGGACTTTATCCTGGGTGGCCAGGACTTTTGAAAAAAAATGAAAAAATATAAATATATACATTGTATTCATTGTTCAATTGTTCATTTGTAATGAATAGAAATTTGTAAAGTTAAAGAAATATCTGATACTGGAGGTAGCATATAGCCATCTCTAGCAGCCATTGATAGCCTTATCCTCCAGGAATTTGTCTGAGCCACTTTTAAAGCCATCCAAAGTGCTGTCCATCACTACATCTTGTGGAAGTGAATTCCATGGTTTAACTATGAGCTGTGTGAAGAAGTACTGCCTTCGTCTGTGCTGAATCTCCCACCAATCAGCTTCATGGGAGACTGGAAGCCTGAAAGGAAAGCACAACCAACAGATCTCATCTGTTGGGGGCATGGCAGAAGGGAAAGACTGTTTGGATTGCCAGTGTGGATTGCCAGAGCCAGCGTGGCGTAGTGGTGAGAGTGTTGGACTGGGACTCGGGATATCCGGGTTCTAGTCCCTGCTAGGCCATGAAACTCACTGGGTGACTTTGGGCCAGTCACTGTCTCTCAGCCTAACTTACCTCACAGGGTTGTTGTGAGGATAACATGGAGAGGAGGAGGAGGAGGAGGAGGAGCAGGAGGATTATGTAAGCTGCCTTGGGTTCCTTGCAGGAAAAAAGGCGGGGTATAAATATAATAAACAAATAAATAAAATAAAATTGATTCTCCCTTCTGTTGGTTGAAAACACTGGGACAAAGCATGGGGCCATGCAGAGGCAAATGGGATGCAGAAGGTGGTGATGACTGAAACTAGAGGTCCGCCCTACAGCTGGTAGAGGTTCAACACGAACTGACAGTGACAAGGCAGGTCACCAGCTGGATACAAAATGTGCAGAGTTTGAACAGCTCCCTGGCAGCCAGCTTGTTCCAACAATCTGCAGAGCAGAACTGAGGAGATATTCTGTAGAGCCCAAGCTTCATCCTGTGTCATCAGTTGCTAGGCACTTTACAGATAAATTGCTTACATCTGACCCAGCTCATATCCTGCTTAGCTTCAGCACCAATTGAACTCATTCTTACTGAAAGGTCTCTCTGAATACAATGTGTACATCCAGAAGTGCCCTTGCCCCTATCCTATTGCTCTTGCTTGGGTGAGTTTGGAGTATTACTGCCTCAGCATATGCATGAGATGGTTGGCATGGTTTGGCCAACCACATGTGCTCGTCCCCCTTCCCCCTCAAGGCTTATTTCAGCTAGGCAAAGGAGTCTGGACCTACATGATCAGGGAGTTAATCCATACCTCCGTTAGGAAGGAAGTGGTCTCCACCTCATTGAAGGAAGTGGTATTTCAGCCACCCTTGCGAATTTTGGTTTTTTTCTTCCGTTTTTTTCCCTCAATAAAAGCCAAATTGAAAAAAACACACAAAAACAAAAAGTTCATCCATCTGCACTGGCCAAATTCAATAGGTGTTCCCAGCATGGAGACGGTCAAGATGTCCCTGCCTGTCATGTAGGTGTTAAAGATGGAGAGCCTGTCAGAAAAAAAGAAGTGGCAACCCTAAATTCAGCACCACAAACATGGCTGACTACTACTACACAGGGATACAGCCCTGACTTAAAAGGGCTAAGAACTCAAGGCCATGGACCTGGATGGACAAACCTGTCAGTTTAGACTTCTCCCGCATTTGAATTGATATAATCTCAAGTTCTTTCTATCCCAAATAATAAGAAGAAATAAAAAGACATCTGTGGATTGTTGTGAATTCTTATTAAAAAATGAACTGAAACAAAAACCTCACCCATCCCTATAAAATGTCCCAGCTTCTATGTGGGGTA
The DNA here is from genome assembly GCA_021292165.1 of Shinisaurus crocodilurus. Classification (NCBI taxonomy): domain Eukaryota; kingdom Metazoa; phylum Chordata; class Lepidosauria; order Squamata; family Shinisauridae; genus Shinisaurus; species Shinisaurus crocodilurus. Next base: position 13,632,277 of record CM037876.1, read on the forward strand.
TTGGAGAAGGGTATTTCAGCATCACTTGTGTGGGAGAAGAAATATTGGTCCCAGCCATCAGCTATGTTTACGTACAAGGACTGTTGTCTCAGTGCAGTGTGGTTAAATGGATTTAACATCCCACTCAAACTTCCAGTTCAATAACCTTGGTTTAATCTCTAAGGAGGTCATTGCTAACAAGGGACTGCAAATTCATGAATAAAGAATACAAGAGCTGTGTTGTTTTTCTAATGGTGAACATTCATGAAGTGCCATTTGCCGCATGGCTTTTGTATAAAAGAATGCTGTGTTAAGAGGTACCTGCTGGCTTCCCTACTGAAACATGTTCCAATGGAAGAATGGCCAATTCTTTCCTAACTAACTATGGCCTTTAAGACTGAAAAGGGATCTGCGGTTACACAGACTGAGTACCATTCATGCTGTGAAGTTGACTTAAGCAAAGCCATGGTTTAAATCCAATTATTTGTGAACCTGAAGCAAGTCCATTCACAACTTGGGCGAGTCATAGCCACTGAAGGCCACAGTACATCCCGCAGTTGCTGTAAGAATTGCCATGCCAGTTAGGGATGGATGAATCTGTCAATTTGGGGATCTGTCCATTTCTCTCTCCCCCCCCCCCCACATCTTAATGTTTGGTTCACCTCAAACTTTGAGACTTTCTCTTGTCTTAAGATTGATTGAATATATATATATATATATATATATATATATATATATATGCATTAAAATCCATAAGCACTTTTGTGTACATTTCCCCTAATATATGCATATTTGTATGCATTTTCACCTAATACATACATTTATGCAAGAACATTTTCTAATATAATGCACTTTTAATGTTATGTGCATTTATTAACTCATATGTGCATTTTTGAACTCAGTTTTTGAACGGTGAACTCCACTGTAAAATTTGGAGACATGTAAATTTCAAAGGATAACTGAGTTTTAGTTTACATTGTGGTTTGAAAGTGCAAAATCAGGTAAGTTTGCATTAAAATGTCCCCATCCCAAGCCAGAATGAATCAAGTTCCATCTCACAAGTGTCTCCCTCTGGATGTTCAGAAACAGGACATAAAGGTGTTGCCCTAACCATTATTTATTTTCAGCTCCTCATAGCCAGAGGTATACTGTCTCCAGACATGGATATTTCATTGAGTTCTTCCTAGGAAAAATAAACCAAATGCACAGTTACAGGATGGGGGATACTTGGCTCAACAATACTACAAGTGAGAAGGATCTTGGAATTGTTGTAGCTCACAAGCTGACTGTGAAGCCAGCAATGTGATGTGGCTGCAAAAAAAGCAAATGCTATTTTGGGCTGCATTGATAGAAGTACAGTACAGTTTCCAAATTGCGTGAAGTACTAGTTCCCCTCTACTCAACACTGGTTAGCCCTCATCTTGAGTACTGCGTCCAGTTCTGGGCACCACACTTTAAGAAGGAAGCAGACAGACTGGAAAGGGTTCAGAGGAGGGCAACAGAGATGATCAGGGGACTGGAAACAAAGCCCTATGAGGAGAGATTGAAAGAACTGGGCATGTTTAGCCTTCAGAAGAGAGGACTGAGGGGAGATATGATAGCGCTCTTCAAGTATTTGAAAGGTTGTCACTCACAGGAGGGCCAGGATCTCTTCAGGATCATCCCAGATTGCAGGACACGGAATAATAAGGACACAGGCCTCAAGTTACAGGAAACCAGATTCCAGCTGAACATCCGGAAAAATCTCCTGAATGTTAGAGCAATACGATGATGGAACCAATGACCTAGGGAGGTGGCGGGCTCTCCCACCCTGGAGACCTTCAAGGTGCAGCTGGACAGCCACCTGTCAGGGATGCTTTAACTTGGGTTCCTGCATTAAGCAGGGGGTTGGACTTGATGGCCTTATGGGCCCCTTCCAACTCTAATATTCTATGATTCTAGTTAGGATTGTCCCTGTTAATTTGGCCCTGCTAGGCCTAAGGACCTGCATGATAGTGGAAGACAATAGTGAATTGCAGGGACATCTGTTACACTTTTCTCCAGGATAATTTTGGGCATGCAGTGAGAGGGGGAAATGTTCTAGTGTCCACCTGTGGGCCCAGTTCCACAATGACATAAAGGAAGTACTTCCTTTTGTCTGACCTGAATCTCTCACCTTCCAGCTTCATTGAATGATCCTGGGTTCTAACGTTATGAGAGAAGGAGAGGGGGAGGGGGGAACTCCACTACCCACTTTCTCCGCACCATGGATAATTTGAGAAACCGTTATCATATGCCTTCCTTACAAGACTTTTTTTCTAAACTAAAAAAGAAGCTCCCCAAATTACACACTTGACTCATAGGGAAGATGACCTGAACTGTAAATAGTATTCCAAGTGTGGCCATAATACATTTTTGTATATACTTGTACATATTATGATACTGGCAGGTTTATTGTCAATTATTTAGGGCACAATTCGATCCGGATCCCCATAATCCTTCCGACCTCAGAGGATTACGGGAATCCTATGCAGGGCAGGAGGACCATGGAGGCGAACATCACCAGCAGGAGGGAAGGAGGCTGAGGCACCGCCAGGATGCCTCATATCTTGGTGGCACCTGCATCCTCCCCGCCCAGCCCAGCCCCTAAACCCCTTCTCCAAGGTCACTCTTACGACCTTGGCCACGCAGCTGGTGTGCGGAGGGAGGGCATTCCGACCCAGCTCTGAGGTTGGGGAGATTTTCTGACCTCGTAGCTGGCTCTCCCCCCCAAAAAATCCTATGGCCATCTAGACACCATCTAGTGACCATAGGATGGCACTTTTCATGTATTATTTATTTAATATATTTATTTAATATATTTATTTACCGCCCACCAGCCCAAAGGCTCCCTTGCCTTTGCATTTGCATGCTAAATAATAGCACTAATATTCATGCTATTATTTTATTTTATTGTATTTTATTTATTTTATTGTATTTCATGGCAGGTTTTTTTTTTTTTTTGGTCCCTTTTATAATGAACACCCTCTTCCCTTCTTTCTAGCAAAAATTTCCTACAGCAAGAGCCAGTTACCTCAACCTACAAAAAAAAATCAATAGAATACTCTCTTCTCTTTGACTTCCTCTGCGGACTGATTTTCTGTACTGTACCATAATCCCATGCCTCACCAGAACAATGAATCGAGCTCTGCTGGGCTCCGAACTTCCTCCCATCTCCCTGCCGGTGCCTATGTTAATATACTGCCCTGTGCCAGTTTGGCTCAAAGTTATTTGTTAGAGTATATTTGTACTAATGGCATATTTTAAACCACCTGGTGAAATTAGCCTGCAAGACAGGACTTTGCCTCTTGCTCCTTCCAAGTGTTTAACAAATGAAGAACCATTCACATCACTAAGGTGTCTGCTGAATTTTCCGCATTGTTTATTGCTAATTGTCTACACTGTGTTTGGTCTGACTGGTGTTCTTTATCAGCAGGAAGTAACTTGGTGTAATTGTATTTATTTTGCTAATCCCCCTGTGGTTTAATCTATCCAACAATAGGCCATGTTACGCGAGGGAACAAAAGAGGTTGTCACTGGTACAACAGAGACAAATTAATTAGTGTTCCGCAGTGTCATGTACAGCGATCCTTCGAATATTGGAGTTGTGGGGGTTGTTTTTTTTTTAATTATTTTTCCAAGTTTTGTTTTATAATAGAGCAGTCCATTCCTTGGATCAAATATAATCTGTGGTATGACTTGTAGGCAGAGAAACTAAATGACAGGAACGCAAAGTGGTGGTGGTGAGAGTCTCCAGGAACCCAGGAAAAGTCTGAGAAAAGGTTCATGGACATGGCAAAGCATGGATTTATTCAAATAATTTTAATGGAAGCAGGTATAGAGAGTGGGTAGAGATGGGGAGTCAGTCAAGCTTGATCTCATTGAGGTTGTCTGAGTTTATCCTCAAAGCTTGGCTTGCCTGCTTGTTTCCATTCTTGATTGTCAGCTTGTTGTTGTCGTTGTCATTGTTTGAACAGGAAAAGTGTACATTTGGGTGCATTTTTTAAAAAAGTGTCACCCAATTGCTCACTTCCCCCTCATTGACTAAGGGGCACAATCCAATTGGGATGCCTGTAGCCCTCTGAACTCGGAGGATTCCTATAGAGGGTGGGGTGAGCATGGAAGCAAAAGTCACCTTCACGCTCCCCCCCCCCGCCCTGCAACTCAGAAGGGCAATTTTGGCCGTCTAGCTGAGGTTCCTTGGAGCAGGAGGGAAGGAGGCTGAGGCGGCACCATCATGGCGGCACCTGCCTCCTCCCCTCCCGCTCCCCGGGAACTCCCCCTAAACCCCCATCTCCGAGGTCGCTCTTGTGACCTTGGAGATGCAGCCAGCACAGTTCTTTCAGTAGCTGGCTGAGAGGGTGGAGGAGGCCGCTCTGAGTTCACAGTAGCAGCGCCGACCTCAGGGTGAGTGTCTGAGGTCAGTGTTGGGACTCTGAAAAGTACTATGGCTGTCTAGATCAGTGTTCTCCGACCTTGGGTCCCCAGATGTTTTTGGCCTAACAACTGCCAGCATTCTCCAGCCAGCTACGCTACGCTGGCTGGGGCATGCTGGGAGTTGTAGGCCAAAAACATCTGGGGACCCAAGGTTGGAGAACACTGCTCTAGATGCTTCCTAGCAGACATAGGATTGTGCTGCCCAGCATGAAAATATCTTAAAGGGTGCATTTTCCTAATGTACTTCCCCACCGCCCAAATGTGAACGCAAGCTCAGGAATATGTGTACAGTAATACCTTGGATTGCAAGTAACTTGGTTTGAGAGCATTTTGCAAGACAAGCAAATTTTTAAATATTTATTTAATATTTTTTGACTTGATATACAAGCGACGTCTTGCAATACAAGTACTGTAGTATGACTTAAATTAAAAATCTCTGTACAATTTTTTTTGGGGGGGATTTCGTTTTGATATAAGAGTGTTTTGGATTACAAGCACATTTTCGGAACGAATTATGCTCTCAATCCAAGGCATGACTGTACTTTCCTCACAAAATGTGCCCACACTTGCATTTGGGGTGTGTGAACGGGGCAAATTCTAGTCCAAAATGAATCAGAACAAATTCTCATACATCCCTATGAGGTCTATGAGAATCCTTCCTGGTTGCCTAAGCATGTATAGCTTGGGGAGAGAGAGAGAGAGAGAGAGAGAGAGAGAGAGAGAGAGGAAAATCCTGATAAAAACCTGGGTTAGAACTGCTCCAGACTCTGATATGTTAGAACAACTAGAAAAACATTGAGTGGGCTGCTAAAAATTGCAGTAGCTACAGGCCTGTAGCTATATGTAGGCATGGCCTTCAGAATTGCATGTAGGACTGGGAAGAAAAATGGTGCATCGAATCCACGAGCCTGGGTACCAAATCTAAACATAGACTGAAGGTTTTTAACCCTCCAGGGTCAAATCACCCTTCTCAGGCTCTGCCCCTTTCTGGAAGAGTGGAAGGCCTGAAAGGGGCAGGACCCTGACTTGGGAGCCTAGCACTTCTCCTTTCCGATAATTCACTGCAAGTGCATTGCTGGGTAGACATGAAGATGCAGGTCCCTAGTGTCAAGTGGGTTGGTTCCTTGAGGGGTGGGATGAAGGCAGTGGAGGCTGCTGGCTCAGGTCCAGTCAGTGGGGTGGTATATCCACTCCACGTTTTAGTCTGAATTCTTAAGGTGATATCCATAGTGCTGAACCCTAAACCCCAAATAGGTTCAGCACCATGGATAGCTCCTTTAAAGTTCAGACTGAAGCCTGGCGTGGATACGCTGCCCCACTGACATTAGAGCCACCAGCCACTGATGGCTGTAGGCTCTGGGGGTCCCAGCTAGGGCTCCCTGGCTCAAAAGCCCTAGATCTGATGGACTCAGGCCATGGCTCAGGTCCGGTCGTAATTCTACAGCATGGGCTGCTCCCTTGTAACTCTGCCTCTGGTGCTGCTGGACTGAAGGCTCTGGCCAGCCCCTTCTTATGACACTCTTGCCCAGGCTCCTGCTCATGGTGGGGGTCCTGCCACCTGCCTGTAAGCCCCCCCCCTCACTAGTGGAGGCTGGCAGCTCCAATGCCAGTGGCGCAAACGTATCCACTCTGGATTGTAGTTTCAGCCTTCAAAGAGCTATCTATGGTGTTGAACTATTTTGGGCATAGGGGGTGGGGTTCTGCGCCATGGATAGCTCCCTTAATTAGGGGTGGGCAATCCGCTGGGACCCGCCCCGCCTCAGGCTCGGTGGATGCCACTCCTGCACCAGGCTGAAAGCTGGCACGCACCACGCCACTTACCCGACTTAGAATCATAGAATCATAGAAAAGTAGAGTTGGAAGGGGCCTACAAGGCCATCAAGTCCAACCCCCTGCTCAATGCAGGAATCCAGGTTAAAGCATCCCTGACAGATGCCTGTCCAGTTGCACCTTGAATGCCTCCAGACTGGGAGAGCCCACCACCTCCCTAGGCAGTTGGTTCCATTGTCTTATTGCTCTGACAGTCAGGAAATTTTTCCTGATGTTTAGGTGGAATCTGGGTTCCTGTAACTTGAGCCCATTATTCCGTGTCCTGCAAACTGGGATGATCAAGAAGAGATCCTGGCCCTCCTCTTTGTGACAACCCTTTAAGTACTGGAAGAGTGCGATCATATCTCCCCTCAGTCTCCTCTTCTGAAGGCTAAACATGCCCAGTTCTTTCAGTCTCTCCTCATAGGGCCTTGTTTCCAGTCCCTTTATCATCCTTGTTGCCCGCCTCTGAACCCTCTCCAGTTTGTCTACGTCCTTCTTAAAGTGTGGTGCCCAGAACAGGACGCAGTACTCAAGATGAGGCCTAACCAGTGCCTGAGTAAAGGGGAATTATCACTTCACGCAATTTGGAAGCTATACTTCTATTAATTCAGCCCAAAATAGCATTTGCCTTCTTTGCAGCCACATCGCATTGCTGGCTCATATTCAGTTTGTGATCTACCACAATTTCAAGATCCTTCTCACTTGTAGTATTGTTGAGCCAAGTGTCCCCCATTCTGTAACTCTGCATTTGGTTTCCTTTCCCTGGGTGCAGCACTTGGCATTTATCCCTATTAAATTTCATTCTGTTGTTTTCCGGCAGGCCGCTGTTTACATAGAAAACAGATATGTCTTATGCAAATCGCAGCTGCTTTGGGTGTATCTTAAGGCATTTTCTATGTAAACAGCAGCCCTCCGGAAACCCGAAAGTCGCTTCCCCAGCTGCCAGCTCAGCTCGGGAGAACGGAAAGTCGACATTGGGGAAGAGGTAAGCGAGATGGGGCTCAGGGGGTCAAGCCCGGCTATTCCGCCAGATTTCCACACCCTGAATGAAATCCCCACATATCCCTACCTTTAATGTTCAGACTAGAACCCAGAGTGGATACATAGCCCCACTGATAGTGAGCCTCCACTACTACACCTTTTGACTGAGTAAGGGGCTGATTCAGGGACCTCATAATTCTTACTAAGGGTTGAGATTAAATGTTGCCAAATTAAGGTGTTTAAAAGCAAAATGTGGGTTGGGAACGGGAATGCCCCCCGTACCCATCCTCAAGTTTTGAACTGTAGAAAGAAGATTATTCCTTGGAATTCCAAGGTCTACTTTTGCACACTTTTAGGAAGCAGCGAAGAGTGAGAGAAGGTTCATTAAAACAGGATGGGAAGGGGATCCACCTCTGCATATACAAGTTGTCACAGCTTCTAAGCTCTTATAGCAGTAGGCAGGATCTCCAGTCTGGACTGGGCTATTTTAGTAGAATGGCTGTAGTGTTTGATTGGAGGGAATGCCAAGGAATCTATTTAACAACAACAACAAAAGTGCATTTCAATTTATTCCACAAAGGCAGCATTTCTGGGTGCCTGGCCTCATCAAATGCTTCTTTAATATGTGCAAGAGAGATAATAGACTTCCCCTGGTAAACTCCACTGGACTTGTTGACTAAGATTTCTTCTGCTGCTTTCCTCCATTGTATGATCATAAGCAGTGGAATAAAAAAAAAATCCACTTCTATCTTCTCAGCAAAAAAAAAAGGGGGGTGTTGGGGGGAGAAAAGGGAAAAGAAAAGGGGGAAAAAAGCAACTCCTGACAATAGTTAAGTTAATGAGGATGTGATTAATGGATGTGCGGATGAAATGCATTCTCTACTTCAATGGAAACATCCTTAATTGAGACAGATTTAAGTGCTAGACATTAGTTAGCAGCAATTGGAAACAGCAATTGGAAACAGGAACAACAAAACCCTCAGAAGGGGAAACGTGGCTTCCACGCTGCTCAGGGAAGAATAGTTTGATTTACTCCCTGACAATCACAGGTGTGCACTAAAGAACACACAAAATCAGAACAGGAAGTCCCACAGATCATGCTCATCAGTATTTATTAGGAAACACACACACACTCTCTCTCTCTGGGGTCTGGGCCAAAATGGGAGTTGGGGAAGCCATGTTCATTTATTCATGTCTTCGCCTGATTCACCTATCAAGCAGAGGTCTGGGTGTGTGTGTCTATTTTTGTTTGTTTGTTTACATCACAAGGAGCGAACAGGTCTAAGACACTTCCTGTGTGCCTTGTTTTGAAGGGGGGGGAATGCCCCTTCTTTCCAGCTGCATGGTGGCAAATCACCTCTTTTTCCTGTTGTGCTAGGTATGTTGCATGAGCATTGGTTTATGCTAACACAATGCCATTAGTGCTGGGACACTGCTGTATAGCACCCACAGTGTTTTTAAATGTGTCTTCAACCACGGGCCAGCAGCAAACTACATTGTTAAGTGGAGGCAAGCCTAGTCTCCAGGATCCAGGAAATGGGAAATTACAGGCTGGTTAGCTTAACATCTGTTCCAGGAAAACTGCTTGAATGCATTATTAAAGATAAAATCAGTAAGCATATAGAACAACAAGCCCTGCTGGGAAAGAATCAACATGACTTCCACAAAGGTAAGTCCTGTCTGTTTCACTAACCTTTTAGAGTTCTTTGAGAGTGTCGATAAACATGCAGACAGGGGTGATCTGGTAGACATTGTTTACTTGGACTTTCAAAAGGCTTTTGACTAAGTCCCTCACCAAAGACTCCTGAGCAAACTTAGCAGTCATGGAATAAGAGGGGAGGTTCTCTTATGGATCAGTAACTGGGTAGAGATCAGAAAGCAGAGAGTAGGGATACATGGTAAATTCTCCCAGTGGAGGAATGTAACCAGTGGGTTTCCACAGGGATCTGTATTTGAACCAAATTATTTTCAACTTATTCATAAATGATCTGGAATTAGGAGTGAACAGTGGTGGCCAGGTTTGCTGATGGCACCAAAATATTTTGGGTGGTGAAAACAAAAAGGGCTTGTGAGGAGCTCCAAAAGGATCTCTCCAAACTGGGAGAATGGGCATCAAAATGGCAAATGTGGTTAAGTGTAAGCGAGTGTAAAGTAGTGCACGTTGGGGCAAAAAAATCCCAACTTCAAGTATAACCTGATGGGATATGAGTTAGTGGTGATTGACCAAGAAAGACAGCCAGTGTGGCGTAGTGGTGAGGGTGCTGGACTGGGACTCGGGAGATCCAGGTTCTAGTCCCTGCTCCGCAACTCCTGCCATGAAACTCACTGGGTGACTTTGGGCCAGTCACTGACTCTCAGCCTAACCTACCTCACAGGGTTGTTGTGAGGATAAAATGGAGAGGAGGAGGAGGAGGACTATGTAAGCCACCTTGAGTTCCTTGCAGGAAAAAAGGCGGGGTATAAATGTAATAAATAAATAAATAAATAAATGAGATCTTGGGGTTGTAGTGGACAACATGATGAAAATGTCAACCCATTATGAGGCTACTGTGAGATAGGCAAACTCCATGTTAGGCATAATTACAAAAGGTATCCAGAATAAATCTGCCAAGATCATACTCCCCTTATACAAATCAGTGGTGCAACTACACTTAGAATACTGTGTACAGTTCTGGTCACCACACCCAAAAAAGGATATTGTAGAGTTGGAAAAAGTGCAGAAAAGGGCAACTAAAATGATGATGGGGCTGGAGCAACTCCGCAATGAAGAAAAGTTACAACATCTGGGATTGTTTGGCATATAAAAAACGTGAGTAAGGGGAGACATGTTAGAGGTGTACACAAAGTCATGCATGGTGTGGAGAAAGTGGATAGAGAGACATTTTTCTATCTCTCTCATACAATTAGAATCTGGGGTCACCCTGTGTAGCTGATTGGTGGTAGATTCAGGAGAAATAGAAGGGTGCACTTCTTCACACAGCACACAGTTAAACTATGGAATTCACTTCCACAAGATGTAGTGATGGGCACCACTTTGTTAGGTATGTAACCGGTGGCTCGCGCGGGCGCGAGTGGAACCGAACTCGGCCCCGCTCGCGCCCGCACCTGCAGGTGTCCTGGCGGCTCCTCGGCTCGGTTCTGTGCAGAGAGCCGGCCGCGCCACCCATGCTGGTCCTGTCGCGTCGCTTCTGGCGTGGCGGAAATGACGCGACAGGACCATGCTCCAGTGCGCTGGACCCCCGCGCTATGTTTTTGGTGGGGGAAACCAGGGCAACAGGGCTGTTTTAGCCCTGTTGCCCTGGTTCCCCCTGCCAAAAACATAGCGTGGGGGTCCAGTAGCTGGAGCAGCCGGAAGAGACGCGACGGGGGACAGAGGCTCAACCGGCGATGGCGGCTCGAGCGGTGCAGAGAACGCTCCGTGCTGCTCAGAAGACCGAGATCGGACTGGTGGCGGCACGGAGGAGTGAGCCGCGGAGAACCTCGGGCCGTGGAGAGGTTCGAGGTACACCCATACTTTGAATTGCTTTAGAAAGGGATTGGACAAATTCATGGCACGTAAGGTTATCAATGGCTACTAGTCCTGATGGCTGTGTATTACCTCCAGTATCAGAGGCAGTGCAGAACATGGGCACCAGGAGGTTGCTGTTGCACTCCTGTCCTGCTTGTGGGTTTCCTGTGGGCTGCTGGTTGTCCACTGTGTGAACAGAATGCTGGACTAGATGAACCCTTGGTCTGATCCAGCAGGGCTCTTATGTTCTTGTGTCTCACATTAGATTCATAAAAGAAAAGTAAAAAAGCTATATTTCACATTAAAATTTCCCTTGTGAAATAAACTTTCTCTGAAATCGGATTGGTTTCAATGGAGTTTACTTTAAATTAAGCATGTTTAGGATAGCAGACTTTTTCATCTTTAAAGTTTATGATTCAGTTATAATTTCCAGGTGCTGGCAGAAGTGGCCTTTCTCCTTCTCCTTCTCCTTCTCCCTTTACCCTGATTAGTGAATAATATTGGAAAGGCTATTTCCTTTCACACAGGGATCTAGCAATGTGTGTGTGCATCGGGGGAGGGGAGGAGATGAGGTAGTTGTCTCTCTTCATCCCTCTTGCCCACCCTTCAGCACCACCTTTGAATAAAACATGCTTATGGTCTTGCTTATTTAATGGATTGCTAAGTGAGAGCAAGAGAGCGAAACCCATCAATGTTCTAACAGCTGCAGGACAGATTCTGAGCATCGGAGGCTGATCAGCTGTGATGGGCAGCATGTTGTTAGCAGTAGATGTGGAAATTAGACTTGGCTGGCAACTTTTTTCACTAGCCCCTGGTCCTGTGTTTTCTGTTTTTGTTTTTGTAATGGCTTGATCTGCAGGCTTTCGCACCAGGGTGGGCAGCTTCTGGAGGCTGGGGGCCAATTCCTTCTCCGGGAATTCATCACCATGGGGCCACATCCCTCCTACTGTTGCTGTGCTGCCATATTTGCCACGGAAATTCAACAGCATTCTTTTTAAAAGGCCCTGTTTTGCTGCCATGTTGCTGTGCTGTTGAATTTCAGTGGCTTGTTTGTTTGAAAACAAGGAAATTGCTGTTGTTGTACCACAAAATTTTGGCAGAAATACAGCAGAGGAGGGCAGGGGCCAAAAAAAAAAAAGACCAATAGGCACATGGCCTATTGTGGCGTAACCCCACAATTCAGTTCCCTGGTGTATGTCTGCTTTAGTATATTTAGTGAGTATAGAATGTTGAACTGAGTGGGTGTGGTTTGTGATGTCTTGGAAAGGTTGGGGGGAGGAGTATATAAGGAGTGTTTGAGTGATGTCCGAGGTGGTTAAGAAGTTGGGAGTTAGGGAATTGGGATTAGTTGGGTTGTTGTCTTTTCCTTCTTACAGTTATTCGTGTCCTGTCTGTCAGGAAGTTTTGAGAGAAATCAGTGCTTGTCTGAAGAGTGAAAGTATTTAGAGTTATAGGGACTTGGGTTAATTACAAAGTGTTTGGTGTAGGCAGGTTTAAAGTTATTTTCTGGAACTAAGATTTTGAGAATTAAAATAAACTTATTTTTATTTTGTTTGCTACCCAAATCCTACGTGTCAGCTTGGCGTTATTAACCCGCATTACTGTTAAATCTACACACACACACACCCCTTTGTGCCCACATTATCATAGATTTAAAATAGATCCTTAATAACCTGTATTAATCTTTTCCCTCATTGGTAGGGGAAAGGTTTCATTTGACCTCCCCTCAGGTTTTTAAGTGTTGGTACTTAGCCTGAGAAGGGTTTATGCATCTGGTGGTCCTAGTGTGAAGGGACTGTGTCGTTGCACCCATGGCCCATGTGTTGCCTACCCCTGCTTTAGCAGGTAATAGTGTTTATCTCCACACTATGAAAAGGTTCTCCTATTAATTTCTGTGGATTAAGCTGCTGCTGAAAGCACCTGAGCAGGAAAGGGTGTTTATCTCTCTCACCCACTCACCCCCACCACCATTCAGTTGGCAACCCTTAAAGCAGATCCGAATTTATATCCTCCAGAGTCCAGAGCCATATGAGTAGCCTTCGGAATGTCACTGTGATAAACATACGAATAGTGCTTGCATGTTTTCCCATGCAGTTTGCCTCTTGTTGGTTGCTTGCTATTCTGTGAGCAGAACTCTTTAATAACCCCTGCTGCAACCCCAGCGATGCATCTTCTGAGAGGCATTATCAGATACAGATTTATGCACCCAATTAAAAGGTATTCTGAGAGTACTGCTCCCCTCACTCCCCTATTGTGCAATGACCCATGGACACAGCACGTTTTTGCCTCACTGATAGTGAAGGCCATTAACTGTGACTTGAGCTGAGTACACAGCCAGAGTTATTAATAAACTTAGGGATGTTTTTAAGATGTTTTTAAGATGTTTTTAAGATGTTTTAAAGATGTTTTAAAGATGTTTTTAGGATGTTTTATAGTATATATTGTGTTGTTTTAGTTAAGGTATTTTATATTTTCTGTTGTTCCCCTCCTCGATCTAGATGGAGAGGCGGGTAATAAATAAAATATTATTATTATTATTATTTTAGGGATGTCTGATTATATATTCTTCTTGCTCACAAAACATGTGAGCATGCCCTGTTTGAAGGCCCAAATGCAATTACGAGCATGAGCACATGTCCACCGAAAATATTCGTAAGTTGCTGGACATGTGCTTGTGGTCAATTTACACAACTTTCTCAGTTCGATTGGCACAATTTTCCTAACTTGTGTCAACTTTCCCCCATAGACTAAATCGGCTCTGCTTTAGTCTATGGGTGAAAGTTGCACGAATTAGGGAATTTGCACAAATTTCACGTTCAATCGCAGCTGGGTTTGCACAATTTCCCCATTTGCACAGAGTGAGCAGCGATTCGAAATGCAATCAGGAATCGGGCATGGGGCAGGCTGAGAGATGACGTTTGTGTAGAATGCTAGCGATCTTGAACATCGCTCCTTCGGCCATCCCTACGATGCCTTTCCCGGTTGTGGAGCTTTGATCTTTGCTCAGCTCATCCCCTTTCTGGGACGAGTTCAGTGTGGTCTCAAAGGTGTGAAATTAAGCTGTTAAAATCAAGGTTGGCCTCATCTATTCAGTCTAAGTCAGTCTAAGTGTTCTCCAACCTTGGGTCCCCAGATGTTTTTGGCCTACAATTCCTAGCATGCCCCCACATCTGGGGACCCAAGGTTGGAGAACATTGGTCATAGATTCATAGATAGAGTTGGAAGGAGCCTTACAAGGCTATCGAGTCCAACCCGCTGCTCAATGCAGGAAACTAGAGGAGGGGTCTCCCATCCAAGTAATAACCAGGCTTGACCCTGCTTAGCTTTCCACACTCAGACAAGCTCTAAGTGGATAGTGGGTGCTCAGGTTCTTTCTTCCCCTCTCTGCGCTCCCACTCCTCCATTTGCAGAGGGGATTGAGAACCCACCTACATATTCTGAATACTCACGTGGGCTAGCCCTTTCCGAAGCTGTACCACTCTAGTATGCTGTTACTGCACGTGGAGGGGCAGATATCTATCTGCTTCCCCTGTGTAAAAACGTCCTACATTTAGAAAAATATTCTATTAGGAAGACAGGTTCTAACTTATCCCTTCCTCCAATGTGCGAACTTCCTACATTCAGTTGTTCTTGGTATTAGCCAATTGCAGTGTGGCAGCCATGCAGTGTGTCACTGGAGGAGCTCCAAAGCTGGCCTTCCGCAGCATCCAGGTGCATGGAGAGCAGTGGTGCACTGGTAAATTTTGAAGTGCAGCTGCTCATTATTGCAGCCCTCATAGCCACCGCCCGACAGGAGAGTCCAAATAATAATAATAATAATAATAATAATTATTATTATTATTATTATTATTATAATTATTCAGGCAGCCCTGTTGATCTGTATCAACAAACCAATTCCAGCTGTTTTATCCCCAGCAGGGACAGGTCTTTTATAAAGCTAATGGGTCATCCCATGAAGCTGGTTGGTGGGAGATTCAGGGCAGATAAAAGGAAGGACTTCTTCACACAGCACATAGTTAAACAATGGGATTCACTTCCACAAGATCTACCGATGGCCACCAATTTGGACGGCTTTAAAAGGGGATTGGAAAAATTCATGGAGGAGAAGGCTATCACTGGCTACTCGTCCTGATTGGCTTGCTATATGCTACCTCCAGTACCAGAGGAAGTATACCTATGCACACCAGTTACTGTGGAACATGGGCAGGAGGGTGCTGTTGCACTCATGCCCTGCTTGTGGGATCCTGCAGGCAGCTGGTTGGCCACTGTGTGAACAGAATGCTGGACTAGATGGACCCTTGGTCTGATCCAGCAGGGCTCTTCTTATGTTCTTATGGGTCTTTAATTGTCCATTCCAGATCAAGACACCCCAGAATGCATTGTTTTTCAACAGGGAATAATATGTGGTTCCTGGGGAAATTCATTTCCCCCAGCCTCTGTGAGGATTCCAGCAAAGCTAAGAGGGAATTGAAAGCCAGTGTGGCGTAGTGGTGAGAGTGTTGGACTGGGACTCAGGAGATCCGGGTTCTAGTCCCTGCTCAGCCATGAAACTCACTGGGTGACTTTGGGCCAGTCACTGACTCTCAGCCTAACCTACCTCACAGGGTTGTTGTGAGGATAAAATGGAGAGGAGGAGGAGGATTATGTAAGCCACCTTGGGTTCCTTGCAGGAAAAAAGGCGGGTTATCAATATAATAAATAAATAAATGCCTGAGGGGGGTGGCAGATGATGTCAGCGTCCCTGCTAACAAAAAGTGCCAGTGCTGCATCCCTGTGAGGCCTGGCTCCACTGCACTGCTGCTGGAGAAGCAACTTTTATTGTTGCTTCTGATATTTCAGATTTCTGCAAAGTTGTTGGAGGTGGCATGTGGTAAAATTCACTTCACCGTGTGACCAGATCCTGCAGACCGATGGATCACCATGCCATTACAGCTGTGTGTCACCATTGCCATGATGTGGCAAAGAAGGTGTGACTCTAGTATGTGTTGGCAGCATGCTAGGACTGCCGACCTGTGCACGCTTACCCTGGGAGTAAGCTCCACTGAACACAGCAGGGCTTACTTCTGAGAAAACATGGATAGGATGTGCTGTAAGATGGTCTCTCTCCCAATCCACAGGTTGTGGGTGGGAGCGCATTTGCCCCACCCATGCCAGGAGAAACATGAGAGTGAGTAGGCCAGCTCCACTTCATGCCTCTGCTGATGGGCCAATCTCAGGGGGCTGACGGACTCCCTTTACAGGTTGGCACTGCCCACCCCCTTCAGCAGCATTTTGTTGCATCCCAACATGCACTTATTGCATTCAACAGTATTTTGTGGATTTATTCAGTCACCTGTGGGGACAGAGAGTAGGAATTTTGAGGTAAATCTCACAGCCAGATGCATGCAGGGAACATGTCCTCCTCCTCCTCCCCCTCCTCTTGGCAGGGTTTACAAGGTAGAGCAGTTTATAATTTTGTTAGTCTGGCTTATAGAACCATAGAATCCTAGAGTTGTTGAGGGACCTCAAGGGCCAGATAGTTCAACCCTTTGCCAGTGTTTGTACTGGGCACAGGAAGCTGGTTCAGGATGGGAGGGAATCAAGTCCAGGTCATGCTGGCAAGCAGGGATGGCTAAAAAGAATCATTTCCGTTCATTTTCAATAAGAATTTACCAAAATGCATGAATTCCTGCATATTAAAGGTGGAAAGAAGTTAAGATAATAATTATTATTTTTTAATGAAGTTGTGGGAAACCAAACAGGTTTATCCCCAGGTTTATCCCCAGGTTTATCCCCAGGGCATTGAAGCTTTGCTCTTACATTTCTAGCTGTGAATCTCTGTGTATTCAACCATGCTAGTGCTAAATTAGGGTTGCCACCTCTTTTTTCCTGACAGGCTCCTCATTCTTAACAGCTGCGTGGCAAGCAGGCACCACAATGTGGTCCTCTTCATGCTGGGAATAGCTGTAGCAGTTGAATTTGGCCAGTACAGATGGCTGAGGATTTCATTTTTTTTAGTCTGTTTTTGATATGAATTTACCCAAATTCACCTTCCCCCCCTCCCCCATATTCAGGGTGGAAAGAACTTGGGTCTTAAAACATTCAAATGAAGGCGAAAGCAAAATGGACAGTTGTGTCCATCCCTCCTGATGAGGACCTTCGTGAGGTACCTGAATGGTGAAAGGCTTACCAAATCAGCTCTCATGACCTTCTGGCCTGAGTCTATCCAACCGGAGTGGGAAGAAGCAGTGCTGGCTCCACGTTTTAGTGGGCCCGTGGGCAAGGCTCACTCGATGGCCCCCCTCCCTCAGTGAGTCCACCTTCCCTCCACCATTGCCACCAGTCGCTCTTGTGCCGCATCCTCTTTCTCCTCATTGCTACCACTTGCTTGGCAAGCAGAGAGCCAGTGGGCAAATCGGCAGTGGCATCTCCTCCTCCTCCTCCTCCTCCTCCTCCTCCTCCTCAGCACCACCGTTGTCTGGGCCACAGTGAGAGGCAGATGAACCAGCAGGTGGCAATGGTGTAGAGGAGGAGGAAGTCCAGGGGTTGTGGGCCCCGGGCAGGTGTCCAACTATGCCTACCCTTGTTGCTGGCCCTGGGAAGAAGTTGTCAAGATCCTCTTTTGGCACCCTATGTTCAGTGAGCAGACAGTGAAAAGCATGGGCCAGTCACTGCTGAAGGCAGCAGAGCGGAGATAGTTAAGCAATGTTTTCTCCGTACACTTTTCTTCTGGTCAGATGCAATTCCTCCCTCGCTGTTGGGCTTTAAAGTTATTGGGTTTAAAAAAAAAAAATGCACAAGAAGGAATAATAACAAAACTTTGCATAATGGATAGTTTGAGCCTCAGAATGCTTCTTTTCCATGTGGAATGCCAAATATATTATATAGGTGTGTTGCTCACAAACACACAAAAGAACAGCGAGGGGAGAAAATGCATTGCTGATTTCATTATTGACTATTCACATCACAGTTCCCAGCAAGCTGAAGCCAAATGAATATTTGAACTACTCACCAACACCCATCATGTCAAATAGGAAAAGTGCATCTGCATTTAATATGCAAGCAGTCGGGGAAGAAGAAATATATTTATTCTCAATAGAAGATAGACCTCTAGCTATACTTGTTTGGCTCTTGGTTTTGACAAAAGATTTCCTTGGGGAAGGCAGAAACCAGCTCCTGAATTTTTTGTAGAGCATGATGGGTTTTTTTTTTTTTTTTAAGCCATTAACTCCCGGAAGGCCCAGCACTCAAATTGACTTGCAGCTCATGCCTCCGTTTATATCTGTGCCTCATGAGAGCAAACCTCTGGAGAACTGATACCGTGACACTGTTGGCCTTCCTTTCCTCTGGTGTAATTGGCTTCATTTGGAGCTATGTTAGTGTAACTGGAGAATGATTGTTCTCCATGCACTGTCTTCACTCCACCACTGTCTGCTCAGGGAAGACACAGCCTGAAAGGCTTGAGTGAGGACCTGCCATGAGTATGCAAGAGCTTTTTGTGGAATAATCCATGTTCTGGTTCCCCAGATGAACAGGAAATGTCAGGAAGGGGTAAAGGAAAGCCTTCCTGTGAGGAAGTAGCCCATTATTCTTTTTTCTGAAATGGCAGCTTGCCTTTTTTTTTTTTTTTTTTCATACCCTCACACTATTGTTTGGGGTAGGAGAAGAGGGTAGTTGTAAACTGCCAGGTTGTTTTCAATGTACATGTTTCTTATCTTCCATAGATATTTGCTGAGGGCAACAGGTTGAATTACACATGTGTTTCAGTAGCCATAAAGATGAATATATAGTTTTATATTTGCTCTCTTTTCAGTTCTTTTCTATGTTCACGGGTCTATATTTTTCCATGGTGAAGTCAACACAATATTGTTTGCCAGTGATTTCTTGCACGTTATTGTTGTTGTTAGTATGCTTATTATTATTCCCCTTCTCTCGTATTTACCTCCAAGTTCCTTTACATGTGTAGTGAGGGCTCCACAACTCTTCTTTATTGTATTGTTTATTGTATATTGTATATTATTCTTATTCAAGTATACCCTAGAGTGCCTTACAACACAAGCTAGGCTCAACTGACAACAGTAAAGTCAAACTACAGATGATGATAATAATAATAATAATAATAATAATAATAATAATAATAATAGCATATGACAGTAGGAACAAATAAGCAATACAAAACAGTTGAATGGCAACCCCAGAAGGGGAAAATTAACCCCAATACGATGTGGGTATGGTCAGTGAGAGCATGAAGGAGGGCCTTCTCCATGGTGGCACACATATTATGGAATTTACTTTTTAAGGAGATCTGACTTGCTCATTTGCTGATGGTTTTTTTTTTGCTGAGAGGGTGAAAATGTGGCTTTTTTCTTACAGCTGTTTCCTGCTGGGTGACTGGCTTTATTTCAAAGTTTGATTGGTTCGTCGCATAATCCGCATGTCTACTTTGGGTGTTCTGCTGTTTTTGTTTCCATTGCTCTTACAGGCAGGGGAGGCGGGCGATTCCTGTGCCAGTGGGGCTCGTCGTGATTCATTGCATCTTTTGCAAGAGCTTCATAGGAGCTCTCCACGGTGCTCCATGGTGGTGAACCTATTTTGGGGATGGTGTTCAGCA